>CM060896.1:15987526-17187526 GCA_030762935.1 Hymenopus coronatus
GTGTATGTGTGTCTGTGTGTATGTGTGTATGTGTGTCTGTGTGTATGTGTGTCTGTGTGTATGTGTGTATATATGTGTGTGTCTGTGTGTATGTGTGTCTGTGTGTATGTGTGTATATATGTGTGTGTCTGTGTGTATGTGTGTATATATGTGTGTGTCTGTGTGTATGTGTGTCTGTGTGTCTGTGTGTATGTGTGTATATATGTGTGTGTCTGTGTGTATGTGTGTCTGTGTGTATGTGTGTCTGTGTGTATGTGTGTATATATGTGTGTGTCTGTGTGTATGTGTGTATATATGTGTGTGTCTGTGTGTATGTGTGTCTGTGTGTATGTGTGTCTGTGTGTATGTGTGTATATACGTGTGTGTCTGTATGTGTCTGTGTGTGTCTGTGTGTATGTGTGTCTGTGTGTATGTGTGTATATATGTGTGTGTCTGTGTGTATGTGTGTCTGTGTGTATGTGTGTCTGTGTGTATGTGTATATATGTGTGTGTCTGTGTGTATATGTGTGTATATATGTGTGTGTCTGTATGTGTCTGTATGTGTCTGTGTGTCTGTGTGTATGTGTGTGTCTGTGTGTATGTGTGTCTGTGTGTATGTGTGTCTGTGTGTATGTGTGTCTGTGTGTATGTGTGTCTGTGTGTATGTGTGTATATATGTGTGTGTCTGTGTGTATGTGTGTCTGTGTGTATGTGTGTATGTGTGTATGTGTGTATATATGTGTGTGTCTGTATGTGTCTGTGTGTGTCTGTGTGCGTCTGTGTGTATATATGTGTGTGTATGTGTGTATATGTGTGTGTGTCTGTGTGTATATGTGTGTCTGTGTGTGTCTGTGTGTATATGTGTGTGTATGTGTGTATGTGTGTGTATATGTGTGTGTCTGTGTGTATGTGTGTATATGTGTGTATATGTGTGTGTATATGTGTATATGTCTGTGTGTCTGTGTGTATATGTGTGTCTGTGTGTGTCTGTGTGTATATGTCTGTGTGTCTGTGTGTATATGTGTGTCTGTGTGTGTCTGTGTGTATATGTGTGTGTATGTGTGTATATGTGTGTGTATATGTGTATATGTCTGTGTGTCTGTGTGTATATGTGTGTCTGTGTGTGTCTGTGTGTATATGTCTGTGTGTCTGTGTGTATATGTGTGTCTGTGTGTGTCTGTGTGTATATGTGTGTGTATGTGTGTATATGTGTGTGTATATGTGTGTGTCTGTGTGTATGTGTGTCTGTGTGTATATGTGTCTGTGTGTATGTGTGTATATATGTGTGTGTCTGTGTGTATGTGTGTCTGTGTGTATGTGTGTGTATATATGTGTGTGTCTGTGTGTATGTGTGTCTGTGTGTATGTGTGTCTGTGTGTATATGTGTGTATATATGTGTGTGTCTGTGTGTATGTGTGTCTGTGTGTATGTGTGTCTGTGTGTATATGTGTGTGTCTGTGTGTATGTGTGTCTGTGTGTATGTGTGTCTGTGTGTATATGTGTCTGTGTGTATATGTGTGTATATATGTGTGTGTCTGTGTGTATGTGTGTCTGTGTGTATGTGTGTCTGTGTGTATGTGTGTCTGTGTGTATGTGTGTCTGTGTGTATGTGTGTATATATGTGTGTGTCTGTGTGTATGTGTGTCTGTGTGTTACTGTGTGTGTCTGTGTGTGTATGTGTGTCTGTGTGTGTGACTGTGTCTGTGTGTATATGTGTGTATATATGTGTGTGTCTGTGTGTATGTGTGTCTGTGTGTATGTGTGTCTGTGTGTATGTGTGTATATATGTGTGTGTCTGTGTGTATGTGTGTCTGTGTGTTGCTGTGTGTGTCTGTGTGTGTATGTGTGTCTGTGTGTGTGACTGTGTCTGTGTGTATATGTGTCTGTGTGTATATGTGTGTATATATGTGTGTATGTGTGTCTGTGTGTTACTGTGTGTGTCTGTGTGTGTATGTGTGTCTGTGTGTGTGACTGTGTCTGTGTGTTATTGTGTGTGTCTGTGTGTATATGTGTGTATGTATGTGTGTATGTATGTATATGTGTGTATGTGTGTATGTGTGTGTATGTGTGTATGTATGTGTGTATGTGTGTATGTATGTGTGTATATGTGTGTATGTATGTATGTATGTATGTATGTGTGTATGTATGTGTGTATGTATGTGTGTGTATGTGTGTATGTATGTATGTATGTATGTGTATGTGTGTATATGTGATTGTGTATGTGTGTGGATGTGTGTATGTGTGTTTGTGTGTGTATGTGTATATGTGTGTATGTGTGTTTGTGTGTGTATGTGTATATGTTTGTATATGAGTGTATATGTGTATATGTGTATGTCTGTGTGTCTGTGTGTGTCTGTGTGTGTATCTGTGTGTCTGTGTGTATGTGTGTATGTGTCTGTGTCTGTGTGTGTATCTGTGTGTGTCTGTGTGTATGTGTCTGTGTGTGTCTGTGTCTGTGTGTGTCTGTGTCTGTGTGTATGTGTCTGTGTCTGTGTGTGTATCTGTATGTGTCTGTGTGTATGTGTCTGTGTGTGTATGTGTGTCTGTGTCTGTGTGTCTGTGAGTGTGTCTGTTCGTGTATTTGTGTCTGTGTGTTTGCTTAAAATATGATATGTAAGATATTTTCAAGGGAAACTAAAGGTGTCGAACAGCCTCTGAAGTCTTCCCCATTCTGAATGACTTTGCTTTACTGGCAAACCGTAGCATAAAGGCTAAATCTTACTGCACAAAAAAATGTAGATCTGATGAAAGCTCACAATTCATATCAAATAAATATTTTTGTGGATGTGTGTCTTTGTTATTTTTTATTTCAGCTTTTCTCATGTGCGAAGTCGTTATTACATATATTTAGCCATACAAAGCAATTTAAAGCATCCACATAGCGATCAGGTCTTAAAATATTTGACTACGCTTAACCTTAGGTATTCCCCAAATCTCGCTGTAGTCAAAGGAAATAAGCAGCACGATAATTTCTTCAAATCTTTGTCTCGCGTAACATGAAGAGACAGAAGAATAACCGACCATAAGAATAGTTTGTGCAAGAGTGAGTAGGGAAAACGACATGGTCAACATCCCACAGCAAACTGCTTGATGCCCGAGCCGGATCTACCAATTTCTTCGAACCCCTCCGAAAACAGAATCAAAATGTGAGACCTGCAACACACCACTTACTGTCCTGCTGCAGTGTGATACGACAGAGACTTCAGGCCGGCTTTAGTGACTTACCAAGTGCTCTACATAACCACCAGACAATCAAAAAAACAATAATATTTTTAAGACAGTGTAAACTTTTTGAATTATTGGAAAATATAAATGTAGTCATATTTTACCAATGTGTAAATAACTATTTTATGTACAATTTGTAAGGTCGCGATATGACCATGCTGTTAAAGTGACCCAAAATAAATTATATTGCAAAAAAAAAAAAAACATCTGTAGGTAACAGATCAGATTTGCTTATTTATTTCAGCTGGAATGTCTGTACTAGTCACTTTCTCTACACATACTATGTACATAGAGTATAGAGAAAGCATTGTATTCTACCCAAAAATTCGATATCGCTATTTCACCGGAAATACATGTTTTAGAACCCCCTGATTAAAAAAAAAAATCAGAAAAAGGTCCGTGTGTGTCTGTGGACAGCATAGCTCAAAAACGAAAAGATGATTAAATTCCAAACTTTGTATTTGTGTTTAGTATCTTCCAATGATGCGACACGAAGATTTTCAAGAAAATTCTCAAAACGCAAACCACCCTTTACATGGAAACATTTTACAAACATTTTTATTTTCTCAAAGATGGCTCTATAGTTTTTTATTAAAATCCCGTATATTAAAGTTATTTACATCCAAAATAAAATGTATATCTTGAATTTTCTGTGAATAGCCTCTGAAGACCTCTTTATTTTGGATGAATTTGTCGAATTAATTGCTAAACCGTAAGAGACAGACAAAACACAGATGACAAAGTCATTTGAGTGGAGCACATCGGATTTTTACTTCCTCTAAACATACCATGCACATAGTGTATAGAGAAGGTATTCTAGTGCACACAAAAATACCGAGATTACACCGGGTCCAAAAAAAGTATTTTCTGTGTGTGTGTGTGTGTCCGTGTGTCTGTCGATAACACAAAAACGAAGTCGGTAAAATACCAAACTTGGTGTTTAAGACTAGTATCTTCCAGGGATGCGACACGAAGATTTTGAGAAAAATTCCCCCACACCAAACTACCCTTCAGATTGAATTTTTTTCGAAAATTTTGATTTTCTCAAAAAACGGCTCTAACAATTTTGATTAAAATGTCGTATATTAAAGATATTTACCTGACGACTAAAATGTAAATCTTAAATTTTCTGGGAATAGCCGCTGAAGGGTACTTTATTCTGGATGAATTTTATGGAATTTTGCCGACCTGCTAAACCGTAAGCGATGGACAAAAACTTACTGTACAAAAAATGTAGAGCACGTTTAAACACGCAATTTATGTTATTTACATTTTTGGTGGAGTTGGTCATTTTTTAGATATTCCTACTTTTTGGTTTCAGGGGGACCCGAAACATGTATTTCCGGCGAAATCTTGGTAACGAATTTTTGGGTGCAATACAATACCTTCTCTATACACTACGTACTTAGTACGTGTAGAGAAAGTACTAATTTGTTACAGAGATGCAGAGAAAGTGATGTTTTTGAGGGGTGTAATGCAATACTTGGTGAATTTAGCAAAGCGAGCTCATGTCAAAGATGGTTGAAACACATGACGGTCATTAAGAGTCTGGAGGAACCAACTGCCGTCGATATAATTACGTTCCATTAGCTGCAGTAACTGCTGCGCACTGATTGGTTGCTACGTAGTTAAGGTTACGACCCTTTCATTTTATCACCGTCGTCTTCTTTATCATCAACATACTCCACTTTAGCTCCTTTAAAACAGTTTTATGTCATTTCCTCGCGCGCACTTAAAGCAAAACAATAGACATTTGTTTGTAAACTTTTAACACCTACAACTCACATTGGATGTTTCTTTCCCAAATTGCTAATTCTCAACTTCTTCTTGATATGTATAAGAACATTTAAAATTTTTCATGTCTTCCATACAAGTGACTTTCTCTACATCTCTGCAACAAATTGTTAAAAAGCTTATGCTTTCTATTTACTTCATGTTAATAGAGAATAAATTACGAAGTGATAGTCCACGAAAAAATTGTATATAACATACATTGTATGTTTTAACGTGCTCTACATTTTTTCTGTGGTAAGTTTTGTCCATCTCTTACGGTTTAGCAGTTATGCAAAATTCCGTAAAATTCACCCAGAATAAAGTGATCAAAATCGTTAGAGCCATTTTTGAGAAAATCAACATTTTCGAAAAAAGTTCCATTTAAAGGGTAGTTGGGGTGGGGGGATTTTCTTGAAAATCTTCGTGTCGCATCCTTGGAAGATATCAAACTTAAATACCAACGGTCCACACACACACACAATGACCTTTTTGTAAAAATGTTTTTTTTTTTTTTTTGATTCAGTGGGACTCAAAACATATATTTCCGGTGAAATCTCGGTATCAAATCTTTGGATGGAATGCAATACCTTCTTATACACTATGTAAATAGTACGTGTAGAGAAAGTAAAAAATCATGGTGCCAAAAAAAAAAGCTTTCGTTACTTTTTGAAACACCCTCGTATTAGCACTTATTGTTTCTGGTAAAGGTTCGCCCGTCCCATTAATAAAGCTGTCAATTTGGCACAAAGGTTAAAAGCCTGTGTTAATGTTCAAAATGTTTGTAAACGTTTATGTTTCTTCGGGAATAACTGCGGCTAGGAGGAGTACACTAGGGTTTTATTGAATAGACGCAGTCAACGCGAAACAAAGAATTCAGAGCACCAAAACGAGAACAAGCTTGTGCCCGCCCTTTTAAATGTCTAAAATATTGTAAACAGAGCCTGAATATGCATCATCACCAGTTTTTGGTTAAAATATGCAATAAACAGTCAAAACAGTATATAATCCGGTCTCTAGTCATTACTCATTTAAATGGATTAATCCGAACACACCTAAAACTTGTTTTTGCCAGTGTTCACCATCACTTGAGAATGTGTGTCACAAAGCTTCAACTAGTTCAAGTGCCCATCTTGAAATGCGCCCGCCATTCTGTTAAATTTACTGGTTGTCAGTAGCGCCATCTTTTTCCTCCCCACCTTTCGTCCGACGTTAAGTGTTCCATAATTATGATGGAAAAGTGGTATTCTTAGCCTTCCATTAGCTTTTTCATTGCATTTCTTTGTGGGGTTTTCCCCCAAGCGTACTGCAAAGTGTATGGGGGGGGGCAGGAGCTACTTGGTGTATAATTTGTTGATAATACCAGCACTAACAGAACAGAAGCAATGTTGCAAACTTACAAATATGTCTATAGTCCTACTCCTCAAACATGTGAGAATCAGAGGTCACGGGTTCGAGACCGCCCCTCTTCTATCACGACTTTCCTCTACATATAACTTGGTCATAATGTGTGAGGCTCCATTTGGGAGGTCACGGGTTCGAGACCGGCCCTCTTCTATCACTACTTTCCTCGACATATAACTTGGTCATCACGTGTGAGGCTCCATTTGGGAGGTCACGGGTTCGAGACCGCCCCTCTTCTATCACGACTTTCCTGTACTCATAACCTCCTTCATCATCAGGGTTGAACTAGAGACGGTGTTCTGCGTGTTCCGGCTGTTTGGTGAATGTGTGCTTTGTGAAGATCATCGATTGGACTGCTCACGGCTGGGGACCCCAGGCTTGAGCGGCCTAGGATGTATCGATCTGGTACGTTAAGGATCCCTCACATGCCAGCGTACTCGTTTCTCGTCATGTCTCTTCCCTCATCCCTCCCTCCCTCCCCGGGAATATCATTCGAACACAAAGAATCACTTCAATGTCCTAGTTTTAGGGGCAGCTGTATAATATCTTATCTTTTTAAATGTCTTACATCACATGAGTCCGAATATGACGTGTTGCGGAACACAATGATTCTTTTCGGATTAATAGGAGCATTGATAAAACTACCTTTTACTGTTATTTTACAGTCTTTGCTCTGATGGTCTGAAGTTTAACTACTAACAAACAACCAGTAAAATAACGTCCCTGAGCATCGGCACACGCAATAATTAAAAAACGAATCGACGTTGATTACATACCGAACTTAGTGTTTGTTCCAAGGATGCTATATGAAAATGTTCAACAAAATTACCCTTTACAGTGAACATTTTTTGCGCTGTTCTGCACAGAAATATTAAGAAAGAACTTCTATTGTGCTGTATTTCTTATTAAATTGTGTCAATTGTTTTTCCATAACTAATGCATGATATTCCTTGAGTAACGATATCCTAATGATGACGCCTTTAAACCACAGTTCCATAACCAGCGCCATCCAGGCCAAAGAGGATGTTTCGAATATTCTGGGAATATCCTGTGAGATCTTCTTCTGGGCACACAATTTATATCAAATAACATATTTACGAAGTTAATAGTTCCGAGTTATTCTTGATACTGGTCAGAAGTTTAACATATTTATAATTTTCTCAAGTGGTAAGATGCTGTTCTTTCTTTGTTTCTTTCTCCTGGTCATGCGTCTTTAAAAATCTATCGCTTTACCTACTGCATCATACAACGAAATCTGAATACAACTAGATTACAAGGAGTAGATATAATAATAATAATAATAATAATAATAATAACTCTTCGAAAGAATAGTTAACGTACGAGTAAAATGTGAATGGAACTTCAGAACTTTTTTTTGGCTATAGTTATTGAAAACATAATTTTGGATTTGACATAACATTTGTTATAAAACTGGGGGAAATTATAATTTGTATTTTATTATTATAATTCTTATTATTACTATTATTATTACTATTTAATGTCCTTTAACCTGGCAGGCCATATCGGACGGTGAATAAAATCGGCGACATTTTGCTCAAATGAATTTCAGGTCCTTGGAGCTTAAAGTTGCTTGATACTAGTCTTCCTAAGTTAAGAAAACATCCCGAAAAAGACCTTACCCGGATAACTCACCCTAACATTATGAAGCAGTGGCCTATTTAATATTAAATAGGTTATTATTTAATAAGTATTCAGCTCACAATGAATGCTTCAATTTTTACTTCTTCTACACGCTCGTACAAAGTGTATAGAGAAAATATGATACCGATATTTCACCGGAAATACATGTTTTTGGTCCCCCTGAATAAAAAAAAAAAAAAAGCATTTTTAGAAAAAGTCCGTGTGTGTGCATGTGTGTGTCTGTGGACAGCATAGCTCAAAAACGAAAACACCGTTGAATACCAAACTCGGTATTAAATTTGGTATCTTCCAAGAAGATATTCAAGAAATTCCCCCATCCCCAATCTACCCTTTATATGGAACAATTTTTTAAAATTTTGTTTTTCTTAAAAATGACCATAATGATTTTTATTAAAATACCACATATCAAAGCCATTTACATTACAAATAAAATGAATATCTTGAATTTTCTGGGAATAGCTTCTGAAGACCTGTTTATTCTGGATGGATTTTGCTGGATTTTGCATGACTAGTAAACCGTAAGAGATAGACAGAAAGTTACTACACAAAACAGCAGATCTCGTTAAAACACACACTTTATGTTATAAAGGGACATTGTTTTTTGGCGTGGAGGTTACCATTCCTTGTTATTAGTTTCAGTTTTAAAATACTTAAAACTTTTCACATACGGGAATTTGTCAACTCCTGGCAATGCAAGGGAACGGATTTGATCCATATGGCAACCAGCTGTTAGAAGATTTGACAATGTTATAGCCTAGTGTATTCCATTATTTCCTTTCTACTTACAAGAAAGGGTTTTAACTTTAACTGGGTTAGCATGAAGTAGTTAGTAGAGGTTTTTTAACAATAGTTTGTTACAGAGATGTACAGAAAATCATGTGAGTGTAACACATCAGATTGTTTAATTTATTCAGCTCAAAGCTCATGCCAGTTCCATACATACCTTTTCTCCCCAACAACTTCATAATTAGCTCATAGAGTGCGTGTGTAGCGAGCTCACGCTTGCCTGTACACTTACCTACTTCATCAGTCAATTTGCAATGCACTTGAAATTGCAAACCACCATATGTATTGTGATCCATTCACATGGCTTTCTCTACATCTCTATAACAAATTATAGTTAGTAAATTTATTCTTCTACATATTTCATGCTAAACTATTAGCAGGAACGGTCTTATTTCCCTTCTACTTATAAGGGAACTACGTAAAAAAAAAAAAAAAAAAAAAGGAACACACCAGGCTAAAACGATCTTTTAAGGTTGTTGCCATGTGGATGTAACGAGGTTCTATGCAGGATCAAAGGCTGACAAATTTTCCTATGTGAAAACTGCTTTAAAACTCAAACCAATAGCAAGGAATATATAAAAATGGCCAACATCACGAAAAAAAGTATATGACAAAAAGCGTGTGTTTCAACGAGTTCTACATATTTTCTGTAGTCAGATTTTATTTATCTCTTACGGTTTACTAGTTATCAAAATCCAGCAAAATTCATCCAGAATAAAGAGGTCTTCAGAGGCTATTCCCAGAAATTCAACATATACATTTTATTTATCGTAAAAATATCTTTAATATACCGTCTTTTAATAAAAATCGTTAGAGCCATTTTTGTGAAAATCAAAATTTTCAAAAATTTTCCACGTAAAGGGTAGTTTGGCGTGGGATATTCTCTTGAAAATCTTCGTGTTCCATCCTTGGAAGATACTAAACTTATATGCCAAGTTTGGTATCTTACAGGCTTTTCACACACACACACACACACGAGCCTTTTTCTGAAAATGGTTTTTTTGCATACAGGGGATCGTAAAACGTATATTTCCAGTGAAATCTCGGTATCGAATTTTTCTGTCGAATACAATACCTTCTCTATACACTATGTACATAGTACGTGTAGAGAAAGCAAAAGCAGATCTAATTAATACAGAAAGTAAAATGGGCAGCAAAACGCGACCGCAACAAGCAAAGAAACAGAATATGGACGTACAAAATTCTGGAATCTGAAAACTATGAATTAGATTAAGCAGAACCCACGTTGTGGAAAATAAAAGGGAAAAAGAAGAAAAAATATAAAAGAGGATATAAGTAACGCATGTAGGTTACGTCGCGTAACACCCAAATTCTCACTTCATCTGCTATTCTGGTTCCTTTAACTGAATTTGCGATGCATACGCTTGCTAGTCCCCCCCCCCCTTCTTTATACCATCTTCAGATGTAGCCAATTTCGCTAATTGGATTTCATGTTTGTTTCGCAGATATCGTATCCGAAGCCTCGTTAGCTTCCGTTTGCAATCGATCACTAACAGGTTGCTTCAAAACCAACATCTCTGTTCTGTACAAATACCATCTATAGAGTTCGTTTTAACTGAAAAGCTCGGCGAATATCACGATTTTAACTTTCTCTACACGTACTATGTACATAGTGTATAGAGAAGGTGTTGCATTCCACCCAAACATTCGATATCGAGATTTCAAAATACTCGTTTTAGGGATCCCTGTACCCAAAAAAAATAATTTTAGAAAAAGGTTCGTGTGTGTCCGTGTGTCTGAACATAACACAAAAACGAAGAGTCGGTAAAATACCAAACTTGGTATATAAGTTTAGTATCTTCCAAGAATGTGACGCGAAAGTTTTGAGGAAAATCCCCCTACCCTAAACTACCCTTGACATGGAACAGTTTTCGAAAATTGTGATTTTCTCAAAAATGGCTCTTAACGATTTTGTTTAAAATATCGGATATTGAAGGAATTTACCTGACACATAAAAATGTATATCTTGAACGTTCTGGAATAGCCTCTGAAGAATACTTCATTCTGGATGAATTTTGCGGAATTTTGGCTAACTGGTAAACCATAAGCAATAGGCAAAAGTTAACTAAACAGAAAATGTAGAGCTCGTTAAAAAGCCCAATTTGTGTTATATACATTTTTTTTTTTTTTTTTTTTTTTTTCCGTGGAGTTGATGGTTTTTGAGATATTCATTGTTATTGGTTTGAGCTATAAAATACTTATAATTTTCTCATACAGGCATTTTGTCAACTCCTATCCATACATACAAAGGAACTTCAGTCACATAGCAACCAGCTTTTAACTATCACTTTAGCCTATGGTACTCCGTTATTTCTCTTCTACTTGCATGGAAGTAAGTAATATAACTATTTCTGCTAATTTTTCTCGATTAGCATAAAGTTTGTTTGCAGAGATGCAAGTCTGTAGACCCGAAATATCTGCATATTACTCATTATTTTGATAAATAGGTAATCAGTAAACAAAAACAAATATGTGCTAGAAGGTGACTGTTTTCATTTAACTTTTGCACGGCTTTCAGATTATTTTTGTCAAACGCAAGCCAACATAAAATAAAAGGTTGTTTCACAAACATTGACAGGTTAATTGCCTGACATGCACATTGTATGTATTTCCTAAGAAAATGACAAGTAAACAATGTTATAGAAATCTATTAACAGAAGAATTCAGGTAGAAGGGAACTGTAGCCATACTGACAACAATAGATATGTTGATGCACAGAATCCCTCACCTAAAAACTCTTGGGGTTTCTTGAGATTTCAAGTAACTGCCAAAAGTTGATAAAATCCCTTTTCATCCTTGCTTCACAAACAAAGACATTTTATTATTCTATTCATCATTTTATGGTTACTATCTTTAAAAGAACTTTCCTTTAGTAACTCCAGCACATATTCAATCAGAATACTTTTTATTTGCTTATGCCATTTTACGTTCCATTCCCAAAACTCTGATGTGTTCCATTCACATGACTTTCTCTACATCTCTGCAACAAATTATTGTTAAAAAACTTATGCTTCTATTTATTTCATGCTAATCGAGAAAATATTAGCTGAAATAGTGTTATTACTTGCTTCCTTGTAAGTAAAAGCCAAATAAGGGATTAGCATAGGTTAAAGTGATAGTCTAAAGCTGGTTGCTATGTGACAAGTTCCTTTGTTTGTATGGACAGCAGCTTTCTAGTTCCGGTAGGAGAAAAGTACAAGCAATTGAAAGCTGAAACCAATAACAAGGAATATATAAAAAACGCTCGACTCCACGAAAAAATGTATGTATTATAAATTGTGTGTTTTAACGAGCTCTACATTTTCTAATAAGTAAGTTTTTGTCTAACTTTTATAGTTTACCAGTTATACAAAATTCCGCAAAACTCATCCGGAATAAAGATATCTTCAGAGGCTATTCCCAGAAAATTCAAGATATACATTTTACTTGTAGACAAGTATCTATAAGCCCGCCAGGGTATTGTGGTGGTAGCGTGTCTGCTTCACATTCAACAGGTCGTGAGTTCGAATCTCGCTTAGGGTGAGTTACCCGGATAAGGCTTTTTTTCGGGGGTTTCCCTTATCCTGAGAAGACGAATGTCGAGTAACTTTAAGCTCCATGGACCCCGAGATCATTTGAGCATCATTTCACCAATTTCATTCATTGTCTGATATGACCAACCAGGTTAAAGAACGTTAAAAAAAATCTATAACATACTATATTTTACTCAAAATCGTTAACCTTTTTTTTTTTTTGTTGAGAAAATAATGATTTCGAAAATTTTTCCACGCAGACCTTAGTTGGGGATGGGACGATTTGCTTGAAAATCTTAGTGCCGCATTCTTGGAAGATAATGAACTTAAATACCAATTTTGGTATTTAACGGTCTTTTTATTTTTCAGCTATACTGCCCAGAGACAGAAACAAACACACACACACTGACAGATACACAGACGGACATTTTTCTAAAAATGCTTATTTTGGATTCAGGGGGACGCAAAACATGTATTTATGTTGAAATCTCGGTATCGAATTTTTTGGTGCAATGCAGTACCTTCTCTATACACCATGTTCATAGTAGTGTAGTAGCTATGTTCATAGTATGCGTACAGAAAGTAAAAGAACTGTTTTAGGGCTTTAATTTGCAAGATAATAAAAAGTGCGTAATATTATTATTCGCATGCACTAAAATTTAAGAATAATGAAACTTGTAATAAATATAAAGCCATTTTATCATAACGTAATACATCAACATTATTTCTGTAACTTCAGTATGAAAGCGAACGTTAGGACACCGTTCTGCGAATTCTTTAACGATATACGTTCAGTTTTCAACGGTTTAATGCCACTCATCTGCCGCTATTTTGGTGGCAGAAGTGGGACCGAACCGTGATGTTAATCGACGTGGTCACCGAAACAAGTGGAAGAACGCTTTCTGCCTGCACTTGAAACGAGTGGCATGCAGCATTACGAATTCCAAGTTTCCCTCCCCTCCCCACTACACGTGTTTAATTAACGAAACACGGTGGTTAGGTGCACACTACTTTAACATAATTCTGGTAGTCACAAAATGAGGATCCCTAATGAGCGGACTACACTAGCCATGGAGTGGAATTGAATTTCCGTAACCATGGCAACTATCTTCCAGCCGAGGCTTCTTTTAACTCTGTGACAAAAGTGCCAATATCAGACCCACCTGATGACCGCAGGGGTCGTATCTGTTTCCATACTGGCCTCAAATTATATTCTACCGTGCTCTTCATGGGTTACAGCAGTCCTACTTGAAAATATAATCCTGCATTTTACCTTCTAACTCAACTTTAAACCAAATTATCGACATTAGAGGATATGTGCATATTCACAAGTTTTATTATTATGTTATATTTACTTTCTCTGCTAAGTATAATAAGTAGTGAAAGTGCTGTTTTTCTCCCAAAAATTTTATTTCGAGATTTCATTGGGAATACATGTTTTGAAGTCTCTGAGCCCAAAAACACTTTTAGAAAAAGATTTCCGCGCGCATGTGTCGGTATATATATAAAATGTATTACTCTAAAAGTGTTTTTGGGCTCAGAGACTTCAAAACATGTATTCCCAATGAAATCTCGACATCAAATTTTTGGGAGAAAAACAGCACTTTCATTACTTATTATACGTAGTAGAGAAAGTAAATATAGCATAATAATAAAACTTGTAAATATACACATATCTTCTAATGTCGATAATTTGGTTTAAAGTTGAGTTAATTTACGCGTGTATGTGTATGTGTGTGTGTCTGTGAACAGCGTAACTCAAAAAGGAAATATCAGATAAATGCCAAACTTGGTATTGAAGTACAGCATTTTTAGGATGCTACACGAATATTTTCAAGGAACACCCACGTTTTAAAATATCTTTTATCCTTTAAATGGAATATTTTTGGAAATTTTTGATTTGCTGAAAATTCCTCTAACGATTTTAATTAATATATATAGTATAAGAACTTTTCATGAGGAATAAACTGTATATCTTGAATTATCTGCAAATAAGCTCTGAAGTTTTTTTCATTCTGAAGGACTTATGCAATAATTGATAAATCATAAAGACATAAACAAAATCTTATTACACACACACACACACACACACACACACAAAATGTAGATAACGTTAAAGCACAAAATTAATGCCAGCTACATTTCTTGTGGAGTCAACTGTTTCCGAAATATTTGTGATTGTTTAAAGTTTCCAACACTTATAATTTTCTTAATTGGGAAGTTGTTATTTGTTTTTTTTTTCATTCTGGTCATGGAAGGTGAGCCGAATCTCAATACCATCACAGAGTGATCAACTCTTAAAGGATTTGAATACCGCTTTAGCCTAATATTCCCTTTGTACCTACAAAGAAATACGCAGTAAAACCATTTCTGCTAATGTTTATATCGAATAGTATGAACTAGATATAAGAATAAACTTGTGTAAGAATAGCTTGTTTCAGTGACGTGATGTAACATATCAACATTTTTGTGCCACCATTCTCACAAAATATTACTTCACACTGTTACCAACGGTATTGTCTATTTGCTCTCAGGTTGATCCGCGCCAACGTGACTATGGACCGTGGTACAACTGAGTAACGCAGGAAGGTAATCCCATGCCAATAATACTTACACATTTCAGAATTAATTTATTCTTTAACTGTATAATATTCTAAACAAGTACCAATGCTTCACCAACAGCTGATACTGGGGACCCTAAAACGACTATATCCGGTGAAATCTCGGTATCGAATTTTGGGTGGAATGTAATACCTTCGTTATACACTATGTACACGGTATAAACCTTATGTTCCATTCCAATGACTTGCTCTACATGGTCGTAACAAATTATTGTTAAAAAGCATGTTCTACTATCTACTTTATGATAATCGAGATAAACATTAGCACACTTTTTCTTAATTACTTCCTTGTAAGTAGAAGAAAAATCTGATGTGTTACATTCACATCAATTTCTCTACATCTCTGCAACAAATTATTGTTATAAAGATTATGCTTCTATTTACTTCATGCTAATACAGAACAAATTAACAGAAATAGTCTTATTACTTATTTCCTTGAAAAAAAAAAAAAAGGAATATCTAAAAAACTATCAACTCCACGAAAAAATGTATATAACATAAATTGTGTATTTTAACGTGTTCTACATTTTTGTGTAGTAAGTTTTTATCTATCTCTTATGGTTTAGCAGTTATGCAAAATTCCGTAAATTTCATCCAGAATAACAAGAAATGTCTCAGAAATAGTCAATTCCACGAAAAAAAGAAAGAAAGAAAGAAAAAAAGCCTGTACGACATACATTTTAAGGAGATCTAATTTTTATATAGTAAGTTCCTGAATGTCTCTTACGATTCACCAGTTATGCAAAATTCAGCAAAATTCATCCAGCAGCTTTTAGAGGCTATTGCCAGAAAATAATTCAAACTATACATTTTGTTTGTCGTGTATATCTTTAATATACGGTATTTTAATCAAAATCGTTAGAGCGGCTTTTGAGAAAATCAAAATTTTCGAAATTTGTTCCATGTAAAGGGTAGTTTGGGGCATTCCTGGCATACACTATACTTAAATATCAAGTTTGGTATTTTACCGAATTTTCGTTTTTGAGTTGTCCTGTTCACAGACACATGGACCATTTGCTGCAAATATTTTTTTTTGGATACAGGGGACCCTAAAAGGTGTATTTCCGGTATCGAATTTTTGGGTGTATTACAATACCTTCTGTATACACTATGTGCATAGTACGTGTAGAGAAAGAAAAAAAGAACCTTTTATTTGAATAGTATATGGGATATATATTTTTTTTTTATTTAGTCTATCCTTTAACCTGGTTGGTCGTATCGGACGATGAATGAAATTGGTGAAATGATGCTCAAATGATGTCGAGGTCCATGGAGCTTAAAGTTACTCGACATTCGTAAGGGAAAACCCCGAAAAAACCCTTTTCCGGGTAACTCACCCTAAGCGAGATTATTTGCGTAGTGTTTTGGGTTACACGGAAAACGCCTAGCGTTACATGGTGTTATTGTGCGCTGGCAGATAACCTCTAGCGACTCCATTTATTTTCCTAATTGTGTTTTATGTTTCGTATCTTCAGCTGGAATTAACTATCTCTAATGCATCTTGGACCAATTACGCCATATAAAATTAGCGCTTTAGGTTTCTCTTTTTCTTTGCAGGTCCCATTCATCTTTTCTGTTCCATTACTTCCAAACAGAACTAATGTTCCATTCGCTCCTTTTCGTTAAGAATTATGTGATGAAGTAATTAGAAACTTGTATGCGCGTGCGCGGGCGTGCTTGTGGCTGAACTCTCAGGCTTTGAATATTCAAATAAACCAAATAGTATTAACAAAACATTCTCGATGATAGCGGTTTTCATCCACTGCTAGTTCATGACGTCATATCTAGAAATTTAAAACTTCTGGACTCAAGTTTTTTTGTTTACCGGAGACGTTAATAATATTGTGGCTGTAATCGCCGAACGTGTGTAAACGGCTTGCTTCATAGCTGATTGTTGACAACCACAGTTACACCTGCTTGCCCTCTGTGGTGTAGTGCCTCTAAAACTCAAGATTGCAGGTTCAAACTTGGCGGAGCGTAATGGATTTTTTGACACAAAAATTCTTAGTATGACTTCCTTTAGAAGGGAATTAAAACCGGTGGTCCCTGTTTTGTTTATTTACACGTAAAAGAACCCTTGAAAGAAGAAAGTTCCTAGGTAACATTTTCCGCTATTTCGCGTCCA
This sequence comes from Hymenopus coronatus, assembly GCA_030762935.1. Classification (NCBI taxonomy): domain Eukaryota; kingdom Metazoa; phylum Arthropoda; class Insecta; order Mantodea; family Hymenopodidae; genus Hymenopus; species Hymenopus coronatus. Next base: position 16,004,632 of record CM060896.1, read on the forward strand.
CAAGACGTTAATTTACCCTGCAGTGCCATCTATGGGCGACGAACGGATCCCCCGTCACCATGGCGTATAGTGGCGAACTCACAAACTAGAAATTCAGTTTCGATCATGGAAACATCATAATGATACCCTTTGCTTCACTTAGGAGAGATACGAATACTACTGCTGCTACTATTGTTAGATCTACGTTAATGGACACGTGTGCCGGCTGCGTTCTTTTGACATCGAGTGAGTTTGTGACACCTGCGGTGGTATGTATGTGCTAATGGTTTTGGGAATGTACTGTCACGTGACCGAGAGGTATAAAAATGGGATCGAAGCCCTGCACAGTATCAGCATAAAGTTCAGCAGTTGAGATCAGTTTTGACGCGAAATTTGTAGCGAGCAGTAGTAGACGTCGTAGCAGCGAACGTCGGAAGGGATTGTTACGACAGTCAGTTGTTTGTGAGCGGATTCTGGTCGTAATCAGTTTGTGGAAGAAATAAATATGTATTTAATCTTCCAGTTATTTATATGTATAGTTATGGTGTAGATATACAATATTATTACATTTGATAGTTGATTTATACTATCTAAATCATACCGTATTTTCCCTTCCTTTGTTAAAACACTTACGATTTCATTAAAGCAACTTCTTCGACGCATGCAGCCATTTTACCTTCAGTTGTTCGCTATGCCCTACGAGGCATAACTATTCCTCACCAGTTTGGAAACTACAGCTTGTTACCAGAATTAAGATGGTATCATGGTAATCAAAATGTTATAAATAGATAACGGGGAAATAGAGAAATAAACGCGATAAAGAATTCCATACATGAAAACAAACGAAAGATCCAAAAATGCATAACCTTTAATTCTGTTGTAGGTAAATCATTAGTGAGGCATAATATAAAAATCTGATGTGTTACACTCACATGACTTTCTCTAGCCGTTCTACAAATTTCTTACATAAGATTATTCTTTCTGCACCTTGTTAATCGAGGTATTCAGCACAATGTTCTTATTACTTAGTTCCTTATAAGTAGGAAGAAAATAAGGGAATACACTAGGCTAAACCGATAGTCATATGTTTTAAAAGCTGTCGTTATGCGATTGTCATTACAAATGGCTTATTTTCTTGGCCAGGAGTAGAACAAAAGAAAAACGGACACTCCCGTCTGAGAAAAGTATAGGTACTTCACAACTGAAACTAATAACAATGATTACCTCGAAAACGGTAAGCTCCACGAAAAAAAAATGTATATGACGTAAATTGTGTATTTTAACCAGGCCTACATTTTTTGTATAGTAAGTTTCTGTCTATCTCTTACGGCTTATTAGTTATACCAAATTAAGCAACATTCATACAGAATAAACGGGTCTTTAGAAGCTATTCCCAGAAAATTCAAGATATACATTTTATTTGTCAGATAAATATCTTAAACATACGATAATTCAATCAAAATCCTTAGAGCCATTTTTAAGAAAATCAACATTTTCGAAAAAAGTTCCATGTAAAGGGTAGTTTGGGGTGGGGGGATTTTTCTCAAAATCTTCGTGTCGCATCCCTGGAATATACTGAACTTAAATACCAAGTTTGGTATTTTAGCTACTTTTCGTTTTTGAGTTATCGTGTTCTCACACACACACACACACACACACACACACACACGGACCTTTTTCTGGAAATGCTTTTTTTGGTTTCAGGAGGTCCTAAAACATATATTTCCGGTGAAATCTCCACATCGAATTTTTGGGTGGAATGCAATACTTCTCTATCCCTATGTACATTGTACTACGGCGCAAGAGAAAGTAAAAAGAGTATGGTTTGCATGATCAGTTGCTAGGTAACAAGACATCAGTAAAAGCAAATTATGACGCAAGAAGCAATTAGCGAAGGTTATTAAGTTTCAAGAATCTCAATAAACAAGGATTTTTTTTTTTTTTTGGTTCAATTCATCGAATTGGTGTGTTCAAAAAACACACTAGTAGGTCGTTGAAAAATCACCTAAGTCATTTCTGAGAATTTGGCAGAGGTAAAGGGTACTTAGAATTTATCAGTCAAAGAGAAAGAAAGGCATGTCTCTAAATGACGTATAAAACTGGCAACCTAAAACATAGGAACTCTGCTAGTGGTCTATGTAGGTGGGAAATCATATATACTAGTTTATTTTTACTTTTTAAATCTTACCTGAGTCTTTACCTTTTTTTTTAATATTTACTCATGATTTAATTCATTATAATATAAACATATCAACAACCAGAAGTGGAAAATGGATCACCAGTTTGAAATCAAGGTTAATAATCGTGGTCTTGCAACCTGGAATGCATGCACAACAACCGTTAGTAAATAATGCTGTTTTCGTTTCATTACTGTTTCTATTACTTTCGTCGATAAATAAAGTGCGATCCTTATAAACCTAAACCGTTTTAATAGACCATCATTTCTCTCTGAAAGCTCTCAGTAGAAATGTGAAATTTTGTTTTAATGATCTCAGTGGCTCAGGGAGAATCGACAACAATCGATCAATGCCATCTATTGACTAAATTGATGATTTCGATGGAAATTGCGAGCATTTTCATGACATTGTAGACAATCTTTAGTTTGCAGTCATAACTGCAACATGCAGTACTCACTTGGAGAGCGTGTTTTTATTGTGAAGACAAATTCCTTGGTAAGAACATAACAACGGGAATTTCCAAGAGAATTTAATGTACAGGATGTTCCGAAAAAGCCAACAATTTTATCGCTAGCAAGAAAACTGGAGACAACTGGTGTCCTCGTTAGTGAGAGTGGAAAACATAGACCACCACTGAGTGCAGAGACTGTTATAAAGGCTAGTGAACTCTCCAAAGAAATCGTTGCGTCAGGAATCAGGCTATTCATATGACACATGTCAAAGAGCTGCGACTGTCTGCAACGCCATGAAAATGCTCGTAATGTATATAGAAATCGTCAATATAGTCAACAGATGACATTATCGATTCTCCCTGAGCCACTGAGATCATTAAAACCAATTGAAGGGGTCAGTGCAACAGTGGTCTATCCCATCTTTTTAAAAAAAATGGAGCATAACTCAGTTAAACACACCTGGTTTCTTTAAGAATAACGAAAACCTAATTTTAATCAAACTGATTGATCACTGACACTTTTCCAGATTATTTAAGATTACCAAGGTACAAACTTGTTCCCAGACACTGCGGCGGAGCTAGACCGCAAGCTGTGAATACCCTTTGTGTCTTACATGATCTTAGGAAGGGATAAGGGAACTGACCCAAAGGGTGGCCAGATCCGGATGACGACGGGCGCAAACAAGGACGGGGTCCCTAACGGTTGCAGATGGAACCCCTCAAACACCGCCCAGTCTGATTGTTCCCCAAATGACTAGAGTCTGAAAGCCCTTAAGGCAACAGAACGTACCCATGACAGGTGCAGTGTGCGCAAGCCGCCGAACACTTTCAACAACGAAACAGATGACAAGCAAATAACGGGTACATAGAACGATGGACAGGAAAATTCGGAGAATGTAATAAACGTTCCCAGCATTTGCCTGACGACGCAGAGAAGCTCCGAAAAAATCCGGCCGGCCACGGGAATCGACCCCACGACTTCCAGAATGCGAGCCGCACACGATACGGCGGCTTCGTCTCGCTCGGTTACATATCCGTTGGGTAAGTAAATTTGAACATATCGAAAGTAAAACAGATTTTGACTCGTATGTCCAAACTTTTCCTCATTTATAAATGCATAACACGCGAATCTCGAAGACTACATATGACAGACAGACTCCTAGCCTACAAAGAAAACATTGTCATATTATCGGACACAAAGGGACCTTAAATAAATTAGGAGAGAGAAAACAAAACTAAAAAAAATCTGATGTGTACCATTCACATGACTTTCTCCATATCCCTGCAACAAATAATTCTTAAAAAGCTTATAATTCTATTTACTTTATGCTAATCAGATAAAAAAATTAGCAGAAAAAGTCTTATTTCTCGCATCCTTGTAAGTAGAAGCGAAATAAGGGACAACCGTAGGTTAAAGTGATAGTCAAAAGCTGGTTGCTATGTCAATGAAGTTCCTTTGTTTATATGGATAGGAGTTGACAAGTTCCAGTATGAGAAAAGTATACGTTTTTCATAGCAGAAACCAAAAATAAGGAATGTCACAAAAACGACGAACTCCACGAAAAAAATGTAAATAACATAAATTGTGTGTTTTAATGTGCTCTACATTTTTTGTGTAGTAAGTTTTTGTCCATCTCTTACGGTTTAGCAGTTATTCAAAATTTAGTAAAATTCATCCAGAATAAACTACTCTTCAGAGGCTATTCCCAGAAAATTCAAGATATACATTTCATTTGTCATGTAAATATGTTTAATATCCGAAATTTTAATCAAAATCGTTAGAGCCATTTTTGAGAAAATGAAAAATTTCGAAAATAGTTCCATGTAAAGGGTAGTTGGGGGTGGGGGATTTTTCTCAAAATCTTCGTGTCGCATCCCTGGAAGATACTAAACTTAAATACCAAGTTTGGTATTTTACCGACTTTTCGTTTTTGAGTTATCGTGTTCACAGACACACGGACACACACACACACACACACACACACGGACCTTTTTGTGAAAATGCTTTTTTTGGATATTGGGGACCCTAAAACATATATTTCCGGTGAAATCTCGGTATCGAATTTTTGGTGGAGTGCAATACTTTCTCTATACACTATGTACATAGTGCGTATGGAGAAAGTAATAATACATAACTAACTGAGCAAGGTTTCGTCTGGTACTGGCTTTCGAGAGGTCATGCATGGCCTACCTTTGATTCATAGGTTAAAGTGATAATCAAAAGCTGGTTGAAAATGTTGATTTTCTCAAAAATGGCTCTAACGATTTTGATTAAAATATCGTATATTAAAGATATTTACCTGACAAATGAAATATATATCTTGAATTTTCTGGGATTAGCCTCTGAAGACTACTTTATTCTAGATGAATTTCACGTAATTTTTCCATAACTGCTAAACCGTAAGGGATGGATAAAAACTTACCACACAAAAAATGTAGAGCACGTTAAAACACACAATTTTTGTTACATACATTTTTTTCGTGAAGTTGGTCGTTTTTGAGATATTCCTTGTTATTGGTTTCAGCTTAAAAAAAAAACACTTTTCTTATACAGGTATTTGTCAACTCGTACTAACAAAGGAACTTAGCTATAAAACTTTTTAACAATAATTTGTTGCAGAGATGTAGAGAAAGTCATGTGAATGGAACACATCAGATTTTTACGACTTCTTTTCCAATATTCTTACTGAGAAATGTTGTATTTGTGAGATCCTGTTCATGTAAACAATTGCACACGAATCTGCATACTCAAAGCGAAGTATAATTCGATGACGGGAACGCTGCCCCCAAAGTCCCAGGGTTTGTTAGAGTGCATGCTAATTCGGGAAGCAATTTCTTTTCCTCTCCTTCCTAACAAGGGGTGGAGATACTCAAAACTCATTCTTTTCTGATTTGTATTTTCGCGATTCAGCGAAGTGGAAGGACCAAGGAAGGAATATAATGAGGTAACGTTCCATGTATCCGGAGAACTGCAGGAAAGTTGTGGTGGACGTCATCAGACTGGTTTACCTGTCCGTCTTCTCGGAACAAGTATCTGCTGATTGGGGCACGTCAGTGTAATCACACAATGTATAATATATTATACATTGTCAGAATGATAATACATCATACTACACGATCCGATGTGTTACACTCACGTGACTTTCTTTAGCTACTCTACAAACAAACTTCTTACAAAAGATAATTCTTCTTTCTACAACATGCTAATCGAGATAAACATTAGCAGAATTGTATTACTTACTTCCTTATAAGTAGAAAGGAACTAAGAGAATGTAGTAGGCTAGAATGATAGCCAAATGTTTTAAAAGCTGTCGTTGCCCGATTCTCATTGCAAATCGCTTCTTTGCTTGGCCAGGAGTAGAACAAAACAAAAACAGACACTTCCTGTCTAAAAGTACTTTACAGTTGAAACCAATACCAAGGAATATTTTGAAAACGGTAAACTCAACGAAAAAAATGTATATGACATAAAGTGTGTAGTTTAACAAGATCTACGATTTCTATTACGTAATGTTTTGTCTATCTCTTACGGTTTACTAGTTATGCAAAATTCGGCAAAATTCATCCAGAATAAACAGGTCTTCAGAAGCTATTTTCCGATAATTCAAGATATACATTTCATTTCAGATGGAAATGGCTTTAATATTTGGTGTTTTAATCAAAATTGTTGGAGCCATTTTTTAAGAAAGACAAAACTTTCGAAAATGTTTCCATGTAAAGGGTACTTATGGCTTTGGTATTTAACCGTCTTTTCGTTTTTCAGCTATGCTGTCGGCACGCGCACACACAAACACACGCACGCACACATACACACGCGGTATTTTTACTGAAAATGATTTTTTTTTTTTTTTGATTCAGGTGGTCCTAAAACATATATTTCCGGTGAAATCTCGGTATCGAATTTTTGAGTGGAATACAATACTTCCTCTATACACTATGTACAAAGCACGTGTAGAGAAAGTAATAATAATACTAATGATAACAGTAATAATAATAATAATAATAATACTCTTGTTTAAAATGATTTAACTATTTACACTGAGGCAAAGTCTCCAGTAACTCTGCAGTATTTTGTTCCATTCGTTAATAATTAAATAAGTAAATTTTCCTTCGCAAATAGAACAATAATTGTTCTATTTTCTGTTCCCTATTTCATATTAACTTCTCTACATGTATTATGCACACAGTGTATAGAGAAAGTATTGTATTGCAACAAAAAATTCTAATTGGAGATTTCACCGGAAATATATATTTTGAGACCCCCCGGAAAAAAAAGAAAAAAAAAAAGCATTTTTTAGAAAAATGTGGCGTGTGTGTTTGTGGGTAGCATAGCTCAAAAACAAAATACCGTTATATAGCAAACTTGGTATTTAAGTTTGGTATCCTCCAAGGATGCGACAAGAAGATTTTCAAGGAAATCCCCCCAACACAAACTACCGTTTACATGGAACATTTTTCGAAAATTTTAATTTTCTCAAAAATGGCTCTAACGATTTTGACTACAATACCTCATGTTTATCATATCTATTTTTATAACAAACGTAATGTATATCTTGCATTTTCTGGGAATAGTCTCAGAAGACGTCTTCATTCTGGATGACTTTTGTGTAACTGGCAAACCGTAAGAGATATACAAAAACTTACTATACCACACAACTTATGTGTTAAACTTTTTTTTTTTAAGATTTAACCGTTTTCGAGATATTTCGGATTATTGGATTCAATTTTAGCCATTCGGGAAGACATCTTTCTTTTCGTTTCTCGTTTGTTTATTCAAGGAAAGTAGAGATTGGAATTTCATTGCTTCATACAGCGATTGGCTTTCAAAGGACAACCTATCGCTTTAGCCTGCGCATTCTCTTATTTCTCATATACATACTTATAAGGAGCTAGTAATAAGACTAATTCTGCCTATATTTATCTTGATTAGCATGATGTAGAAAACAGATTAATATTTTAAATAAAAGGTTTGTTTGCCGAACAGCATGAGGATATCATGTGAATGGAATACATTAGATTTTTCCCCTTCTTATTACAAGGGCCCAAGTAATAAATATAATTTCTGTTAAAATGTATCTCGATTATCATGAAGAGATAGAAGAATAAGCTTTTAACAACAATTTGTTACAGAGATGTACAGCAAGTCATTTTAATGGAGCACATCAGATTTTTAATTTCGCTGAACGTACTATGTTTTAGGATCCTCTGAATAAAAAAAAACAAACACATTTTCAGAAAAAGGTCCGTGTGTGTGTGTTTGTGTGGGGGGGGGGCGCGTGTGACTGGACAGCATAGTTCAAAAACGAAAAGACCGTTAAATATCAAACTTGGTATTTAAGTTTGGTATTTTCCAAGGTTGCGACACGAACATTTTCAAGAAAATCCCTCCTCCCCCAACTACCCTTTACATGGGACTATTTTCGAAAATTTTGATTTTCTCAAAAATGGCTCTAACGATTTTGATTAAAATATTGTATATCAAAGATATTTACCTGACAAATAAAATGTACATCTTGAATTTTCAGGGAATAGCCTCTGAAGATTACTTTATTCTGGATGAATTTTACGGAATTTTACAAAACTGCTAAACGGTAAGAGATGGACAAAAACTTACCGTATATAAAATGTAGAGCATGTTAAACCAAACAATTTATGTTATATATAAATTTTTCGTGAAATTGATCTTTTTTGAGATATTTCTTGTTTTTGCTTTCAGCTTTATAAAACATACTTATCTCATACAGGAATTTGTCAACTCCTGTCCATACAAACAAAGGAACTTCAACCACGTAGGAACCAGCTTTTGACTATCACTTTAACCTATGGTACTCCCTTATTTTGCTTCTACTTACAAGGAAGCAAGTAATAAGACTATTTCTGTTAATTTTTTCCCCAATTAGCACGAAGTAAATAAGCTTTTTAACAGTAATTTGTTGCAGAGATGTAGAGAAAGTCATGTGAATGGAACACATCAGATTTTTTTAATCAAGGTCCTCAAAATGTGGACTTCCAGTGAAATGTGAGGATCATACGTGGTAGAGAAAGGAACATTTTCCATAAGCACTTATGTTTTGATGTCTGGGTTAGAAGTTTTCCCCCCGCTGTTGACCGCTTCAGGAAGACTGACATGCTTCTCTGGGTAAAATAGCTCCTGAATTTACAGATGAACCTGCTGAATATTTATCAGGAGAGAGAGAGAGAACCCCGATGTGGTGACAACAATGTGGCACGTACACGCTCACCAACTTTAAACCAGCCGGAAAATCTTGTTTGGTTTGGGTTGGTAAAGCAAGCAGCTGGTTTCTTCCATAAAATGACAAATTTCATGTGTGCCACTCGCATCAAGCAACAACTTCTTTCGAGTTGAGGCTTCCTGAAAACCACTTATAAGCTTATATAGAGTAATACTATCACATTTTTACTTCCTCTATCCGTATGTATAATGTACTATTCATCCAAAATTTTAATGCCGAGATTTAACCTGAAATCCATGATTTAGACTCCCTGAATCCGTAAGCATGTTTAGAAAAATCTGATGTGTTCCATTCACACGACTTTCTCTTCATCTCTGCAACAAATGACTGTTAAAAAGCTTATTGTTCCATTTACTTAATGCCAGTCGAAAAAAATCAGCAGAAATAGTCTTTTTGTTTGCTTCCATGTAAGTAGAAGTGAAATAAGGGACTACCATAGGTTAAAGTGATGGTCAAAAACTGGTTGCTATGTCACTGATCTTCCCTTGTTTGTATGAAAAGGAGTTGACAAAGCTGAAACCAAAAACAAGAATAATCTAAAAAACGATGAACACCATGAACAAAATGCACACAACATAAATTGTGTATTTTAAAGTGCTCTACATTTTTTTCCCATCTGTTACAGTTTAGCAGTTATGCAAAATACTGTAAAATTCGTCCAGAATAAAGTAGTCTTCCAAGGCTATTCCCAGTAAATTCAAAATATACAATTTATTTGTCAGGTAAATATATTTAATGTACGACATTTTAATCAAAGTGGTTAGAGCCATTTTTTAGAAAATCAATATTTTCGAAAGAACTTCCATGTAAAGGGTAATTTGGAAGATATTAAACTTAAATAACAAGTTTGGTATTTTACCGACTTTTCATTTTTGAGTTATTGTGTTCACAGACACACGGATACACAGACAGACACACACACACATGGACCTTTTTCGGAAAATCCTTTGTTTGGATACACGGGACCCTAAAACATAATTTCCTGTGAAATCTCGGTATCGAATTTTTTGGTGGAATGCAATACCTTCTCTATATGTACACTATCTACATAGTGCATGTAGAGAAAGAAAACTGTGTGTGTGCGTGTGTATGTGTGTGTGTGCCCAAGTGATTAAACCATTCGCCTCTCACTTAGACGATCCAGGTTCGATTCCAAGCGAACGGATGTCAGATTTGTGGTGGACAAAGCGTCGCAGGGGCGGGTTTTCTCCGCGTTCTCCGGTTTCCCCCGCCATCACATTCCACCGGTACATCCTCTTCATTCCATCTATTATCAGAGTCATCGCCTGCGCTGCCAAAGTAGTAAAATTGGGCACTAAACACTGTAAAAAAAATCTGATGTGTTCCATTCACATGACTTTCTCTATATCTCTGCAACAAATTATTGTTAAAAAGAGCATACTTCTATTTACTGCATACCTATCCAGAAAAAATTAGCAGATATAATTTATTTCTCTATGAGAAGAGTATAAGTTTTTCAAAGCTGAACCCAAAAACAAAGAATCCCTCAAAAACGATCATCTTCACATAAAAATGTATGTAACATAAAGTGCGTATTTTAACGTGCTCTACATATTTTGTGCTTTAAGTCTTTTTCCATCTCTTACGGTTTAGCAGTTATGCAAAATTCCGTAAAATTCGTCCACAATAACGTAGTCTTCAGAAGCTATTCCCAGAAAATTCAAGATATACATTTTATTTGTCAGGTAAATATCTGTAATATATATTTTAATAAAAATCGTTAGTAATTTTCTAGAAAATCAACATTTTCGAAAAACGTTCCATGTAAAGGGTAGTTGGGGGTGGGGGGATTTTTCTCAAAATCTTCGTGTCGCATCCCTGCAAGATACTAAACTTAAATACCAAGTTTGGTATTTTACAGACTTTTTGTTTTTGAGTTATCGTGTTCACAGACACACACACACACACACACACACACACACACACACACACAGAGCTCAAAAACGAAAACTACGTTAATTACCAAATTTGAGATATTTAAGCTTAAAATATTGCTGGATGCAACACGGTTTTCAAGAAAATCATTCCCCTCAAATTGTATGTTTTTTTAATAAAATCTAGATTTTTTTTTTTTTTTTTTGTCTATCTCTTACGGTTTGCCAGTTATACAAAAGTCATTCAGAATGAAAAGGTCTTCAGAGGCTATTCCCAGAAAATTCAAGATTTACGTTTTATTTGCTGAGTAAATGTCTTTACTATAAGGTATTTTAATCAAAATCGTTTGAGCCATTTTCGAGAAAATAAAAAATTTCGATAAGTTTACCATGTAAAGGGTAGTTTGGGGTGGGGGATTTTCTTGGAAATCTTCTTCGTGTTTGGTATTTAACGAACTTTTCGTTTTAGAGCTATGCTGTACACGCGCACACAAATGTTGTTTTTTTTTATTCAGGGGAACCCAAAACATGTACTTGCAGTGAAAGCTCTGTATTGAATTTTGGGTGCATTTTAATACCTTCGCTATACAGTATGTAGATAGTAGGTGTAGAGGAAGTAAGAATACGACCACTTCATCCCATCACGTCCGTTTCTTGTACCCAACTACCCTAGTGCTAGTCTTCCTTTCCGTTTGCCTCTCCACATCCCGATTTCTTCTTTTTGTGGTCTTTGCCTTTCTTCCAGAAAAGCTTTTAACGAAAGAAGGTAATTACACCTGAAGCTCTTCTTTCACTTGAAGATTCGTGGTAGAAGTAGAAACATCACATGCGGGGACACGTGAAACGGATACCGTTTCAATCTTTCTCAGAGAAACATAATCCAAAAAATCTTATATGTTCAATTCTCTGCAACAAATTATTGTTAAAAAGCGTATGCTTCTATATACTTCATTCTAACCGAGAAAAGATTAGCAGAAATAATCTTATTACTTGCTTTCTTGTAAGTAGAAGCGGAATAAGGGAGTACCATAAGTTAAAGTGATAGTCCAAAGCCGGTTGCTACGTTTATATGGACAGAAGTTGACAAATTTCTGCATGAGAAAACTATGTTTTTCAAAGCTGAAACAAAAAACAAGGAATATCTGAAAAACGATCAATTCCACACAAAAAAAAAATTATATAACATAAATTGTGTGTTTCAATTAGCTCTGCATTTTTGTATGGTAAGTTTTTGTCTATCTCATATGATTTAGCAGCTATGAAAAATTCCGTAAAATTCATCCAGAATAAAGTAGTCTTCAGAGGCTATTCCCAGAAAATTAAAAATATACATTTTATTTGTCATGTAAATATCTTTAATGTACGAAATTTTAATCAAAATCCTTAAAGTCATTTTTGAGAAAATCAACATTTTCGAAATTTTTTCCATGTGAAGGGTACTTTGTGGTGAGGAGATTTTTCTCAAAATCTTCGTGTCGCATCCCTGGAAGATACTAAACTTAAATACCAAGTTTGGTGTTTTACCGACTTTTCGTTTTTGAGTTATCGTGTTCACAAACACACACACACACACGCGCGCGGACCTTTTTGTGAAAATGCTTTTTTTTGGATATAAGTGACCCTAAAACATATATTTCCGGTGAAATCTCAGTATCGAATTTTTGGTGGAGTGCAATACCTTCTCTATACACTATGCACATAGTGCGTGTAGAGAAAGTAAAAATCTGATGTGATCCATTCACATGACTTTCTCTACATCTCTGGAACGAATCATTGTTAAACAGCTTATGCTTCTATTTATTCATTCTAACTGAGAAAAGATTATCAGAAATAATCTTATTACTTGCTTCCTTGTAAGTAGAACCGGAATAAGGGAGTACCATAGGTTAAGTGATAGCCAAAAGCTGGTTGCTATGTGACTGAAGTTCCTTTGTTTGTACGTACAGGAGTTGACAAATTTCTGAATGAGAAAAGTAAGTTTTTCATAGCTGAAACCAAAAACAGGGAATATCTAAAAAACGATCAACTCCACGAAAAAAATGCATATAGCATAAATGTTGTGTTTTAACGCGCTCTACATTTTTTGTATAGTAAGCTTTTATGTAAGTCTTACGTCAGATTTTTTCTGGTTTCATTCCTGGCATTCAATGATAATTGAATTTAAAGTTTTTCATACAGCGACCATCTTTTAAAAGATTTGACTATCGCTCTAGCCTAGACACAAAGCATGTCCTTATTTTCTTTCTGCTTACAAGAAAACAAGTGAAGAAAATTTCTGCTAATGTTAATCTTTATGTAAATAAAAGAAGAAGAGTTTTTTTGTAAAACACATAGAGAAAGTGATGTGATATTTTCTCATAAGGTCATGGGTAGCGAAACATTGTAATTCAGAGTTGTACAGTTATCAGAAGTTGGCGTGCTTCACTTTAAAGTGAAATACCTGCCTGGTTTTGTTATCTGCCTGTGGTGCAGGAGATTTACTTGGCAGGTGTATATGCGGGCTGATTCTTTTTTGTGTAACACAGGAATCAATTTGAAGCAATGCTGGTATAAGTACGTGTTCATTATCAGTCTGTTACAGCCACGATGATGATGATGATGATGATGATGATGATGATGATGGTTATTGGCGTTAAGGTCGTTTAACTACTAAGATCATTAGCGCCCTTACAAAACAAACCAGCGCCAAAAAACAACATAAAAAATCTGATGTGTTCCATTCACTGACCTTCTCTACCTCTCTGCAACAAATTATGGTTAAAAAGCTGGTTACTATGTGACTGAAGTTCCTTTGTTTCTAAGGACAGGAGTTCACATTTTTTGAGAACATCAATTTTTTTTTTAAAAAGTTCCATGTAAAGGGTAGTTTGGAGTGGGGAATTTTTCTCAAAATCTTCGTGTCGAATCCCTGGAACATACTAAACTAAATACCAAGTTTGGTATTTTACCGACTTTTAGTTTTTTAGTTATCTTGTTCACAGACACACGCACACACAAAACGGACTTTTTTGTGAAAATGCTATTTTTTTGCATACAGGGGACCCTAAAGCATATATTTCCAGAGAAATTTCGGTATCGAATTTTTGGGTGGAGAGCAATATCTTCTTTATACACTATGTACATACATAGTACGTCTAGAGAAAGTAAAAATGAGAACTAAGAAGAGTAGTCAAGGAATCATCATCAAATGTAAAATCATTTGAGTGTTACACAGCAGCATAATTCTTTGGCAAGCTTCTGAATGGGGCAAGAAGTAGAAGGCGTGTACAGGAGCAGTGAAGCGAGTCTAACCATTCATTGCTTGAGGAAACATTCAAGCCGAGGAGACAGTTTTAGAAACACAAATTATTTGTGGATGAATGGTTTCAGGTAGATAGCTCAGGTCCAGACTCTTCGACCGTCTTCAATCCCAGTAGAAAAACATTTGGAATAAAGCCAGTCTCTGGGGCTGGGTTTTTCTGTTGGTGGCGTCGGTTCGGAACAGGCGTTACTGTGGCGCTGACACAGGACGATGTAAAGGAGTGGAATACCAGTTATAAACATATCACTACACATTCCATAGACTTAAAATCTCAAGTAGCATACTCACATCACTCACTAAACAAGTCACTCAGGCGCTGCTTTCCACATGTGATTTTTCTTTTTCACTTTTACACATGACATTATGATTTGCGTTTCAGTTCTGCTCATATTTAAATGCAAATTGACATAAGTTAGCTCATAGGTGTAGCTTACGATATCGTTTGATATTCGCAGTCTTACTTTCTCTACACGTACTATGTACATAGTATATAGAGAAGATATTATTGTATTGCACCCAAAAATTTGATACCGAGATTTCACCGGCCTCCTATAAAAATAAAAAAAGTCCATGTATGTGCGTGTGTGTGGACAGCATAGCTCAAAAACGAAAACACTTAAATTCCAAACTTTGTATTTAAGATTAGTGTCTACCAGGAGTGCCACTTGAAAACTTTGAGAAAAATAACCCCATCCCAAACTACCCTTTACATCGAAACAATTTCGAAAATGTTGATTTTCTCAAAAATCGCTCTAACGGTTTTGATTAAAATACGGTATTAAAGACATTTTACATGACAAATAAAAATCTATATCTTAAATTTAATAGGAATATCCTCTAAACATCTGTTTATTCTGGATGGACTTTGCAAAACTGGTAAACCGTAAGGAATATGCAAAAACTTACCATACAAAAAATGTACAGCTTGTTAAAACACACAATTCATGTGGTATACAATTTTTTCGTGAGGTTAGCCGTTTTTGAGATATTCCTTGTTATTTGTTTCCCATTCAAAACGAAGGTTTTTAACTCCTGGCCCGGCATAGAAACGATTTCAACCACACAGTCTTTAAAACATTTGAGTATCGTTTTAGCCTAAATAGTGTATTCACTTTTTTCCGTTCTTCATACAAGGAAGCAAGTAATAAGACCGTTTCTGTTATTTTTTTCTCGATTAGCATGAAGTTAATAGAAGAACTTTTTTTTAATACAATAATTAAACCATGTGAATGGATCACATCAGATTTTTTGCATAGTAAGTTGTTATGATTTACCAGTTTACTTACTTGTGTATGGCACACAAGTTGAAATAGCTCTTGGGCAGGAAATCTCACAAGTAGATGACATGTTGACGTGTATATCTGTAACAAAGCACGAGACATATCGACCATCTCGTAATATTGCGAGTTGTGTCACTCAAGCTTATCCCGCCAGGATTACATTCCGTCACTGTGGCAATGCTTTTTACCCCCACCCAAATATGGTTGCTGTCCGCCTCATTGTTGCAAAATGAGCCATTGTTGACAAAGCCTGTGATAAATGTAATGCAAAGGCTCAACTTAATCCCATCACAGTTAGGCCAGCGCCATCTTTATACAAGACATATTCATGTGTTAAGTGACTTTCAAACAACAAATATTCATTTGCTACTGTAATGAGCATATCAGCCCACCTTTGTGGTCCAGCGTTAGCACCTGGAGACATGAGTTGTAATCTTTGGGTAGAATTGCCTGCAAAAGATTTTATTCCAGGGTTTCTCTCGTACTATTTTAGGATTACACACACATACACACTTTTTTTACTTTCTCTAGCCCGTGTGTACAATGTACATAGTTGATAGAGGAGGTGTTGTATTCCACCCAAAATCTGATGTCGATATTTCACCGGGAATATGTTTTGGGGTCCCCTGAGTTTCGGACAAATTTATTAAGGTTAGAAAACGGTCCTTGTGTGTGTGTGTGTGTGTATGTATGTGTGTGTGTGTGTGTGTGTGTGTGTGTGTGTGTGTGTGTGTGTGGACAGTATAGCTCAAAAACGAAACTATTTGATATTTAAATTTGGTATCTTCCAAGGATGCGACACAAAAATGTTCAAGAAAATCCCCCCAACCACAACTACCTTTTACTTGGAAATGTTTCGAATATTTTGATTTTCTCAAAAATAGTTCTAACGATTTTGATTAAAATACCATATATATATATATATAGAACCGTAAGATATAGACAAAAACGCACCACACAAAAAATGTAAATCTTGATAAAACACACAATTTATATCGTTTACGAGATAGATATTCCTTGTAATTGGTTTCAATGGTAAAGTACTTATACTTTTCTCAGACAGGAAGTGCTCGTTTTTCTTTTGTTCTACTCCTGGCCAAGCAAAGACGCGATTTGCAATGACAATTGCATAACGACAGCTTTTAAAACCTTTGACTATCGCTTTAGTCTAGCGCATTCCCTTAGATCCCTTCTAATTATAAGGAAATAAGTAATAGAACATTCTACTACCCTACGCATCCTTTAATAAATGACATAGCTATATTCTATCAGCGCTCTGGAAAACAAGTAATCCTCACTTGGGTACCGTCACATCCAAATATCGATGGAAATGAAAACGCCGATAAAGCTGCAAAGGAAGCCACCCGACATCCTGTCAGCGACCACAGAATAACTTCTACACATCAAGATGTCATTAGATACACCAAACAGCTGTTTATAGAAAACTGGAAAACGACATGGCCAACATCCCACAGCAAACTGCTTGATGCCCGAGCCGGATCTACCAATTTGTTCGAAACCCTCCGAAAATTCGAACGTCGTGAGCCTCAGAATTGGACACTGCAAACTGACACATTCCTTCATCATTAATAAAGACCCAGAATCAAAATGTGAGACCTGCAACACACCGCTTACTGTCCTGCTGCAGTGTCCGAGATACGACAAACAGAGACTTCAGGCCGGCTTCAATGACTTACCAAGTGCTCTACATAACCACCAGACAATCAAAAAGACAATAATATTTATTAGACAGTGTAAACTTTTTGAATTATTGTAAAGTATAAATGTAATCATTTTGTATTTTACCTATGTGAAAAAACTATTTTATGTACAATTTGTAAGGTCGCGATATGACCATGCTGTTAAAGTGACCCAAAATAAATTATATTGCAAAAAAAAAAAAAAAAAAAAAAAAATCTACTAATGTTTATCTCGATTAGCATGGTGTAGAAACAAGAAGGAAGTTTGGAGAGCAGCTAGAGAAAGTCATGTGAGTGTAACACATCAGATTTTGTTTATTCTCTATCATGGGTACACAAACTATTTTCACCGAAGATTATTTCTATCTGCTTCATTTTAATCGACATAAATATTTGCGGAAATAGTACAGCACACCGTTCACATTAAATAAAGCCCATTCACATTACAACATTCACACACAACAAATTATTGTTAAAAACCTTATTCTTCTATCTACTTTAAGATAATAGAGATAAACATGAGCAGAAATTGTCTTAATTACTTATTTTCTTGTAAGTAGAAAGGAAATTATGGAATACACTAGGCTAAAACGATAGTCAAATCTTTTAAAAGCTGGTTGCCATGTGGATGAAATCCGTTTCCATGTTACAATTTTCCGTTTGAGAAAAGTTTAAAGCTTTTAAATCTGAAACAAATAACAAGAAATATCTCAGAAATGGTCAATTCAACGAAAAAAAAAAATATATATGACATAAATTGTGTGTTTTAACGAGATTGCGGTTTACCAGTTACATAAAATTCAGCAACATTCACATTGTGGCTGTGCTCTACAGGAGATATGTCACTAAGGATATGCTGGTACAATCTTCTCACAGACGGAAGCCATAACTCCTGCACCTGTAAGCTTGAATTAATAAATTTGCCCGCATCCAATTATAACTTTGTTCCACGGGCCCCACGAGCAGTTCGCTTTTATTTTTCATTCCAGAGAATGTCTTTCGGCTCTGGATTCAAATTTATTGCTGAAAGAACGGCATTAATTGGAAAGTGGTGTGCATTGCGAGGTGAAATTGCCGCAGTAATTGGCAATATGAGATCGGTTCTTCACTACGCTACCATCCAGGTTTCATTATCGACCAGCAATACCATCATATCAATTTTAGCACAGGCATTAAGCCATTTTGAGATACTGGCCACAGCAGAACTTACCTTCTCCAGACGTATGAAACGAAGGGGGGGGGCATCTCTTCCTTATCTACTCCTGTTGGCTTCGGCGCCTTATCAAACTTCATATATCTACAAAATTTACATAACTTTCTCATCCTACATGCTGTCCCTACTTTTCTTTATGTTAACCCTAAGCTTTGCAGAACATTTCGTTTAAAACATTTATTTTACGTAAATGGGGGCAGAAGAAAATAAAGCATTAATCAGATTCTTAAAAACGGTTCGCTATAGACTGATCTTGGCAATCCATTTTTCTTCCGTCAAGATTGCGAGAAGCAATTAAATAGAACGGAACTGTAAGTAAATGACGTAAGTATTGAAACACCAAATAAATAAATGGCTCATGCCACAAAAAACGGTTATTTGGTCATCTGACGATTTCTACATTTTTGTGTAGTACGTTTTTTACCATCTCTTTTGATTTATCCGTTATACACTACAATATTCTATCAAAATAAGCCAGTACCACACAATTACAGATATGCAAACATTATATATGTAGTATATCAATGAAAATTGTCATGTCAAACATAGTTTGGGTGGGGGATATTTTTTAATATTTTGAAAGATGCTGAACTTAAATGCCAAACTTTGTATTTTTTCGATATTTCGTTTTTTACTTTCTCCACGACCTATGTAATAGGCAGAGGCCACAGAGAAAGTGTTGCATTCAATCCAAAAATTTGAAACCGAGAGTTCACCGGAAACATGTTTTGAGGAATGTCGAATAAAAACAAAAGCATGCTCTGCATCTTCCAAGGGTGTGACTCGAAGATATTCAAGAAATCCTCCAGATATTCGAAAATTTTGATTTTCTAAAAAAATTCTCTAACGATTTTGATTAAAATATCGTATATTAAAGATATTTACATGACAAATAAAATGTATATTTTGAATTTTCTGGGTATAGCCTCTGAAAACTACTTTATTCTTGGTCAATTTTACATAATTTTGCATAACTGCTAAACCGTAAGAGATGGACAAAAACTTACCACACAACAAATGTAGAGCACCTTAAAACGCACAATTTATGTTATATACATTTTTATCGTGGAGTTGATTGTTTTTGAGATATTCCTTGTTTTTTTTTCGGCTATAAAGACTTATACTTTTCTCATACAGGACTTTGTGTGCAAATAATAAGACTACTTCTGCTAATTTTTGCTCCATTAGATGAAGTAAATAGAATAATTTGTTGCAGTGATATAGAGAAAGTCATGTGAATGGAACACATCAGATAGTTTCTTTCATTTCTTTCTTTCAACAGTTGACAAATTTAATGCCGCGTCAACATGTTGCAATGGTGGCTCAGTGGTTAGAGCAGCCGGCTAAAGACCGCGAGATTCATGGTTCAAATCCTGGATATGACATTGAAGTTTTCAATCTCACTCTATATTATTATTGTTATTATTAAAAAAGTCATGCTCCAGTGCCCAAGTCCTATTTTCGGATCGAATTCAATAAATCCTCTACCTTATTTATCCAGTGGTAAAGACAATAGAAACGAAAAGTAAATGCTTTCACTATATACTTTGTAGATGCCCATGATTATTTTCAATAAGAGAAACTAGTGACGTCAGAATTTGAGCAATGGAACCTCAACTTCTGCACTATTGTTGAGTGATAACAATTATGGTCGCTAAAGCGCTTGATGCGATTCGATACCTACAATAATTCCCAGTTATTAATGCGCAACAACCGCGAAATAATTGCATATTCGTGATATAATATTGGTTACAGCTTCGCACGAGAACAAAGCAGTTCAGCTAATTCCTAATTTAACAATCAGGTGAGCATTTTCTGCTCATCGCTTGCACAAAAATGAATATTCAAATTCTCTTTTCACTTGTTAATTATTGACAACACAACGAATTTTCCGTTGAGAAAGCAACGTAATATGCATACATGATTTCACACATTGCACCTTCAAGCCTGCATATTCATTACTGCTCAAAGCTTTGATGCGCAATTTTCACTCAAACGAGTATTGTTATTTGGCCTTCATGAATATCATTACTGTACCATCCATGTTGGTAGTAGCGTTCGAGTGGAAGGAAGAACATCCATCTGCTCATTCTTGTGCAAAAGCTATCAAGATAAACTTTCATTACACATTTCGTTGAAGAACGCTGTAGACTGAAGCGTGTCGCTATGTGATCCCTTTGAAATGCCATGTTCTTTACATGACCATGACGGATGCGTTACTTCACACGACTTTCTCTACCCACTCTACAACAAACTACCAGGCCGCGCCTCTCATCTACACGGCCCGGGTGATTTGTGGTGGACAAAGTGACGGGTTTTCTTCGGTTTCCCCCGCCATCGCATTCCAACTCCATGTTCATCCCATGTATTACCTAAGTACTAAAAGCGGGCATTAAACAATACAACAACAAAAAACCTCCTTAAAAAGGCTCACTTATTACACAAGTCTTGTATAGGACAGGAATTGGATAGAGTCACATTGAAACAGGCCATTCTTGTACCTACTTCACGATAACCCACATAAACTTTTGTATAAAACTTTTATTAGATATGTTCTTTTAGCATAAGGGAATACACTTAAGTGACAACTGACAAGTAAATGGATTGGGGTACCGTTTACTGCTTACACTACCTGTGGATATATGGCAGCGCAATCGCAATTAGCATCTATTTCACTTTTACTATCATTTTAGACTGAAGGTCTAAATATTATAGTATTAGATATAATATCCAATCCGGTATTTTCCTTGGTGTGTGAGGGAAACTACGAAAAAAATCCAGCCAATTGGTTGGCCTATGGCATTACCCAGCACCTCCCAAATGCGCGTACAGACAGTTTAAAGCTTCTCTTGTACATTGTTAAGCAAATATAGTATTCGTATTGGACACACCATCTATCGTCGCGTCTAAGTACTATCTATTTGTACTAAATGGCTTCCAGGCTGCACTTTTCAAGGATCAGAATGCATAGTTTCGTTTAAAGCAGAAACCAGAAGTTTTTATTATAAAGTTGGCAGCCTTGGTTCAAGAAGGCTAAGATAAATGTTGGTGAAACTAAGGTCATTGTTCTCAACATCTGAGAAGTACCTATCATAATAATAGCAAGTACTGCTTACCGTTCTCCTTGGCAAGCAAATTCCGGGCGTGATATAAACCGTTATTTGAAATACCGCACGCGCGCACGCACCTCCAACTTCACCGGTGCAGTTTCCACTTTCCTTTTACGCAGTATCACAATCTATTAATTCACTCTAAAGCTTCATTCAACATGATACAATCATTTAATCATACTGTTTTATCTTATCTAAATGTCTGGAGACTGACAAAAAGACTACATGATGTCGTCAATTCCTTTGCGCCATCATAATGTATCTTGTATTGCTATCAGAGCCAGGAAGTTCGTACCGCTCGGTATATAGTTTGCGACCGACCGTCTCACAGCATCAAAAGAAATCATTGTCAAGAACGCACGGTGGAAAGGTAAACAATGTTGTTTGCAGAGAAAAAAAATGACTTATGAGAAATTCGTATATGCACACGTATTTAGATCATTAATAATAAGTATAATATACAAATTGTTACATATAAAAGGGGGACTAACTGATTTCCTTCTTTATATATGTACATAATGAAAATATACCAACAATTATAACACGGATTGTAATATTTACTGATTGAATATAATATCCAAATAATAAAATTAATTTCTTAAATATCTTCAGATTCTAACTAGGTAAAATCGAAAATAGGATTTAAACTTAACCTTTACCTATCTCCAGCCGCATTAATGAAAACCCTATATACTTCTGAGACCTTCAAATGAAAATTCCATGCTACGTTCCGACTAACAAAATGTATGATGCGAAAAACTTCGTTCCGCTTCGCATGATGTGATCGGGGCATATTTGAAATATTCTATCAGTTCCGTATCAGTATCACCAAGTAAATAGCATTTGTTGGCATCTAAAAGTGCAGCTTGTATGTTATATGGCACACTGAACCCTGCATTTTCATATTTATTTCAGGTAGGATGCTCGTAGATTGGTAGACCTGTCTTGGCAGTTCTACATGTCGCACATGCCTCTGGTCTGTAACAGTGTCATACCGGTAGGTTAACTCTTAAAATAAATTTGCAATCAATAATATACTTCTGATACTAGACGTTTGACAGTTTTTATATTAGAACTGCCATCGGTTTCTAAATAAGTGCATCAATAAGTACACTGCTAGAACACGTGCTATGGTTGTAAAACAAATTAATTTTTCTCACATTTGAGCAGAACAAAGATATTCGAACGCCTTCCTTCCTACCGACGTGGTCCTGTGTTATGCAGTAATACCTGTTTTGCAGTAATGGGTGGCACTCTACGCTGACCTTTGCTCGCGCAAGTAGCGCCGCATGGTATTGCCAAGTGTGTCCACTCTTACTCTGCAAAAGGAAATTGGTACGAACTACCTAGGTCTAATTATTATCAAGACAAGACGATCGTTTGAATCTCTGTTGGAGTGGATAAGGCTTCACCGATACTAGAAAAACATCGACATTCTCAATTCAGATTTATGTCTTCATTGAGCCATGTTAATAACGAACTCACACACACTCACACACATACACACACTATTTCCCTTTCAAAAACAAAATCATACTAATAAATAGGCTACAGATGGAGGGGATTTGGCACCGAATCAATTAGGAGGGAGGAATGAGGTAACGGGATACACTCGGCGGCCGGAACCAGGAGCGACGGCACAGCAATGGCAGGGTCCCTGCAGTTTCCAAACTGAAGAACCTCAGCAGTCGGGCAGGTAGACAGGGGACGCCGCTCCACGCATAGTTCAATCGTTGCCAGCAACCAGCCGAAGTCTGGCAAGAGAGAAACGGAAGGGGCCCCCCCACAATGACAATCCTTTTTCCCTGCCGCGTCGCATCGAGCACCACCATCGACACTTCCAACTCTGAAAGAAGCCGATGAAGGATGAATGAAATTACAATGGAAATGACATGGAGGGATAGGACTTTCGGGGGATGAAAAATACCTGCCCAGCGTTCACCTGACGATCCGGGAAAACCGCCCAAATTAGTCTGGTTGGGCACCTTGGGGCTTAAACCACTCACCTCTCGAAAAACGCTTGAGGAAAAAAAAAATGAATAAATAAAAATTTTAATGTGATACAATATACGACTTTCTCTGCCCACACTTACCAAAGTTATTCGTCTAACTGCTAAACACTTCTCACATTTCGCCGTAGGTAAAAAGCAGAACAGACAAAGCGATACTCTGATTAAAAAAAAGTGTCTCTATGTGATGGCTTTGAAATTGTATGGTCTTTGCACGAAAAAAAAAAACTTACATACTTACACATATTTAACAATTCAAACCCATAACAAAGAATCTTTCTAAAATTGCTGGCACCATAAAAAAAAAAAAAAAAAAAAAGCGAGATTCAAACTGGCGACCTGTTGAATGTGAGGCAGACACGCTACCACAACAGTACCCAGCTTTGTTGTTTGATTCATACAGCCCCGTTTAACATCTTAGTATGATCTTAACGGGGGTTCTGACTTCAGAAACAACCGCAGAACTGTGCGGTCTCTTTACGTAGGTTTTATTCATTTTTAAGCATTAAACACTCCCACAGTCGTACTTCCTGACTCTGTCAGCGACTTGCAATAATTCTGGTTAAACAAAAATTCCACGGCGTAAATATTAATCAATTAGCCGATCCCGGTGGCCGCGCTCGCTAAAGTCTCTCGCTTTGGCGCTTCGTGGTGCACAGGATCGTGGGTTCGAGTCCCGCCTTGGGCATGGGTGTTTTTGTGTCTGTAAATGTGTCTATGTTTGTGTAAAAAGAAAACGTTAGAATAATAAGGTCTACTAAGGAAATATAGGAAACTGGGAAAAAATTGAGAAAAAAGGAATACAGCGCCGGAGTCCTGACAAGTCTCCGGAACTGTATTTTTTTTTTAATTAAAAAAAAAAGCCTGGACCTCTGGGCTGAGAGGCCTTGTTGGTGTGTTTTAATGTGATTTATATTTTTGTGCAGTAAGATTATGTCTATCTTTTACTTCCTCTACATGTATTATGTACATAGTGTATAGAGAAGGTATTTAGTCACCCTCCGTGGTGTAATGGTTACCATGCCAATTCATATACCCAAAGTCGCGGGTTCAAACCCAGCGGAGGACGATGGATTTTATCGGGCGTAAAAATCCTTAGGAATTCTTTAGTAAGGGAAGTAAAGCCGTGGGTCCAGTGCCGTAGATTTACGGCACGTAAAAGAACCTCGGAGCAAAATTAAGAAGTCTTTCATGCCCAATATACAACGGGACGCTGAGAACCATAGCAGCTAAAAAGCGTCCATAAATAAAACGCCATTTTTAGAGATAGTATTGTATTGCACCCAAAAAGTCGATACCGAGATTTCACCGGAAATACATGTTTTGGGGCCCCCTGAATCAAAAAAAAATAGAAAAAGATCCGTGTGTGTCTATGGACAGCATAGCTCAAAAACTAAAAGGCCGTTAAGTACCAAACTTGGTATTTGGGTTTGGTATTTTCCAAGGATGCGACACGAAGATTTTTTAAAAAAATCCCTCCGCCCCCAACTACCCTTTACATGGAAAAAAATTCAAACCTTTTGATTTTCTCAAAAATTGCTCTAGCGATTTTGATTTAATCTCTTATATTTAAGATATTTATATGAAAAATAAAATGTATATCTTCACTATTCTGGGAATAGCCACTGAATGGATGAATTTTGTGGAATTTTGCATAACTGGTAAACCGTAAGAGGTAGACAAGAGATCGTTAAAATACACAATTTACATTATATACATTTTTTTCGTAGAGTTGGCCGTTTTTCAGATATTCCTTGTTATTAGTTTCAGCCTTAAAAAAACGTATACTTTTCTCATACGGGAATTTGTCAAACAAAGTTTATCACCTAGCAACCAGCTTTTAAAATAGTTGAGTATCGATTTAGGTAATGGTACTCCCTTATTCCCTACTACTTCCCTTCTAATTTTTTCTCTATTAGCATTAAGTAAATAGAAGAGTAACCTTTTTAAGAATAATTTATAACACAGATTTAGAAAAAGTCATGTGAATGGAACATATCAGATATGTTTTAAGAAAACAAAAGTACCATCAATTTTTCCCACCCAAGGATTTCTAAAGTTCTTTTTTTTTTTCTTTCCAGGAGGCCTTGAAACGCGAATTCGGTGAAATATCGGTGTCAGTTTTGGGTGGAAATGCAAAACATCCTCTATGTAATAGGTACGTGGTAGAGAAAACTGTCAATTGCCTCAACTATTAGACTATACAAACGAGTATCAAATACTCTCCTAATAGTTCAGTAGTTCAAATTGTATTAACTTCAAGGAAAGTTTAATCGCCTGTAACAAAGGCCTGCAGATTTCGCGTATCTCTGCATCAGGCGAAGTGTTTTACAAACTACTGGCAACTAAAGAAAGCTTATCCAGTCTTTCCTGCTGCAGAAACATGTAAATAACCGGCTTAAAGTGCTGTTCACATATGACGTAACTTAACTTTAACTTACTCTATGCATACACGCTCACGACCTTTACATTTAAGTTAGTATTTGGATAAACCTACTCGGTGGTTCAATAATGTGTTACACAATAGCTCTGGAAATGTATATGCAAGCTTAGCAAGTGCTTATAGAACTGCACCTCGCATTTTTACTTTCTCTATACGCACTATGTACATAGTGTATAGAGAAAGTATTGCACTTCACCAAAAATTCGATACCGACATTTCACCGGAAAAATATGTTTTAGGGTCCCCTGTATCCAAAAAAAGTATTTTCAGAAAAAGGTCCGTGTGTGTGTCCGTGTGTCTGTGAACATGATAACTCAAAAACGAATAGTCGGTAAAATACCAAACTTGGTATTTAAGTTTAGTATCTTCCAGGGATGCGACACGAAGATTTTCAGAAAAATCCCCCCACCCCCAACAACCCTTTACATGGAAATTTTTTCGACAATTTTGATTTTCTCAAAAATGGCTCTAACGATTCTGATTAAAATGTTGTATATTAAAGGTATTTACCTGACAAATGAAATGTATATCTTGAATTTTCTGGGAATAGCCTCTGAAGAGTAGTTTATTCTGGATGAATTTTACTGAATTTTGAATAACTGCTAAGCCGTAAGAGATGGACAAAAACTTATTGCACAAAAAATGTAGAGCACGTTAAAACACACCATTTATGTTATATACATTTTTTTCGTGGAGTCCGTCGTTTTTGAGACATGGCTTATTTTTGGTTTCTGCTATGAAAAATTTATACTTTTCTCATACAGGAACTTGTCAACTCCTATCCATATAAACAAAGAACTTCATTGACATAGCAACCAGCCTTTGACTATCACTTTAAACTATGGTACTCCCTTATTTCGCTTCTCTTACAAGGAAGCAAGTAATAAGCCTATTTCTGCTAATTTTTTCTGATAAGCATAAAGTAAATAGAAGTATAAACTTTTTAAGAATAATTTGTTGCAGGGATATAGAGAAAGTCATGTGAATGGTACACATCAGATTTTTAAGATCTTAAAACACTTTAGCCTCTAAAGATACAAGCTATAAAACCTAAATAGTTGAGTACACGCGTTTAAAATACCTTTTTTACTTTCTCTACACATGTACATAGTGTATAGAGAAGGTATTGTAATGTAACCAAAAATTTCATGCTGAGATTTCACCGGAAATACTTGTTTTGAGACCTCTATCCAAGAAAAACAACACATTTTTAGAAAAAGGTCCGTGTGTGACTGTGTTTCTGTGGATAGTATAGCTCAAAAACGAAAATACCGTTAAATACCAAACTTGGTATTTAAGTTCAGTATCTTCGAAGGATGCGACACGCAGATTTTCAAGAATATCACCCCCACTTCCAACTAGCCCTTATATGGAAAAATTTTCGAAAATTTTGATTTTCTCAAAAATGTCTCTAACAATTTTGATTAAAATATCCTATATTTAAGATATTTACCTGACAATGAAAGTGTATATCTTGAGTTTTCTGGGAATATCCTCTGATAACCACTTTATTCTGGATAAATTTGTATAACTGGTAAACCGTAAGAGATAGACAAAAACTTACCTAACAGAAAATGTGGAGCTCGTTAAAATACACAATTTATGTTATATACATTTTATCGTGGAGTGAATCGTTTTTTGAAATATTCCTTGTTATTGGTTTCAGCTTTAAAAGACTTATACTTTTCTCATACAAGAATTTGTCAAGTCCTGTCCATACAAACAAAGGAACTTCACTCACATAGCAACCAGCTTATGACTATCACTTTAATCTATGGCACCCGTTATTTCCCTTCTACTTACAAGGAAGCAAGTAATTAAACTATTTCTGCTATTTTTTTTTTCTTGATTAGCATGAAATAAAAATCTGATGTATTCCATTCACATGACTTTCTCTGCATCTCTGCAACAAATTGTAGTTAAAAAGCTTATGCTTCTATTTACTTCATGCTAATTAGCAGAAATAGTCTCATTATTTACTTCCTTGTGAGTAGAAGCGAAATGAGGGAGTTCCATAGGTTAAAGTGATAGCAAAAGATGGTTGCTATGTGACTGAAGTTCCTTTGTTTGTATGGACAGCAATTGTTAAATTCCTGTATGAGAGCAGTATAAGTTTTTCAAAGCTAAAACGAAAAACCAGGAATATCTTAAAAATTATCAACTCCACGAAAAAAATGTGTATGACAATTGTGTGTTTTATTGTGAGCTACGTTTTCTGTGCAGTAAGTATTTCCCCATCTCTTACGGTTTAGCAGTTATGCACAATTCCGTAAAATTCATCCAGATTAAAGTAGTCTTCAGGGGCTATTCCCAGTAAATTCAAGATATACATTTTATTTGTCAGGTAAATATCTTTAATATACGATATTTAAATCAAAATCGTTACAGCCATTTTTAAGAAAATCAAAATTTTCAAAATTCTTTCCTTGTAAAGAGTAGTTTGAGGTGAGGGCATTTTGTTGAAAATCTTTGTGTCTCATCCTTGTAAGATAGCAAACTTAAATTACAAGTTTGGGCTTTAACGGTCTTTTCTTTTTTGAGCTATGCTGCCCACAGACACACACAGACAGACAGACACATACGGACATTTTTCTAAAAATGCTTTATTTGGATTCAGGGAGTCTCAAAACATATATTTCCGGTGAAATCTCGGTATCGAATTTTTGGGTACAATGCAATACGTTCTCTATACACTATGTACATAGTTCGTATAGAAAAAGTAGAAAGAAGCATAAGCTTTTTAACAATAATTTATTGCAGCGATGTAGAGAAAGTCATGTGAATGGAACACATCAGATATTTTATGTTCCAAAATCAAAATAAGTTCACAAACGCAATTAATTAATGATAATTACAAATTATATTACAACAAAAACCCTCAAATTACTAAATTATATGGATAGAAACATCAGTACCTAAAGGTTTTATACGTTTATGATAAATAAGATTATAAGCTTACATCTTGTCACGAGTGGCCCGAGCCTACCAACCCGAAGTGAATTATCATTCAACTAATATGGGGAGATGATGTGGCCAGCAGCACGTGACCCCCAGCTGCTCACGATGCTGATTGGGCACGGTCCTACACTCGGATCTTAAAATCCTACCCCATGGGGGAAAATTTCCGAGTAGAATATGCAGCTGAAGTGCACCCACCATATACAACCGACATAATACTGTCACAAAAACGTTCTAGAGCCGATGTACCTCCCACCACAAACCCAACCGTTTGCAAATCAATACTTGAATGCATGGTCAAAATTCACACTTGCATGGTTATTTAAAATACAATTGTTTGGTGTCTTAATTCATTATTTTAGTAAAAATTAGTCACGTGATGTATTTTTAAGAATATACATATCTTGATATCCATTAAATGAATTTGCCAAATGATCTGTCATTTTACAATGCTTTATGTTAACCCTAATCAGTGCAGAACAATTTTTAACATTCGTATCCTACGAAACTCTTGATTTTTGAAAATTGAATAATTTATTTATTAAAATTGGAACATTTCGAAAATATAATAATATAATAAACATATCCTTTATTTTGCCTTTTAGAAGCAGTATAAAAAGTTGGAAACTTATTGGTGAAAAATTGCATTGTGTCAAATGGATAAGCGTTGAAAAAAAATCTGATGTTCTCCATTCACATGACTTTCTCTGCACCCCTGTAACAAATTATTGGTAATAAACCTATTCTTCTATCCATTTAATGCTAAAACATTAATAGAAACGGTCTTATTACTCAATTCCTTATAAATAGAAGGAAAATAATGCAATAATGCGTGACAAGTTCCCGTATGAGAAAACTTTTAAGTATTTTAGAACTGAAATCATAACAAGAAATATCTCGAAGACGAAAAAAAATTATTATGGCATAAATTGTGTATTTTATCGTGATCTATATTTTTTGTGTAGTAAGTTTTGTCTATCTCGTTGGGCAACCAGTTATGCAAAATTCAATAAAAATCATCCAGAATAAAGAGGTCTTTAAAGGCAATACCCAGAAAATTTAAGATATACATTTTACTTGCCATGAAAATATCTTAAATATAAGAGATATTAATCAAAATCGGTAAAGCCATTTTTGAAAATATTAAAATTTTCGAAAATTTTCCCATGTAAAGGGTAGTTTAGGATGGGGGGGATTCTTAAAAGTCTTCGTGTGGTATTTTTGGAAGATACCAAACTTAAATACCAAGTTATGTATTTAACGGCCTTTTAATTGTTGTGCTATGCTGTTCGCACGGACCTTTTTCTAAAACTTTTTTTTATATTCAAGGGCACCCAAAACATGTATTTCTGGTGAAATCTGCTATAGAATTTTTGAGTGCAATATAATAACTTATCTATGCATTAAGTACATAGTATGTGTAGAGAAAGTAAAACGATGTTGAGATAATAAAATTTTAAAATTGGGAGTGTCTATTAATAGGTGAGCAAGCCCTACCTAATGAAAGCTGCTGTTAATTGGTTTGCCATATGAGTAAAACGACATTTTTTTCTTAAAGTTTAGAATGTATGTTATTTTTATTGTGAACAAAATTATTTTTGAAAATATAGCAACTTTTTGGCAAATTTCACTGATGAATTCCCTTAAAACTGCCAATCAGTGAGAATATATTTCCAGTAAATTCTAGACATTCAATGTTTACTTTCTCTACACGTACTATGTACATAATGTATAGAGAAGGCATTGCATTCCACCCAAGAATTCGAAACCGAGATTTCGCCTAAAATATACGTTTTAGGGTCTCCGGTATCCAGAAAAAAATATATTTTCAGAAAAAGGTCCATGTGTGTATGTATGTACGTGTGTCTGTGTGTCTGTGAAAACGATAATTAAAAAACGAAGAATCGATAAAATACCAAATTTGGTATTTAAGTTTAGTACCTTCCAGGGATGGGAATCAAAGATTTTGAGAAAAATTCCCCCAACCCAAACTACCCTTTGCATAGAAAAAATTTAGAAAATTTTGATTTTCTCAAAAATGGCACTATTCATTTTGATTAAAATATCGTATATTAAATATATTCACCTGAAAAATAAAATGTATATCTTTGAAGTTTCTGGGAATAGCTTCTGAAGACTACGTTATTCTAGATGAATTTTACGGAATTTACATAACCGCTCAACCGTAAGATATGGATAAAAACTTACCACACAAAAAATGTAAAGCACGTTAAAACACACAATTTATGTGATATGCACTTTTTTCGTGAAGTTGATCGTTCTTTTTAGATATTTTTTGTTTCTGGTTTCAGTATTGAAAAACGTATATTTTTCTCATAAAGCAACTTGTCAACTCCTGTCCATACAAACAAAGGAACTTCAGTCACATAGCAACCAACTTTTGACTATCACTTTTACCTATGGTACTCCCTTATTTCGCTTCTACTTACAAGCAAGCAAGGAATAAGACTATTACTGCTTATTTTTACTTTCTATGTACATACCGTATAAAGAAGGTATTGTAATGCACCCAAAAATTCGATACCGAGATTTCACCGGAAATACATGTTTTGCGTCCCCCTGAATCCAAAAAAAGCATTTTTAGAAACAAGGCCGTGTGTGTTGTGCGCGCGCGCGTGTGTGTCTGTGTGTCTGTGGACAGCATAGCTCAAAAACGAAAAGACCGTTGAATTCCAAACTTGGAATTTAAGTTTGGTATCTTTCAAGGATGTGATTTTTTTAAAAATGACAAACGATTTTCATTAAAATATCGTATATTAAAGACATTTACCTGACAAATAAAATGTCTATCTTTAATTTTCTGGGAATAGCCTCTGAAGACTACTTTACTCTGGATGAATTTTGAGGAATTTTGTATAACTGCTATACCGTAAGAGATAGACAAAAATTTACCACACAAAAAATGTAAAGCACATTAAAGCATACAATTTATGTTATATACATTTGTTTCGTGCAATTGATTGTTTTTTAGATATTCCTTATTTTCGTTTGTTTTTCTCGATTGGATGAAGTAAATATTAGCATAAAGCTTTTTAACAATAATTTGTTGCAGAGATGTAGAGAAGGTCATGTGAATGGAACACATCAGATTTTTTCTCGATTAGCATGAAGTAAATAGAAATATAAGCTTTTTAACAATAATTTGTTACAGAGATGTAGAGAAAGTCATGAGACTGGAACACATCAGATTTTTAGAGTTTAGAATGAATGTTATTTGGTTATGAACAATATTATTTGTAAAAATTTGATAATTTTTGGTAATATTCCACAGATACATTCCCTTAAAATTGCTCATCAGTAAGCTTGAAAACATGTATTTCCATTAAATTCTAGACATTCAGTTTTTTGGTTGCAATGCAAAACTTCACATAGAAAGTAATTTTGGTTTGAAGCAGCATAATTCTCAGCTGATATATTGAGTACAGAGTAAGGTCTCTTCGGAAATTCGCATACGCTATTATCGCTATTTTAGATCAGTGCCTTGTCAGCGCTATTATACCCCGAGGGGCCCACATCCATTAAAGGGCGTGCCCATGAAACACATCAATCTGAGAGGGCGAAGAAAGCATACTCATACTCTCACACCCTGCTAGGGCGCGACTGGCAACGGGACGAGCTCCATTCACATGCCTTTCTCTACATCTCTGCAACAAAGCTTGCGCTTCTACTTACTTCATGCTAATCGACAAAACATTAGCAGAAATAAGGTAGTTCCAGAGGTTAAAGTGACAGTCAATAGTTGGTTGCTATGTGACTGAAGTTCCTTTGTTTGAACGGACAGGAGTTGACAAATTCCTGAATGAGAAAAATATAATTTTTTCAAAGTTGAAACCAAAAGCAAGGAATATCTCAAAAACAATCAAATCCACGAAAAAAATGTATATAACATAAATAAACGTGCTCTACCTTTTTTTAGTTGGTAAGTTTTTGTCCATCTCTTACGGTTTAGCAGTTATGCAAAATTCCGTAAAACTGATCCAGAATAATTCTTCAGAAGCTATTCCCAGAAAATTGAAGATATACATTTTATTTGTCAGGTAAATATATTTAATAAACGATATTTTAATCAAAATCGTTAGAGCCATTTTTAAGAAAATAACAATTTTCGAAAAAAAGTTCCATGTAAAGGGTAGCTGGGGGTGGGGGGATTTTCTTGAAAGTCTTCGTGTCACATCCTTGGAAGATAAAAAACTTAAATATCAAGATTCGTATTCAGCGGTCTTTTCGTTTTTGAGCTATGCTGTCCAGAGACACACACACGGACCTTTTTCTGAAAACGCTTTTTTTTTTTTTTTTTTGTATTCAGGGGACCCAAAACATGTATTTCCGGTGAAATTTCGGTATCGAATTTTTGGGTGCAATTCAATACCTTCTCTGTACACTCTGTGCATAGTACGCGTAGAGAATGCAAAAATGTTGCATTGGAAAATCCAAATCAATAACATCGAATGCGTATCTGAAATAGCTGACTACATAAAAATATATTTTAAATAAATTATGTATTTTGAAGACGTCTACAGTTTTTGTTTACTAATTACGGTTTAGTTATTATACAAAAGTAAATATGGTATTTTACTCAAAACCGCTAGAGTCAGTATTAAAAAAGTAAAATATATTGACAATATTATTATTATATTATTATTATTATTATTATTAGGCGGAGAGGAGGATTTTGTTGAAAATCTACCTGTTGCATCTTTGAAAGACGCTGAACAAGTTTGATATTTATTCGACACTTTGTTTCTGAGTAAATTTATTCACAGACACACACACAGATTTTTCTAAAACTATTGGGGGCCCCTACAAGTACATGTTTTGAGGCTCTATGAATCCCCCCATTCATAGAGCCTCAAAACATGTACTTGTAGTGAAATTTCGATGTAATTTTTTGCTGGAACAAAGACAAAAACAACAAATCCTTGTATTTACGGGTTGCCAACAAGGAGCGACTAAACCAGGCAAATTATAAATGAACTATCTTAAGAAAAAATCTGATGTGTACCATTCACATAACTTTCTCTATATCCCTGCAACAAATTATTCTTAAAAAGCTTATACTTCTATTTACTTTATAAATCTATCTATATCTCTATTTTACAGAAAAAATTAGCAGAAATAGTCTTATTAGTTGCTTCCTTGTAAGTAGAAGCCAAATAAGGCACTACCATAGGTTAAAGTGATAGTCAAAAGCTGGTTGCTATGTAAATGAAGTTCCTGTATGAGAAAAGTATGTTTTTCATAGCAGAAACCAAAAATAAGGAATGTCACAAAAACGACGAACTCCACGAAAAAAATGCATATAACATATATTGTGTGTTTTAACGTGCTCTAAATTTTTGTATAGTAAGTTTTTGTCAATCTCTTATGGTTTAGCCCTTATTCAAAATTCAGTAAAATTCATCCAGAATAAACTACTCTTCAGAGGCTATTCCCAGAAAATTCAAGATATACATTTTATTTGTCAGGTAAATATCTTTAGTGTACAACATTTTAGTCGAAATCGTTAGAGCCATTTTTGAGAAAATCAAAATTTTCGAAAAAAGTTCCATGTAAAGGGTAGTTTGGGGAGGGGTGATTTTTCTCAAAATGTTTGTGTCGCATCCCTGGAAGATACTAAACTTAAATACCAAGTTTGGTATTTTACCGAATTTTCGTTTTTGAGTTATCGTGTACACGGACACACACACACACACACACACACACACACACACACACACACACACACACACACACACGCGGACCTTTTTGTGAAAATGCTTTTTTTGGATATTTGGGATCGTAAAACATGTATTTCTGGTGAAATCTCGGTATCGAATTTGTTGGTGGAGTGCAATACTTCCTCTATACACTATGTACATAGTGCGTATAGAGAAAGTAAAAAGTAGTAATAAAATTGAACATCTTCTATAAAAGATAATGTAACATCGAGAATTTTCATTAGTATAGCAATCTTAAACTATTAAAGACTATTGAACATAATATAAAATGTACATACAGGAAGGTGGTAAAGATTGGAGAAAGTGGCAAGTTTTTGGCGCAGTGACGGTACTGGAGCATTGAGTCAGGAAGGAAGGGAGGGCGGGCTGACTGCAGCCGGCCGGCCGTCATTGAATTAAGGGATTGAGCTGGATGTATGTAGCAATATAGGGGGCCGAGAATAGATGTTTCACATGACAGATCAACTGTCCTCATTCTTATCAATACAAAAACTTGTCACAGCCAGCAAATGTAGTGCTAGGAAGTATATCAGCACAGGCTAAATTGTTAGCTTTCTATAAATAAACTTTACTTGATAATCTCTTTTCAACGATTCATATTATTATTATTATTATTATAAAACAGATCATTAAAAGAGACAATAATTTAATTTACCACAATATATATTTACTTTCTCTACACGTACTATGTACGTAGTGTATAGAAGGTATTGCATTCCAACCAAAAATTCGATACCGAGATTTCATCGGAAATAGACGTTTTAGGGCCCCCAAAATCCAAATAAAGCATTTTTAGAAAAAGGTCGGTAAGTGTATATGTCTCAACATGATAACTCCAAAAAGAAAAGTAGAGAAACACCAAACTTGGTATATAAGTTTAGCATCTTCCAAGGACGCGACATGAAGGTTTTGAGGAGAATTCCCCCACCCCAAAGTACCCTTTAAATGGAACAATTTTTGAAAATTTTTATTTTCTCAAAAATGGCTTTATCGATGTTGATTATTAAAGATATTTACACAACAAATAAAATGTATATTTTGAATATTCTGTGAATAGCTTCTGTAGGCCTGTTTATTCAGGATAAAGTTTGCTGGATTTTGCCTAACCAGTAAACCTCAAGAGATAGAGAAAAACTTACTACAGAACATATGTAGACCTCATTGAAACACAATTTATGCCATAGACATGTTTTTCGTAGAGTACACAGTTTTTTTTATAGATATTCCTTGTTATTGGTTTCAGTTTTAAAATACCTAAACCTTTCACAGACAGGAATGCAAAGAAACGATTTCATTCAGTGACAACCAGCTTTTAAAACATTCGACTGTCGTTTTAGCCTAGTGTATTCCATTACTTTCCTTCTTGTCACAATAAAGCCTTTCTGCTAATGTTTATCTCGATTAGCATGAAGTAGATAGAAGAGTAAGCTTTTTAACAATAATGTATTACAGAGATGTAGAAAAAGTCAAGTGAATGGAACACATCAGATGTTTTTTTATAAATTATACAAAACCATTCCTCGAGAGAGAAGAAAAGGAATCCTGTAAAATACATCACTATCCGGAGGAGCTTCCTACAACATATTATTATAGCTATTCAAAGCTTATATCCTAATAAAAAGTGGAAATACCAAAATACGGAGTTCCGATAATTCAGGGACTAAGATAGCGGTATAGTGTTTTAACCACACTTTAATTTATGTGTTCCATTCACATGACTTTCTCTACATCTCTACAATAAATCATCATTAAAAAGCTTATTCTTCTATTCACTTCATGCTATTTCGAGAAAAAATTAGCAGAACTTTCTTACTACTTGCTTCCTTGTAAATAGAAGGGAAACAAGGGAGTACCATAGGTTAAAGTGATAGTCAAAAGATAGTTGCTATGTGACTGAAGTTCCTTTGTTTGTATGGATACGAGTTGACAGTTCCCGTTTGAGAAAAGTATACGTTTTTATAAAGCTTAAACCAATAATAAGGAATATCTCAAAACGACTCACTCCACGAAAAAAATGTATATAATATAAATGTTGTGTTTTAAGTTTTTGTCTATCTCTTACGGTTTGCCAGTTATGCAAAATTCCATAACATTTTGGGGGGATTTTCTTGAAAATCTTCGTGTCTCAACTTGGAAGATTCTGAACTTAAATACCAAGCTTGGTATTTAACGGACGCTTTTGAGCTATGCCGTCCACAGACACACACACGCGCATACGCACACACACAGACCTCTTTCCAAAAATGCTCTTTTTTGGATTCAGGACCCAAAACATAGTTCTGGTGAAAACTCAGTATGGAATTTTTGGGTGTATTACAATACCTTCTCTATATACTATGTACATGGTACGTATAGAGAAAGTAATTAATGGACTAGTGCAGCAGGGAATTACAAAAAAGCAAAACGTGTTAAATGAAGAAAACTAGAACAAGTAAAATATTTTATACGGGTGGCGGCGCCGTGGGTGAGTGGTTAGACCGCCTGGCTCCCATCTAAGCGGCCCGGGTTCGATACCGAGCCCGCATGTTGTATTCATGGTGGGTGAAGCGGCGTCTGGGGGGCTTTCTCCGGGTCCTCCGGTTTCCCCCGCTTTTCATTCCACCAATTGCTACATCATTACCTTTCCAACCATCAATTTTGTTTACATTTCATATCGTCCACTTCCTCATGATCATGCCTAGCTAAGGGCTTGACCCCTCGTAACAGGTGCTCCATTCCGTGCCGTTGGCTTCCCGACAGGCTTCTGACCTCTCGGCATAGGCTTGTAAGTCCTAGAGGGGTGTCAGTCCTACAGATACGGGGAGGGTACTCCAATTACGAAGCGAACATTTTTGGATACCCATGAAGTGAACTATATAAACAAGTATTACAAATATTCTAATAGTGTGGTGGTCGCGAGTTCGAATCTCGCTTAGGGTGAGTTTCTCGGATTAGGTTTTTTTCGTGGGTTTCCCTTATCTCGAGAAGACAAATGTCGAGTAACTTTAATCTCCGTGGACCCCGAGATCATTTGAACATCATTCGCCAATTTCATGCATCGTCCGATATGACTAACCAGGTTAAAGAGCATTAAGATACTATATAAATCCTTGGGCAAAGAGATACCTAAATTTTTACATAGAATTAGAAGTATCTGCTATATTGTACGGCTCAGAAATATGGACAATGGATCAGCAAATAAAAAATTGAAGCTGAAGAAATAAAAATATTTACATTTGTAGCAGACTGAAAATCTAAAAATAACCATAAGCAAACGAAAACAGAAGAATAGAAGAGACAATAGCACTAACATGTTTGCAGAATGGGACTAAGAGAATGTCATGGAGAAGTTTCTACTACCGACCAAAACGGGGAAACGAGAAGGGAAGTCCACGAAAGAGATGGATACAACAGATTTAAAAACTGGAACCGGGGCGAACTAACAATGTCTTTATCTAGTTTGTTATTATTATATTTTAAAACATAGCCATCATAAAATATAGACTCTAACCTTCATAAAACTTCCATTTTTACTTTCTCTACACGTACGATGTGCATAGTGTACAAAGAAGGTATTGCATTACACCAAAAACATTTTTTAGAAAAAGGTCCGTGTGTGTGAGAGTCAGTGTGTCTGTAAACACAATAACTCAAAAAGGAAAAGTCGGTAAAATACCAAACTTGGCATTTAAGTTCAGTATCTTCGAAGGATGCGACACGACGATTTTCAAGAAAATCCCCCACACAATTTTCAGTTTCTAAGAAATGGCTTAACGATATTGATTAAAATACAGTAAATTAAAGATATTTACATGGCAAATAAAATGCATATTTTTAGTTTTCTTGGAACAGCATCTAAAGGCCTCTTTGTTCCGGATAAATTTGGCTGAATTTTGCATAGCTGGTAAGCCGTAAGAGATAGACAAAAACTTACTTAATAGAAACTGTAAAACTCGTTAAAACACACAATGTATGCTATATAATTTTTTTTTTTTTTTCCTGGAGTTGTTCGTTTTTGAGACACTTCTTGTTATTGGTTTCAGTTTAAAATAATTTTCTCACACGGGAATTTGTTAACTCCTGTCCATACAAACACAGGAACTTCGATCAAATAGCAACCAGATTTTAAAAGATTTGCCTACCGCCTTAGCCTATGGTACTCCCTTATTTCTCGTCAATCTACAAGGAAGCAAGTAATACGACCTTTTCTGCTAATTTTTTCTCGATTAACATTAACTTAATGGAAGAATATGCTTTTTAACTATAATTTATTGCAGACATGTACAGAAAGTCATGTGAATGGAACATCAGATTTTTAGAAAAAGGTCCACGTGTGTCTGTGGGCAGCATAGCTTAAACCAAACTTGGTATATAAGTTTAGTATCTTCCAGGGATGCGACACAAAGTTTTTGAGAACCCTCAACAACTCTTTACATGGAAAAAATTCCGAAAATTGAGATTTTCTCAAAAAATGGCTCTAATGATTTTGATTAAAATGCCGTATATTTAAGATTTTGGCATCCCAAATAAAATGTATATCTCATTTATGTAATATTCATTTTTTTCGTGGAGTTAATCGTTTTTGAGATATTCCTTGTTATTGGTTTCAGCTATAATATACTTATACTTTTCCTATACTGTCAACTCTTGTGCATACAAACAAAGGAACTTCAGTCACATAGCAACCAGCTTTTGACTATCACTTTAACCTATGGTACTCCCTTATTTCGCTTCTACTTACAAGGAAGCAAATAATAAGACGATTTCTGCTAATTTTTTCTGTATTAGTATGAAGTAAATAGAAGCATAAGCACAATAATTTGTTGTAGAAATGAAGAGAAAATCATGTGAATGGAACACATAAGATTTTTGATAAAATGAAGTGGGTTATTGTACTCACATGTTGACCAATAACATTTAGCAATGTATCTCCCAACCAGATCTTGCAGCTTGCCCGCAAGGCTGCGATTTTATCATTTCGTTACAGAACAGTAATAGTATCAGTGTGCAGTGACGAATAGGCTACGTCATCCATCTCGACAGGAGTATCAAGCATAGTTCAGATTGGAATACAGCAGGAGCAAGGGGGAAAAAAAAAACTTTCTCATGCGTTACGTCCTTCTCTACCTATAGCTTGCAACAATTCTTCTGTTTCATGGGAATCCAGATAAAAATTAGCAAAAATACTTTTTATATGTGACCTAATATAAATTTTGTGCTACTTTAGCGAGTGGACAGCTTTTGTCTCGACTGCCTGCGTGACCGAATGGTCAGAGGTCCCGGGTTCGATTCCCGGCTGGGGCGGGGAATTTTTCTATAATCAGAATGATCCCCTATTACCCACAGAGTCTGGAAGTATATATGTGAGTGTGTGTGTGTGTGTGTTTGAGGAAAATAAAATGATTTAAACCCCAACGTAAAGAACCTATAAGGAGTTGTTTCTGATGCAAAGCCCCTGATATTACCTTAAATGTTAAAGGAGGATATATACATGAAGCAATTAAAGAAAAAAAATGTCTATAGTTTGTGTACCTCTTACGGTTTACCAGCTTTGCGAAAGTCACCCAGACTGAAGAGAACTTAACAGGCAATTCCCAGAAAATTCAAAATATACATATTATTTACTATGAAAATGCTTTACGGTATTTAATGAAAATCAAAATTTTGAAAAATGTTTCATACAAAGAGTGGTTTGGAGTGAAGAAAATTTCTCGTGGCGCATCTTTTACTTGTATTATAAGTTTGCTACTAAATCGAGTTATCGTTTTTGAGTTCACAAACGGAGACGCACACGCACCTTTTTGTAAAAATGCTAATGGCGATTTAAGGATAAAGAGCATTTGTTTGGAATATACTATTTAATACGTAGTACAGAAAATAAAGAGCCACATAAATCAATAGCTACATTCATAGTTTCTGCATATAATATGACATTCTAGAACCCCAATATCCACTTCAGCTTCTATTTGTACCGAAAAACAGCAGATTCCTTCAAATTTCAGCTTTGTAAACTGCTTTTAATCAGTGCGCATTTAAATAGTGTTACTTCAAATAAATTGTACGCTTGAAGAAATAAGTGTATATATATATATATATATATATATATATATATATATATATATACTGTGCTTCAATGTGAGCTTATCGTAATTTTGAGGTTACTATTTTCTCAATCCCACTGTGGGCAGTATCAGTTATTTTATGTAACACATTCGATTGTTCATTTAGTATGACGTGATCTGACAGCTGACTGATTTAAACCTCATAGAATGATATTATGATTATATAATTTGTTTCATTTTATTTACGGAACAGTCTTAAATGCCACTCCAGGTGGGCATTTTAGAATGTGGGATCCCTTCAGGTGGTGGGATTATCGATAGAACTGCTGCTTTTTTTACTTTCTCTATCACCTAGTCTGTGTCGTTGGCACAGGGGACCCAAGTTCGATTCCCGGTGCCGGCGTGGTGAGAACTGGCGTGTGTTCCTGCATCATCACCTCCTGCGGAAGGAAAAAAGCAACACAATCGCGTTATCAGCCTTGCCTGAAGTACACGGTAGGGATGTGGTCTCTCCGTCCCGGCTATTGACCGACCTTCGCACTGAATACTCATTATCACAAACATTAGCACGAGTGTTTTCATCTTGTCGATAGTTTACGACCGGAGCAAAGCGACGAGAGTCATTTCTCCTAAGACATGAAAACACGAGCTGTATTTGATAAGACAATTCAGCGAAATAGACTATTAATAATTTATAATATATAGGAAGGGAGATTTTATCAGATTATCATTATAATACACTAGTTTTC
The DNA here is from genome assembly GCA_030762935.1 of Hymenopus coronatus. NCBI lineage: Eukaryota > Metazoa > Arthropoda > Insecta > Mantodea > Hymenopodidae > Hymenopus > Hymenopus coronatus. The sequence goes on from CM060896.1 coordinate 16,045,930, forward strand.
AAATGATAGATGACGCATTCGACCATGTTTATTTACCGATGTTTTTTCTTTCTTTCTTCACTGCCTCCTGAATTATGATATGGCCGACCATGTGTACACCCAATGTAGGAATATCGATAGCAACAATAGAAATAAGGAACAATTATTTTATTTCAGTTTTTAATAACTAATATATCAAATGAATTTGTTAAAAAAACTTATGCTTCTATTTACTTCATGCTAATCGAGAAAAAAACAACAGAAATAGTCTTATTACTTGCTTCCTTGTAAGTAGAAGCGAAATAAGGGAGTACCATAGGTTAAAGTGATAGTCAAAAGCTGGTTGCTATGTGACTGGACTGCCTTTGTTTCTATGGACAGGAGCTGACAAATTCCTGTATGAGAAAAGTATACAGTTTTAAAGCTAAAACCAATAACATGGAATATCTAAAAAAAAAAAAAAAAAACAAATCCACGAAAAAAGTATACAACATAAATTGTGTGTTTTAACGAGCTTTATACTTTTTATTTGGTAAGTTTTTTTCTATCTCTTACGGTTTAGCATCTAAGCAAAATTCATCCAGAATAAAGAGGTCTTCAGAGGCTACTCCCAGAAAATTCAAAATATACTTTTTATTTGGGATGTAAATATCTTTAATATACGGGATTTTTAATAAAAATCGTTAGAGCCATTTTTGACGAAATCAAAATTTTCGAAAATGTTTTCATGTAAAGGGTAGTTAGTGTTGGGGGGTTTCTTGAAAATCTTCGTGTCGCATTCTTGGAAGATACCAAACTTAAATATCAAGTTTGGTATTTAACGAACTTTTCATTTTTGAACTACGCTGTCCACAGACTTTTTTCTAAAAGTTTTTTTTTTTTTTCGGACTCGGAGGACCCCAAAGCATATATTTCCACTGTAGTAAAAATAACAATAAATTTCAGGTAAATTTTATAAAAACACATATTTGCAGTAAAATACTGGAAGCTTTGTGATGTTTATGGTGTAACCCAGCTTGCGAGGGCGAGGAATGTTTAATAGGCGTCAGCCATTGAGAAACGCGCAACACGGAGAAGAAATGGATGGAGGTCCAACTCGCAGTAATCCGCCACTGATTGAATAAACGTGGAGGGCGTGGCTGCTGCATATCCCTAAGCGGATTTTAGTAAGAAGATTGGTGTACACAAAGCTCTTGCGGCTATCGTTATAGGCAGCTTGCCTCACATGGATTCCAATGGATTCACATCCAACTAGACTCCAATTGTTTTACTATAGGTCAGTTTATAATCCTTTCTGCACCAGTCACTTTATCGTGCATCTCATTACAATTAAACCGAACAGCTAAAAAAAACATACGTCATCAAACATATAACAAATCTGATCTGTTTCATTCACATGACTTATGCTACATAACAATGAGATGCAAGCGCAGACGTAACGTAGCATAAGCGCAGACGCAAGGGATATCATTCACAATGCAATCGTGAGCGCAACGCAAGAAGTTGGCACGGGTTTCCAGATCTGTAAGTTACATGCGAATATCTTCCAAGCGCTCCGCAAGTTACAAACTGAATAACATAACCAACAGTACTATTCACAATTCAGTCAATCTTTTGCAAATTAATATGTTCTAAAATTTACTAACAATTACGCTCGCGGCAGTGACGTCACAATAATTGCTCATTCAACAGTATTGAAAATAGTACAAGCATAGAGACTGCAGAAAGTGATAGAGCTACACATTTAATGAACTAAGAATTATCTCTCTGTGTCTTCAATTATGAGAACTAATAAATCTATACTCACATGTTAGTTGCATCCATTAAATCAAAGAAGGGTTCGCAAGGAGAATTCATAACCTCTTGAGGGAGATTAGAGATGGCGTGGCTCTGCACGGCCAAATAGAAGAGCATGCATGTACAGCAGGCCATGTAAAATCTCGCAGTATGATCGTTTGTTATTGAATTCATAGGCAATGCATAGAGAAAAGAAGCAGAATTCCTCCTCTTTGCATGCAACGCAAGGATAAAGTTTGGAGTTTGCAAACTCTTGCGTTGCATGCGTCTTGCGTGTTTCTATGTGAATGCTCACATTAAACAATATGAGTCCAAACTCTTGCGCTTACGTTGTGTCTGAACTTGTATTTCATTGTGAATGTAGCATAACTCTAGCTGTGCGGTAAACAACCCTTTTATTCAAAACATAAATCTGTTTCTACACCATACTAATCAATATAAATATAAGCAGATTTGGTCTTATTACTAGCTTCCATGTAAGTAGAAGGGAAATAAGAAAATGCGCAGACTAAAGCGATAACCTCGTCCTTTAAAAGCTGGTTGCTATGTGCGACAATTGAAATTCTGTTTGCTTCTCAGGTGAGAACAATCAAGACACGAGAAGAAAGATGTCTTCCCGTTTAGTGGCTTAAATTGAAACCAATAGTCCGGAATATCTCGAGAACGGTTAACTCTTACAAAAAAGTGTATATGACATAAATTGTGTGTTTTAATGAGATCTACATCTTTTGTGTAGCAAATTGTGTATATCTCTTACGGTTTGCCAGTTATATAAACATCATCCAGAATGAAGAAGTCTTCAGAGGCTATTCCAAGAAGTGTTGTATTTAACCGACTTTTCGTTTTTGAGCTATTCTGCCCAGGATATTTTTCTAAAAAAATGCTTTTACGGAGTCAGTGAACCCCCAAAAATATATTTCCGTTGAAATCTCGGTAACAATACCTTATCTACACTATGTACATTGTACAAATGGGCCAGAGAAAGTAAAAATCGCCTGATTTCTGATATTGAGTTCCAAAAGTGAGGTTATGAAAACAAGACATTTCACCCTTCGTTGCAGAAGTGAAAGAAGTTCATATACTATTCATGAAAGTGCAGCTCAAATTCAAGAAACAAGGTAGACCCTCTGGGGTAAATCATTTATTTATAGAAATCTCACTTTGGTGCTCTGTTAGCAAGAGATACGGGCAGCATATGTAATTTAGGTACATATTACATGGACTAAATACATAACATTAGTCTACATTAACTATGCGAACTCGTACTTCTTGTAAAGATGTATTCCCCCAGCAAATCGTCTAATTAAGTAGATAATTCATACACTGGCTTTACTTTAACATTTTCAACATCAGCAAATAACACTGAACTGGGTAGTGTCTGCCTCACATTCAACAGGCCGTGAGTTCGAATCTCGCTTAGGATGAGTTACCCGGATAAGGTCTTCTCTTTCCTGAGAAGCGAAATGTCGGGTAACTTCTAGGCGGCCCGGGTTCGATCCCAAGCGTCCTCATGTGGGATTCGTGGTTGACGAAACGCCGTCTGGACGGGTTTTCTCCAGGTTCTCCGGTTTACCCGCCACTCATTCCATCAATTGCTCCATCAGCACCTTTCTAATTATCAGTTTTGCTTACATTTCATATCTTGCACTTCCTCATATTCATGCCTGACCCCTCGTAACAGGTTCTCCACTCTGTGGTTTCGTGGCGTTGGTATTCCGAGAGGCTCGTGAGTCCAAAGGCATTGGCTTGTGAGTCCTAAAAACCGATTACGAATATCTTGAATTTTCTGGGAGAAACCTCTGAAGATTTCTTTATTCCGGATGAATTTTACGGAATTTTGCATAACTAGTAAACCGTAAGCGATAGATAAAAACTTACACAACAAAAATGTAGAGCTCGATATAACACATTATTTCTGTTATATGCATTTTTTGCGGGGAATTTACCGTTTTGGAAATATTCCTTGCTTTTGGTATCAGTTTTAAAATAGTTATACTTTTCTCGTACGGGAATCTTTGGCATACAAAGGAAGTTCCATCACATAGCAACCAGATTTTAAAATATTGTTTTACCGTTTTAGCCTATGATATTCCCTTCTACTTATAAGGAACTAAGCAATAAGAGAATGTCTGCTAATGTTTATCTCGATTAGCTTTATAACAATAATTTGTTACAGAGATGGTCATGTGAATGGAACATGGATATTTGGAGAGTGTTGCTTGTAAGCAACAGAAGCGCAGACGGCATTTCCGCTTCCGTGAGCATGTTATATTGGTAAAACACTGAGGGTTGCCAGCAGGTAGGCTCGTAAGGACCACCTCACCTGAGTAAATCCTCCTGCTGCTTCCGGTCAAGGACAGCCAAGTCTTAAAGCTGCGCGTCAGCAATGAGCATGTCCTTCACATATTTACATCAAAGTTGTTTTGCTTGCGGTGCACAACAACCATGGTACAAATGTAGGTGCTAGACTCAGCACTTCTTGACAACCACCAGCTTTGTATGTTTACTTTCTCTAGCCCCGTAAGTACAATACACATACGGATAGAGAAGCTCCATGTCGAGATTTCACCGGAAATACATGTTTTGCGACCCCCTGAATCAAAAAAAGCATTTTCAGAAAAAGATCCGCGCGCGTGTGTGTGTGGGTGAGAACAGCATAGCTCCAAAACGAAAATATGCTTAAATTTAAGTTTGGTATCTTCTTGGATACGACACGAAGATTTTCAAGAAGATCCCCACGCCCCATGGAAAAAATTTCGAAAATTTTGTTTTTCTTAAAAATGGCTTTAACACGATTTTGATTAAAATACCACGTATTGAAGCTATATAACAAATAAAATGTATATCTTGAATTTTCTGGGAATGGCTTCTAAAGACCTATTTATTCTGGACGAATTTTGCTTAATTTGGTATAATTAGTAAAGCGTAACAAATAGACAAAAAGTTACTTTACAATAAATGTAGATCTTGTTAAAATACACAAATTAGGTCATATACATTTTTTTCGTGAAGCTTACCGTTTTCGAGGTATTCCTTGATATTAGTTTCAATTGAGAAGTACTTATACTTTTCTCAGACGGAAGTGTCCGTTTTTCTTTTGTTCTACTCCTGGCCAAGCAAAGAAGCTATTTGCAACGACAATCGCATAACGACAGCTTTTAAAACACTTGACTATCACTTTAGCCTACTTCCATTCTACTTATAAGGAACTTAGTAATAAAAAGCTGCCAATGTTTATCTCGATTAGGGAAAGAAGAATTATCTTTTGAAAGAAGTTTGTAGAGTAGCTAGAGAAAGCAATGTGAGTGTAACAAATCAGGTTTTTACTTACTTTTATATAGTACATAGAGAAGTATTGCACGAAACCCAAAAATTCCACATCGAAATTTCACCACAAATACACGTTACAGGGACGATTAAATCAAAAGGTTGCTTGATTTAATCGTCCTGGAGTAGCATCAGCTTTTACTCCAAGACTACCCCCCCTGTATAAAAAATCTGATGTGCACCATTCACATGACTTTCTCCATATCCCTGCAACAAATAATTCTTAAAAAGCTTATACTTCTATTTACTTTATGCTAATCAGAAAAAAAAATAGTAGAAATAGTCTAATTACTCGCTTCCTTGTAAGTAGGAGCGAAATAAGGGAAACCGTAGATTAAAGTGATAGTCAAAAGCTGGTTGCTATGTCAATGAAGTACCTTTGTCTATATGGATAGGAGATGACAAGTTAAAATATGAGAAAGGTATACGTTTTTCATAGCAGAAACCAAAAATATTGAATGTCACAAAAACGACGAACTCCACGAGAAAAAGTTATATAACATAAATTGTGTGTTTTAAAGTGCTCTACATTTTTTGTGAAGTAAGTTTTTGTCCATCTCTTACGGTTTAGCAGTCATTCAAAATTTAGTAAAATTCATTCAGAATAAACTACTCTTCAGATGCTATTCCCAGAAAATTCAAGATATACATTTCATTTGTCAGGTAAATATGTTTAATATCCGAAATTTTAATCAAAATCCTTAGAGCCATTTTTGAGAAAATCAAAATTTTTGAAAAAAGTTCCATGTAAAGGATAGTTGGGGGTGGGGGATTTTTCTCAAAATCTTCGTGTCGTATCCTTGGAAGATACTAAACTTAAATACCAAGTTTGGTATTTTACTGACTTTTCGTTTTTGAGTTATCGTGTTCACAGACACACGGACACACACACACACACACACGGACCTTTTTGTGAAAATGATTTTTTTGGATATTGGGGACCCTAAAACATATATTTCCGGTGAAATCTCGGTATCGAATTTTTTTGGTGGAGTGCAATACTTTCTCTATACACTATGTACATAGTGCGTATGGAGAAAGTAAAAATACACATCACTTTCTCAACATCAAATTATTGTAAAAAAGCCTATTCTCTTATTTACTTCATCCTAATTCAGAAAAAATTAGCAAAAATCGTCTTATTACTTAGGGAGTACAATAGGCTAAAGTGATAGTCAAAAGCTGGTTTGCAACGTGACTGAAGTTCTTTTGTTTGTATGGACAGGAGTTGACAAATTCCTGTATCAGAAAAGTATACATATTTTATAGCTGAAACCAATAACAAGGAATATCTAAAAAACGACCAATTCCACGAAAAAAATGTATATAACATAAATGCTGTGTTTAAAAGAGCTCTACAGTAGTAAGTTTTTGTCAATCTCTTACGGTTTACTAGTTACATAAAATCCAACCAAATTCATTCAGAATAAACAGGCCTTCTGAGGCTATTCCCAGAAAATTCAACGTATACTTAGATTTTATTTGTCGTGCAAATATCTTTAATATATTTTTTTGCAGTGTTTAACGCCCGCTTTTACTGCTCTGGCACCACAGGCGATGACACTGATGATACATGAAGATGGAGACCCGGTGGAATGAGATGGCGGGGGAAACTGGAGAAAACGTGCCCCTGCGCCGCTTTGTCCACCACAAATCTCACATCCGGTCGCTTGGGATAGAACCCGGGCCGTCTAGGTGAGAGGCAAGTGGTCTGACCACTCGGCCATGACGCGGCCTTTAATACATGGTATTTTAATCAAAATCGAAAATGAAACATCAAACTTTTTTTCGTGTAAAGGGTGATTTCGGGTGGGGGGATTTTCTTGAAAAGCTTCGGGTGGCATCCTTGCGAGATACTAAAGATAAATACCAGCTTTGGTATTTAACGCTTTTTCGTTTTTGGGTTATTGCTGCCCACAGACATACACACACAGACAAATACAGCCTTTTTTATGAAAATGTTGTGGTTTTTTTTAATTCATAGGGTGTCAAAACATATATTTCCGGTGAAATCTCGGTATGGAATTTTTGGGTGCAATACAATACCTTTCTATATATTATGTACGTAGTACGTGTAGAGAAATTAAAAAATCGGTTTTAGAAAAAGGTCCATGTGCGTGTGTCTGTGTAAGTGAGCACAATAACTCAAAAACGAAAAGTCGGTAAAATACGAAACTTGGTACTTAAGTTTAGTATCATCCAAGAATGTCACAGGAAGATTCTGAGAAAAATACCCCCACTCCAACTACCATTTACATGGGGGAAAAAATCTACAATTTTGATTTTCTCAAAAATGGCTCAAACGATTATGATTAAAGTACCATATTTAAGGATATTTACATGACAAATAAAATAAATGTCTTAACAAAACAATCCAGGATGAAAGGAGCTTCAGAGGCTATTCCTAGAAAACTCAAGACATACATTTTATCTCTCATGTAAATATCTTTAATATATAATCTTTACTGTAAATCGTTAGGGGCGTTTTGAGGAAATATAAGTGGTATAAGAAACAGTAAAAAGACGTATTGTCATTTAGGAACCCCCCAAAATATATATTTTGGCAGAATTCCTGGTATCGAACTTTTAAATAAAATGCAATACTTCGTCTAAAGTAGTAGAGAATGTAAACAATACGGCATAATTAGTTAATTCAGTTATGAAACGTCATTAACTTCAATTATGGGTATGAGTGAACCCAAAAAGGACGCATGCAACTGGATATTTATGGATAACCTAACCAATTCACCTGTCTTCATCGAGCTATGGTAACGTTTACTTGAAACAAAAGAACGCAACAGTCTCGTGGTCATGTTTGCGGTGTTTTACTCTTGACCTTAACAGATATTCTTAATACAATTCTGCGCTAACAGAGTTAACAAATATAATGGGAAGCAGTGCTCAGCCTTGACGATGAATTTATAGTGTACAGTCAACAGAAACTAAAGTGGAACACCCAACTCTCCTTACAATATTCACGATCTCAGCAAGGAATCACTTGAATGGCACATGTATCTCTCTATTCGCTAGAAACCATTAGAGACCAGTCAAATGATACAAGAGTCTAGGCTCAAACTGGAGCTAATGTTCGCAATAATCTAGAGTGTATTTTTTTTATCTTTTTATGGTATCTTAACGTCCGTTGGTCATATCGGACGATGAATGAAATTGATGAAATGATGCTCAAATGATCTCGGGGTCCATGAAGCTTAAAGTTACTCACATTCGTCTTCTCAGGATAAGGGAAAACCCCGAAAAAAAGCTTTATCCGGGTAACTCACCCTAAGCGAATGTGAGGCAGACCAATACCTTCTAGATAGGTATCTAGCGGGTGTTGGCAGACACGCTACAGCCACTCTACCCAGGCGGGCTCATCTAGAGTGTTTGTAATACATGTGTACGGGTAAAAACTGTTTGAAAAACACCTAATAGACTGCGTGTGATACTTTACATTTTAAAAACTAGTCACTTTCCTCTTAGAACCCAATTTGATGTAAAATAGATCACGCCATTAACTACTGTGACTTTAAAATGGGATAAGGGTTGTCCTTGAGCGCCACCAGACCGGCAACCAACCAGAAGGCTGCTGTGTTGACATATTACATTCCCGCTTAACTGGGAGTAACGCGCTAAGTGATTCCGTCTCTCATAAATACTACTTGCGCTAGGACAAAATATTCAAATGTTGGAAAAAAATAATTCACGAGGAAGATAGGCAGTAAAGTTCGTAGCAGAACTATAGATTTGTGGCCCAAATACTGTTCATAATATACATGAATAAACATTATGTCGCCAGACAGATTTGCATGCTCAGTGTGCGAGTGAGAGGGAAATATGAAAAGAGTGGCCTGGCAACGCAGAGAACGATAACGCCGCAGAGTAGAACTCTTCCCATTTGAAAAACAGTATAGGCCGGGATACGCGGAAAACTAAAGCGCAACATAACACAGTAACGTAACTCCATGGTACAGCAGTCCACATGGAACCTTGGCTGCTGCATCGGCACGAAGGCGTGAGACGTGATCAGTGCCTCGAGTCCCTCCCGGCCGGTTAATGCGGTCTTCTCGATCTGGAGCCGCTACTTCTCAACCAAGTAGCTCTTCAATTGGCCCCCCAGGGACTTGACGAGGCTGAGTGCACCCGGAGCAGAACTCCCAGCGGGGGAAAATTCCCCACGCCGGTCCCTGGAATCGAACCGAGGTCTCCCGCTTGGCAAGCAGCGTTACTATCACCGCGCTAAGGAAACGACCACAGCAATAGCAAGTAGGCTGTGGTTTCCATTTAATTGTGTGTGACGTTTCGCTCCTCTCCATGATGACCCAGACGGTAAACCTGACTGTGGTGTTAGCTGGCAATAAAGGTGAAACTGTTGAACGCCGTTAAAAGCGCCGAGACAACAACTGTGGTGAATGCTTCTTATTATCTGAAGTAGGCAAACTGTAGACCGCGTGGAGCGTTGAAAGTGCGCGTATCAGTCACAATTCTAGCTAACGGCGGTGACATCCAGGAGCTCCACCCCCGGCGAGTAACCGATGAGGTAAAGCAACCTCAGGAAACGCGTGCATGTGTCGGTGGGCAGCATAGCTCAAAAATGAAAAGTCCCTTAAATACGAAACTTGATATTTAAATTCTGTATCTCCTAAGGATGCGAGAGGAAGACTTTCAAGAAAATTCCCCCCAGCCCAACTATCTTTTACATGGAAAAAGATTCGAAATGTTTCAGTTTCACAAAAATACCTCTAACGATTTGTTATTAAAATCTGTTACATTTAAGATATTTAAATGAAAACTAAAATGTATATCTTGAATTTTCTTGGAATAGCCTCTAAAGACATCTTTATTGTAGATGCATTTTTTTGAATTTTGCATAACCAGTAAACCGTAAGAAAATAGAAGAAAAAAAAATACTGCACAAAAATTTAGAGTTCCTTATATGTATGTCATATTCATTTTTTTCCTGGAATTCACCGTTTTCGAAATATTCCGGTTATTGGTTTCAGTTTTAAAATACCTACTCCTCCGATACAGGAACTTGCAAACTTCTGGCCACGCCAAGAATCGGATTTCAATCGCATAGCAACCACCTTTTAAAACATGTGACTGTCGGTTTAGCCTATATCCCTTCTACCTATAAGGAATCAAGTAATTAGACAGTTTCTGCTAATGTTTATCTCGATTAACATGAAGCAGATAGAAGAATAAGCTTATACAATAATTTGTTACAAAGATGTAGAGAAAGTCGTGTGAATGGAACACATCAGATGTTTTGTTTAACGAACGCCAACGTTAGAGAAAGTCTTAAATCCTGTCAACAATGATCCTACGTTAATTCCAACCGTTCTCACCATTAGAGACTACGTGGCATTTGTTTATACTTTCCTCACAGCTGATATCAAGCAGATACAAAATGTGTTGTTTACATTATGTCCAGTTCTAAGTCTGGATCAGGTATAAGCCCGTTTCATGCGCAAGCAAGAAACATTTCATTAAACTAGATTATTAAGTGATAAGCATGTTTGCCAACTCCCTGAAATTGACACCCGTTAAAGTTTTCCTTCCTTCGGCAAAACTACGAGGCCCGCCTGGGTTGTGTGGTGGTGCCTCACATTCATCAGGTCGTGAGTTTGAATCTCACTTAGGATGAGTTGCCCGGATAAGATTGGGATTTTTTTTCTTCTCTCTCTCTCTCTCTCTCTCTCTCTCTCTCTCTCTCTCTCGAGGTTTTTCCTTATCCTGAGAAGACGAATGTTGAGTAACTTTAAGCTCCATGGACCCCGAGAGCATCATTTCAGCAGTTTCATTCATCGTCCGATATGACCAATCAGATTATAGGACGTTAACTACAAATAAAAAAAAAAAATGCAATACATAAAATGTTCTGGGCAGTAAATGTACGTAAAAAAAAAAAAAAAAAAAAAAATCTGACGTGTTCCATTCATATGACTTTCTCTACATCGCTGTAACAATTTATTGTTAATAAACTTATTCTTCTATTTACTTTATGATAATCGAGATAAACATTAGCAGAAATTGCCTTAATTACTTACTTCCTTGTAAGCAGAAGGAATACACTAGCTTAAAACGATGGTCAAATCTTTTAAATGCTGGTTGCCATTTGTTTGAAATCCGTTTCTATGCAGGCCCAGTACAACTTTCCGTGTGAAAAAAGTTTAAGTATTTCAAATCTAAAACAAATAACAAGGAATATCTCAGAAATGGTCAATTCATGATCCAAGACATAAATTGTGTGCTAAACGTGACCTACATTTTTTGTGTAGTACGGTTTACAAGTTACGCAAAATTCAGAAAACTTCATTCAGAATAAAGAGGTCTTTAGAGGCTATTCCCATAAAATGCAAGATGTACTTCTATTTACCACATAAATATCTTTAATGGACGGCATTTTAATCAAAATCGTTAGAGCTATTTCTGATAAAATTAACATTTTTTAATTTTTTCCATGTAAAGGGTAGTTTGGGGTGAGGGGATTTACCTCAACATTTTCGTGTCCCATCCCTGGAAGATATTAATCTTAAATACCAAGTTTGTATTTTACCGGCTTTTCATTTTTGAGTTATCGTGTTCACAGACAGGGACACAAACACACGGACCTTTTTCTGAAAATGCTTTTTTTTTTATATATATATACAGATGCCCTAAAACGTGTATTTACAGTGAAATCTTGGTGTAGAATTTTTGGGTGGAATGCAATACCTACTCTGTACACAATGTACATAGTGCGTGTAGAGATAAACACAGTGGTCACATAACGCGAAAAAGATAAACAATTTAGTGCGGAAATTGCCTTTAAAATTCACGTCGTCCATTGCTGAATACTTGCGCCCAATAGCTGCTGGTCTCTATTGGTGCGATCAAATATTAGATCCGCTTGCTAAGCATTTTGTTGCAGCCCAGTGAAGGGGCATGATCATGTTGAAGGATAGACAAGTAAAAATCTCTGACTGTATAACAATTAGTGCGGTACAGTCAGTCTTTGGTTTCAACACACTGCAGCACAGTTTAATGTTTTGTTATGAGGGTTGTGTAACATTTTGAATCTGCTCATAAAGCCTCCTCTCTCATATACAGTTTACGGCAAACCTTAAAATATGGATAAGGGTAATATGTAAATATTATGTACCACATCCAACTACAAGTAATACCACAGGACAGGCAACATTTGAAATGGCAGATGTATTCTTCTTGAACTGTCAGCGTGACCATTAGAGCACGGATACTCAGAAAATAATTTGTCATCTGGTTCGTTCTTTCTTTCTTTCTCTGTTTACCTCTTCGTGCGTATTATTTACACCCCTTGGGACTTACAAGCCAGCGCCTGGAGTCAGACGTCTGTTGAAGAGCAGAGGCTCTGGATCAAAGAGAAACCACGATGGGTGATCAGTCCGATATCTGGTATGTAAACCGGGAAGCCAGAGAAAATCCACCCAGGCGCCGCTTTGTCCACCAGAGATCTCAAAGTGGCCCTCCAAGGGATAGTGCTTACCATGCTGGCTTCATATACCTATGGCGTAAAAATCCTTCTCATGGCTTCCTTCGCAAGAGAAGTAAAGCCGTTGGTCCCGTGTCGTAGATTTACGGCACGTAAAAGAACCTCAAGCCTGATAGAGAGGCCTCTGAGCAAAATTAAGAGGTCTTTCACGCCCGGTATAGAATGGGACGCTGAGAACCACAGCAGTTAAAGAGCGTCCATAAATAACATTCCATTACAGTTCATTTCAAAGATCTGAATGCGGGCTACTGGATGGTGAATGGCAAGTGGTCTAACCGCTCGGCCACGGCGTCCCTCTTCTTGTGCTTAAGCGCGATTTGTAATATAAGAAGAATACAAAGGCAAACCGAATCAACTTTTTAAAGAGTGTGCCGCTATGTGATGGCCTTGAAATTCCATGTTCTTTGTATGAGCACGAGAAAAAACAAATAGCGACTTATCAATAGACAAAATGGTTTTTGAAAATTCAAACTAATAACAGAGAATATCTCTAAAATGGTTAGCGCAAAAATAAAATTAATAAAAACAAAGTGTGTTTTAACAAGATATATTTCTTTTTCATTCTTTCTTTTATGCAGTAACTTTTTCTGTGTACCTTATAGTTCATCATTCAGAATGTAGTGTGCTTCACAGTTTATCTTCCAGAAAATTCAATATATATGCGTTTCACTTCTATGAAGCTATGCAATTGATTTTTACTTTCTCTATACGCATTATGTACATAGTGTATAGAGAAAGTATTGCAATCCACCAAAAAATTCGATACCGAGATTTCACCGGAAATATATGTTTTAGGGTCCCCTGTATCCAAAAAAAGTATTTTCAGAAAAAGGTTCGTGTGTGTGTCCATGTGTCTGTGAACACGATAACTCAAAAACGAAAAGTCGGTAAAATAGCAAACTTGGTATTTAAGTTTAGTATCTTCCAGGGATGCGACACGAAGATTTTGAGAAAAGTTCCCCCACCCCCAACTACCCTTTACATGGAACTTTTTTCGAAATTTTTGATTCTCAAAAATGGCTCTAACGATTTTGATTAAAAGTTCGTATATTAAAGATATTTACCTGACAAAGACAATGTATATCTTGAATTTTCTGGGAATAGCCTCTGAAGAGTAGTTTATTCTGGATGAATTTTACTAAATTTTTAATAGCTGCTAAACCGCAAGAGATGGACAAAAACTTACTACACAAAAAATGTAGAGCACGTTAAAACACACAATTTATGTTATAAGCATTTTTTTCGTCGAGTTCGTCGTTTTTGTGATATTCCTTATTATTGGTTTCTGCTATGAAAAACATACATTTCTTATACAGGAATTTGTCAACTGCTGTCCATACAAACACAGGAACTTCAGTCATATAGCAACCAGCTTTTGATTATCACTTTAACCTATGGTACTCCCTTATTTCACCTCTACTTACAAGGAAGCAAGTATTATGGCTATTTCGGCTAATGTTTTACTGATTAGCATGAAGTTAATAGAAGTATAAGCTTTTTAAGAATAATTTGTTGCAGGGATATAGAGAAAGTCATGTGAATGGTACACATCAGATTTTTGATGAAATATCGTTATCGAATACAATTCCTGCTATTGACAGGTGAGTCGCTTTTACATGTAGTATCAGCGGGTGTTAAATTCTATCAAAAGAATCTGATGTGTTACACTCTAGCGCTTTGTCTACATATTTACAATAAATTATTGTTAAAAAGCTTATTGTTCTATTTACTTAGCGCTAATCAAGAAGAAAAAAAATAGAAGAAAGGGTCTTATTACTTGCTTCCTTATAAGTAGAAGGGTAATAAGGGAGTATCATAGGTTAAAGTGACAGCAAAAGCTGGTTGCTATGTGACTGTAGTTCCTTTGTTTGTATGACAACATTTGACAAATTCCCGTATGAGAAAAATATACGTTTTTTTAAAGCTGAAACTAATAACAAAGAACATTTCAAAAACGGTCAACTCCGCGAAAAAAAGTATGTAACATAAACTGTGTTTTTTTAACCAACTCTACATTTTTTTTTTTTTTTTTTTTTTTGTCTATCCTTTACGGTGTACCAGTAATGCAAAATTAAGTAACAATAAACATGTCTCAGAAAATTGCAGATATACATTTTATTTGCTATGTAAATATCCTAAATATAAGAGATTATAATCAAAATCCCGTATATTAAAGATATTTATATCCCAAATAAAATGTATATGTTGATTTTTTTTTTTTTTTTTTAATAGCCTCTGAAGACATATTTATTCTGAATTAATTGCGGAATTTTCTTAACTGCTAAATCGTAAGATATAGACAAAACCTACACAAAAAATGTAATTCTCGTCAAATTATGTCGTTTACGTGTTTGCTGTGGAAGATAGCGTTTCCGAGATATTCCTTGGTATTGGTTTCAATTGGAAAGTGTTTAGGTCGTCTCCTTAGTGCGGTGGTAGCGCAGCTGCTTGTCAAGCGGGAGACCTGGTCCGAAGTCAGTCAGCCCCGTGAGGTCCCTGGGGGGGGGGGGGCAATTCAGCAACTACTTGGTGGAGAAGTAGCGGCTCCAGGTCAAGAGGACCGCATTAACCGGCCGGGAGGGGTTCGAGGTGCTGACCACTACTCACCCTCCAATACTGCACCCCATCCATGACGTCTGTCATGGACCGAGATGGGGGACGCAGCAGCCAAGGTTCCTTGTGAGCCGTCGTACCATGGAGTTATTATTATTATTATTATTATTATTATTATTATTATTATCACTCATAGAAAAATGAAGTGGCTGTAGGCCACTGGGCTTCTCCCCTTGATCCCCAGACGTTTCGCCTGTCTACCAATAGCGACTCAGTCCCGGCTTTGTTTTCTATTTGTGATCATAATACCGGCCGTCAGAGCCTTCGAATTTTAATTATTATAATTATTATTATAACATTTATTATAATTATTATTATTATTATTATTATTATCCATTATTATATTATAAAGTACTTATACTTTTCTCAGACAGGAAGTGTCCGTTTTTCTTTTGCTCTAGTCCTGTCCAAGCAAAGAAGCGATTTGCAATGACAATCGCATAACGACAGCTTTTAAAACATTTGACTATCACTTTAGCCTAGTGCATTCCCTTAGTTCACTTCTGCTTATAAGGAAGCAGGTAATGTTTATCTTGATTAGCATTGTGTGAAAAGAATAATAACATTTTGTAAGAAGTTTGCAGAGCAGCTGGAGAGATTCATGTGAGTGTAACACATAAGATTTTTTGCATTCTATTTCCTCTGTAAATACTGGAACCATTTTTCCGGACGCGTGGTATGCCTTGTACAGGTATCTTTCAAAAGCTTGTTATAGGTAATGAGACCCACTATTTGATTGCAGGGTATTAACATTACGGAATAAATTTCAGATAAACAAAATAACCTTAAGAATATATTTTTAAAAGTGAATTAATCTCTTTAGCAATTTAATGTGTTGTTTTCAAGTAAATATCTTTTTACTTTCACTTCACGTACTATGTAGATACATAGAGTATAGAGGAAGTATTGCATTGCACACAAAAATTCAATTGCGAGATTTTCTCGGAAATACATGTTTTAGGACCCCCTGAATCCACAAAAAAGCATTTTCAGACCGTTAAATACCAAACTTGGCATTTAAGTTTGGTATTTTACAAGCATGCGACACGAAGACTTTCAAGAAAATTCCTCCACCCCAAACTACCCTTTACATGGAAAAAAAATTGAAAATTTTGATTTTCTCAAAAATGGCTCAAACGATTTTGATTAAAATATCGTATATAAAAGATATTTACCTCACAAATTGAATGTATATTTTGAATTTTCTGGGAAAAGCCTCTGAAGACTACTTTACTGTGATGAATTTTACGGAATTATACATATCTGCTAAACCGTAAGAGACAAACAAAAACTTACCACACAAAAAATGTAGAGCACATTAAAACACATTTATGTTATATACTTTTTTTTTTTTCCTGGAGTTGATCGTTTTTAAACAGTCCTTGATTTAAGTTTCACCTTTAAAAATCTTATACTTTTCTCATATGCAAATTTATCAACTTCTGTTCCATACAAGCAAAGGAACTTCAGTCACACAGCAACCAGCTTTTGACTAACAATATAAACTACGGTACTGCCTTATTTCGGTTCTACTTACAAGGAAGTAAGTAATAAGACTATATCTGCTAATTTTTTCTCGATTAGTATGAGGTAAATAGAAGAGTAAGCTTATTAACAATACTTTGTTAGATATGTAGAGAAGGTCATGTGGATCAGATTTTTAATCACGTGACCGGAGAGGAAAGCTGTTGCCAGTTTCTCTGTAATGAAACCCTTGGTCAGTTGAGCTTAGTGATATTGTCCGAAGCTTAGGTCAGAGTTTCAAGTAGATACCTGTTACTCTATTTCATCTAAAAACGGCACTTAATCTTGCCCCTAATGGCGGGCGCTCTTTGAGACAGTCCGCGTTTTAAAGTGAAATCCCCCCAGTTGAATTTAATCACAGTACAGGGACATTCATCAAAGGGCTTGTAAAACGTTTGATACTCGCCGAGAGTGCGTATCAAAGGCAAGGGGACAACCCTACGGTAATGGAATTAAGTTCGCAACGATGACAAGAGAATGGCGATATTCGATTGTCTCTTGTTCTCCTCCTCTCCGAACGTTTTGTATTATTGGTGACATCATCTGAGCGGTACTTCAGGGGGCCGGGGAGTTTGCTTTTCATTAGTGTCCCTCTTTAGAGCTTATGTCCACTCGTTTTTTGCATTCAACGGCTGACAAAGAGGATAATATTCCAATTTAAAGAATCGTCAGCCCTGCGTTACAATTATTTTGGTTCGCTTCTTTTCTTCTGGTAATCTATATTTGAACAAGTGAAGATCAGGCGCGTGGTCGCGATGGCAACGCTATGCAATATAGTTACACTGCACCAATAGATAGAATTGAGACAGTCGGTCGTACATTACAAAGGATACAAGAACAATATTAGCCTACTTTCCAAAAGTATTAAATACATTACATTCACTCTATCCGCTTTCCCAAAAACTTTATTGCAAAAAATGGTTTATCGAGATAAATATTTGCACAAATAACTGTCATATCATACTATACGATAACTCAAAAATGAAAAGTCGGTAAAATACCAAACTTGGTATATAGGTTTAGTTTCTTTCCAGGATGCGACACAAAGATTTTCCTCAAAATCTCCCCACCCCAAACATGGAAAAAATTTCAAAAATTTTGATTTTCTCAAAAACGATTTTCTCTAACTATATTAATTAAAATACCGTATATTAAAGATACTTAAAGGTCAAATAAAATGTATATCTTGAATTTTTTGGGAATAGCTTCTGAAGACCTCTTTATTCTAGATGAATTTTGCATAACTGGTAAACCGTGGGATTGCAGTCATAACTGCAACATGCCGTATTCACTTCGAGAGCGTGTTTTCATTGTGAAGACAAACTTCTTGGTGACAACTCAACGGGAATTTCCAAGAGAATTTAATGTACTGGATATTCCGACAAAGGCAACAATTTTATCGCTAGCAAGAAAGCTGGAGACAGCTGGTATCCTCGCTAGTGAGAGTGGAAAACATAGACCACCATTGAGTGCAGGCTGTTACAAATGTTCGAATAAGGGTATTCATATGGCACATGTCAAAGAGCTGCAACTGTCCACAATATCATGAAAATGCTCGTAATTTCCATCGAAAGCATCAATATAGTCAATAAATGGCCTTGATCGATTGTTGCCATGATTGTAGTCGATTCTCCCTGAGCCACTGAGATCATTAAAGCAAATTTCACATTTCTACTGAGAGCTTTCACAGAGAAATTATGGCATATTAAATTGGTTCAAGTTTATATGGATCGCAATGTATATTAGGCTATAAATAATACAAACAATATTATTTTAATTACATTCTTTAACGTTTACAATTATTTCGTTAAAATCTGCACTACCTCCTACAGGCCTATAGATGTTCATCAGTGAAACGAGATTTGTATTTTGACCTGGCATAATTCATTTGGTCACACAAATGTGCAGAAGCAAACGCATTCTGACTCGACTCTACGGCATGTGAACAGTTTGCTTCGTAATTCATAGCTGATTGAAATGTCGTTGCGGAGGTGTTCTTTTAACATCGCCACCTGCGCCAGCGGTCTCGTGTTCTGTGGGAAGGTTCTTTGACTTCGAAGCCCGCATTGTTACAGGTGAGTGAGTTTGTGAAACCTGCGGTGGTTTTAGGTTTTACATGTGCGGCTATTTCTGGAAATTTCCTGCCTCGTGATCAACCGGTAATAAAAGCCTTTCCCAGAGTTCAGTTTTCACTGGGAATGCATCGCGTGCAACAGGTGAGGATTTGGACGGGAAGTAATTGTCGCCGCAGTGAACGTCGAAAAGAAACTATTTCCCAGAATTGTTACAAAAGTATTGAAACAAGTTATCTGTGAGGAGATTTTGGTTGTAATCAGTTTGTGGAAGAAATAAAGAGTTGTTTGTTGGAATATACGAGAGGTTTTGTTACAATAAACAATATTTTAGCTACAAAGTATCTTAATTGCATGTGTTTTGCAAGTGATACCTATTTAAATAGATGAGATGCATGTTTACTATGCTACAAATATAGTTTTTAAAAATAATTTTTTCACTCATATTAATTTTGCCTTGCAGGTTTTAGATGTCTTAGATTTACATAAGAGTGAAAATCGTGTTCTATTAGATTTACTAGTTTGTATTTTGGAGGGAAAATGATATACCGAGCTGACTCTCTTGTGCCTTATACAGCTCCAACTTTAACCCAAAAGTTTTAAAATATATATGAGTTTAACAACCTTTAACCTGGTTGGTCATATCAGACGATGAATGAAATTGGTGAAATGATCTCGGGGTCCATGGAGCTAAAGTTACTCGATATTCGTCTTCTCAGGATAAGGGAAAGCCCCCCCCCCCCCAAAAAAAAAAAACCTTATCCGGATAACTCACCCTAAGCGAGATTCGAACTCACAACTTTTTGAATGTGAGGCAGACACGCTACCACCACACTACCCAGGCGATCTACTATGTTCTTATTTCTTTCTTGTTAGTTATGCACATTTAGGTGTTTATAATTATATTTATGTACTCCCTTTCAGACGGCCATGACCCTTAAGTACAGAAAGTAACAGTCTAAATCTTTATATACAGGCTTAAAATCTGCCATAACAACTTTCCAATTGGAAGTCTGTCGCGGCTCGACACTGCTTGCTAATAGCGTATGTCACACATGGGCATATATGAGTCACGTGCACCGAACTTCCGCAAAGGCATTTGTCGTATGCCCTTGCCTGATCTACACTACAGAAATTGGGGAATTATATAAAGGTTAACCAGGTTAATGTTATCATCCGTTGTCGTATTTCTATCATGTATCTTACCAAAACATGGTCTCAGTAGCTCAACTCCCTACGGCGAAGAACATACCTGCAACAAAGAAAATATAAACATTAATGACTCGTTTCACTGTCTTTAATCTAAAACGTAAAACCATCATTCTTACTTTCGCTATTGATAATCTAACAAGTATTGTATTTCACCCGAATATTCGATAACGAGATTTCACTGGAAATAGCCGTTCGGAAGCAAAACATACGTCCACGGCCTCATTCAAGTAGGCTATGACTGTGAAAGCTCGTATCGATCCATAAAATGGCGGATGATTTGAATGCCATGCACCAGATGAAATTATGCAAGCAGCGGAGAGAGCAAAATTACAACTGCTACACTGTCTCCGTTGTATAGAATGCTTTCGTTCTGTACGAGTAAGTCATCATGTGTCAGCACTGATGCTAAGCAAGGCAGCAACTGAATATCGCAGAAAATTAAGCATGAACTCCTTGAAATAGGTAAAACAATCAATTTATAATTATAATACGTTCATATATATATTGACATTAAAAATAGTGTATGACGCACGTGTTAAAATGTATATTGTTCGTAGGATCACGATCTCGTTTCTCAAGCTTCCTACTCACAATATAAAACACTATTTTTACCACCTGTATCATTAATAACTATTATCTATAGTTAAAGAGAGCTAAGTCCCAACGTTGACGTTCGGCATAACATTTCCATTATGTTACGTAAGAGTAGCGTAATTTTACGGTTGAATTTGTTTTTAATTTTTCATTGCCTATTCTAATGGCTGACGAGAGTAAATGTCTTGGGGGTTGCATGAAATATAACGACGCTTATTTCAACATCGTATTGTGGGGATCTAATAAGTAGCGAGTATGTGAGTCACGTTTAAATTCTGGCGTGGATCAACCTAATAATAATAATAATAATAATAAAAATAAATAAATAAATAAAGTCAGAATCGAGTATCGGTGAGCAAAAATTAGTACCGAGTATCGAGAAACAGCGGTAGGGTAACACCGTGTAATTTGGACCGGCGTGTATTTTTTACCGATATCAGTTTAGGAAAGTGGGTACCGTTGGGAGCACCAACAATACGGGTATCTTGAGCAGCATTTGTTGTAAGCGTTCCCTCCAATTTTCCGCATTCTATTGTCAATGACCTTGGAGGGAAGTTGTGATCTTTGTTGAGAGCGTTTTCGCTGTAATTTTGTTCCGCTTTTGGTATCGTGTTTTCTTCCACCTAAGATCTTTCTTTGGAAACCAAACTAAAACGAGAGAACATTACGGTAAGTGTGATGTAGAGTTATTTCAGTTTAGGATTATAAGAAATGTGATACTCATGTCCTGTAGTTTGGACCGAAGGTGAAGAGTGATTTGGTCCGTAGCAAGTTACATGGGATATTCGGGTATCACTTTCCAAATGAGCATGTGTGTGTATATTTATTATTTAAAGTCACGCTTTTAATTTACTATAGTAATTTATTTAGATATGTACATATTACTGTTACATAATATTATACAAGTTGCGTAAATTACCAGATGACAACAAGAGAAGCTAGCAAATCTAAGGGCCTGTACTGTAAATGGAAAAGGAAGATCTGAGAAAGATGAAACTAAAAACTCACAAGAGACTTTTCGTGTTGTATGTGGGGAATCTTGCGAGCTAGACTGGATACAGTGCAATAAATGCAAAGGACGGCTCATCAAGACTCTACGGACATAAATCATTCAATGTATTACCTTTGTGACAGGTGCATTGTGGACTGAACAGTGAAATCCTCCTTTAATTTGGAACAAAACCTGAAAATATTAACAGTCTTCACAAAACTTTGGATGAAATTGATGTAAGGTGATATTATTTTGATAAAGTTAATCTGCTTTACTTGGAAATTTTGAATAATAATAATGATAACAATAATAATAATAATAATCATAATAACATATAATAATCTACATAAAGAGTATTCCAGGCCTATATTAATTGCTATTGTGAGCTTTAATCTTTAAAAGTGAATATAAAGATATTCGAATCGATTATAAGTGTATTATATAGAGGCCCAATTTACACACCCTCCCAGACCAAATTACATGCCTCTGGTCCAAAATACACGCCTTAGAAAAAATACTATAACTACAATTTACAAATTAAGTAGTGGTATAAGTTCATCTCGTAACACATTAAACTTTGACGAAGGTTTTCTGTCCAGATATTAGCCCTTAAAGTTAAGTGGTCCAAATTACACGGACTTCCCCTACTATCGTCCCATCACTAATTTTGTAAGATTGCAAAAATTGTTGATCCAAAATCTAAACTTAGACAACAGACTTGTGTAGTAAATACCATTACTGTAACATGAGCATGCAGTCGTGCATATCTTAGGAAATACCTATTTTACATTATATTTATTCGTCTCCATGCGGCGGGAATAGCAAAACAGGGTTCCCAGATAAGAAGCAATAAAGCCAAATGGCACTAAAACGGATTTATTGCAGTAATATTTCGTATTGGTGCCCCAGCGACTGTTAGCTAAAAATGTAAATAACCTTTATGTAAGTTACACGTAGCGTGTTACAATGTGAGTCACGCAATCATGTGGCAGCGCTACCAACCATGCAAACATTAAACTTCATGGCGGCTCATTAATTAATTTCACTCGTGCAAACGTTGTGCACAAAACAAACGCTAGTACAATACAACGTGCTTGTATTGGCAGCGTTCACGAAAAATACCGTCTCTAACGTTTCAGGAGACCCACAGGCCTTACATTCAAATGTCTTTCTCAACCCATTAACCTACGAATTGTAAATCCAGATAAACTTTCATTACACAGTCACACACTTAACCAGAATCATTCCCTATGCCCCACAGAGTCTGGAAGTGTGTATATGAGAGTGAATGTGCGTGTGTTTGAAGAAAAATAAAATGATGATAAACCCAACGTTAAAGAACCTACAATCAACGAGTTGATTCTAAAGGAAAGCCCCACCCCCCTGATATGATCACAGCTGTTAAAGAATGATACAAATAAAATCGCCGTATGTAAAAGAATACTGTGGGTTATAAGCCATAGTTATAATGTTTAAAAAATCAACAAAAAATGTATTTGACTTAAATTGTGTACTTTATCTATACATTATTTTTAGTAGCAAGAATTTATCTATTTCTTACGGTTTTACAGTTTATGCAATAGTTATTCCGAATGAAGAGAATTTCAGAGTTTATCCCCAGAAAACTCAAGATATATATCTTATACATACAGTAATTTAGTCAAAATCTTTAGGGCAATTTTTTGAGAAATTTTAGAAGAAGCAGAAGTTAGATCAAGTTTGATAGATTTTTCGTTTTGGAAGAACCTGTAGACAGACCACGTGTACATACATATACATGCACAGACATAGAGACATTTTCGAGAAAAAAAATCTGATGTGTTCCATTCACATGGCTTTCTCTACATCTCTGTAACAAATTATTGCTAATAAGTTTATGCTTCTATTTATTTAATGCTAAAACATTAGCAGGAACGGTGGAATTATTTAGTTCCTTTATACGTAGAAGGGAAATAAACGAATACACTAGGATAAACCGACAGTCAAATGTTTTAAAATGTTATTGGATTGCAATCCGTTTCTTTGCATGGCCAAGTGTTGACAAGTTCCCGTATCAGCGTATTCTTCTATGTCTTGTAAATCTAGTATTTTAAAACTAAAATCAATAATAAGGAATATCTCGAAAACGGCCAACGCCACAAAAAAATGTATGCAACATAAATTGTGTGTTTTCACATGCTCAACATTTTTTTGTGTTGCAACTTTTTGTCATTTCTTCAGTTTAGCAAGCAGTTGTGCCAAATTCCGTAAAATTCATCCGGAACAAAGTAATCTTCAGAGGCTATCTCCAGAGAATTCATGATATAAATTTTATTTGTACTTAAATATCTTTAATATACGACACTTTAATCAAAATCATTACAGCCATTTTTGAGAAAGTCAAAATTTTAGAAAAAAGCTCCATGTAAAGGGTAGTTTGGGGTGGGGGAATTTTTCTCAAAATCTTCGTGTCGCATCCCTGGAAGATACTGAACTTGAATACCAAGTTTGGTATTTTACCGACTTTTAGTTTTTGAGTTATCGTGTTCAAAGACATACACACCCTTACACACACAACACACACACACGGAAGGACCTTTTTCTGGAAATACTTTTTGTTTTGATACAGGGGCCCTAAAACATATATTTCCGGTGAAATCTCAGTATCGGCCTTTCGGGTGGAGTGCAATATCTTCTCTATACACTATGCACATAGTACGTGTAGAGAAAATAATAAAAATGCTGATGTGTTCCATTCACATGGCTTTCTCTACATCTCTGCAATAAATTATTGTTAAAAAGCGTATGTTTCTATTTACTTCATACTTATCGAGAAACAATCAGCAGAAATAGTCCTATTACTTGCTTCCTTGTAAGTAGAAGCGAAATAAGGGTACTATTGGCTAAAGTGATAGTCATAAGTTGGTTGCTATGTGACTGAAGTTCCTTTGTTTGTATGGACAGGAGTTGACAAATACCTATATGAGAAAAGTATGTTTTTTAAAGCTGAAACAAAAAAGAATGAGTATCTAAAAAACGATCAACTCCAGGAAAAAAATGTATATAAGATAAATTGTGTGTTTCAAGGTGCTCTATATTTTTTGTGTTGTAAGTTTTTGTCCATCTCTTACGGTTTAGAGCTATGCGACATTCCGTAAAATTCCTCCAGAATAAAGTAGTCTTCAGAGGCTATTCCCAGAAAATTCAAGATATACATTATATTTGTCAAGTAAATATCTTTATTATACGAAATTTTAATCAAAATTGTTAGAGCCATTTTTGAGAAAATCAACATTTTCTAAAAAAGTTCCATGTAAAGGGTAGTTTGGGGTGGGGGAATTTTCTTGAAAATCTTCATGTCGCATCCCTGGAAGATACTAAACTTAAATGCCAAGTTGGGTATTTTACCGACTTTTCGTTTTTGAGTTATCGAGTTATCGTGTTCACAGACACACGGACACACACACGGACCTTTTCTGAAAATACTTTGTTTTTAGGGGACCCTAAAACAAATAATTCCGGTGAAATCTCGATATCGAATTTTTTGGTGGAGTGCAATACCTTCTCTACACGTTAGTTGTACGTGTAGAGAAAGTAAAAATATAGTAATGTAATCAAAATCTTTAGGGCAATTTTTTGAGAAACTTGTAGCTTTCGAAGAAATTGCGTGTAGAGAGTAGTTTCAATTGGGGAATTTTCTTGATTAAAAAAAAAGCGGTGTTGAATTTTTAGAAGATGTAGAACTTAAATACAAGTTTTATAGACTTTTCGTTTTGGAGGTATACACCTACATGCACAGACATATATACGGACTTTTTACAGAAAAAAATTAATAAGGGGGCGCAAAACAAATATTTGCGGTGAAATCTCGAACCGGAAGTTTTGGGTGGAATACACTATAAGTAGCAGAGAGAAAGTAGAAGGAAACGAAAATACTGGACGAAAGGAAGGTGGAAAGTGTAAACAAAATACAGTAGAACCTCATTAATCCGATCTAACTGGGGCTATAGCTTGTCCGAATTACTGAAACTCCAGATTAAACAAAATAACGTATGAAATGAGTCAAGGTATTACATATTTAAACACACTGTTCAGTAAAAAGAACGTATATTTCAAATTTAAGAAACACAAAGGTTATATAGTACAAGATATCGTCGATGCGCAGTACAGAATTAGAATCAAGACATATTGCTATTGATCACACTTGACGCGCATTAATGCTTTGAAGAAATTGCTGATCTTTTGTTGTCTTCATTTGACATTAATTTCTTTAATAATTAACTCGCTCAGATGCCTCAAATGTTCGTAATATGCAGATATGTTTTCATCGTTGTTATCTTCAACCTTGGGCAGGTCAATAACCTGCAAGTAATGGTACATTCACAATGAGGTGCAAGCGCAGACGTAACGTAGCATAAGCGCAGACGCAAGGAGAAACCATTCACAATGGAATCGTGAGCGCAACGCAAGTTGTTGGCACGGGTTTCTAGATTCATAAATACCTAAGCATTTCATGTACCGCGAGTTTCAAATTTAATAACATAACCAACAATATTATATCAGAAAATTAACTTAATCCTTTATAATAAATAAATATGTTATACAAACAACTGACGCGGCAGTGACATTATAAACTGACGAAAATATTGAAAATTGTGCAAATATGGATAGTGCAGAAAATTACAAAGTTGCACTTTTAATGCAATGTGCATTATCTCTTTGCGCACTAAAAATTGTGAGAGCCCAGAAATCCAGACGCAGATGCTGGATACATCCTTAAATCAAAGCACAGAATCAGCAATTCAAAAATGGCGCATCACGGCTAAATGGAACATCTAGTGGTGTTCGATCCTAAGCAACCGTATGTGAGATTTGTGGTGGACAAAGCGGCGCAGGGGCGGGTTTTCTTCGGATTCTCCGGTTTCCCCCGCCATCGCATTCCACCGGTGCTACATTTTCATTTCATATATTACCGGTGTCATCGCCTGTGGTGCCACAAGCAGTGAAAGCGGGCGTTAAACACTAACAACGACAAAAAAAAGAAAGAAGATCGGCATGTATGTACAGAGGGCGCTGCAAAAACTCGCATTGCGATCGTGTGATATTGCACAGCAGGCACTCAATGTATATAGGAAAAGAGCATACAACGCAAGGATAACGTTTGGAGTTTCCAAAAGCTTGCGTTGTATTACATTACGTCTTGCGTGTTTCTATGTGAATGCTTACATTAAATAACAAAAAGTCCAACTCTTGCGTTTACGTTACGTCTGCGCTTGCATCTCATTTTGAATACAGCATGAAGGTTGTCACGTATTAAACGGCTGTCCGGACTAATGGGGTCCGGATTAATGAAATTCTACTGCTGCATTATTATAGTACAAATTACACACATAATTCAAGTATGAGAAGAGGTCTGAGAGTGGAAAATGTTGTAATGTCACATAAAGAGAATACAACTAGTAGAAATATAATTCAAATACGAGCTAGAACACAAGTTATGCTACATGATTACTTTATGTAATTTCGTTGTCTTGAATTGTTAGAATCATTTGTTACACACTGCTCCTGTGTTCTATATTTCCAGAGTTTGAGCGTGTAAATTGCATGCTCTTAACCTGTGTGAGAACATTTATTAAAAATTAGCTAGTTTTCTTGGGAAATGACTTTGGCGGCGAAGAACGTTATTCATGCAAATGAGATAAGGGCCCTGTTGAGAGAAAGCGTCATTGTGGGAGCGCTATTTGCGTATAATACACAGACTAACTAATGGATCTGAAGGGAAGGAGAGGGCTTTCTTCTCACTTAAATACTCGGCTAAATCTTCAGCCAAGGCTTTAAAACCTGCGCTTATATTTCTCTAGCCCGCATGTACAATGTTAATAGTGCATACAGAATGTATTGTATTCCATACAAAAATTCCATGTCGAGATTTCACTGGAAATATATGTTTTGGGGTCCCCTGAGTCCGAAAAGACCGTTAAATATCAAAGTTGGTGTTTAGGTTTAGTATCTTCCAAGGATGCGACAGGAACATTCTCAAGAAAATCCCCCCACCCCAAACTACCGGTTACATTGAAAAAAATTTAATTTATTTATTTTCTCAAAAATGACTCTAACGATATTGATTAAAATCTCTTATATTTAAGGTATTTACATTGCAAATAAAATGTATATCTTAAATTTACTGGGAATAGCCTCTAAAGACCTGTTTATTCTGGATGATTTTTATTGAATTTTGCATAACTGGTAAACCGTAAGACATAGACAAAAAATGTATCACGATAAAACACACTTTATGTCGTATATATATATTCGTGGAGTTGGCCGTTTTCGAGATATTCCTGGTTAATGGTTACAGCTTTAAAATGCTTATACTTTTCTCATATGGGACTTTGTCAACACCTGACCATACAAAGACACTTCAATCACATTTAATAGATTTGTCTATCGCTTTAGCCTTGTGTATTCCCTTATTTCCTTTCTAATTACACCGAAACAAAAAGACCGTTTTTGCTAATTTTTTCTCAATTAGCTTGAAAGAAATGGGAGAATAAGCTTTTTAACAATAATTTGTTTTAGAGATGTAGAAAAAGTCACGTAAATGGAACACAGCAGATGTTTTAAAGTCAATTTTCTTTTGTTTCTTGCGATTGCTTGGAAACGTAAGGAATAACAGTCCAGTTTCTAAACATTTGGCTATCACTATACCTTTGGTATCATAATGAAATGTGTAATGTAGCTGTTTCTGTTTTAGCTGATTATCTCGATTCAAATGAAGTAGATATAAAAAACAATCTGATGTGTACCATTCACATGACTTTCTCCATATCCCTGCAACAAATAATTCTTAAAAAGCTTATACTTCTATTTACTTTATGCTAATCAGAAAAAATTAGCAGAAATAGTCTTATTACTCGCTTCCTTGTAAGTTGAAGCGAAATAAGGGACAACCGTAGGTTAAAGTGATAGTCAAAAGCTGGTTGCTATGTCAATGAAGTTCCTTTGTTTATATGGATAGGAGTTGCAAAGTTCCTGTATGAGAAAAGTATACGTTTTTCATAGCAGAAACCAAAAATAAGGAATGTCACAAAAACGACGAACTCCACGAAAAAAATGTATATAACATAAATTGTGTGTTTTAATGTGCTCTACATTTTTTGTGTAGTAAGTTTTTGTCCATCTCTTACGGTTTAGCAGTTATTCAAAATTTAGTAAAATTCATCCAGAATAAATTACTCTTCAGAGGTTATTCCCAGAAAATTCCAGATATACATTTTATTTGTCAGGTAAATATGTTTAATATCCGAAATTTTAATAAAAATCGTTAGAGCCATTTTTGAGAAAATCAAAATTTTCGAAAAAAGCTCCATATAAAGGGTAGTTGGGGGTGGGGAGATTTTTCTCAAAATCTTCGTATCGCATCCCTGGAAGATACTAAACTTAAATACCAAGTTTGGTATTTTACCGACTTTTCGTTTTTGAGTTATCGTGTTCACAGACACACGGACCTTTTTGTGAAAATTCTTTTTTTGGATATTGGGGACCCTAAAACATATATTTCCGGTAAAATCTGGGTATCGAATTTTTTGGTGGAGTGCAATACTTTCTCTATACACTATGTACATAGTGCGTATGGAGAAAGTAATAATATTTCCTAGCAATTGTTTGTACATCCACCAACAAACGATAGAGGGCAGAGAAAATCATGAAATTAACATATAAAATGTTTTAGAAGTATTTAACGCCCATTCTTACTCTATACGGAACTATAGATGTTGTGGTATTTGATAAAAGATGTCTGTGAAACGTTCCAAATTATGGATATCTACAAGCATTTACCAGTTACGAGGGCTGCGAAAAATGTGATGTTCCATTCACATGACTTTCTCTACATATTTGTAACAAATTATTGTTAAAAAGCATATTCTTCTATTTAATTTATGATAACCAAGAAAAACATTAGCAGAAATTATCTTAATTATTTGCTGCCTTGTAAGTAGAAGCGAAATAAGGAAATACACCAGGCTAAAACGATAGTCAAATCCGTTTAAAGCTGGTTACCATGGGTTGAAATCCGTTTCTATGCAGGGCAAGGAGTTTACAACCTTGCACGTCAGAAAGTTTAAGTGTTTTAAATCTGAAACAAATAACGAGGAATATATCAGATGGTTAATTCCACGAAAAAAACGTATATGAACTCAATTGTGTGTAACGTTATCTGTTATGATTTGCTAGTTACGCAAAATTCAGCAAAACTCATTCAGAATAAAGAGTTGTTTTTTTTCCATATAAATATATTATATATACGGTATTTTAATCAAAATCGTTAGAGCCATTTTTGAGAAATTCAAAATTTTCGAAATTTTTTTCTTGTAAGGATAGTTTAGGGTGGGGGGATTTTTCTCAAAATATTCGTGTCGCATCCCTGGAAAATACTAAACTTAAATATCACGTTTGGTATTTTACTGACTAGTCATTTTTGTTCACAGACACACACGGACCTTTTTCTAATTTTTTTACATATAGGTGCCCTAAAACGTGTATTTCCGATGAAATATCTTGGGTGCAATGTAATACTTTCTCTATACACTATGCACAGAGTACGTGTAGAGAAAGTAAAAACCTGATAAGCATGTCGTGGCGGAATTTGACCCGCGCACTTTCCGAATGTGTTAATACCAAACAATCTCGTTCTGTGGGATTGCCTATGATTAGAAAGCTCTTTTTCGTTTTATAGGCCTCTATTCTGTTCCATCCAGAATTAAAGAGCTCCTCCATCTTTCTGGGTCTCCTAGGTGATCTTCTAGTTCCATTCGAGTGCTCTTTTGTCTACCCGATTGCCTATTGCTGGATATTCCAAGGAACTTGTCTACAAGTCCTTAGTGCGGCCAGTTATGGAATATGGAGTAGCATGCAGGGTTAATCAAACTGATTCGCTGAAAAATTCATAAAGGAGGTAAAGATTTTGGACTTATGAAAGGCGAAGAGAATAAATGGGAGCCGCTACAAACACATAGGTTAGTCGCACTATTTAAACCTTATATTGGTTTAAATATACGGGTGGACGTTAGAAAGAGATTAGAAAACCCGGTAAACTACGGCGAAACGAATATTTGTATAAAATTAAGGGTAGAAGGTGCAGAACCGACGTAGGAAAATTTTCTTTTCTTAATAGGACAATTAAAGAATGAAACGAATTGCCTGTAGCAGCCTTACAGGGCTGCCCTCTGACCTTAAAGACGTTTAAGGAAATTTTAAAGAAAATAAATGTTAGATATTAATTAAAGTAAGTATTGTGAAGTAATTAAGGATCTCAAAACTGTATTAATGATTATTATTATTATTATTATTATTATTATTATTATTATTAATGCTTATATTAGTAATGTATGGTATAAATGTTGAGGCTTCATAATAACTGTCCATAAACATATAGGTACTTGACATAAGTATTGCTATACTGAATAATAAGTAGTTAGGCATAAAAAAACATGTATATATAATATGTTGTATAGCTATTACTAATTTAACTGTAAGGTTATTATTGTAAGTGAATTTTGCATATTACTCAATTGCAGAGAATAAATACATACATATTCAGCTCCCTTCTTATTTCGTCACTCGTATTTATCTTTCCTTCATTTATATATAATTTTCTTCAAAATATTCATTTCACTTGTTTCTATTGTATCACTAGATATCTTTATTTAAGGTTACAGAATGTAACAAGACGATTTGGCATAACTTAATAATAACGAAAGATGTCAACATAAATATATTTACAAATTTAGAATATCTTACTCTATTTCTGAACGATCGCATTTGCTATCAAGGTATTTATTTTGACGTGGTACCGGTTTTTCAATGCAGATGTTATACTCTTCCACCGCCAAAGATGTACTCCCACTTTGAGGTTGGCAGTCATGCATAGTGAGTGTCCAAACGTTTTTCTGAATTCTTTTAACAACTTTACTTTCAGCTTCTCCATAACGATTGATGAACTTTCACTCCAATCTTTGTCGTGCACGTTGGTTCTTCCTTGATTACTCGTAAATTATGCGCCATTTCCTAACTGAAGACTCGTTCGTTGTATTATCACCATACGTTATCTGCCTATAACATTCCATAACCGAACATTTTGTGCATTTAAAAAAACGAATAAATTCTTTGGTGGTAGAAAAATATAACAATGGCATTGAAAAATGGTACCACGTGACAATAAATGTCTTGAGACAATGGAGGAATAAGGTTCTGTAACTTTGTAAATAAAGTTTTGCGTTGATAACTTTCGTTATTATTTAGTTCTGCCAAATAGTCTTGTCAGTTTCTGGATAATCTCATTCCAGTCACATTAGTTATGAGCAACTTCATTCTGTACTGGTTCTCAGCTGATTACTTCCACACCTTCAGTATTTAACTACCAAGACCTGCTCAAGCATTTTTACTTTCTCTAGCACATATGTACACCCAAATTTCGGTACCAAGATTTCACCGAAAATACATGTTTTGAGAACCCCAAAATAAAATAATTTCTAGAAAAATGTACATGTGTGCGTGAGTATGTGTGTGTGTGTGTGTGTGTGTGTGTGTGTGACTGTGGACAGCATAACTCAAAAATCTGATGTGTACCATTCACATGACTTTCTCTATATCCCTGCAACAAATTATTCTTAAAAAGCTTATGCTTCTATTTACTTCATGCTAATCTAGAAACATCTGGTGTGTTCCATTCACATGACTTTCTCTATATATCTGTAAATGATAATTGTTAATAAGCTTATCTTTTATTTATTTCATGCTAATCGAGAAAAATTAGCAAAAATAGTCTTATTTCTTGCTTTATTATAAGTAGAAGCGAAATAAAGGAGTACCATAGGTTAAAGTGAAAACCAAAAGCTGGTTGCTAGTGACTGATGTTCCTTTGTCTGTATGGACAGAAGTTGACAAATTCCTGTATGAGAAAAGTATAAGTTTTTCAAAGCTGAAACCAAGAAAAAGGAATATCTCAAAAACGATCAACTCCACAAAAAAAATGTATATAACATAAATAGTGTGTTTTAACATGCTCTACATTTTTTGTGGGTTAAGTTGTTGTCTATCTCTTACGGTTTAGTAGTTATGAAAAATTCATCCAGAGTAAAGTAGTCTTCAGAGGCTATTCCCAGAAAATTCAAAATATACATTTTATTTGTCAGGAAAATTACTTTAATATACGATATTTTAATCAAAATCGTTAGAGCCATTTTTGAGAAAATCAAATTTTTCGAATAAAGTTCTATGTAAAGGGTAGTTTGGGGTGGGGGGATTTTTCTCAAAATCTTCGTGTCGTATCCCTGGAAGATACTAAACTTAAATACCAAGTTTGGTATTTTACCGACTTTTCGTTTTTGAGTTATCGTGTTCACAGACACACGGACACACATACACACATACGGACCTTTTTCTGAAAATACTTTTTTTTGACACAGGGGACCCTAAAACATACATTTCCGGTGAAATCTCGGTATCGAATTTTTTGGTGAAGTGCAATATATTCTCTATACACTATGTACATAGTGAGTATAGAGAAAGTAAAAACGCAAAGTTGGTTAATACCAAACTTAGTATTTAAGTTTAGCATCTTCCAGGTATGGGAAACAAAAATTTTTTTAGGACTACCCTTTACAGGGACCATTTTGTCGCCCTCCGTGGTGTAATGGTTAGCATGCCAACTTCATATGCCCAAGATCGCGGGTTCAAACCCGGCGGAGGACGATGGATTTATTCGGGCGTAAAAATCCTTAGCATGGTTTCCTTCGGAATGGAAGAAAAGCCGTTGGTCCCGTGTCGTAGATTTACGGCACGTAAAAGAACCTCAAGCGTGATAGAGAGGCCTCTGAGCAAAATTAATCGGTCTTTCACGCCCAGTATAGAATGGGACGCTGATGACCACAGCAGTTAAAGAGCGTCCATAAATAAAACGCCATTTCATTTTCATGGACCATTTTCGATTTTCTAAAATATGGCTGTAACGATTTTAATTGAAATGCTAGCCTTTGAAATCCTCCTCGTTTTAAATGACTTTTGTCTAATTGGTAAACTGCAACAGATAGACCAATACTTACTATACAAAAAATGTGTAACTCGTTCAAATATGTCATATATTATAGTATACAGTTTTTTTTTTATGTAGATATTCTCAAATGACGTGGTTTCCTTTTCAAAATACAAATTTTTCTCTAATGAAAGTCCTCGTCCAATTCACATTCATTTTATTTTTTTACTAACAATCGTGTAGCGACAGCTTTTAAAAGACTTGCGTTTGTTTCAGCCTAGTGTATTCGCTTGTTTCCTTTCTACTTATTAGGAACTAAATAATAAAACATTTTCTGGTAGTTTTTATGTTGATTAGTATTATGTAGATAAAATAACTCTATCTGTAAGAATACTTTGTTTGCAGAACAGATAGAGAAATTCGTGTGAATTAAACACATAATATTTTTAAAAGTGTGATTATCTTTTTAGTCTATTTAATTTATCGCAACTCTAAATGGATTTCATTTTGTATTTCTTTTTATTGTTTCTGCTGCAGGTTGTAATTTCAATTAAATAATAATAATTATTTATCTAGTGTGTCCTTCTTATTGGCACCGTGTACGGATCAAAAAATCGTACTGGTGGCGCCGCTCCGTGTCATGCTTTGTACTTATTAGGAGGATAGTTAGAAGCGGAGGCCATGTGCGGTGTAGATTTATTTGTGGTTTTCTGCCTGTAAAGTGCATACATTTGACGGAAAGTTCTATTTCAAAAGGCCGAAATGTTTTTGTACGCATCTGAAAATATATTGGGAACATAAGCTGAACTGTGGGGATGTCCTGACCTTTTATTTCCGATGAAGTGAAAGCTGCAAATCCCTCAGGACTGAAAATAAAATATAAAGTAGAAGAGTAATACGCACATAATGCGTATATAAATATTAATAATATAAATAAAAGTAATAATAATAATAACAATAATAATAATGATTGACAGATTATTCCCATAATGTGTCGTTTAACCTAACTAATACTCACAGAATTTAGAGTTTCTATTTATTAAGTTAAAACACGTTAGCATTAATTTCTAAACAACATTATCCATGCTGCAGTTAATTTTTAAGCATATTTTACTGCTTTGAGGTACAATATAAAATTAGTGTACTTAACTTCTTTCGATTAAAGATTGAATCCATAGATTTCTTCTTTGCGCTTCAGTTTTGCGCGTGGGCAAAAAATAAAAGGTATACAGAATAAAAATAGCTGGCGAAGTATTCTTATAGGTATTATTACATGCTACAACACAGCACGCCTTCTTGTAGTATTTACATTTTCAGGAGGTTCGATACTTCATATCTTTAGCACACGCTGATATTCTTACTCCACTGTCTCTGTTATCCTCTTGTTAGTAACCAAACTTGCCGCCAGAGTATCGTGCACGTGCGTATACTCACAACTAAAAGGGTAAGTTTATTTGATGAGATAGAAGGAGAGAAGGAAGATCTGATGTGCTCCTTTCATATGACATTCTCTACCTGTTCTGCAAATATACTATTCCTGTTATTAATTTATTTACATCATCGTAATCGACATAAATATTAGCAGAAATTGCCTTATTACTTGCTTCCTTGTAAGTAGGAGAAAAATAAGAGAATACACGAGGCTAACCCGATAGTCAAATCTTTTTAAAGTTGCCCGGTTCTGTTTGCATGGCTAGGAGATAAACAAAAGAGATAAGAACGCAAAAAAGACTTCCCGTTTGATAAAAGATTAAATAGTTTAAAATTGAAACTAATAACAAACGGAAACGGTTAGCTCTACCAAAAATGTAGATTACATAAATTGTGTGTTTTAACGAGATGTATACTTTTTGTCTATCTGTTACGGTTTGCCAGTTATACAACGCTCATCCAGACTTAAGATGTCTTAGAGGTAATCCCAGGAAATATATGTAATTTTAAGTGAAAACATGTTACAAATCGTTGGAGCCATGAAAATCTTTAGAGCCATTTTTGAGAAAATCGATGTTTTCGAAAAATGTCCCATTTAAATGACAGTTGGGGGTGGGGGAACTAACTTGAAAATCTTTGTGCGGAATCCTTAAAAGATGCTGAACTTAATTACAAGTTTGGTATTTAACGGAGTTTCCGTTTTTGAGCTATGCCAACATACACAGGGGTATTCAGGGTGTCCAAAATGTGTATTTTCGGTGGATTTTCGATTTTTTTGGATGGAATACAATACCGTCTCTATCTACTATGTACATTGTATATACGTACTAGAGAAAGCAAAAATCTTTGGTAAAAATAGTTTGTAGAAGGCCAGGTAAGTGAGGGGCGGTCCCAGTACATCTTCCGAATCCGCGAGCTATGGCAGCGTTCTCACGCAGAAGATCGTGCGTTTAGAAAGTTGACTTGGTTTTCTGACGCACGAACGTCGTGTTGTTATTCAACATGGCCTACTTTCACATGTTTCTTTCAAAATTATAATCTTATTTCAAGTCAGCACAGCAACCTTCATAGCAAAACATAGTACTTGTATTCGCATTATTACTTTCTCTGCACGTACTATATACATATTGTACCTATACAGAAGGTATTGTATTGCACCCAAAATTCACTACCGAGATTACATCGGAAGTTGATGTTTTGAGACCTCATGAATCCAAAAAAAAGCATTTTTACTTTCTCTAGCCCGGTATGTACAATGAGCATAGAGATAGAGAAGTATTGTATTCCACCCAAAAATTCGATGTCGAGATTCACCGTAAATACATGTTTTAGGACCCCCTGAATTTTCAGAAACAGGTGCGTGTTTGCGTGTGTATCTGTGGACAGCATAGTCCAAAAACGAAAAGACGGTTAAATACCGAACTTGGTATTTAAGTTTGATATCTTCCAAGGATGATACACGAAGATTTTCAAGAAAATCCCCGCCAACCCTAACTACCCTTTACATGGACAAATTTTCAAAATTTTTGCTTTTCTTAAAAATGGCTCTAACGATTTTGATTAAAATACCACATAATATGAAAGCCATTTCTATGACAAATAAAATGAATTTTCTGGGAATAGCTTGTAAAGACCTGTTTATTCTGGATGAATTGCTTAATTTGGCATAATTAGTAAACCGTAAGAGATAGACAACAACTTACTATATAAAAAATGTAGATTTTGTTAAAATACACAAATTATGTCATATACATTTTTTTCGTGGAGCTTGCCGTCTTCGCGGTATTCGTGTTATTAGTTTCAGTTGTGAAGTACTTACACTT
The DNA here is from genome assembly GCA_030762935.1 of Hymenopus coronatus. Lineage (NCBI taxonomy): Eukaryota > Metazoa > Arthropoda > Insecta > Mantodea > Hymenopodidae > Hymenopus > Hymenopus coronatus. The sequence continues at coordinate 16,082,816 of CM060896.1, forward strand.
TTTCTCAGACTGAAGTGCTCGTTTTTCTTTTGTTCTACTCCTGGCCAAGCAAAGAAGTGATTTGCAATGCCAGTCGCATAACGACAGCTTTTAAAACATTTGACTATCACTGTAGCCTAGTGCATTCCCTTAGTTCCAGTCTACTTATAAGGGACTAAGTAATAAAATTCTACTAATGTTTATCTCGATTAGCATGGTGTTGAAAGAAGAATGATTTTTTGTAAGAAGTTTGCTTTTAGAGTAGCTACAGAAAGTCATGTGAGTGTAACACATCAGATTTTTACTTTCTCTACACGTACTATGCACATAGAGAAGGTATCATAATGCACCCAAAAATTCGATACCGAGATTTCACCGGAAATACATGTTTTGGGTCCCCCTGAATCCAAAAATAAAGCATGTTTAGAAACAGGTCTGTGTGTATGTGTGTGTGCGCGCGCGTGTGTGGACAGCATAGCTCAAAAACAAAAAGACCGTTGAATACCAAACTTGGTATTTAAGCTTGGTATCTTCCAAGGATCCGACACGAAGATTTTAAAGAAAATCCCACCATATACATGGAACATTTTTCGAAAATTTTTATTTTTTTAAAAATGGCTATAACGATTTTGATTAAAATGTTGTATATTAAATATTTTTACTTGGCAAATAAAATGTATATCTTGCTTTTTCTGGGAATAGCCTCTGAAGACTACTTTGTCCTGGATGAATTTTACAGAATTTTGCATAACTATGAGATACACAAAAACTTACCACAAAAAAAAAAATGTATAGCACATTAAAATACACAATTTATGTTATATATATATATATATATATATATATATATATATATATATAACAAGTCTTTAGTGCGGCCGGTCATGGAATTTGGAGTAACTTGTTGGGACCCGTACAGAATAAATCAAATTGATTCGTTAGAAAAAAAATCCAGAAAAGGGGTATAAAATTCATAAAAAGGGGAAAATATTTTGGGCCTACAAACGCTGAGGAGATAAAATGGGAGTCGTTGAAAGTTAGACGTGAGAAACAGAGGTTGTGCGCTTTATTTAAAGCTTACGCTGGCTTAAACGCATGGGAGGACGATACTGACAAACTGGAAAACCCAACTTACTATGCACGAAACGATCATCCATTCAAAATTAAGGGTAGAAGATACAGAACTGACGTGGGAAAATTCTCCTTTGTTAATAGAACCATAAAAGACTGGAATGAATTGCCTGGAGCAGCCTTTCGGGGTTGTTCCCTGTCTCTGAAGAAATTTAAGAAAAATCTTGATTTTAATGTCGGATAATTTTTGTAAATATTCCTTAAATGGAATGCTTGTGATTTTATATTGTTGTAAATACAAATGTTAAATTGGTTGGTGATTCTAATTATGAAATTAATTAATCTGAATTGAGAGGAAAATTAATGTTTTCATATTTGTGTAAATAACTATTAAATCTAGCTTACAAAGCCATAAACTGGCAGCTGTGATTTATTGTTTATATATCTTGTATACATATATAACTCTGCCACCGGGTGATACCCACTTGCAGAGAAATAAATACATACATACATATTCGTAGAATTGATAGTTTTTTTTTTTTAGATATTCTTTGTTTTTAGTTTCGCCTTTAAAAAACTAATACTTTTCTCATACGGGAATTTGTCAATCCCTGTCCATACAAAGAAAGGAACACCAGTTCATAGCAACTAGCTTTTGTCTATTTACGTGTAGAGAAAGTAAAAATTCACCCAACCGAAAATCGAACTCGGGACGTCTGGGTGAGAAGCCAGAACGCTGACACTCGACCGCAGAGGCAATCTCCTTGTGGTCCTGAATGTAAATGCAACTTGATGCTACAGATGCTTAGGACAAAGTTTTGGGAGAGAAATTCCATTGTGAATGGAGTGAATAAACCACTTTTATAATAAGTAAATATATAAACGTTAACGATATACCTTTGTGTTTAGAACAATAAAGACACACACACACGCCGTTTCGTGCACTCTAAGAAAGTTTATAAGATTGTTCCACTTTCAGTATTACACATTACACCAGTAAAATGGAAGGGTGCATCGAATATCGTGGTTTTGTACCGCTATATCACTTATTAATTAGCCTTTGTCTGCACAAAATCAATATGCATTGGCACAGTACAGCTTTTAATATCGCAAAATGCAGTGGGTATTAATTTAACGCATTTTTAAGAACAAGCAACTAGATCAATAAACCAATCACAGGCCTTGTTTTTAATAGATAGCGACACATTGCGGAGAATGATCGCAGCTGTGCATAAACATTTAATATTAATTATTCCAAATAATATAAATATTTTAAACTTATATACTTTATATCAGTTGTCTCGAGCTTTGACACTCTGTACGCCCATCAATCTAAACGCAACTTGGTGTTTACAGAAATTATGCCTATAATTCGCGGGAAGTCAATATATAGCACCTACCTATATGCTGATTATCTGTGAGTTTTTATCAGAGTTCGAAAACCTCTATGTATGAAATAGTAAATAATGTGATTAGTAAAACTATCGGTTTACAACTTCGAAAAGAGGTGAAGTTACCATTGCTACTTAACGGTCTCTTGCTCCCATTCTTGCCTGTCTCTACCTTTCCGTCCTTTCCTGCCAGCCAGTTGCTCAATCGTCACTGTACGGGGAAACGTGCTCACTGTTTATATGCGCGCGCCTATGGAAGGAAAATGAAACGAGTTTTATTTTTGGGCGCTTTTTAACTACTTCAGTTTTTGGCGTGTCCCATTCTTTATTGGGTGTTGAAGGTATATAGTCGTGCAAATGTTATCTCTACTTGTGGGTGCGCCTGAGTAGAACATCCCTTCCTCCGTTATACACCTATAAAGAAAGTTAAGCTTGTGTTTAGTATGGATGGTGTGCATTCCTCTTTACGTTGGGCAGTCAGCAGGCGGTAAAAATGATTGCTTCCTCAACTGAACCATTCTAAACGTAAGCTGTTAAGAGCTGCTTGAAATGTATCGTGTTTTATGTTTTTAACCAATTAATGGAGAAGAATCCAACTGTCGTTAAGAATGACATTATCGTCAGAGTTTACCGGTGTTTCCGTGTGGTGCGTTACATGTGGGCGTAAAGAAATGGAAACAGAGGTAGAAAAGAAATGGGCGTAAGTCAGAATTGAAAAAGTCTATTGTTTTCCATTCACATAATTTTCTCTACAGCTCTGTAATGAATTATTGTTAATAAGCTTATTCTTCTATCTTCTGCATGCTAAAAGAGACAAACATTAGCAGAAACGGTCTTAAGGGGATATACTAGGCTAAACCGACAGTCAAATGTTTTAAAATGTGGTTGCTAAGGGATTGAGTGGCCAGGAGTTGACAAGTTCTCGCATAAGAAAATTTTCAGTACGTTTTTGTCTATCTCTTCTATTTACCAGTAATGCAAAATTCAGAAAAAATTATCCAGAATAAAGAGATCTTAAATAGACTATTCCCAGATAATTCAAGATATGCATTTTATTTCTCATATATATATGTATCTATATCTTAAATGTAAGAGGTTTTAATCAAAATCTTTAGAGCCATTTTTGAGAAAACCAAAATTTTCGAAATGTTTCGCATGTAAAGGGTAGTTGGGGTGGGGGGATTTTCTTAAAAATCTTCGTGTCGCATCCTTGGAGGGTGCCAAACATAAATATAAAGTTTATTATTTAATGGAATTTTCGTTTTTGAGCTATGCTGCCCACAGAGAGACACGCGCACACAGACAACAGACTGACTGACAGATACACACGCGCGCGCGGACATTTTGTTTTTATTCAGGAGGTTTCAAAACATATTTCCAGTGAAATCTCAGTATCGAATTTTTGGGTGCGTGTAGAGAAAGTAAAAACGCATCACTTGCTATTTGTAGGAAAGTGCATGAGTTTAATAACGAACCACCAACATTAGACAAATTCTGTAATAAAGAATCCTACTTAATTTTAAGAGGATATAAAAACTATCCCGCCAATGTTAAATCACCAAAACACTGGCCCATTATCTCAGAAGCCATTTAGTATAGAAGACTGAACATTTTACAGTATTCTAAGCTCATGATTCAGTTTAAGAAGGGAGATACGACAATTTTGTTAATTAGCTATTGATGTAACGTTTTGTTTAAAATGTATTAGAAGTTTTTAAATAAGCAAAACATGTTATTAATATCTAAGTATAAACAAAACTACATGCTGCTTTTACCATCCTAAAGCTTAATCTTTAGTTTAATGTTTAATGATACGTGATTTCAGCTGCGTTCAAAGCAAAAATGCACAAAACAAACTCGAAGCATTTGAGAAGAAAGAAACCACACCATTCTTTACAGTAAACTTTCGCTAAAAGATGAGCTCAAGTTGACCTCAAGGCCCCAAAATGTATAGAAGTGGTTTACTTTCTCTAGTACTAGGGGAAGTATATCATTTCACCCACAGTTTCATATCGATATCTCACATGAAATACATATTTTGAGGGCCCTGAATCAAAATGAAAGTTTAAATGCCACTATGTCCGGTGTGGCGCGCGCGCGCGCGTGTGTGTGTGTGTGTGTGTCTGAACTCAGAGAAAAGTCGCTTAAATACCATTCTTAAGTTTAATATGTTCTAGCACGTCGTCCTCAGTGATAACATGCTGCAATTAGAAACGTTCCTTAGCAACGTATAGAGAGACGAAAGTGACCTAGAACAGGGAAAGCCACATTGATACATCTATGTGATGAAGCCGCAAGAGAAGGCTTTGCATGGGCTAGGAACGTGGTCAAATTGAAAGGGTGCGTGATTGGGGGAAGTGCCTCTTATGTAATGTGAAGAAACTAAAAGACTTAGGGAGAGGATGGTTAAAAAGGAATGCTTAACATTACCACAAGAAATTCAAGTGATAAAGTTGATGAATGTAAAAGCTAGGAGAAACTTAATTGAAATTAGGAACTTTTTGAGCAGAGTAAGAACCAAATGGTTGAGGAAAATAAATAGGACCCAATAGCTCGGCAACATCAGGGGTTGACTCTATTGGGCCACATGGTACTAGCAACTTAGTGTAGTGATAAGAAAGTAAAGAAATGGACCAATATGTAAAAGTTATTAAAATAAATTTACTTATTTACTTACTGTAGCCAATTCTGCAAAGATTTATCTGAATCAAAGTGAAGAAGATAGAAATAGTTTATACTAGAGTTTGATAAGAATATATATATATATTAAAATTTAAGTATTCTATCTGCTAAAAATACACATCAAATTAACAAAACATAAAAAAAAGAAAACAATAAGACTGCACAAACAATTTAAATTGCCGTTTTTGGATTATGCTCGTTATTTAAAAGTATGGCCCCATTTGTATCTTTATTGATATCGTCACTGTTTAGGACTTCACAACTAATGGCAAAACAGTGACTTTTAAGCATGCAATAAATACATTAGCTATCCCATGATATCTCAACTTGAACAATGTAAGACGATGCAAAAATAAACACATTTATATACAAACTTGCCACCCCCTGTGGTGTAGTGGTTACCATACTAGCCTCTAAAACTCAAGCTAGCATGTTCAAACCTGGCGTAGGGTGGTGGACATTTTTGGACGCAAAAATCCTTCGAAAGGGAAGTAAAGTCGGTGGTAATGTTTATTTGTACGTAAAAAACCTCATTCCTTGAAAGAAGGTTCCTGGGCAAAATTGCGCCATGTCGCGTCCGCAAGTCGTGATTTCGTCCAACAGTGCCATCTGTAGGCGAAGAGCTGATCCCTCGTCACCATGGCGCATAGCGGCGAACTCACCTTAGAGCATAATACAGATAGAGAACGCATGGCCCAATCGCTTCCTTGCTAAGAGTTGAAACCAACATCAAAGTCACGTGACTAAGGTAGAAAAGCACGAGTTCTCCCATAAGGTATAAAGGAAATGTCTGATGAAAACGTTAAAATAAAGATGAATTTTCGTATCGACAAGTAAATTGTGTAAATGCAAGAGTTCCAATTGATACCTCAGTAATATAGAGCACTTGAAACTGGTGCCTGACCTGAAAACCTAATAATATAGGTTATGTAGTTGTTTTAGTGAAGAATTAAACTATCTACACTGAACAAGCTCTTAGGTTTAACCATATTACGAGACTATAACTAACTCTCATATTAGTGTGTGTATATTGTTTCTGTGGAAATGTTCTTGGATATTGGCGAATGTGTTTCGAAAAGTTCATCTTTGTGTATTGTATTGTATTTGACCTTGTGTAATGTTATTAACGATAGTGTTCATTCCCTAAGTGTGAATGTCTCTTACATGTGACGAAAAAAGTGTAACGTAATAATCTATAGCTCTTCAAATGCTGAACTAAAACTCGCTTATTTCTTACAGTCTTTATACGAAGGTTATTATTCATCGCTCCTACTTCTACTCAACATTAATCCAGAAAGGGCTAAATTGATTTCCTTTCTATTTATGATATTTTTAATTGTAAAATAATTTAAGAACACAAGTGACCAAAGCAATAATGTTACGTAATAAATATATTAAAAGATGTTATCTTGAAGTGAATTACCGTTATTGTGTGTATTGACATGCAGATATGTATGTGTTATAAATATAACGACAACGTCCAGAACTTGTAGACTGTTTCATAAGCAAACTCTTAACAAAAATATAAAATTAAATGTAAGAGTCTTTCGGAATGTTTCCTTGCAGCCATAAGCTGCACCAGTATGTTGGTCTTAAATTTAACAGAAGTTTTACTTAAGTCCCACGCTAAAGCTAGGCCTGCATTCACTGCTTATACCGTCGTCAGCTGATCGAGACCTTAGCTTTCAAGCGTGTAACGTCATCCGCTTTCTATCTATAGTTGTGTTCTGGGCTCGTGAACCCTGCAGGATGAGGTGTGCGGATATGTCGTTACCCGGCGAGCTGTTATGCAGCAATCATTCCTGCAGATATGTGTATTAACGTAGCATAGCCTTCTTAGCATAATAAGGTGCACAAGTAGTTCAATGTTGTAAGAAAATTTGTGTTCTTTTCAACAAGTCTGAAGTTAAGGTAGTGAAATTATAAGTAGCGTTGTTGATAATTGTGATGAAGAAGCTCTGAATAAACAGTATTAAAATCCAGTGCCACAAGCTCACACCCACTGGTGTTTCCGTGTCAACGATAAAGAGAACTCGTTAGGAGAAGAAAGAGCTGCGGTCTAGAGGAGAAAATAGTGTATTGAGAACTTCTGGAAAAAGAAGAAACGCTAGACTTGAACACACTGTTGCGCAATATGCTACCGTTATACGAAAAATAATACGGTTAACTCATTTTATATTTATTTAAAAAAAGCTATATGTCATAAAGTGTGTGTTTTATTGAAATCTACATGTTTTGTGTAGCGAGTTTCTGTCTTTCTCTTACTTACAAAAGTCTGCAGAATTAAGAAGGCTTTAGAGGCTATTCCCAGAAAAATTCAAGGTATACATTACGTTTAGCTTAAACATGTGGTATTTTTACAAAAATCGTTATAGATAATTTTGATAGAATAAAAATGTTCGTAAAAATGTCACATGTAAAGGGTAATAGGAGGGGGAGATTTTGTTGAAAATCTTTGTGGGGCATCTTTGAAAGATTTTGAATTTAAATACCAAGTTTGGTATTTAACGAGCGTTTCGTTTTTGAGCTATCCCCCCCCACATACATACACACACAAAACTAATCTCCTTCTTCGGAAAATGAAACAGCGTGGTGTTCAGAATTAGACACGGAATTGGCACGGTCAATAATCTACAGGATGTATATAAATGAATATCGGGGTTTTAACTCTTTATAATATTTATTACATTCAACTTACAGTTATGAATGATATGTCAAATGAAAAAGCAACTCAAACAGTTTTACCAAGAAGCTTATAAATGTTCAATGTGACTATCCTTTGCAACACGGCACACATCAGACTATAGCCGTGTTCTTCCCAAACGTTGATAAGTGTGTATTCAGTAATTGTAGCAACAGCTGCTTCAACCCGGTTTCTTAATCCAGAGAGGTCAGCTGGTAGCGGAGGCACGTACACACGATCCTTGATGAAGCCCCAAAGGTAAAAATCGCACGGCGTTAGGTCAGGAGAACGTGGAGGCCATGCATAGCATGCCCTGTCATTGGGGCCCTTGCGGCCTATCTAGCGCTCGGGTACAGTGACGTTCAACCAATCGCGTACTTCGTTATGCCAGTGAGGTGGCGCACCATCCTGCTGGAAAATGAAGTTCTCTGGCTCATTTTCTTCCAACTGAGGGAAGAGTCATTGCTCTAGTGTATCAAGGTAAAAAGTGCCAGTTACACTAGGTTCACCAAAAACGAAAGGCCCATAAACTTTTCGTCGGGATACGGCACAAAAAACATTCACTTTAGGGGAATCTCGTTGCATTTGTACCGTATCGTGAGGATTTTCTGAGCCCCAGATGCGCACATTTATGAGTGTTAACAAGTCCACTAAGGTGAAAGGTCGATTCATCACTGAAGACAACACGATCCACAAAATCGTCATGAAACAACATGTCGTTTGCGAATTTGGCACGTAATCCGTGGTCTGTCGGCTTTAGAGCCTGTAATAACTGTAAACGGTAAGGACGTAGCTGTAAGCGGGAACTTGTAATTCACGACTAGCCTTCCGGACTGATTTCTTTGGGCTACGAGTGAACGACTCTCTCACTCGCTCAACAGTCTCTTCACTTACTCCTGGTCGTCCCGTGCTCTTCCTTTTTACAAAGGCAGCCGGTATCTTCAAACTGATTATACCATCTACGAATGTTTTTATCACTAGGAGGATCACAACCGAACTTACTACGGAACGCACGTTGCACAGTAACTACAGATTCGGTCTTTGCAAACTGCAAAACACAAAACGCTTTCTGTTTACTAGTCGCCATCTTTGCTACTACCGCTCTCTAGCGGATTGCGGCAGAGACATTGCACGCACATTCGCACTTGTGCCAACAAACAAAAGTGTTTGAGTTTCTTTTTCATTTGACATATCATTTATAAGTGTAAGTTGAATGTAATAAATATTATAAAGAGTTAAAACCCCGATATTCATTTATATACACCCTGTATTAAGATAAGCTGCAATACCGTTTCTAACTGTTAGTGTCACCGTGTGTGTGTGTGTTGTATACGCATTCCTTTCAGGGCCCACGAACTGGGAGCACAATTGTATATATGCTCAAAGAAACACACCAACTAGATATTCTAATCCGATCACAGAAATATAACGATGCCCTAGAAGTTATAGGAAATAACTAAAGTTGCAGTAAAACAAGATGACAATAGAGTGAAGTTTAAGAGAAAGATGCTGACCTGCAGAGTTGAGCGAGCAGTTTAAACATTTGAGATCCACTCAAAGAGGCAGAAGAGACGCTAGGCAGAGAAAACAAGTCCTTCTCTGAATTCGAAATAAGGTTCGTTTACAACTACTTTGCATTCAGCGGTGATGTGTGTTGCCAACTCTTGACACTGTGTCTGTCCTATTGCCTACGCTCAATTCTCTCGCGCTCTACGCAATTTGTGCCCAAGAAGCGACCGAAATGTGCTCTCAAGATGACGTAACCAACTTCACGCTCCACTGTTTGGTTGCCTGGCTGAGTTCGGTTCCAACAGTCAGTCGCAAGTGCGTTTTACAGCAGAGTTAGAAGTCATTTGTCACTTTTTGACAGCACTTGTAACGGAGAAAGACGCATTTTGTCATGTTTTGGGGACTTTCAAGATTCCAAGAATCACAAGAAAGATTTCAACCGGAAATACAGTTGTTTTGTCACATTTTCCGACAGCATTCTCATGATTCCTAGTCAGAAGAGAGATTTCTATTGCCATATTTTCCGAGAACACTCTCATGATTCCTAAAGTCACAGCAGATATTTATACAGAAAATAGAATTGTTTTGTCACATTTTCCGAGAACACTCTCATGATTCCTAAAGTCACAAGAGATTTATATGGGAAATAGAGTTGTTTTACCATATTTTCCGAGAGCACTCTCATGATTCCTAAAGTAACCAGAGGAATATCCGAAATATAGTTATTTTATCGTGTATTGTGAGAGTTCTATAATGATTTCTAGAGTCAAAAGAGAGATTTGTAGCCAGAAAGAGGCTTTGTCACTTTTGAAAGCACGCTTATGATCATAAGAAGATTTGTAACGGAGAAAGAGATATTTAATTACGTTTTCTAGGAGCACCTTCATGATTCCAAAAGTCACAAGAGTGGTTGTGCGGGTTATAACAGAGAGAAAGAGAGAGAGAGAGAGAGAGAGAGAGAGAGAGAGAGAGAGAGAGAGAGAGAGAGAGAGAGAGAGAGAGGCTTTTGTCAGGTCTATTCGAGCACTCTCACCAAACATTTGTAGCGACAAAGAAGAGGCTAGGCACGCTTTCTGACAGCACTCTTCCTAGCATTCAAACACTCACAATATATATTTGTAAATTAGAGAGGGAGCCTTTAATTTAAACTAAATAAAAGTAAAATAATGGCGCTTATAGGATCCAACCCAAAATATAAAACTGTGCGTTCCATTCACATGCCTTTCTCTACATAGCTGTAACCAATTATTGTTAATAAGCTTGTTCTATTTCATGCTAATCGAGTTAAACATTAGTAGAAATGGTCTTATTACTTAGTTCCTTTATAAGTAGAAGGGAAGTAAGGGGGATATACTAGGCTAAACGCACAGTTAAATGCTTTAAAATAAGGTTGCAAAGGTATAGATATCCGTTCTTTGCATGGTCAGGTGTATAAGAAAGGTATTAATAACAAGGAATAACTTAAAAACGGTTAACGCCAGGAAAAAACTATATATAACATAAATTGTGTATTTTAACGAGCTCTACATTTTTTGTATAGTAAATTTTTATCTATCCCTTACAGTTTACCACTTATGCAAAATTCCGCAAAATTCATTAAGAATAAAGATGTCTCCAGATGCTATTCTCAGAAAATTCAAGATATACATTTTATTTGTCATGTAAATATCTTTCATATATGATATTTGAATCAGAATCGTTACAGCCATTTTTCAGAAAATAAAAATTTTCGAAAATTGTTCCATGTGAAACGTAGTTGGGGGATGGGGAGATTTTCTTGAAAATCTTCCTGTCGCATCCTTGGAAGATTCTGAACTTAAATGTCAAGTTTGGTATTTAACGGACTTTTCGTTTTTTAACTATGCTGCCCACAGACACACGGATACACATACACGGACCTTTTTCTATTTTTTTTAATATAGGAGGTAAGATCTCGGTACGAATTTTTGAGTGGAATGCAAAACCTTTTCTTTACACTATGTACATAGTATGTGTAGAGCAAGTAAAATTGTAATACTCTCAAATTATTGAAGTGAGCAGATTTAAACATTTGGGATGTAACATACTATAACGGAAAAACATATACATGGAAGAGAAACTCAGTAGATATAAATAAATAAATAAATGTGTTTGAGAAACGACATTTAGGCAATAAAATGACAACGAAGACACAATTGACATTTTATAAATAGTGACATTGTCAATATTAATTTCTGGTAGAGAGATAAAAGGAGAGAAGAGAAATCAGAAATGAGGTTTTTAGATAAGTGCCTGGCTGGGGTGTATATAATTAAACGTGAAAAGAGCGAAGATATCCTTTAGAAGAGAACTAGGAATACAAATCTATGTGTTCCATTCACATGATTTTCTCTCGCTATTCTGCAAATCAACTATTCTTATAAAAGATTATTCTTCCTTGTACTCCATGCTCCAGATAAACATTAGCAGAATGATCTTATTATTTTGTTTCTTTTAAGTAGAAGGGAACTAAGAGAATTCACTAAGTTAAAGTGATAGTCAAAAGGTGTGGCTTTGCGATTGTCAATGAAATTCGCTTCTTTGCATGGTCAATAATTAAACAAAACAAAAACGTTAAAGAAAAGTATTTTAAAATTGTAGGACGATCTCGGAAATGGAACAACTTTACAAAAAACTAATTTATGTGACATACATTCTGTATTTTAACGAGATCTAACTTTTTTCGTGTAGCAAGATATTGTGTATTTCTTATGGTTTACCAGTTATGCGAAAGTTATTCGGAATAAAGAGTATTTCAGAGTTTGGTCTCAGGAAATTTAAGATATACATTTTGTTTGTCATGCAAATATATTGAATATACCGCATGTTAATCAAAATCGTTAGAGCAATTGTTAAGAAAATAAAAATTTGCACAATTTTTCCATGGAAAGGGTAGTTTGGGGTGGGGAATTTTCTTGAAAATCTTCGTGTCGCATCCTTGAAGATACTAAATTTAAATACCTACCACCTGGCCGCTGCATCCCCCATCTCGGCCCGAAGGTGTCATGAATAGGGTGCAGTGCTGGAGGGTGAGCAGCGCCTCGAGTCCCTCCCGGCCGGTTGATGCGGTCTTCTCGATCTGGAGCCGCTACTTCTCAATCAAGTAGCTCCTCAATTGAACCCCCAGGGATCTCGCGAGGCTGAGTGCAGCCGGACCAGATCTCCCAGCTGGCACCGGGAATCGAACCCAGGTCTCCCGCTTGGCAAGCAGCCGCGCTAAACATAGCACGTGTAGAAAAAGTAAAGTGAGTACTAGATCGTAAATAGAATTGATATAAAAATTAAGGCCGCACCGTGGCCGAGTAGTTAGACCACTCACCTCTCACCTAGACGTCCTGGGTTCGATCCCAAGATTTGTGGTGTACAAAGCGGTGCAGCGTCGGGTTTTCTCCGGTTCTCCAGTTTCAGCCGCCACCGCATTCCACCGGTGCTCCATCTTCATTGCCTGCGGTGTCACAAGTAGTAAACGCGGGCGGTAAACACTACAAAAAAATGACAATCGTTTATCAAGGCACTTATTTTAAAACCATGAAGAAAACGGAATATATGTTGTTCAAAATGAAGATGAGATGAAGAGTTCTCATGAGACCTAAACCGTGTGGTTGATAAAGATAAAATACTTCCTCTTACCTACTTAAAGGTACATGGGAAAGTTTCCAAACGTAGACAATTTAACAATATTTTCAATTTGTTTCGCAGTAAATGTACTGCTTAAAAGCTGTAATAACCGTGTGTGGGACCTGAGGTTCCCAGAACTCACTCATCGCGAGAATTAGCCTTGGATATTCCAACATACCATTATTAGTTCTATGGAAACAGGTAGCGAAACACTCTGGGTATTTACCAATTAACTATGCTTTGTTTTGTAGCGCTCATACATACACATTCAGCTGTTATATTCCAGCCTTGAAGGACCGAACAATGTAATTTGCTCCGCCTTTACTTTCGCTTATATCATTTTCCTGACCTTACATTTTAAGATGAGATTTCTCGTACCGCAAACATAGCTCACTTTATTATTTGCATTTATATAAAATCACACCTTGAAAGAAGAAGGTTTGTGGGCAAAATTCCGCCATTTCGTGTCCGCTAGTCGGAGCAGCCGATCCCTCGTCACCATAGCGGCGAATTCACGAACTAGAGATTCAAATCTGATCAAGGAAACATCATAACGATACCATATGTTCCACTTAGGAGCACAGAAAAACCAACTAATATAACATCAGTGGCACTCGTTAACGTTTAGATTCAGCTTTTAAAGAATGTGACAACAGATTTTTAAGAAAGTCCCTACACACTATCCGTTTATGTAAGAAAATGTTCCATACTTCCAGCTTTATCAAAAAACTCAACGATTTTGATGAAAATACCATATTTTCAAGATTTACTAGTAAGATTTTGTCTACTTCTAACAATTTACAGGTTATACAAAACTCCTCCAGAATGAAGATAGCAGGAGATTCCAGAAATACATTTTATTTCCCACCTCATGTGTGGTATTTTATCAAAATCGTTAGAGCTATTTTTGAGAAAATCGAAAATTTGGACATTTTCCCATTGTAAAGGCTACTTTGGGTGGAGTCTTTTTTTCCCGAAAATCTTCTTGTCACATCGTTGGTTGATACTGAACTGAAGTACACAATGCGGTATTTAAACGACTATTTGTTTTTGAGTTATGCTGCCCACGGGCACACAGAAACGCATAGACAGACTCACACATCACTATTATCTAAAATGTATTTTTGGTTTTAGGGGCACTGAAAACATGTATTTGCGATGAAATCTCAGAATCTAACTTTTGGATGGAGTACAATACTTTCTCTACACATAATATGAAGAAGGTATTGTTTTGCACCCAAAAATTCGATACCCAGGTTTCACCGGAAATACATGTTTTGGAATCCTCTGAATAAAAAAACATTTTATAAAAAGTTCCGCGTAGGTCTGAGTGCGTGCGCGCAGCATAGCTCAAAAAACGAGAAATCCGTTAAATATGTACCAAACTTGATTATTTGAATCAAGTAGTATCTCCCAAAGACGTAACACGAAGATTTTCAAGAAAATCTCCCACTCCTACTACACTTTACATGGAAAAGTTTTCGAAAAATTTTATTTTCTCAATAATGGCTCTCACGATTTTGATGAAAATATCGTATATTGAAGATATTTATATTGCAAATAAAATGTATATCTTGGATATTCTGGGAATACCTCTGGAGACCTCTTTATTCTGAATGATTCTTTTTTTTAATTTGCCTAACCAGTAAACCGTAAGAGAGCTGTAGAGCTCCTTAAAACACACAATGTATGTCATATACATTTGACCATTTTCGAGATATTCCTTCTTATCGGTTTCAGTTTCTCTACCACTGGCTACGTAAAGAAACGGATTTCAGTTCCATGGCAACTGCATTTTAAAACATGTGACTATCGGTTTAGCCTAATGTATTTCCTTCTACTTATAAAGAACTAAGTAATAAGACTGGTTTTGCTAGTGTTTAACTCGATTAGCATGAAGTGGATAGAAGATTAATCTTACAAACAATAATTTGTTTCAGAGATACAGAAATAGTCGTGAGAAACATCAGATTTTTTTTATTTTTTTTATTCCCTGAGTCTCAAACTCCATATTTCCAATGAAATCTCCGTATGAAATTTCTGAATGGAATACAATAATTTCCCTACTTATTATACATAGTAGAGAAAGTAATATCCCTAGGATCCCTGAGCAAGGATAAAAAATCTGAAGTGTTCCACTCACATGACTTTCTTTACATCGCTATAACAAATTATTGTTGAAAAACATATTCTTCTATCTGCTTTATGATAATTGAGATAACCATTAGCAAAAATTGTCTTAATTCCTTGCTTCCTTGTAAGCAGACGGAAAATAAGGAAAAACACTATAGTCAAATCCGTAAAAAGCTGGTTGCCAAGTGGTTAAAATCTGTTTCTATGCAGGGCCAGCGTTTACAACTTTCCGCGTCGGAAAAGTTTAGGCGTTTTAAACCTTAAACAAATAACAAGGCATATCTCAGAAATGGTCAATTCCACGAAAAAAAAGTATATGACATAAATTGTGTGTTTTAACGTGATTTATATTTTTTGTGTAGTAAGATTTTGTCTACCTCTTACAGTTTACTAGTTATGCAAAAGTCATTCAAAATAAAGAGGTCTTTAGAAGCTATTCCCCCAACATTTAGGTTATATATTTTATTTGCCATATGAGTATTTTAATCAAAATCGTCAGAGCCATTGTTGTAAAAATAAACAAAAATCGAAATTTGTGACATGTAAACTCTTGATTGTGCATGCTTTGAAGATATTAAATTTAAATACCAAATTTTGTATTTTACCTAATTTTCGTTTTTGACTTATCGTGTTCACAGACATACGACCTTTTTCTAAAAATGTTTTATACAGGGGGACCCTAAAACGTATTTTCCGGTGAAACCTCGGTATCGAATTTTTGGGTGCAATACAATACCTTCTCTATACACTATGTAGTTAGTACGTGTAGAGAAAGTAAAAACATGTCCACACCTAACATTTGAGTGGTCTGTTTAAGTTTTAATTATCTTACTGAGATTTGGAGACAGACAGACAGATAGATTTTTTAGTTGCCAGATCAAGGTACATTGTGTAGCAACTTCAAACACAAGTAAGATCAAAAACAATTGGCAGTATCATAAAATTCATCCAGACAATAAAATGGATTTAAAATCAAAGTGCGCTTCACTGACCTTTAAAAGAGTCAATGGAGAGAGCTTTAGTGCTATTACCGAGTTTGTTAAATAGATTTGATGATATTTTGTATCTTACTATATTCACATATATTTCTGTATATATTGGAACTAGTTCTGGCGTGTTGAAGATGGATTTCCGAACATCGATTGTATTTATGACTATTTTTCTTAGCAAATAAGAGTCAGTGCAATACAAACAATGAGTCAAAGTTAAAACACCCAACTTAACAAATAAAGGTTTACAATGACTTCTGGGGGCTACACCACAAACAATTCGAATTGCCTTTTTCTGTGACTTATTTGCAGATATCTGGTATTAACTAACGTATCGTGCTGTTTGTAGTCTAACTCTTTACAGGAAATCCAGTGGAAAAGTAGCGTTGAGAATGCTTCTTGCGGAAACACTGGCAGAGTGGGAAAGCAATTTAACAGAATTGGTTTCCATCCCATCTGCTGTGGAACAAAAGAAGGGGCAATCAAAGAAGGCGTAGCGCAAAGCAAAAAGAAACGGTTCTCAGATGTACACAAATTCTTTCCTTGTTCATGGAAATGTCCAGTAAGCTTTCAGGAGAATTATGTGTTCCATCCTGTTTAACCCCTTCTGTATTTTATCCTTATGATGTAACACAAGTGCTTGCTTTTTACTTTCACTACTGCGTAGTAGCGGTGGCATTTGTAGCCCATATTCGAGAGGTTTCGGGTTTGTTTTGGCGACCGTCCATTTTGACCAAGGCTTTTATGTGTGGTTACCCCCGAACGAAGTGGCACCGCGGGCGACTCGAGTTCGGGAGGTCCTGGGTTTCATTTCCGGCAACCACCCACTTTCCCCGAGGTCACCGGGCGAATGCTGTGGAGGTTTCTCGTCTACCAGATTTCCTTTCTATAATTTCCCCTTGGTTCAGTTTCCGCTTAAACTTTCAGGTGTGCTTTCAGTTTAGTGGTGTTTGGCAGTGCGGGCAGATGGCGCGGATGGGTGGAAAGATTACTTCCCGGGGACATCCTATTTAGGTGCCTGTATCGTCGAGGGGCAGCTGTGAAAGCCATGGACCTGACCTTACCTATCCAACTCCTGTCCTACACATGGCTTGTGTGAAAAAACAATTAATCGAATACCAAATATTAGATATTTTAATCAAAATCGTTAGAGCCATTTTTGGTTAAATCAAAATTTTCGAAATTTTTCCATGTAAAGGGTAGATTGGAGTGGGGGGAATTTTCTTGAAAAATTTCGTGTCGCATCCTTGGAAGATACAAGTTTGGCATTTAATGGTCTTCTCTCTCTCTCTCTCTCTCTCTCTCTCTCTCTCTCTCTCACACACACACACACACAGAGCTTTTTCCAAAAATGCTTTTTTTGGAACGAGAAGACCGTTAAATACCAAACATGTTATTTAGGTACAGTATCTTCCAAGGATGTGACACGAAGATTTTCAAAAAAGTCTCCCACTACAAACTACCCTTTATATGGAAAAAATTTCGAAATTTTTGATTTTCTTAAAAATGGCTTTAACGATTTTGATTAACATCCCATATATTAAAGCTATTTATGTCCGAAATAAAATGTTTATCTCGAATTTTTTGGGAATAGCCTCTGAAGGAGGTTTGTAGAGCAGCTAGATAAAGTCATGTGAGTGTAACACATCAGAATTTTTTTTCGTGGAGTTGATCGATTTTTAGATATTCCTTGTTAATGGTTTCAGCATTGAAATACGTTTCTCATACCGGAATTTGCCAACTTCTGTCCATACAAATAAAGGAACATCAGTCACATATCAACCAGCTTTTGGCTATCACTTTAACCTATGGTACTCCCTTATTTCGCTTCTACTTACAAGGAAGCAAGTAATAAGACTATTTCTGCTAATTTTTTTTATCGATTATCATAAAGTAAATAGAAGCATAAGCTCTTTAATACTATTTTTTGCAGAGTTGTAGACAAAGTCAGGTGATTGGAACACATCAGATTTTTGCTTTCATTGTCTCACTTTTCTATTTTGTTTCTTTTAAGTCACGTTTAACTAGTAGGTGTCTGGAATATGCACGAACGGTTAACGATCCATACCCGTAAGCAGGTATTTGTTTAAATACTTGAATCATTTGACAGCAATAAAACACCTTATCTACCCATCTATTAAGCTTAAGGGGACTCGAAATAGAATTTTCCTAAGTTTTCGCCATTTTCATGTTTAAATTGCATATGCATATTTCGAATTTCCCGCTCATTTTGGTATAACTTTCATAGGAGCGCACTAATTGTAAGTAGTTAAAATATTGTTGAAGATAACCCTGTGTAGTAGTTTTTACTTTCTCCATACGCACTGTGTACATAGTGTATAGAGAAAGTATTGCACTCCACCAAAAATTCGATACCGAGATTTCACCGGAAATATATGTTTTAAGGTCCCCAATATCCAAAAAAAGCATTTTCACAAAAAGGTCCGTGTGTGTGTGTGTCCGTGTGTCTGTGAACACGATAACTCAAAAACGAAAAGTCGGTAAAATACCAAACTTGGTATTTAAGTTTAGTATCTTCCAGGGATGCGACACGAAGATTTTGAGAAAAATACCCCCACCCCCAACTACCCTTTACATGGAACTTTTTTCGAAAATTTTGATTTCCTCAAAAATGGCTCTAACGATTTTGATTAAAATTTCGGATATTAAACATATCTACCTGACAAATGAAATGTATATCTTGAATTTTCTGGGAATAGCCTCTGAAGAGAAGTTTATTCTGGATGAATTTTACTAAATTTTGAATAACTGCTAAACCGTAAGAGATGGACAAAACCTTACTACACAAAAAATGTAGAGCACATTAAAACACACAATTTATGTAATATACATTTTTTTTCGTGGAGTTCGTCGTTTTTGTGACATTCCTTATTTTTGGTTTCTGCTATGATAAACGTATACTTTTCTCATACTGGAACTTGTCAACTCCTATCCATATAAACAAAGGAACTTCATTGACATAGCAACCAGCTTTTACTATCACTTTAAGCTACGGTTGTCCCTTATTTCGCTTCTACTTACTAGGATGCGAGAAATAAGACTTTTTCTGCTATTTTTTTTGTATCTGATTAGCAGAAAGTAAATAGAATTATAAGCTTTTTAAGAATTATTTGTTGCAGGGATATGGAGAAAGTCATGTGAATGGTACACATCAGATTTTTTTAGAATATTTTGGTACACTCACTCGATAAACTATTAACAACTTTGTAAATATTACTGTTAGAGAAGAGATTGTTTTATATTTTGATCGGAAAGTTGTACTTTAGCTACTTGCAGCATTGGCATCCCACTTATATTTATTTCCTTCATGTGAGAGTTTCAAAGTACTAAAAAGTTGTGTTTGGAAAGTTAGGTTACATATTTTTTTTCAATTTTATGTTTTAAACAATTTCTGGAGAAGTAAAATGCTCTATACAAATGCCCAATTATTTCATAAACTAATTGATACTAAGGTCTGACAATTTTACCATGGATTTACACCTAAATAGGTTTTATTTTAACAAAAAAGTTATCATCTATATAAATTAGTTATTTTTTGAACATTCAGAAATCATAATTTTTCAATAACATTTTAAGAGCTTTGTTTAAAAAAATCACACCTTTCCTTCTAATCAATAAAAGTATTCTATTTTTCATCAATCAATAGTAAAGGTATTCTGAATATATCTTGAAAACTTTAGCACATTATTTTAAACAGTTTTTGAGATATAGGGTCAAACTTTAACATTGGCAACATAGGACATTTAGCCTCTCCTTAAAGGAGAAAAGTAATAAAAGAAAGGCAATAACTGAAAGAATAGCACAATTGTAAATGGTGACATTGGTGAAGGTTCAATGTTCGCCTAACCGGAGTTGAACCCGAGGCCGATACCTGAGGAACATGGGCTATAATTAGCAGAGATGATCTGTCTGATACAGAACACCTGGGGTCCAGACCGCATCCTGCGGTCAACCAGAGCTGATGATGAAACCTTTCGCTGTATCCATAGCAACTGACCCCACATCTCCCGTCCGTACATCCACTTCCCTACTTGCCATCCCTACGTCCATTTATCCATCTTCGTCGAAATAGATCATATTTACATTCCAGGTGGTGTTGTCTCATATTTACTCTCCTCGCTTTCTACAAATTAATTACTCTTACTAAAAACACATACAATAAGCTAAAGCGTTAGATTTTTAAAAATCTGATGTGTTCCATTCACATGACTTTCTCTATCTCTCTGTAACAAATTATTGTTAATAAGCTTATCTTTTATTTATTTCATGCTAATCGAGGAAAATTAGCAGAAATAGTCATATTCCTTGCTTTATTGTAAATACAAGAGAAATAAGGGAGTACCATAGGTTAAAGTGAAAGTCAAAAGCTGGTTGCTATGTGACTGATGTTCCTTTGTTTGTATGAACAGGAGTTGACAAATTCCTGTATGAGAAAAGTATAAGTTTTTCAAAGCTGAAATCAAGGAAAAGGAGTATCTCAAAAACGATCAACTCCACGAAAAAAATGTATATAACATAAATTGTGTGTTTTAACGTGCTCTACATTATTTGTGTATTAAGTTTTTGTCCATCTCTTACGGTTTAGTAGTTACGCAAAATTCATCCAGAATAAAGTAGTCTTTAGAGACTATTCCCAGAAAATTCAAAATATACATTTTATTTGTCAGATAAATATCTTTAATATATGGTATTTTAATCAAAATCGTTAGAGCCATTTTTTAGAAAATCAAACTTTTCGAAAAAAGTTCCATGTAAAGGGTAGTTTGGGCTGGGGGATTTTTCTCAAAATCTTCGTGTCGCATCCCTGGAAGACACTCAACTTAAAATACCAAGTTTGGTATTTTACCGACTTTTCGTTTTGAGTTATCGTGTTCACAGGCACACGGACACACACACGCGCGGACCTTTTTTCTGAAAATGCTTTTTTTGGATACAGGGGACCCTAAAACATAAATTTACGGTGAAATCTCGGTATCGAATTTTTGGGTGGAGTGCAATACCTTCTCTACACTCTGTATATGTACATAGTACGTGTAAAGAAAACAAAAACGGTATTTTTTTCGGATCCTGGATGCATTGTATTTCCAGTGAAATCTCGGTGTCAAATTTTTGGGTGGGATATAATACGCCTCCACTTACTAGGTAAGTAGTCGAGAAAGCAAAAAGTGTCGGAAGCGTACAAGTAGGGGAACAAAAAGGGTGAATTGTGACCACAAGATGTATAAGAAAGTGACAAGGAGAACTGGAGAAATCTGAAGAGGAATAAAAGATTGCAATTTCTCTTGAATCACTTTCACCTGCACATGGTGTTGCTTCGGTCACCTTCAGCAGATAGCAAGTTGGTTAAAGCCCGAGGCTAACATCCAAGTTCATATTCCCCTCTCCTCCTTCTCAACTTTCAACCAATTGCTGGTAAACACTTGTAGCTTCGCCAGACCTGCTCCACAACTTCTCTTTCTCACGTATTCTAATGAATATCTGTTCCATTCACATGACTTTCTCTACATCTCTCTAATAAAGCTTATTCTTCGAGATAAACACTAGCAGAAACGGTCTTATTACTTGTTTCCTTATATGGGAAATAAGTGAATACACTAGTCTAAACCGAGAGTCATATGTTTTAAAATGTGGTTCCTAAGGGATTGAAGCCCATTTGTTTGCCTGGCAAGTAGTTGACAAGTTCTGTATGAGAAAAGTATTTTAAAACTGTAACTAATAACAAGAAATATCTGGAAAATGGTCAACTCCACGAAAAAAGTGTATATAACATAAATTGTGTGTTTTAACGATATCTATATTTTTTGTGAAGTAAGATTTTGTGTATCTCTTACGATTTACTAGTTATGCAAAATTAAAAAATAAATAAATAAAATAATCATACAGAATAAAGAGGTATTTAGAGGCAATTCCCAGAAAAGTCAAGATATACATTTTATTTGTCATGCAAATAGTTTAATACAATAGATTTTCATCAAAATCTTTAGATTTTTTCCATGTAAATGGTAGTTAGTGGAGGGAATTTTCTCAGTCGCTCTCCGTGGTGTAATGGTTACCATGCTAACTTCATATACCCAAGGTCGCGGGTTCAAACCGGCGGAGGACGATGTAAAAAATCCTTAGCATGGCTTCCTTCGGAAGGGAAGTAAAGCCGGTGGTCCCGTGTCGTAGATTTACGGCACGTAAAAGAGCCTCAATCATTATAAAGAGGCCTCTGAGCTAAATTAATCGGTCTTTCACGCCCAATTTAGATTGGGACGCTGAGAACCACAGCAATTAAAGAGCGTCTATAAATAACACGCCAGTAAGATTAACATTTGATAGAATTTTCCTGCAAATCTTCGTGTCGCATCCTTGGGAGATGCTGAACTTAAATATCAAGTTTGGTATTTAACGGACTCATCGGCTTGGAGCAATGGTGCCCACTAACGGACCTTTTTCGAAAACTGTTTTTATGGAACAAGGGATCCCAAAAACATATATTTCCGATGAAATCTCGGTATGGAATTTTTGGGAGTAACACAATACCTTCTCCATACACTATGTATATAGATAAATAAAGGTTTCGTTAATTGATCTGCCTTACTAAAATAGCGGGAGCAGTAAGTTGAAAACCCAATGCCTCATCATCTAGTAAACCTTCCAGTCAAGCTTCCTCAAGGAGACTTATAAGTCCAAGATATGACCAGGCTTAATTAGATGAGAAGATTTCACCTCAATCAAGAGCTGCCGGTTAAAATTCCACACTCTTTGCTTGCCCATGAGAAAAAACCTGATGTGTTCAATTCACATGACTTTCTCTACAACGTTGTAACAGGTTATTGTTAAAAAAAAAAAGTATTCTTATATCTACATTATGCTAATCGGGATAAACACTAGCAGAAATAGTCTTATTACTTGCTTCCTTGTAAGTAGAAGCGAAATAAGGGAGTACCATAGGTTCAAGTGATAGTCAAAGGCTGGTTGCTATGTGACTGATGTTCCTTTGTTTGTATGAACAGGAGTTGACAAACTCCTGTATGAGAAAAGTAGAAGTTTTTTAAAGCTGAAACCAAAAACAAAGAGTATCTCAATAACGATCAACTTCACGAAAAAAATGTATATGACACAAATTGTATGTTTTATCGTGATCTACATTTTTTGTGCAGTAAGTTTTTGTCTATCTCTTACGGTTTAGCAGTTATGAAAAATTCAATAAAAATTATCTAGAATTAAGAGGTCTTTTGAGGCTGTTCCCAGAAAATTCAAGATATTACATTTTATTTGGTAAGTAAATATCTTTAATATAAGAGATTATAATCAAAATCGTTAAAAGAGCCATTTTTAAGAAAATCATAATTTTCGAAAAAGTTTCCATGTAAAGGGTAGTTTAGGGTGGGGGGATTTTCAAAACTTTTTATTTTCTAACAAATGCTTATTCATAATGCCTTGTATTTAAGGTGCTTATTTGGCGAATAAAACGTATATCTCGAATTTACAAGGAATAGGCTGTGCTGTATTACTTTCTCTACACGTATATGCACATAGTGTATAGAGAAGGTATTGTAATGCACCCAAAAACCCAATACTGATATTTCACCAGAAATATATGTTTTGAGACCAACTGAATACAAAAGAAGTATTTTTAGAAAAATGTCCTTGTGTATGTATGTGTGTGTGTTTGTGTGTGTGTGTGTGTGAGTGTGTGTGTGTCTGGTGACAGCATAGCTCAAAAACGAAAAAGGTTCATTAAGTACGAAACTTGATATTTATGTTCAGTATCTTCCAAGGATGTGATACGAAGATTTCCATGAAAATCCCCACCCCTTTTTGATTAAAATCTCTTATATTTAAGATATTTTCATGGCAATTAAAATGTATATGTGTCTGTGAACACGATAACTCAAAAAGGAAAAGTCGGTAAAATACCAAACTTGGTATATAACTTTAATATCTTCCAACGTTGCGACACGAAGATTTTGAGTAAAATTCTCTCCCCCCAAACTAACCTTTACATTGAACAATTTTCGAAAATTTTGGTTTTCTCAAAAATGGCTTTAACGATTTTGATTCAAAGACCGCATATTAAAGATATTTACATTACAAATAAAATGTAAATCTTGAATTTTCTGGGAATAGCCTGTAAATACCTCTTTATTCTGGATGATTTTTATTGAATTTTACATAACTGGCAAACCGTAAGATATAGAGAAAAACTTACTGAAAATGTAAATCACCATAAAACACACAATTTATGCCATATACAGTTTTTTTTCGTGGCGTTGGCTGTCTCCGAGATATTCCTTGTTATTAGTTTCAGCTTTAAAATACATGCTCATGCGTGAATTTGTCAACTCTTGTCCATACATACAAAGGTACTTCAATCACATAACAACCAGATTTTAAAATATTCAACTGTTGCTTTATTCTAGTGTATTTCCGTATTTCCCTTCTACTGATAAGGAAGCAAGTAATAAGACCCTTTCTGCTATTTTTTTCTCGATTAACATTAAGTAAATAAAGGAATGAGCTTTTTAACAATAATTTATTGTAGAGATGTAGAGAAAATCATGTGAATGGAACACATCAGATCTTTTTTACTTTCTCTACACGTACTATGTACATAGTGTATAGAGAAGGTATTGCACTCCACCAAAAAATTTGTTAGCGAGATTTTACCGGAAATATATGTTTTTTTAGGGTCCCCTGTATCCAAAAAAAAGTATTTTCAGTAAAAGGTCAGTGTGTGTCCGTGTGCCTGTGAACACGATAACTCAAAAACGAAAAGTTGGTAAAATACCAAACTTGGTATTTGAGTTTAGTATCTTTCAGGGATGCGACACGAAGATTTTGAGAAAAATCCCCACACCCCAACTACCCTTTACATGGAACTTTTTCGAGAATTTTGATTTTCTAAAAAATGGCTCTAACGATTTTGATTAAAATATTGTATATTAAAGTTATTTATCTGACAACTAAAATGTATATTTTGAATTTTCTGGGAATAGCTCTGAAGACTACTTTATTCTGGATGGATTTTTCATAACTACTAAACCGTAAGAGATGGACAAAGCTTAACACACAAAAAATATAGAGCACGTTAAAACACACAATTTATGTTACATACATTTTTTTCCTGGAGTTGATCGTTTTTGAGATATTCCTTTCTCTTGGTTTCACCTTTGAAAAACTTATACTTTTCTCATACAGGAATTTGTCATTTCCTGTCCATACAAACAAAGGAACATCAGTCACATAGCAACCAGCTTTTGGCTTTCACTTTAACCTATGCACTCCCTTATTTCGCTTCTACTTACAATAAAGCAAGAAATAAGACTATTTCTGCTAGTTTTTTTCGTTTAGCATGAAATAAATAAAAGATAAGCTTATTAACAATAATAATTTACAGAGATATAGAGAAAGTCATGTGAATGGAACACATCAGATTTTTTCACTTTGATTATCGTACCTATTCTATATCCATCTTGTACCTACAAGTTGTAATGGACTATATATTATATCGATTAGCGTGAACTAGTTATGGAGTCTGTATCAATATCGAAGTTAGTGGGTAGAGAAAGTCATGTAAGTGATGTTTGCGTGTATGTTCTAGATGGTATGTAGATTACGATCTAAATGTAGGCATTAGTTCTGCCAGGGCCAGCATGAACTTGTTTCCATGGCCCACTCTGCAGTGTTGAGTAACATAACAACAATTGACCCACAAGGACATTACATGAAAGGACATTCAACTCAAACCAATAACTTGACTCACACACAAAAATGAAGCTCTGGTCACCGATTGGCTTTGATGAGGTCTGTGATGCAGATGACTGGCTACCCACAAGTGACTCAATTTTGCTTACCTTACAATTTCCTCCAGAGAACACATCTCCAAAGACAGGAGAGCACACAGTCGGATTAAAACATTAAAATTGTTTTGTTTGTTAACAAAATTGTCAGCATCATATCAGCGCCTCCGGTGTGCCGCAGGAGTTAACATGCCTTGAAATATTCTGAGAGGGGGCTGTCACTTTTAGGGCACACTTAAAAACCATCAGTCTGGGCCGGGTATGAACCCCCGATTGAATTGCCCAGACCAGTGAACAGTCAGAAGGAACTCGGCACCGAACCTGAGGTTATTGTACCTACGCCCCCAGGAGGGAGGGATGAGGTGAGGGGATACACCGAGCTGCTGGAACCAGGGCTACGACACAGCAATGACAGGAACCCTACAGTTTCCAGATTCCTGAAGACAGGCAGGGATCCCTGTCCCACATAGGGTCCAATGCCCCCGCCAAGAGTGGCATCCCGGCAAATTGGGGGATGGAGAAATTTACTCAGAACACCCTTTTGCCTGCCACGCGCACCGAACACAATCACTGCCAATCCTGAAAGAAGCCAGCCGGATGAAATTGACAATGGAAACGACATAAAGGGACAGGAAATTCGGGAAATGAAAGAAACCTACCTCCGAAAACCCTTGTGTCCGGGAAGTGAACCCGGACCTCCCGGTCACAGACGAATCTGGCGGAGTTATCCCGCTCAGTCCAAAGATGTTAAGTAAAATAAATTGTCCATCATTTAGTTCATATTCATTTATAAGTCGATATGATAACAGCGCCGACTTCGCTCTCTCTCGAGCATACCCGGAGAAAAAGTGGGTATTCTAGGTATACCGCTGATCTTTATAAGGATTTTAAGATGTTACGGAAATATGTTAACATTCATTTTTCCAACTTCCGTAGGTTTATATAATGGTGTGTTAAGTATATATGTATGTTTAGTAGATGGCACGTTCTATTTGTGTCTTGTGTCGAAATCATTTTTATTCATTTATTCAGTGGGTGTCATATACCCACTGCAACGTTCGTCTTCGCAGTGGTCGACCAAATGAGATTACCAGTCAAGAAATTGTAAAGAAAACCTACAAAATGGCATTGGATGACCGTCAATTGAAAGTGAGCGAGCTAGCAGACATTGCAGGCATTTCAAAAACTTCTGTACATCGCATACTGACTGAAAATTTGACGGTGAGGATGTTTCAGTGAGTGTTTGGCAATGTTTTGCTGCAATAAAGCTAAGTTTTGCGTCGATTCATAAAATGGATGAAACCTGGATTCATCACTTCACACCTGAAACGAAGGTTCAATCAAAACAGTGGATTGGAAGGGGAGAATCGGCTCCAAAGAAGGCGAAGACAGATCCATCTGCAGGCGAGGGCATGGCGTCAGTTTTCTGGGATGCACACGGGATAATTTTCACTATCTCAAAAAAGGAAAAGTAATCAATGGCAAACATGTGAACTTGTTACAGCATTTGGGGATGAAATCCAGTAAAAACGGCCGCATTTAGCGAAAAAGAAAATGTTGTTTCTTCAAGACAATGCACCAGGTCGCCATGGCCAAAAGCATGCTTCCTCATGCATTCTATTTGCCAGACTTAGCCCTCTGTGATTATTTTCTGTTTCCAAACTTGAAGAAATGGCTCGGTGGTAGATTTGTCAACAATGAAGAATTGAAATCTGTAGTTGATGGCTATAGTTCTCTCTATAAACAGGGTATTGAAGCTATGAACATCGCTGGGAAAAGTGTATTGAGCTGAAAGGAGACTATGTAGAGAAATAAAGATGTGTTTTTCCCCAAAGTGTTTGTGCTTTCTTTGTTAGGTCGGGTACTTCTGGTTCATCCTTCTTAGCTACTAATATTACGAATAATGTGTATGTGTTTGTGAAGGTATGTAAGATAATCTAAAAAATTACCGAGTAGGAAAGTCGGGCGCTTTACTGTGGACTGCATTTGGGAGGTCGCTAGTTCGATTCCCGCGGCCGGGCTTCCTGACCCATGGGTTTTTCACGGGTCGCCACGCGAATACTGGATAGTTTCCGGGTGCATGGTGAATTACGCGATATTGGCATCGCGTAATTCATCGGGGACACTCGATCGGGACCCGCTTTCTGGTTTGGGCTCCCTCTGGGAGTTCGTTAGTAGGGCCAGGGCAGCGTCGGAGGTGTTTCAGTTGTAGCCGTTAGGGACCCCGCACACGCTTGCACCCGTCTAGTCGCCCTTCGGCCCTCTCCCTCATTCCTCTTTCTCTGGATCACGTAATGGCCAATATCCGTGCTCTGCCACAGTGTCCGAGTCCTCAAGGCCCCAATCTCAAAAACCATAAAGCACATTTTGATTATTCTTTTTACCATTGAAAAATCCTCCAGATGTTTCCAAAATTTTGAAAACTGTGGGTTAGAGGTCTCTTTTTCATATTCATATCACCAAATTTCAAATCCGTTCCACTGAAAGTAGATATCGCAGGCTACTTTCGGCACTTTGCCCTCACGTGTTCTAATGACTGGCCCAGGCATATAAATGAGCAAGCACAAAATATTTTGAAACTCCGTTATTTCTGGGCTTTAGGTACAACAATAACGGGCTTCAAATCAATAATTAGGATCATCTCAGAAATGGTTAACTCCACAAAATAAAAACATATCATTTGTCATAAATTGTTTGTTTTTTACTTTCTATACACGTACCATGTATATAGTTTTTAGAGAAGGTATTGCATTCCTAAAAATTCGATAGCGATATTTCACAGGGTTTTAGGGTCCTCTGTATCCAAAAAAAAGTAGTGTATGTGAGTGTGTGTCCGTGTGACAGTGAACACGATAACGCAAAAGCGAGAAGTCGGTAAAATACCAAACTTGGTATATAAGTTATGTATCTTCCAAGGTTGCCACACGAAGATTTTGAGGAATATCCCCCCACCCCAAACTACCCTTTACAAGAAAATTTTTTCGAAAACTGATTTTCTCAGAAATGGCTCTAACGATTTTGATTAAAAGATCGCATATTAAAGATATTTACATGACAAATAAAATGTATATCTTGAATTTTATGGGAATAGCCTCTAAACTACTCTTTATTCCGAATGAATTTTGCTGGATTTTTCGTAACCGGTAAACCGTAAGAGATAGACAAAAACTTACTACACAAAGAATGTAGATCACGACAAAACACACAATTTATGTCATTTACATTTTTTTGTGGAGTTAGCCGTTTTCGAGATATTCCTTGTTATTGGTTTCAATTTTAAAATACTTACTTTTCTCATACGGGAACTTGTCAACGCTTGGCCTCGTAAAGAAACGGAGTTCAATCCCATAGCAACCATATTTTAAAAAAAAATGACTCTTGGTTTAGTCTAGTGTATTCTCTTACTTCCCCTCTATTTATAAAGGAACTAGGGAACAATACCGTTTCTGCTAATGTTTTAGATAAAATAGATAGATGAATAAGCTTATTAACAATAATTTGTTACAGAGAAGTAGAGAAAGTTAAATGAATGGAGCACATCAGATGTTTTTATGTGAACTCTAGTGATGAGTAACTCGCTGCTCTTATGAAACGCCTGTCTCCGAGTGTGTGTGAGAGAGCTGAGTACCGTGCTATGGTTAAGCGCGCTCAAAACAAACGAAAAACTGTTTTTAGCAAGGCTTCCGTAAGGAGAGAAAGCAGAGACTCTCCTCGACACAAAGCTCGATACAGATGTTCATTACATTAGCGGTGTGAGATCCTACCAATCGACCTAAAAGGAAAAGTCGATTCTTGGCAAAGCTGCTACTTGTCTTGGCCCACAAAAGGTCTTTTTTGGTTCAACAGTCTTGTTCTTTGGAACCCTTTTACTCCGATTTTACTTTGTGCTGAAAACATATCTTACAGGGGGATATCTGCTCCTTAGATACCCAAGGTGCATGTTCATTTGGAGCAAGATTCTTGTACACGGAATTAGTTACTACAACGAAGCGAATGAATACACAAAAATCATAAGAGATGGAGATACTCAGATAAAAATCTGATGTGTAACACTCACATGACTTTCTCTAGCTGCACTACAAATAAACTTCTGACAAAAGATTATTCTTCTTTCTACACCACGCTAATCTAGATAAACATTAGCAGAATGTACTTATTACTTAGTTCCTTATAAGTAGAAGGGAATTAAAGGAATGCACTGTGCTAAAGTGATACTCAAGTGTTTTAAAAGCTGTCGTTGTGCGATTGTCATTGCAAATCACTTCTTTGCCTGGCCAGGGGTAGAACAAAAGAAAAACGGACACCTCCTGCCTGAGAAAAGTATATTGAACCCAATAACAAGGAATATCTTGTAAACGGTTACCTCCACAACGAAAATGTAAAGGTCATAAATTGTGTGTTTTAACGAGATCTACATTTTGTGTGCAGAAAGGTTTTGTCTATTTCTTACGGTTTAGCAGTTAAGCAAAATTCGACAAAGTTCATTCAGAATAAATAGGTCTTCACAGATTATTCCCAGAAAATTCAAGATATAAATTTTATTTGGGATATAAATATCTTTAATATACGATATTTTAATCAAAATCGTTAAAGCCATTTTTCAGAAAATCAAAAATGTCCATGTAAAGGGTAGTTTGTGGTGGGGGATATTCTTGAACATCTTCGTGTCTCATCTTTGGAAGATACTAAAACTAAATACTAAGTTTCGTATGTAACGGTCTGTCCACACAGACCTTTTTCTAAAAATATTTTTTCGGACTCAGAGGACCCCAAAACATATATTTCCGGTGAAATCTCGACATCGAATACAATACCTTCTCTATCCACTATGTGCATTGTACATGCGGGCTAGAGAAAGTAAAAATGGTTTAGTTTATGAAGAATTGTATTCAATTGTTCCTGTTTTTTTAAGACTAATTATAAAATAGGAAGTTTTAAAGCAGTATATGATAACATTTAATGCCATCTTTATATCTTATCCATTTGAAAGCAAATGCTCAACCGTTAACCGTAAATATTGTGTAATTTCAAAACTCTAGGTCCAACCACTTATAGTTGTGCTATAAAACCTTAATAGAAGTCTTCAAATGTAATTAACGGTTCTGGTGGCCTTAATGTTTCAGGTGTGCCGGCAGTGGCGGGCAGATGGCGCAGTGCTTCCGCTATAGAAATATCTCTTCACATGGATGCCAGAGTGACTTGTCTCGCTTACTCGGATCACTACGTCGCCCGTTTTGAATTAATCTCTTAGTGCGGAGGTGTTCGAGCTGGAAATGTTAGGGACTACCGCGTGTCTGTTTGCCTTCGGACCTGGGATTTCCTCCGGCTCCTTCACGTCATCCCTGTCTCCCGGAGTCCATTATGGTGCCGCAGGGATCGAGATCTCCCTCGCCGATTCCTTATACTATATTTTTTACGTAAATCTATGTTAATACAATCGCGAGAGAAAATGTGGGTGCCCGTTTGTGTGCAAGTGTTTTAGGATAATCTCGCACTCTACTCAAATGTTTTCGATTGTTCTTATTGTTGATACTCACTGAATAAAAGTGTGTATTGTAATGTTATACCAAAAATAATATTAAAATGATCACAGTGCAATAGCTATGGCAGGAGGGGATGATATGCAAACAGAAGAGAGCGCGAAAAAAAAAACTACCATTGCTTATAGCTTTACAAATTGCATGTGATATTCATTTTTCCGCGATTATCTATTCGACGATATTTACATACAAGGGAATTTACAATTCCTGCACATGAATTCATTTCCAAAACCCACATCTTAAAACATAAATTCTTGAAAATCTTCGTGGCGCATCCTTGAAAGATGCTGAACTTAAACACCAGTTTGGTATTTAACGGGATTTGCGCTTTTGAGTTATGCTGTTCGCTGACACGACACATCCACAAACAAACTCAAAACGACCTTTTTTCGAAAAATGCTGTTTTTTTTTTATTCAAGGGATACCAAAACGAATACTTCCCAGTGAAATCTTGGTATGGGAATGTAATAGCTTCTCTAACGGCTGTGTACGTGGTAGAGAAAGCAAAAAGCGATCGGAATGGTCACCAACATTACTTGTATCATACAGCTGATGACGTTGTTTTTCCGGGAGATGGTGTTGCGTGTGGTACCTGCCTGCACCAGGAGCATTTTATTGTGTTACAAGTTGATGACCTTGGATCAAAACCTCGCTGCCATTATTCCAAACAAAAACAACAGAGTTGCGACTCCATACATGGCGGCCGGATGTCGCTTCATCACCTATCTCTCATCAGGGTTCACGACGTACATTAAAATTATCATCTGATGGAATTAATGAATTTCACTCTCTACAAAATATTCCTTCGAACGTTTGTATTTCTATTTCGTTTTAATCGAGATTAACTTTGGTTACATTACATTTTCCGTTATAGATATAAGATGAATAGCGACAGTCAAATGTTTCAAGAACGTTGTAATGCTGACCTTAATGTTACATGCCTTCACGAGATACAAGTGAAAATCCTTAGGTTTTTAAAAGAGTTACGAGGTCTTGAACAAACCGACCCATTAATTACATATATTTTGGAAATGGCTAGTGCAATAAAGAAACTTGTTGGGAATAAATTGCTGCTTCAAAGAAATCAGATTTTTTTTTTTGTATTACGTATTTATTAGTTATACAAGATTATAGATATAGATAGATTCATTTCACTGCTTAGGGCGTGGCCCGGTGGCAGCGCTGTCAATGTAATAATACAATGAGTTAAATAAACAATAATGTGAATAATACAATGTTAAAATGCCAATGACATCAGAGTATACTAATACATACATAATTGTAAGAACAGTAATAATAACGCAATATTTTTATTTACTATCCTGACTATAAATCACTCTTCTTTAGTCTCTTTTTAAAACTATTTACACTTTGAGGCAAAGTCTCCAGTAAATCAAAATTCCTTCCGAATGAAAAGGAATTTACAGGCAATTCCCCAAAAATTCAAGATACACGTTTATATAATTATATTATATTTATATTAATATCGTTATATTTAATAAAAGCGTTACAGTCGTTTTAAGAAAATAAAAAAAAACTCAAAAATTATTCCATATAAAGAATAGTTTGGGGTGGAAGATTTTCTTGAAGATACGTAACTTAAATACCCAGTGTGGCATTTAATAGACTTTTCATTTTTTAGTGTATTGTTCATAGATACACAAGGACATTTTACCAAAATGCTTTTCATTTTATTCTCAAAACATGCAATTCCAGTGAAACCTCGGTATCAATTTTTTGGGTAGAATGCAACAATTACCTTCTTATGTACAACGTACGTGGTAGAGAAAACAAGCAGCAGATCGATATGTGATTGAATTGCAAATCACATGCTCAAGAAAAAATGAATAGCGAGTTATCATTTGAAAATATTCAAACCAATAACAAAAAATGTCTCGGAAATGGTGCGTGCCACAAAAATGTATTTACGTAAATATTACATTTTAATGAAATATATATGTGTTGTCTAGTAAGATATTCTCCTCTCTACCACTTACATTTACCAAATTCAGAATTAAAAAAAAACATCATAGGCTTTTCAGAAATTCATTTCTATATACATTTTTACTTTCTCTACACGTACTATGTACAAGGTGTGTAGAGAAGGTATTGTATTGCACCCAAAAATTCCATACCGAGATATCACTGGAAATACATGTTTTGAGACCCGTGAATCCAAAAAAAGAATTTTTACAAAGATTTCCGTGTGTGTTTGTGAGTGTGGGGTAGCATAGCTCAAAAAGTATTTAAGTTCGGTATCTTCCAAGGATGCGATACGAAGATTTTCAAGAAAATCCACGCACCCCCAACTATCTTTTACATGGAACAAATTTCGAAAAATTTTATTTTCTCAAAAAAGGCTCTAATGATTTTGATTAAAATACCGTATGTTGAAGATATTTTTATGACAAACGAAATGCATATCATGAGTTTTCTGGGAATAGCCTCTGAAGACCTAAATACCAAAACTTACTACTCAAAAAATGTGGATCTCATTAAAACACACAATTTATATTATAATTTTTTTTTTTTTGTAGAGTTAACCGTTTTCGAGCTATTTTGGATTATTAGTTTCAATTTTAGCCACTTAAACTTTTCTCAAACGGGAAGACATCTTTTTTCTCGTTTCTCGTTTGTTTACTCCTGGAAAGCAAAGAGGTTGGAATTTCAATTGTTTCACATAGCGACCGGCTTTTAAAGGACGAGACTATTGTTCTAGCCTATGCATTTTCTTATTTCCCTTCTATTTACAAGGAAGCAAGTAATAGGACAATTTGTGCTAATGTTTATCTCGATTAGCATGAAGTAAATAGAACTATAGGATTTTTAAGAATAATTTATTGAGAGAAAGTCATGTGAAGGGAACACAATCGTTATCTGAAAGCAATTCTTATTTCGTACAAATGGAAATAGCATTAGAGTGAATATTTATAAGCCTCTTGCCATACCTGTGCATTAGTGCTGTGGATTCCATTTTCAATTTCGGGATGGGAGAAATAAAATGGGTTTCGTTCATCCCTTCGTTCCAATTCTGTAATCTGTTGCTTGAAGCTTCTGGAAGGCGACGCTGCCTAAGGCGTGATGGGAACGCTCATCTTCCACATTTGTCATCACATATTTCACCAGGATCCGATCACTCCTCTGCGATTTGTCTTTTAAAGAAATCGAGGGTAGGCGTTCCCAGTGCCGCGGGAAAGCGAGTTTTCACTTTCTGAACTACGCACAGTAACTATTGTATTCCACCCAAAAATTCGTTACCGAGATTTCTTCCGAAACTTTGTTTTTTTTTTTTTTTTTTTTTTTTTTTAAACAGTTTCATTTGTATAGCCCCCCCCCCCGCCATTAACTTCAATCGGGCTTTAACTTGTGAAACAACTCGTATTACTGTAGGTTTAGAACATTGGGTTAAACATCTTATATTACTAAACTCAC
Source organism: Hymenopus coronatus (assembly GCA_030762935.1). Lineage (NCBI taxonomy): Eukaryota > Metazoa > Arthropoda > Insecta > Mantodea > Hymenopodidae > Hymenopus > Hymenopus coronatus. The sequence continues at coordinate 16,117,670 of CM060896.1, forward strand.
ACACATTCATTCTCACATACATCCAGACTCTGTGGGGAATAGGGAATAATTATGGTTAAAGAAACATTCCCTGCCCCAGTCGGGAATCGAACCTGGACCTCCGGATAAGAAGCCACTGGACCGCGGAGGCACTCTGAAATATAAACTGCCTGAATCCAACAAAAGAGAAAACATTTTTACAAAAATGTCCGTGTGTGTGTGTGTGTGTGTGTGTGTGTGTGTGTGTGTGTGTGTGAACAGCATAGCTCAAAAACGAAAAGTCGGTTAGTATCTTCCAAAGAAGCAACATGAAGATTTTTTAATAAAATCCCTCACCCCAAACTACTCTTTACGTGGAAATATCACATATTAAAGATATTTACTGGAAAAATAATTGTATATCTTGAATTTTTTGGGCATAACCAGTACATTTGGGTATTGCTTGTCAAGTAATAGTAATAAACGCACTACACAAAAACTGTAAATTTATTTAAAACACCCAATAACTTTCTTTAAAGCTCAACACTCGTACGTTCAAAAGGAAGCACTTGAAAATTAAAGAGTTTGAACACCCACATAAATATATCTCTAAAACGCTTAACGCAACAAGAAATGTTACTTCAGCTCCCTCTGCGGCGCAGGGCAACGCGTCGGTTCCATCAAGAGCTACAATGAGTTACCCGGAAAAGGATGTTTTTGCGTTTTTCTTTTCCTGAAAAGACGAATGTAGCTCTAACTCTTTTGAGCATCATTTCACTCATTCATCGTCGATATGACCTACCAGGTTAAAGGACGATAAACACACGCACACACAAAGTATTTTGTATAAACATGTACGTTTTACTTTCTCTAACACATAAGTATAATGCATATAGTAATTAGAGAAGGTATATATTCCGTCAAAAATTCGATAGTACTGAGATTGCATTGCAAATATATGTTTTGAGACTAACTGAATCCAAAAGCATTTTTAGAAAAACGTCCTTAAGTTCTTCCCTACTACCCTTTATATGAAGCATTTTTCGAAAAATGTGATTTACTCAAAAATGGCTCAAACGATATTGATTAAAATACCACATGTTTAAGATGTTTTCAAAAACACTAAATGTATATCTTGATTAGCGTTTGAAGACCTCTTCTTTGTGAGTGACTTTTGTATAAGCGGTAAATCGTAAGACATAGACAAACATTCACATCTCACTGTGTCATATACATGTTTTGTTAGTTAACCGTTTCTGCTGATTGTTATCTTAATAGCATTCAGATAAATGTAAAAATAGTGTAGAGAAAGCCATGTGAATTGAACACTGCAGCTTTTTTGGGGGGGGGTAGCAAGATTTTAATTATACACAGAATTCTTTAAAAGAATAGAACTTATTCACAGAAAATTCAGCATATACATATCGTAGTTTAGTTTGCCATGCAAATATATTAGTATATGATATTTTAATCAAAATCCTTAGTGTTATTTTTTAGATAATAAAACCAGGGACATTTTTATCATGTATAGGATGGTTTTTTGGGCGGAGCAAGTTTTTGAAAATCTTCATGACTCATCCTTCAAAGACATTGGAGCTAAATACAAACTTTGGTTTGCAACTGATATTTTGAGTTATACTCTTCACACACACGTACACACACACACACACACACACAAAACCAACCGCGTTACTTTCTCTACACGTACTATGTACATAAGAGTATCGAGAAGGTGTTGTATTCCGCCCAAAAATTCTATACCGAGATTTCTCAGGAAATTAGGGTCCCCTGAATACAAAAAAGAATTAGAAAAAGGTTCTTGTTAGTATTTAAGTTTAGTATCTTCCGAGGAAGCGATACGAAGATTTTGAAGAGAATTCCCCCACCCCAAACTGCCCTTTACATGGAAAAATTTTCGAAAATGTTGATTTTCTCAAAAATAGTTGTTAACGATTTTGATTAAAATACAGTCTCCTAAATATATGTACATGACAAATAAAACGTAAATCTTGAATTTTCTGGGAATAGCCTCTAAAGACCTCTTTATTCTAACGAATTATCTATGCTGAACTTTGCGTAACCTGTAAACCGTAAGAGATAGGTAAAATCTTACGACATAAAGAATATAGATTACGTTAAAACACACAATTTATGTCATATTCTTTTTTTTTTTTTTTATCGTGGAATTGAACATTTCTGAAATATTGCTTCTTATTTGTTACAGATAAAACTTTTGTCACACGGAAAGTCGTAAACTCCTGGCCCTGCATAGAAAAGATTTCCAGTACAATGTTTATCTCGATGATCGTAAGCAGATAGAAGCATATGCTTTTTAACAATAATTTGTTACACCGATGTAGAGAAAGTCATGTGAATGGAACATATCAGATTTTTTAAAATGTACACTCTGAATTTGTAACCTTTAGTGTCGAATTTTATTGGGTAGAATGCAATTCTTCCTCCACCTGGTGGAGAAGGTAAAAATGCACAGAAAGAGAATTCCGTACGGAGACTGCTTGCAGATTTCCTCTGGGCATTCTCTAGCGAACAATAGTCTTTGATAAGTAACCATGTGATTAATTCATTGGTTCACCTTGAAGCTGCCTCTTTTTTCTACTCTATGTAGTAGGTATGTTGGATTCTATCAAGACGAAGAAACACATGAAAATATGCAGAGAAACTGCTACATGATTTAAGAATGCTGCCTTATTGAGTAAGTAGGTCTTATATAAACATGGGTATAGGTATTGTTTCACTGTATAGCGCATATAAGCCACGATATGTGCTGTTGTATCATGTCTGAATAGATCCCACAGTCTAACGTAACATATTAGATGTACAAACCAAATATAGTTTCATAAACTAAGATACGCCACTTAATGCACAAAGTACAGGTATAGGGGTTTTAATGTTTTGTAGTACTCACAGTTTTTACCTTCTCTATACGTACTATGTACACAGTGTATAAAAAAGGTGTTGTAATGCACCCAAATACTCGATACCGAGATTTCACCAGAAATGCATGTTTTGAGACCCCCTAAACCCAAAAAAACTTTTCAGAAAAATGTCTGTGTGTGTTAGTATGTGTGTGCGTCTGTGAGCAGCATAGCTCAAAAACGAAAACACCATTAAGTATCAAACTTAAGTACTTATTTAAGTTTGGTATCTTCCAAGGATGCGACACGAAGATTTTTCAAAAAAATCCCTCCACTCCAAACTACCCTTTACATGGAAAAAAATTCGAAAATTTTGATTTTATAAAAAATGGCTCTAACGATTTTGATAAAAATTGCTTACATTTAAGATATTTGCCTGTCAAATAAAATGTATATCCTGAATTTTCTGGGAACAGCCTCTAAAGGCCTCTTTATTTTGGGTGATTTTTATTTAATTTCGCATATCTGGTAAACCGTAAGAGATAGACAAAAACTTACTACACAAAACATGTAGAGCACGATAAAACAACAATTATGTCATATACATTTTTTCCTGAAGTTGATCGTTTTTTTAGATATTCCTTGTTATTGGTTTCAACTTTAAAAACTTTATTTTCTCATATAGGAAATTGTCAACTCCTGTCCATACAAACAAAGGAACTTCGGTCACATAACAACCAGCTTTTGACTATCACTTTAACCTATGGTACTCCCTTATTTCGCTTCTACTTACAAGGAAGCAAGTATTAAGACTATTTCTGTGAACTTTTTCTCGCTTAGCAGAAGTAAATAGAACCATAAGCTTCTTAACAATAATTAGTTGCACAGATGTAGAGAAAGTCATGTAAATGGAATACATCAATTTTTTTTTTTTTTTTTTACAAATGTTCAATGTGTGCACCATCAACACACATCGAATATAAAGGAAGTTTTCCCCAAACCTTGATTAGTGTGTCGTGAGTAATTGTTGCAACACTTAGGTCTTGAAAGTCAGCTGGTAGCGGAGGGACGTACATTTGATCCTTTATGAATCCTCAAAGGTAGAAGTTACTTGGCATAAGGTCTGGGGAACGTGGAGGCCATGCGAAACAAACTCTGTTTCGGCTAATCCAACGGACGGGTATAATGTTCAATTTAGGGGAGTCACTTTGCAATTACTTGGGTTTTTTGTGACCCCTACATTATGAGCGTTTGAATATCCACTTAGGTGGAATGTTGATTCATCACTGAAGGCGATAACATCTAAAAATTTGCCATTGTCATGCGGCGACCTTGAAGCTCCAAAGTTGGAACATAAAGTGTAGTCTGTAGACTTTAGAGCTTGTAGTAACTGCAAACGCTAAGCGTTTCCTTAAAATGAGTGATTCAGACGTACATACAATTCCTAAATCCCGATTAGCGTTTCAAACAGATTTGTTTCACGATCTCCAATCAATCTCACACACATTGCCTGACGCTTTAAACTAAGCAGACCTTCTAGGAATGTTATTACCATTTGGAGGATTGCAATGGAAAGCTGTAATAGCAGATTTAGTCGTATGGAACTCTAAAACACATACTCGCCATTTTGATACTGGCTCTTTGCAACAGCAGACAGTCGAAACAAATGAAAACCAAACAACGCATGCGTTATCAAAACTATGAGTCGCTCTTTTATTTGATATATCATGAATAACTGTACGTTAGTAACTGAAGATAGTACAAAGCATTAAAACCCCTATCTTCATTTGGGAACACCCAGTATTTTAATGTGCTCGCAGATAGTAATGCGAAGTTTTGAAATAGTTGATAAAATAAACTATGAACTAACCATTAATTTGAAGGATAGGTGGCTTCCACAGGTTTCATATGTTATGAATTAAATCTAACTGGAGTTTTGGTTCCTCTATCTACTACACATGTGCGCGCAGACTTTTTCCTGAAATGTCCTTTTTGGATTTAGGGGACCCTAAAGCATGTATTTGGAGTAAAATGTTGGGTGGACTACAATATCTACCGTCTCTACCTATGTAAAAGCTACATAGTAGAAGATGAGTCTAATGTCACCATCTCAAGCTTATTGACCTTGTATGTATGAATGATCAATCGCACGGGCCCACAGACTGCACGTGCTTTTGTAATATCCAAAATAGTAAGAAATATTAAAAAATCTGATATATTCTTTTCACCCGACTTTCTCACGTCGCTGTTATTGTTGACAAATATATACTTTCTGTTAATCGACATAAACGTTAATAAAAGTTTTCTTAATTACTCCCTTCCTTCTAAGTAGAAGAAAAATACGGAAATACACTAGACAAAAACGACTCTTTTAAAAGCTGGTCGCCATGTGGTTGAAATCCGTTTCTAAGTAGGGCCAGGAGTTTACCACTTTCCGTGTGAAAAAAAGTTTAGGTGTATATTAAATCTGAAACAAATAACAAGGAATATCTTATCAATCGTAAATTCCACGAAAAAAACGTATATGACATAAATTGTGTGTTTAACGTAATCTATAATTTTTGTAGAGTAAGTTTTTGTCTATCTCTTACGGTTTACCAGTTACGCAAAATTCATTCAGAATAAAGAAGTTTTTAGAACTTATACCCAGGAAATTCAAGATATTCATTTTATTGCCATATAAATATATTTAATATACGGTATTTTAATCAAAATCGTTAGAGCAATTTTTGAGAAAAACAAAAATTTCGTAATTTTCTCTATGTAAAGGGTAGTTTGGGTGGGGGATTTTTCTCAATATCTTCGTGTCGCATCCCTGGAAGATACTAAACTTAAATACTAAGTTTGGTATTTTACCGACTTTTGTTTGTTTTTTTTTTTTTGAGTTATAGTGTTCACAGACACACACACACACACACACACACACACACACACATGGGCCTTTTCCTGAAAATACTTTCTTTTTTTTTATACAGGTTGCCCTAAAACGTGCATTTCCGGTGAAATCTCGGTTTCGAATTTTTTGGGTGGAATGCAATGCCTTCTCTATACACTATGCACATAGTACTTGTAGAGAAAGTAAAACTATTCAAATACAGTAACCTAAATTTACAACACAGAGTACACCTAATTCAGATGCATTAATGTACCCTATTATAGTACACAAATGCACTTAAGAGAAATATATACACATGATACTAACACAACAAAACAATGACCGAAAAGTACAACATAAAATATATGTATGCAAACACTTTTGTTTAAATCTTCTTATCACTGATAATAGAGACACTTCTCAGATCTCAGTTGTCTTGCCGTCCGCGTCTTCCCTGCCTGCCAGTAGCGTCCAACATGCCTCTAGCTCTACATCCGCGGTAGATACTTTTCCCTCCATTCCTCCATACCACTACATCTGGTCCACGACTATTCTTCCTCGCAAATGGGGCATATTCTCATACCATTCTCGTCAGTAATTTTTATAATCCACCTTGTAAAATGCTACTCGAGGGATATCTTAGAATTCGTGTACTGCCTTTATTTGTATAATACGATACTTAATTAGTAATCTCCTTTGCACATGATCACATTTGCATTTGAGAAAGACGACATAATTGTGTTTCGTGCTTCGTTTGACAGTTTGAGTTTTGCAGTATGACCAAAAGTTCAGCATGAACTTGGCAGCAAGTTTCCAGCTGGTGTAACATTTATTTTAAAGAGCACGTCGTCTGTTTAAGCCGATTAAATCACAAATCCCCTACCAGGATGCATCCAAGTGTTAGTAACAGCGAAACATGAAATGGATGTTAATGTTTCCAGGCAGGTTGGTAGCTCTTTGTTGTAATAAAGTGTTTGATTCCCTCTCCTGGCTGGGGAGATACACACACACCATCGAACAGTAAAACCTCCACTTTTTCTTTCTCTAGTGAGGGCGCCGGGACAACTCAGTGGTTTCGTTCGGCTCTCGAGGTGATGGTCTTTGGTTCCACTACCGCTTAAGGAGACGCTATCCAAACCTTCACCTATGACTTGCCCATGAGGAGTATTTCCAAGGCCCAATGTGGTTTGGAATCCACGGTAAATAACTGCAAGTTCTCTCAGTCCATATTGGTCTTCGGACATGGTTGCGATAGATGCACACACAGGGTGGAAATGTGTCATAATATATGTCAAATTAATTATTACTCTCTTAATGATCCCATTTCTGGTGTCCCATGCACAGTTAATGCAACAAGGAAACATCAACTCTTACGTACCTGGCGTTGCATTCAAGCATTTTTACTTTCTCTACGTGCACTATTTACACGGTATATAGAGAAGATATTGTATTGCACCCAAATATTCCATACCGAGATTTCATCGGAAATACAGGTTTTGGGTCTCCCTGAATCCAAAAAAAGCATTTTTGGAAAAAAAGGTCCGTGCGTGCGTGCGTGTGTGTGTCTGTGGACAGCATAGCTCAAAAACAAAAATACCGTTAAATACCATACTTGGTATTTATGTTCAGCATCTTCCAAGGATACAACATGAAGCTTTTCAAATAAATCCTTCCACCTACAAATACCTTTAACATAGAAAAATTTTCGAAAATTTTGATTTTCTCAAAAATGGCACTAACGATTTTGATTAAAATGTCGTGCATTAAAGATATTTACCAGACAAATAAAATGTATATTTTGAATTTTCTGGGAATAGCCTCTGAAGACTGCTTTATTCTGGATGAATTTTACGGAATAATGCATAATTGGCAAACGTAAGAGATAGACAAAAACTTAGTTAACAAAAATGTAGAGCTCCTTAAAAGACACAATCTATGTTATATACATTTTTTCGTGGAGTGGATCGTTTTTGAGATATTCCTTATTATTAAAAACTTATACTTTTCTCTTTGTCAAATTCTGTCTATACAAACAAAGGAACTTCAGTCACATAGCAACCAGCTTTTGAGTATCGCTTTAACCTATGGTACTCCCTTATTTCTCTACACCTACTATGTACGTAGTGTATAGAGAAGGTATTGTAATGCACCCAAAATTCGATACCGATATTCCACCGGAAATACATGTTTTGAGTCCCCCTGAATCCAAAAATAACATTTTTTAGAAATAAGGGTGGTTAAAGTGATAGTCAAAAGCTGGATGCTATGTGAATGAAGTTCCTTTGTTTGTATGGACAGGACTTGACAAATTCCTGTATGAGAAAAGTTAGTTTTTCAAAGCTGTAACCTAAAACAAGTAATATCTCAAAAAAGACCAACTCCACGAATAGAATGTATATGACATAAATTGTGTGTTTAACGTGCTCTACCTTTTTTGTGTAAGTTTTTGTCCATCTCTTATGGTTTAGCAGTTATGCAAAATTCCGTAAAATTCATCCAGAATAAAGTAGTCTCAAGAGGCTATTTATTTGTCGGTTAAATATCTTAGGAGAAGATCAAAATTTTCGAAAAAAGTTCCATGTGAAGGGTAGTTGGGGGATGTCGCATCTTTGGAAGATACCAAACTTAAATAGCAAGTTTGGTATTCAACGGTCTTTTCGTTTTTGAGCAATGCTGTGCATAGACATACACACACGGACGTTTATCTAAAAATGCTCTTTTTGGATTCAGGGGGTCTCAAAATATATCGAGTTTTTGGGCGTAATGCAATACCTTCTCTATACACAATGTACATAGTACGTATATAAAAAGTAAAATGGAATTTGTAGAAGTTGGTTCGTCTATGGTGAGTGTGTGTATGTGTGTGACGCAATAACATATGTTCAGTGTCTTAAAGAGAGTGTCACAGAGATTCAAGAAAATCCCATTCCAAACTACCCGTAACACGAACAAGTAGGTAATCTTTTCATCTCTCGAAAATTCCTTTGATTAAAATATTGAATATTTAAAATACTTGTATGACAATTAAAATTGTAGCTTGGATTCTCTGGAAATATCCCGTAGGTTCTCTTCATCCTGAATTGCTTTTCTATAATCGGTAAGCCATAGAAGGTATTATTGGTAACTTTCAAATACTTTCTGAAAATGGTATGTCGCTCTTTGCTTTTTCCAGTTATTTCAAAAGCAAATACATGGTGATCCGCATTCCAGAGTCATTTACAATACAATATGTAAATGTTCAATTAAAAGAGGTAGTCAGAACTGCTCTTTGTAAAACGCTAATGGATAGTTATGAACAAGATGACTTCTCAACAACGTGTGAATCTCGCATTCCGGAGGTCCCGAGTTCGATTTTCGTCGACCTTTTGTTCAGATCTTGCGTTATTCATGGTTTTCCGTGGACGGTAGGTAAATTCTAGGATGATTTCTCTTATCCGCAATTTTCTTTCCGTTTCATCGGCTTCCTTCTCATCTTTCATGTACTTCTAGGTTTCATGGCGTATGGTGGTGTCGACAGTTGGAAAGGATGCTTGCAAAAGGACACTAGAAGGCTGCTTGGTCCACAATTCGTTCATCGCCCTCTCTGGGCGGTTCCAGCAATTGGACGGGTCTTTGAGCTGGAACTAATAGAGACTTCCGCGGGTCTCTGTGGCCTGTAGCTTACTGTGGTAGCCACAACAAATCAGAAGCGAGATCACTTGTATAACCAATCATAAATGCTACAGCTCTTGCGCCAGATAGGACGTTTCCAAACAGTATAATTTTGAATATAAATTACACGTGCATTCTAAATATCGATTATTTACTTGAGATGTTCCACTTTAATTGTAATTCTAAAGAGGAACGCCATATACAAGGCCGATAATATTGTGCGACCATTGCTGCGGTTTAATATCGGTTGAAATTAACTTGTGAGCCGGCTGTGGATATTGTTTCTGCCAGCAGGATGCCCCGTCGTCACAATAACCACTTTGTATAGCAGGTAGTATACGCAATTAATGCTGAACCTGGAATGAATAATGGTGGCAATTTCTGCTGGTTTAGTGGAGAGCAATCGTTATCTGCTTCAAGGAAGACAGAACATGTCTAAATGCACATGCTCACCTAACTCACTTTCCACGCGCTCATTCACACTCAACTTTTACACAAAACTGTTTCAATAACTCGTAAGAAACTTTGTCTCATGCTGTGTCAGATCGATAACATCTCTGTAGTCAATTTTCAATGTTCATTCAAGACGAATATTGTTTTTTTTTTTTTTTTTTACTTTTTCTATTACGTAAAGTGAGTAAGCGAAGTAATATCTATCCTCCACTAAACAATTTGATAACCTTTCATCGGAAATATATACTTTGAGGTCCCCTGAACCGCAGAAAAAGTAGTTTTAGATAAGCCTACATGTGTGTCTGTGTTGGAATAGCGCAATTCAAAAGAGAAAAATACGTTAAATATGAAGTATAACATTTCAGAATTTTCCAGTAAATCAGTTTCTCTCAAGAGTACAATTTTCCACAGATCTCTCATTTCAAACCGACCTTTAAGAGGAACCTTTCTTACATATTCTCAAAAGACGCTCTAAAGAGTTTGATTTTTTGTTTAATATAATGTATTTAATATATTACCATGAAAAACACGTCATGAATTTTCTGGGAATAGCCTCTGAAGCCTTTTCATTCTGGATGTCTTTTGCATAACTGGTAAACCGAAAGGATTACATGAAATCTTCTGCACAAAAATATAGATCTCCTTAAAGCACGCATTTATTTTGTGAAATATTTAATTTAACTATTTCCAAATAGGTATTTCTTGTTATTCTTTAAATGTTGCCATTCTTATATTTCTCTCAAAGGGGAACTCAATATTTATTTCCTGCTACGGAAAGAAAATGAAATTTAAATGCATCACTTCATAAAAGTTTTGAGTATTGCTCTGGCTTAGTATAATGTCTCATTCCCTTATTTACAAAAAAATAAGTTTTTTTTTTTTTTTGTGGTACCTTAACGTCCGTTAAGCTGGTTCGTCATATCGGACGATGGATGAAATGGGTGAAATGATGCTCAAATGATCTCGGAGTCCATGGAGCGTAAATTTACTCGCATTCTTCTCAAGATAAGGGAAAATCCCGCAAAAAACTTGACCCATATAACTCACTCTAAACGAGATTCGAACTCGCGACCTGTGGAATATGAGGAAGACACGCCAACACTACACTACCCAGACGGGCGAATAAGTATTGTATTTACAGGAAAATAAATATTACGGTCATTTTTACGGTATATCTTGAATAGGATGAAGCAGATAACAATGTTGCAGACTTATAGCAAAAAGTTATTTGGAATAAATTGTGTGTTTTTAAACGAGCTACATGATACGTAATATTTTCGTCTATAGTTTAACGCTACACAAGATTACACAAAATTCATTCCACAACAGTGAAGGTAGGTACACATTTTATGTCTCTTTTTTGTTTTATTTTATTTATATAGCCCCTTTAACATTAAAAGGGCATATTGGGGGGGGGCTTTGTATTAGAAACAACTCGTTGTCTGTAGATTCCCTACGTTGGGTTTAAATAGTTTTCTTTACCTCAAACACACACACATTCACTCTCACATGCATACTTCCAGACTCTGTGGCGGATAGCAAATAATTCTGGTTAAATAAAAATTCCTCGTCCAAGCCGGGAATCGAACCCGAGACCTCTGGGTGATTTATTTGTCTAGTAAAACATTTAATGTGGTATTTTATTCAAAATGATGAGAGCTATTTGGATAAAATACAACATTTCGAAAAATGTCCACGCAAAAAGTAGTTTGGATTAGGGGGGGGGGTGACAATCTTGGTGTCGCAACCTCTAGAAGGTACTGAACTTAATGCTCATTTTGGTATTTAACCGGATTTTCGTTTTTGAATTTAGCTTTTAACACACACACACAGAAGAATATTTTTTCTTTTAAAAATGCTCTTTTTGAATTCAGGGAATGTTAAAAATGTGTGTTTTCGGTGAAATGTCGGTATCGAATTTTTGGATTGAACGCAAATATTCCGCATTTATTATACCTAGTAGATACACTTATACGATTTTGTAAGAATGGTTCGTTAAAGCAGAATAAATATAAACGATAGCGGGTACGGAAAGTTATGTGATTGTAATTGTTATATTGCCCTTTCTCTATCAGGAATTTTGCAGCAGCAGGGTAAGGTATTTCCGCAGTTTCGATGTATTGAAATGGTAAACCAACACAATTGGCAGGTAACGAGGCATTCATCATTCTGTGCCGACCATTCAGTGATAGAGACGGAAAACGTGTCCTCCTATGACCTTGGGAACAATTGACTGTCGGATCCATGAGCGTGGAACATTACTGGCCGTGCTGGAACTAACCACTGCCTCCTAGATGTTTGCCCTGCCTCTTTACATGGCCTCCTCAACATGTCTTGGTAGTAGTTACAATATGACATTATTCAACCCATGGAAAACGAGGAAATAATAGTTAAACATCTGACTTTCTCTACATCTCTGCAACAAATTATTATTAAAAAGTTTATTCTTCTATTTACTTAATGCTAATGGAGAAAAATTCGCAAAAAATGTCTTATCACTTGCTTCCTTGCAAGTAGAAGTAAAATAAGGGAGAACCATAGGTTAAGGTGATAGTCAAAAGCTAGTTGCTATGTTGCTAAGTTTGCATGGACAGTCGTTGACAAATTCCTGTATGAGAAAATATAAGTTTTTTAAAGGTGAAATCAAACACAATAAAATTATAAATTATATAACATAAATTGTGAGTTTTAACGTGCTCTACATTTTTTTTTGTGTGGTAAGTTTTTGCCCATCTCTTACAATTTACCAGATATGCAAAATTCCGTAAAATTCATCCAGAATAAAGTAGCCTTCAGATGCTATTCCCAGAAAATCAAGATATAATTTTATTTGTCATGTAAATATCTTTAATATACGATATTTTAATCAAAATCGTTAGTTCCATGTAAAGGGTAGTTTGGGGGTGGGGGGATTTTTCTCAAAATCTTCGTGTCGCATTCCTGGAAATACCAAGTTTGCTATTTTACCGACTTTTCGTTTTTGAGTTATCGTGTCGGACACACTTTTTTCTGAGATTTCACCGGAAATACACGTTTTATGCTCCACTGTATTTAAACAATTAGAAAAAAGGTCCACTGTGTGTCCGTGTGTCTGTGAACACAACGAAAACGAAAAATCTATAAAATACCAAACTTAATGTTTAAGATTTTGAAGACAATCCCCCACATTAAACTACTCTTTCTTTACATGGAAATAAAATTTATACCAACTTTTCTGGAATATGCTGTGAAGACCTCTTCATTCTGGATGACTTTTGCATAACCGGTACACCAAAAATGTAAAACTTATTAAAACATTAAATGTATGTCACATTTTTTTCGTGGAGTTGACCATGACAGAGATTTTCCTTGTTATTGGTTTCAGTTTTAAAATTCTTAAAACTTTTCTTATACAAGAATTTGCCAACTCCTAGCCTGCAAAGAAACAAATTTCATTCACATAGAAACCAGCTTTTAAAAGATTGACTATCGTTTTATTTCCTTATTTTCCTTCTACTTACAAGGAAGCAAGTTATTAAGACAATTTCTGGTAATGTTTATCTCGATAAGCATGAAGCCGATGGAAGAATGCGCTTTTTAACAAAAATTTGTTACAGAGATGTACGGACACAGAAGACTTGTTTCGTGATCATGCAAACATCATGGCATTTCAAAGCCATAACACAGCGTTCTGTTTTTCACTTTCTCTACACGTACTATGTACATAGTGTATAAAGAACGTATTGCATCCACCCATAAAATTCGATACCGAGATTTCACCGGAAAAGTATTTTTAGAAAAAGGTCCGTGTGTGTGAGCACGATAACTCTAAACCGAAAAGTCGGTAAAATACGGTAATTTATTATGGGGTGCGACATGAAGATTTTGAGAAAAATTCCCCCACCACAAACTACCTTTTACATGGAAAAAATTTCGAAACTTTTGGTTTTCTCAAATATAACAATTTTGATTAAAATACCGTATATTAAAATATTTATATGGAAAATAAACTGTATATCTTGAATTTTATGGGAATGGCCTATAAAGACCTCTTTATACTGAAGAATTTTGTGGAGTTTTGCGAAACTGGTAAACCTTAAGAGATAGAAAAAAACTTGCTAACTAAGAAATTTAGGTCACCCTAAAACACACAATTTTTGTCATATACGATTTTATCATGGAATTGGCCCTTTCTGAGATATTCCTTGTTATTTGTTTCAGATTCAAAATAACTTAATTTTCTCACACGGGAAGTTGTAAACCCTCCATAGAAACGGATTTCAACCACATGGCAACAAGTTTTTAAAGGATTTACTATCGTTTTAGCCTGGTGTATTTAACGTCTACTAAAAAGAAAGCAAATAATTAGGACAATTTCTGCTAATATTTATCTTGATTATTATAAAGTAGATAGAAGAATACTCTTTTTAACAATAATTTGTCACAGCGATGTAGAGAAAGTCATGTGAATGGAACACATCAGATTTTATTTTTAAATCTGATAATCTCTTTAACGTGTTATATGCTTATACCTACAACAAAATGTAAATTAATTAAATAAAATTAATAAAAGAACAAGTTTTTTCAAGAAGAGTGATTAGAGAAATGCCTTTGAATGTTATAGTGCATTAAACAAACACATATTTATAATTTAAATGAATAAGGAATAAAGCAGAGAGAGCTTGGCAACTAAGTTCTTCGCAGCTGAAGACATTCTCTCTGAAAGTACGATTACAAAGTTCAATTTATTTATCTACAAAGCATTAATGTGGCTTCTGGAATTTCCAGTTAACGTACGGGAAACTAGATTCACGGCCTGCTCATATCTCTATCTGATGTCTTTTGTTGCTGCTTAAATGTACATCCATTTTAATATACGTCTACACAGCGAGAATATACACTCTCCCCAGGTATTACTGATTCCATGTCCTCTAGCTGTTTGGTAAACAAACCTTTTATTGATAACTATAATTTGTTATTTACATCATGCTAATCAAGATAAACATAAGGAGAATTAGTCTTATTACTAACTTCTTTATAAGTAGAAGGAAATATAAAAATGTAATGGCTAAAGCGATAGTCTCGTGCTTTAAAACCAGTTGCTATGTGAAACAATTGAGAGTCCAAACTCTTGGCTTGCCAGGAATAAACAAACGAGAAAAAAAAAATGTCTTCCCGTTTGAGAAAAGTTCAAGTGGCTAAAATTGAAACCAAATAATCCGGAATATCTCCAAAACGGTTAACTCTACAAAAAAACTGTATCTGATATAAACTGTGTATTTTAATGAGATCTACATTTTTTGAGCAGTAAGATTTTGTATACCTCTTACGGTTTGCCATGTATACAAAATTCGCCCAGAATGAAGAGGTCTTCAGAGGCTATTCCCAGAAAAGTCAAGATATATATTTTGTTTATCATAAAAATAACCTAATACATAAGGTATTTTAATCAAAATCGTTAAAGTCATTTTTCAGAAATTAAACATTTTCGAAAAATGTTCCATGTAAAGGGTAGTTTGTGGTGGGGGATGGGATTTTCTTGAAAATCTTCGTGTCGCATGCTTGGAAGATACTAAACTTAAATACAAATACTATGCTGTCCGGACACATACACATGGACATTTTTCTAAAAATTTTCGTTTTTTACTTTCTCTTGCCCCGGATGTATAATGTACATAGGGATAGAGAAGTATTGCATTCCACCCAAAAATTCGATGTCGAGATTTCATCGGAAATACATGTTTTAGGACCCCCTGAATCCAAAAAAAAGCATTTCCAGAAAAAGGTCCGTGTGTGTGTGTGTGTCTGTGAACACGCTAACTCAAAGACGAAAAGTAGCTAAAATACTAAACTTGGTATTTAAGTTTAGTATCTTCCAGGGATTCGACACGAAGATGTTGACAAAAATCCCCCCACCCCAAACTGCCCTTTACATGGAACCTTTTTCGAAAATTTTGATGTTCTTAAAAATGGCTCTAACGATTTTGATTAATATGTCCTATATTAAAGATATTTACCTGACAAATAAAATGTATATCTTGAATTTTCTGGGAATAGCTTCTAAAGACCTGTTTATTCTGGATGCATTTTTCTTAATTTGGCATAACTAATAAACCGTAAGATATATTCAAAAGCTTACTCTACAAAAAATGTAGGCCTTGTTAAAATACACAATTTACGTCATATACATTTTTTTCGTGGAGCTTACCGTTTTCGAGGTATTCATTGTTATTAGTTTCAATTGTGAAGTACTTATACTTTTCTCAGTCGGGAGTGTCCGTTTTTCTTTTGTTCTACTCCTGGCCAAGAAAAGAAGTGATTTGTAATGACAATCGCATAACGACGGCTTTTAAAACATTTGGCTATCGACTAAAGCTTTCCTGGCGACGTGTTAATTCAAAATCTTCTCGGGCTTCTAGCCAGGTAAAAACTTGGCTTGACACCAACGTTTCGAAGAAGTGCACCTTCCTCGTCTTCAGGGTGAACTGATCTAAACTAAAATAAGAACTAAATCAGTTCACCCTGAAGACGAGGAAGATGCACTTCTTCGAAACGTTGGTGTCAAGCCAAGTTTTTACCTGGCTAGAAGCCCGAGAAGATTTTGAATTTGGCTATCGATTTAGCCTAGTGTATTCCCTTATTTTCTTCCTACTTATAAGGAACTAAGTAATAAGAACATTGTGCTGAATACCTCGATTAACAAGGTGAAGAAAGAAGAATAATCTTATGTAAGAAATTTGTAGAACGGCTAGAAAGTCATGTGAGTGTAACACATCAGATTTTAATTCAGGGAATCCCAAAACATGTTTTTCCGGTGAAATCTCAGTATGAAAATTTTGGGTGCAATACAATACTTTTCTATGCACCATGTACGCAGTACGTGTAGAGAAAGTAAAAATGAGACAGACAGACAGAGGCGTGTCTAGTTCACAGAAGAATCATCTTGCAATCCGTTTTAAACTTTGAGGACGCAAACACAATGAGTTTAACAATGGAGTGGGAAATAACTGCAGACATTAAAACGTGCCTTGAATTCGAAGTACGTACATTTCTTTTTGAAAGCAGTTAACAGTAAGAGTTTGCGATAGCGTAGCATTTATTTGGCACACAAAGATGTTGCTGTTACTCTGGCGTATACCTGCTGTACGAATTTTGTAATTCCTAAGGACCAGTTTACTTAAACTGATGACATTGTTTCTGTACTTTACACTGCGTTTAAAACTCTGAAAACAGCCGTTTTCACCCAATGACCTCCAATATCGTGAAATCACTGTATACGCTGATTAAATTGCATGAGAATTGAAAGTTTGTCAATGAAACTTAGTACGAAGGCCACCCAGAAAGTGACAGACTTTTTGGCAGAACTAAATAATAACGAAAGATATCAACACAAAACTATATTTACAAAAAATACAGTATGTACCTACCTTTTTCTATTTCTCAACATAATCCCTATTCTGTCAAACATTTATTGTCATGTGGTACCAGTTTTTCAATGCCGAAGTTATCCTCTTCCACCACTAAGAAACTTATAACCAATTTATATTTTGAATTATGGTCATAATTATTGTGATTTTATTAATCTGAATTGGAGCTCGTCCTGTAGAAGTTTCTTATATTTTAACAGGACAGATTTTAACCATTTTAAATTTCATTTATTATATCTTAAATCCCCTAATTATTAAAATTTGAGATAATATCCTTTATCAATAATCAGTGTGATATCCAGTATTTTATGCATATTTCATGATGTTTTGTGATGTTTCCTCGTTTATATAACATCTAACGGTTGACTCTGCTCTACCGTGCAGAGGAGGTGGTGTGATGTATGTAAACACAAGAGAAACATAGCTCAGGGTCGTACAAGGCTCATTACCCCCTGAAATTTGTGCTTCATTTATGACACGGATTTGTTCACTACTAAATATCACATTATTTTCACTTATTTCACTGTGCGCGCACAGTATAGCTTAAAAACGAAAATATCACTTCAAGAACAGTTGGTTTGCAGAACAGGTAGAGAAGGGCATGTGAAAGGAGCACATAAGATTTTTCCTCTGATCATGCAAACCAAGCACAGCGATCCGCTTTTTACCTTCTCTACACGTACTATGTACCTACATGGTGTAGGTATCGCATTCCAATCAAAAATACGTTACCGAGATTTCACCGGAAATAGGGTTTTAAGGCCCCCTGTTTATAAAAAACATTTAGAAAAAGGTCCGTGTGTGCGTCCGTGTGTCAGTGTGTTTGTGAACACGATAACTCAAAAACGAAAATTCGGTAAAATAGGAAACTTGGTATATAATTTTAGTATTCCTCCAAGGATGCGACACAAAGATTTTGAGCATAATCCCTCCTCCCAAATCTACCTTTTCATGTAAAAAAAAATCGAAAATTTTTATTTTCTCAAACATGCTCAAACGATTTTGATTAAAATACCGTATATTAGAGACATTTACACGGCAAATAACTGTACAACATAATTTTCTGGGAATAACCTTTGAAAGCCTCTTTATTCTGGATTAATTTTGCTGAACTGGTAAATTGTAGGAGATAAACAAAAACTAAGTGCACAAAAAATTTAGATCTCCCAAAAACACACAGTTTATATCATAAAATTACGTTCTCTATACGTACTATGTACATGGCGTATAGAAAAAGTATTGTATTGCACCCAAAAATTCGATACCGGGATTTCAACGGAAATACATGTTTTGAGACTACCTGAATCCAAAAAACGCATTTTTAGAAAAATGTCTGTTTCTGTGTCTGTGTGTATGTACGTGTGTGTCTGTGTGTATGTACGTGTATGTGTGTGTCTGTGGGCAGCATAGCTCAAAAACTAAAAGTCCGTTAAAAACCAAACTTGGTGTTCAGGTTTGGTATCTTCCAAGGATGCCATACGAAGATTTTCAAGAAAATCCCCCCAACCCAACTACCCTTTACATGGAACTTTTTCGAAAATTTTGATTTTCTAAAAAATGGCTCTAACGATTTTAATTGAAATATTGTATATTAAAGATATTTACCTGATAAATAAAATGTATATCTTGAATTTTCTGATAACAGTCTCTAAAATCTACTTTATTCTGGATGCATTTTACGGAATTTTGCATAACTGCTAAACCGTAAGAGATAGACAAAAACTTACCACACAGAAAATATAGAGCACGTTAAAACACACAATTTATGTTATACACTCTTTTCGTGGAGTGCATGGTTTTTAGATATTCCTTGTTATTGGTTTCAGCTTTATAAAACCTATACTTTTCTCATACAGGAATTTGTCAACTCCTGTCCGTACAAACAAAGGAACTTCAGTCATATAGCAACCACCTTTTGACTATCACTTTAACCTATGGTACTCCCTTATTTCGCTTCTACTTTCAAAGAAGCAACTAATAAGACTATTTGTTGTTTTTTTCTCGATTAGCATGAAGTAAATAGAAGCATAATCTTTTTAACAATAATGTTACAGAGATGTAGAGAAAGTCATGTGAATGGAACACATCAGATTTTTTTGTTTCAGTTTTAAAATACAACTTTTTACATATAGGGAATTGTGAACTCCTGGCAATGCATAGAAATGGATTTCATGCACATGGCAACCAGCTTTTAATGTCGTTTTAACCTGGTCTATTCCTTTATTTCCTTGCTGTTTACAAGAAAGCATTTCTGCTAATGTTTGTCTGGATTAGCCCTAAGTAGATGGAAGCTTAAGCTTTTTAACAATAATTTGTTACAGAGAGTCATGTGAATGGAACACATCAGAAATGTGAGCATCGCCTAAGCCTGCTCTATTCTTCATATACCTACAACGAAATGTGCAAGTCTCTCGATTACTAAGAAGTAGATAGAAGGGTAAGCTTTTGTAAGAACAGTTTGTAGAAGAAGACGCAGCGAGAACATTTTATGAGTATAACAGCTTATTCGGCACTTAAATGTAGTAAACGACGCCATAAAAGTATTTCATTGCTATCATTATTTACACTCTTCAGATATTTATCTCCGCTTTCTTTTCTGAAATTCATAGAATTCTCGATTATTGTACAATTCCCCCCAAACTTGTTTCATCAGCATAAGGTTATTATAACTAGAGGGCGAAAGTTTAGGCACCAACAAGTAGTGTTATAAGTGCCTAAAACAGCCTCCTTAACTCTTATATATAATAAAAATCTGATTTGTTCTATTCACATGACTTTCTCTACATCTCTGTAACAAATTATTGTTAAAAAGATCTTACTTCGTGCTAATCGAGAAAAAATTAGCAGAAATAGTTTTATTACTTGCTTCCTTGTAAGTAGAAGCGAAATAAGGGAGTACCATAAGTTAAAGTGGTAGTCAAAAAGCTGGTTGCTATGTGATTGAAGTTCCTTTGTTTGTATGGACAGGAGTTGAGAAATTCCTGTATGAGAAAAGTAGGTATACTTTTTTAAAACGTGAAATCAAAAACAAGGAATAACTAAAAAAACGATCAACTCTATGAAAAAAAAATGTATATAACATAAATTGTGTGTTTTAACGTGCTCTACATCTTTTGTGTGGCAAGTTTTTGTCCATCTCTTACGGTTTAGCAGCTATGCAAAAGGCTATTATGTTGCCCTTGGACAGAATCTAACACGGGAAAACTAATTTATACTGCATAATAGCGCTTAAAACTGCTTAGAGTGCAAAATAGACATCAACAGAAGTATTTTAGTTACTATCGAACTGTTTTATTTAGACCTAAATCTTCTTGGAACCTGTAAATATAAAAGGTGAAGCCCTCAGCCATTGTGGGGGACAAGTTATCTAATTTAGCTGATCTGAACTAGCTGAATTATTAAACAAAACACAGCGCCTGTACAAAATTTAAAGGATATGCTGCTATATTACAAGAAGATAATAAAAATCAACATAATGTCATTCTTGGTGAGAGGGGGTGAATTGGATTGGTAATAATTTAAATTATTTAGTTGTTTCGTTGTTGTATATAAATGAGTTTATAAATTTATATATATATATATACATATATATATATTAAAATAATTTTAGCTTTTTAAGCGTTGAGGGAAAAATGTTAAATTAACTCCTACGAATATTGTTAAAAATTGAGCTTTCAATTGATTGAAACTTATTCTACTGTCTTTTATTTCTTTATGAGCGTGAACTCTGGGATTTCCGACGTAATGAAACCTTGCCATTGAAACTACTAGACAGTAGTGGATAGCATACTTCATGTCTGAATGTTGCCACTCTGCTTTTTTATTTTTTTTTTATTTTTTTTTTTTTAACATTTACTCTGTTTTAATACCGTTTTGTTGTTTTCTGCCAATTCACCCGCACATAGACATTTCACATATATATAAACACCCATGCCAAAGGCGGGAATGGAACCCACGATCCCCTGCGCCACGAAGCACCGAAGAGAGACGCTTCAGCGAGTGCGGCAATGGGACCGGCTGCTTCGTAAATTGCGCGAAAGCTACCAAATGCAGCCTAGGGAGCCGTACGCTTTTTTTTTTTTTAACCGTGGAGGGGTAAAATGCATTCCTGCATTCGACCCCTAGCCTAAATGCAATGGCTAGGGGGATATGTGGAGGTCCCTGCGCGTGCGCGGTATATCCACTACAAAAAACTCTCCACATGTTAATCGCAGTGCTGAGTAATTTCGTGCATTAGTCGGGTTCCGCATAGCACCCCGGTTAGTAAGTGAAAGCTTTTTAGCTGGAATGCATTGCATGCGAGCGCGTTTGTGTTACTTTGCTGCGGTTGCCTATGAAACTGGAAGTAGTGGTATAGAAAGAAAACATTTGAGTAAAATGAAATAGTACCTATGTTTACCATAGGTGGGGATAAATAAAACACGAGAGTTACCTAGCTGGTTGAAACTGAGTATCATAATAACGCAACAAAACAGGTTTTTCGCGGGATGGTATAGCCTGCAGGCGTCACGAACTCTACAAACAACAAAACGCTTTGGAGTGACTTCTTTTGTTCTTTGACACTGATCACAGGCAGCTTGAATGATTAATTCCGCCAACATCCTCGCCTTATATTGAGAGCTTGCAGCGGTTGGACTTTACTCTGGAATGCTGAATTAGCTATTTCCTCGATTTGCTTTCTCTACACGTACTATGTGCATATGTATAGAGAAGGTATTGTAATGCAACCCAAAAATTCAATACAGAGCCTCACTGGAAATACATGTTTCTAAGAACTTCTTTTAGCAAAGATGTCCGTGTGTGTCTGTGGGCTATGCTGCTCAAAAACGAAAAGTCCGTTAAATACTTTACTTGGTAATTATGTTTTGTGTGTTCCAATGATGCGATACGAAGGTTTTGAGGAAAATCCCCTCACCCCAAACTACCCTTTACATGGAAAATGTTTCGATAATTTGGCTCAAAATGTATTAATACTGATATTAAAGATATTTAGATGACAAATAAAATGTATATCTTAAATTTTCTGGGAATAGCCTCTAAAGACCTCTTTATTCTGAAAGAATTTTGCGTAACTGGTAAACCGTAAGAGATAGCTACAAACTTACCACACAAAAAATGTAGATCACGTTAAAACACAATTTATATCATATACAATATGTTCGTGGTATCGACCATTTCTGAGATATTCCTTATTATTTGTTTCAGACTTAAAATACTCGCAGGGAAAGTTGTAAACTCTTGCTCCTGCATAGAAACGGATTTCAACCACATGGCAACCAGCTTTTGATACATTTGACTCTCATTTTATTTCTCTTCTACATACAAAACTATGGCTTTAAAGGAAAGTTCCCCATAAGATAAAAAATAGTAATAGACGGAGAAATAATAAAACACCTTTCACTTCTTGGGATGTTGGACATCCTATGAGCAAGAAAAAGATACACAACAAAAACTAAATGAATTCCAACATATATGTGGAACTATACAAAGAAATAAAACCAGAAAAGAAACA
Source organism: Hymenopus coronatus (assembly GCA_030762935.1). Lineage (NCBI taxonomy): Eukaryota > Metazoa > Arthropoda > Insecta > Mantodea > Hymenopodidae > Hymenopus > Hymenopus coronatus. The sequence goes on from CM060896.1 coordinate 16,140,401, forward strand.
ATAAGGTACTGGCTATCCCTACACTCTTTCTTACTTGGTAGCGAAAAGTGGACTTTAGAGTAAACAGGAGAAGATTAGAAACAGCCGAGATGCAATTTCTTAGACGAATATCAGGTTACACATTAAAAGATATACACATACGGGAAGAGTTAAAGAGTTAAACATATATAAATTAGAGGAGAAGATAAATGATATAAAGTACCAATGGTTCCAACACAAACCAATGCGAATGCACGGCAATAGAATAACAAAACAGGCGCTCAATAGGGCGTCCTAGAATCCGATGGGAAGATGACTTTGAGCCGAAACGAGCTGAAGTGGAAGAAGAAGACGTACAAGGAAGCAAGTAATTAAGACAATTTCTGCTAATGTTTATCCCGATTATCATAAACTAGATAGAAGAATATGTTCTTTAACAATAAGTTGTTATAACGATGTAGAGAAAGTCATGTGAATGGAATACGTCGGATTTTTACTTTCTCTATAAGCACTATGTACATAGTGTATAGAGAAAATATTGCACTCCACCCAAAAATTCGATACCGAGATTTCACCGGAAATATATGTTTTAGGGTCACCTGTTACCAAAAAAAGTATTTTCAGATAAAAGGTCCGAGTGTGTGTGTGTGTCAGTGTGTCTGTGAACATGATAACTCAAAAACGAAAAGTCGGTACCAAACTTGGTATTTAAGTTTAGTATCTTCCAGGGATGCGACATGAAGATTTTGAGAAAATTCCCTCCACCCGAAACTACCCTTTACATGGAACTTTTTTCGAAAATTTTGATTTTCTAAAAAATAGCTCTAACGATTTTGATTAAAACATCATATATTAAAGATATTTACCTGACAAATAAAATGTATATTTTGAATTTTCTGGGAATAGTCTCTAAAGACTACTTTATTCTGGATGAATTTTGCATAACTACTAAACCGTAAGAGATGGACAAAAACTTAACATACAAAAAATGTAGATCACGTTAAAACACACAATTTATGTTATATACATTTTTTTCGTGGATTTGTCGTTTTTGAGATATTCCTTTTTCTTGGTTTCAGCTTTGAAAAATATACTTTTCTCATACAGGAATTTGTCAACTCCTGTCCATACAAACAAAGGAACATCAGTCACATAGCAACCAGCTTTTGGTTTTCACTTTAACCTATGTTACTCCCTTATTTCGCTTCTACTTACAATAAAGCAAGAAATAAGAATTTTTCTACTAATTTTTCTCGATTAGCATGAAATAAATAAAAGATAAACTTATTAACAATAATTTGTTACAGAGATATAGAGAAAGTCATGTGAAAGGAACACATCAGATTTTTATAATTCAGTATAGTCGACGAATAAAAGTGCGCAATTCACATTCCTTCCTCATGCTCTACTTACTGCATATCTATTGGAACATATAATCTTTCTCTAGCATCATACACTTCTTTCATATGCTTTATTGCTTACCTCCTCAGTTCGTCCAAATCACAAAGGAGTCTGGCAATGTTCAAAACTCTCACCTGAAACAGAAAAACCAGAATGATGGATTAAATATTTTCCTTAGTCCAACCATTTCTTTTAACAACAGGTTATAAAATGATGGAATCCTACTTACAATCCAGGTGTCATGAACACATTGTTGAAAAAAAAAAGTTTTTATAGAGATTGCTAGCTATTAGACATACCTACCCAATTCGCAATAAAGGAATGATCGCATTAGGAAAAAAAAGAAAATCCGATGGATTACATTTGTTTGTTACTTTCTCTACACGTACTATGTACATAGTGAGCAGAAAAGTTATTGTGTTCCACCCAAAAAGTCGAAATTTAAAAATTCACCAAAAATAAATTTTGAGGTCCGCAGAGTCCAAAAACTATTTTTTAGATAAAGTGTGTGAGTGTGAGTGTGTGTTCTTGAACACGATAACTCAAAAACGAAAACTCGGTTAAATACCAAAAAGAAAATCCCCCACACCCTTTTCATTAAAATAATTTTAAAAATGCTATTTTCTTAAACGAGGATCTAACGATTTTAACGATTTTCATTGAAATACCGTACATTACAGATGATTACATAACAAATAAAATGTATATCTTCAATTTTCTGGGAAAATTATGATATTTTTCATAACTGGTAAAACAGAAACCAAAACCTATTCCACAAAAGATGTAGATCTCGTTAACCACTCAATTTACATCACATATGTTTATATTCAGTATTTTTTGTGTTTTTTATTAGAATTGGCCATTTCAAATATATTGCGTTATTGGTTTCGATTTTGAAATACTTAAAATTTTCTCACACTGGAAGTCCTCATCCATTTCATATCCGTTTTGTTTTACTCCTGGACATAGAAGGAGAATCAATTTCAATCTAATCGCATAGCGACAGCTTTTAAAATATTTGACTATTACTTCAGCCTGCTGTACTCCCTTAATTTCCCTTCTACTTAGAGAAGGCAAATAATAAGACCAATTCTGCTAAGGTATACATGATTTAGTAGGAATAGTTTGCATAACAGGTAGAGGAAGCTACGTGAATGACACACATCAGATTTTAACTTAATCTACGCATACTACCCTATGTACATAGGGTTTAGAGAAGGCATTGTATTGCATCCAAAAATTCGATACCGAGATTTCACCGGAAATACATGTTTTTGGACGCCCTGTATAAAAAAAATCTTGTGTGTTTCATTCACATGACTTTCTCTACATCCCTGTGAGAAATGTTGTTTAAAAAGGCTATTCTTCTATCTCTTGATGCTAATCGAGATAAATATTAACAGAAATTTTCCTTATTACTTGCTTCCTTGTAAGTAGAAGCGAAATAACAGAGTAGCATAGGCTATCGCTAGTCCCTTTGCATCTGTAACAAAATCTGTAATGTAGATATTTCTCCAAAGAATAATCTTTGAAAGAATAGTTTGCTTAGCAATAATAAACTATACAGAGTGAGGAAATGAAACAGTTTTATTTATGGACGCTCTTTAATTGCTGCGGTTGTCAACGTCCTATGTATATTGATCGTGAAAGATCGCTAAATTTTGCTCAGAGGCATTTTTAGGCCTCAAGTATCCAACCCTGTTCTTTCATGATTTTAAAAAAGTAATTTAATATTGTAATTTTCACTCCATTACAAAAATATTTACGTGACAATTTATTTCCACTATTAAAGCGCCAATGGAATGGCCGAGGTTACGCAATTTCAAGTCATCTGACTGGAGCGATATTATTGAAAAATCTTATCGCAGCTGATGTTCACTTCTTTGAAATCTTGTCGCACCTGACGTTCGTATGTTTAATCCCCTGTCTTGGTTATTGGAAACAAGGTGACAATCCAGGCAGCCAACCTTCACTTTTAATAAGTGTCAGTTCCATAATTGTATTTTCAGTTAATTCAGTTACGATATTTATTCAAGTTTTATCCAGATCATTGTGTATTTAGTTAAAAATGGAGTGAAAATAATCATTATTTGTATTTCTTGTGTATGAGATGAGTGCAATAACCTCAAATAAAATGTTTGTTTCCATTCCACGTATTATTAAAAACTGAAATAAAATAAATATTCTGTATTTCTATTGACGCTATCGATATTCCTACGTAGGGTGTAGACACGGTCGGCCATATCATAATTCAGGAGGCAGTGAAGAAAGAGAGAAAGGAGAAAAACATCTGATGTGTTCCATTTACATGACTTTCTCTACATCTGTGCAACAAATTTTTGTTAAAAAGTTTATCCTTCTATTTACTACATGCTAATCGAGAAAAAATTAGCAGAAATAATCATATTACTTGCTTCTTTGTAAGTAGAAGCGAAATAAGGGAGTGCCATAGGTTAAATTGAGAGTCAGCTGGTTGCTATGTGACTGAAGTTCCTTTGTTTGAATGGTCAAGAGTTGACAAATTCCTGTATGACAAAAGTATAAACAAGAAATATCCCAAATACGATAAACTCCACGAAAAATTTGTACGGAACATAAATTGTGTGTTTTAACGTGCTCTACATTTTTGTGTGGTATGGTTTTGTCCATCTCTTATGGTTTAGCAGTAATGCAAAATTCCGTAAAATTCATCCAGAATAAAGTAAGAAAATTAAATATACAAATTTTATTTCTCAGGTAAATGTATTTAATTGACGATATTTTAATCAAAACCGTTGGAGCCATTTTTGAGAAAATAAAAATTTTCGAAAAAAGTTCCATGTAAAGGCGATTTTTCTGAAAATCTTCGTGTCACATCCCTGGAAGATACTGACTGGTATTTTACCGACTTTTCATTTTTGAGTTATCGTGTTCACAGATACACGGACCTTAGTCTGAAAATGCAGTTTTTGTATACAGGGGACCCTAAAACATATACTTCCGCGATATCTTGGTAACGAATTTTTGGGTGTAGTGCAATACCTTCTCTACACACTATGTACACAGTAGTTGTAGAGAAAGTAAAAATCGCTAAATATACATGGTTGAATGCGTTATTTACCTTTCAGAACTAATGTATTACAATGATAAAATCTCCCTTCCTATATATTATAAATTATTAATAGTCTATTTCGTTGACTTCTCTTATCAAATACATCTCTTAGAACAATTGGCTCTCGTCGCTTCGCTCCGGTCGTGAATTATGGACAAAATGAAAACACTCTGGTGTTCCTTATGAAAACTTTCCTGGAATATCGGACATAATAATTAGGTAAACGCCTAAATTGTAAACGATGTAAAGTTCGCCGATCGTGCCCTTAACAAAGATGGAGATGCGGCTCGGACGGTTGAGAGAAGCTGGCATGACCGGCGATCAAAGGTGGAATATTGCGCCGGAAGTAAGGGGCGGAATTCTCCAGGAGGGACTTGGGAAATTGTTGGGGATGTAATTTCATTCCGGAAGATGTTCTCCTTCGGCGTGTAAGAAGTAATGCCGGCCGTTCGTTCACGGAATAGTTCAACTGCCATCTTGTTAAAGAAATAGCTGTGTGGCCGAATTCAGCAACTGGGAAGTTACAACACTCAGTTCAGTCCGGTTCAGAACACCAGTGTCGATTATTTCTCAGCTGAAAGTACGAAAACAGAGTCTTACTCTTACGATAGAAAATATAACGTCTTACATTCGCATGACTTTCTCTATCCATTCCGCGAAATATTCTTATCCTTCTATCTACTTCTGGTTAATCAACTTTAAACATTTGTATAAATGGTTTTATTAAATATATTCTAGTAGATACAATGTAATAAGGCTTTTCAAAACATGTTTATTAATATTTATTTACTACTTATTACAGAATTCCTAGCTCCACGCATATATTTACTACATAAAAGAATTACACATATTTTGTTCATTGTGGCTTATAATTTCAATGGAACATTTAAGTATTTGCTTACTGGCATAAAAAGAGCAAACAATGAAAATTATATTATATTATACCGTGGCCGAGTGGTTACACCTCTAGCCTCTCACCAACAGTAAATTTTATCTTTAATCTTTAATTTTCTACAATTGTTCATGTAAATGGTAGTTTCTAGTAGGAGGACTTTTTTTTTTAATCCTTGGTGTCGTATCCTTGGAAGATACCAAACCTAGATACCAAGTTTGGTATTTAACAGCCTTTTCGTTTTTGAGCTATGCTGTCCAGACATATATATGGACCTTGTTCTAAAATGCTTTTTTTGGATTCAGAGGGACCCAAAACATGTATTTCCGGTGAAATCTCGACATCGAATCTTTTGGTGGAATACAATAGATACCTTATCTATCCATTATGCACATTGTACGTGTAGAGAAAGTAAAAAGACGGGCAGTTGGAACAGCTTGATCTATTAGGTGCATCGTGAATGGCAATACTAGTAGTAATAGTATTAAGAAGAACAAGAAGAAGGAAGAGGAGATACTTATGGGAGGAAAAGATTCGGTCACCGTGAAAATATTACGTAACACAATTTCATCATAGATCATTGCACATTTATTTTATCTAGGACTAAAAAGAACTTGGAATGTGATACTATTTTAAGAATTGAAGAATGAATGCAAACAGAAAGGAAGTCCTATTCCATAAGAACCTGTACTATACCTACTACAAATACATATGGTACCTTGTTTGACAAACAATAACTTTGGACTATCTCATTTAATATGTTGCTACAATGAGAGCAGAACTGCCTCCCACACAATGCCAATGTTTGCGGACCGCGTGTAGTTTTAAGCATATTACTACATACAATATCTTTCACTCTATGGATTCACAAACGGTTTCGCTCCAAATCTCCATTGTGGTTATGCAAATATATAGGGTGAGTCAAAAGTCTGCATACAAATGGAAATACGGATGGCCAATGTTTATTTTGCTTTTCAGGTAGGTGAACCCAATCCAAAGGCATGCCACTAATGACATTGTTTTGTTGCCTGGGAGTGGTACGACGCCTGCAACACAGAACACAGTTAAACCCATGACACGGTGGTGCTAGTAGCGCTGGTCAAGAGCCCGAAAAAGGGAACCCGACGTCTCTCAGCCAAAGCAGTGCAATGCGTATCTTGCGTACTAAGAAGTGGCAAGATGCAAATGTTGCAGCAGACTGCAAACGTTAAGGTGTGATGCGGGATGTGGGGTAACAGGATTGTTGGCCCGTTAAAGGAAACCTCAACGTTGAAAAATGTCATCTGCATGTCAATCTTGAACAAGAGACTTGTCTGAATTATTTCAGCAAGTCGCAGCTCCTCCGCATTACGGCATTGATGGCTAGACCAGCAGTTTCCTGGGCATTGGATCGGTCGACGTGGTCCGATGGAGTGGCCACCCAGGTCACCACATCTCACTCCCACAGATTTTTACCTGTGGGGGCCACCTGAAATCGATTGTGTTCCAGAAGAAAGTTCGAGATTTGGAACATCTTAAAAAGAGAATCACTGCAGCATACAAACAAATAAGGATCGCAACATTGACAGACATTCGTCGAAATTGGTTAGAGCGCCTTCACTTTGTGTGGACATGGAAGGGAAACATGTGGAACATATTCTATAATTGTAGCATAATATTATCCCCATTTGTATGGAGACTTTTGTCTCGCCCTGTGTTAGCTATATTCTAATAACAAAATACCGCATACTTTATTATAAAACATTAGACAAATGTGTTCTTCTCTTTTTACATTCAATGTACTGGAATACAAGAGGCTTACTTAGTTAACCCTCATCTTCTGGAGAACTTACACCCCCCCCCATATACCTGTTGAGAAAGAGCCGAACAAGGAACCAGACAATGAGTACATAGAACGGGGTATCGTGAGGAAGAAAATAATTGAAATCAAGGCAAAATTTATGAAAGGTGATGATGGAACACCGATGAAATGGCTGGCGGAACAGCTGGAGAACCCGAAGACAAAAATATGTGTTCCATATTTCTCTACATCTCGATAACAAATTATTGTTAAACAGCTTATTCTTCTTTCTACTTCATAATAATCGAGATAAACATTAGCAGAAAAGCCTTCTTATAAGTAGAAAAGAAATAACGGATTACACTAGGCCAAACGTTAGTCAAATCTTTTAAAACTTGGCTGCCGTGTGGATGAAATCCGTTTCTTTAAATTGCCACCAGAAGACAAATTCCCCCATGGAAAAGTTTTTTAAGTGATTTAAAACTGCAATCAATAGCAAGGAATATCTCAAAAACGGTCAATTCCAAGTAAAAAATGTATATAACATAAATGGTGTGTATTGACGAGCTCTACATATTTTGTGTGGTAAGTTTTTGTCTATCTCTTACCAATTATGCAAAATTCATCCAGGATAAAGGTGCCTTCACAGACTATTCCCTGAAAATTCAAGATATACATTTTATTTATCATGTAAGTATCTTTAATATACTATATTTTAATCAACATCGTTAGAGCTATTTTTGAGAAAATCAAAATTTTCGAAAAATTTTCCATGTAAAGGGTAGTTGGTGGTGCGGGGATTTTCTTGAAAATCTTCATCGCATCCCTGGAAGATACTGAACTTAAATACCAGGTTTGGTATTTAACGGACTTTTTTATTTTTTGGGCTGTGCTACCTATAGACACACACGCGCGCGCGCGCGGTCATATTTCTAAGATTGCAGCTTTTTTAATCTGTGATCTCAAAACATGTATTTCCGGTGAAATCTCGGTATCAAATTTTTGGGTGCATTACAATACCTTCTCTATCCCTTATGTACACAGTATGTGCGGGCTAGAGAAAATAAAAATACTCCACACAAAAATTCAGTATCGAGATTTCACCGGAAATATATGTTTTGGGACCCCCTGAGTAAGGAAAAAAGTATTTTTAGAAAAAGGTCCGTGTGTGTGGACAGCATAGCTCAAGACCGAAAAAAAACCCCTTAAATGCCAAACTTGGTATGCAGGAAAAAGAAAACCAAAACGCGCTGAGTTATCGCACTGTGATGGAATAAAGCAAAGCATAAGTACGGCGCATTGTTGATTCTATGCTATTTCAAAAGTTCCCAGCTGCGATCAATGCAATTTTGTTAAGTTTAAACAGGATGATATCCTGCCAAACTTTAAGCTTTTATCACTTTATATCTCTATATTTGTTTGATAATAAACGTTTTATAGCTTAAAAATCGCACTTCGAAGTAATAAAAATATAAGGAGGAGAGATATCGCGCAGGTCTTAGAATATCAATGTAGACATTTCATTATTTGCAGATATGACTTTTACTGGTAGATAACAGATGGTAGACCGATCGTAGGTTGGCAGCAAAGTCGCGTAGAGTACAGGTACGGGCATTCTTGTCACTGAGTGTCAAGTGACTTCCACTCGGTCTCTTCCGTGCAATACATAAGCAACCCAGAATTCCCACAAATATAACCTAATACTTTACCTCCAATAAAAAAATCTGATGTGCTCCATTCACATTATTTTCTCTACATCTCTGCTACAAATTACTGTTAGAAAGTTTATTCTTCTATTTACTTCATGCTAATCGAGGCAAAATTAGCAGAAATAGACTTATTACTTGCTTCCTTCTAAGTAGAAATGAAATAAGGGAGTACCATAGGTTAAAGTGATAGTAAAAGCTGGTTGCTATGTGACTGAAGTTCCTTTGTTTGGACACGAATTGACAGATTCCTGTTGAGAAAAGTATAAGTTTTATAAAACTGAAACCAAAAAACAGGGAACATCTAAGAAACGATCAACTCCACGAAAAAAAAAGTATATAACATAAATTGTATGTTTTAACGTGCTCTACATTTTTTGTGTGGTAAGTTTTTGTCCATCTCTTACAGTTTAGCAGTTATGCAAAATTCCGTAAAATTCATCCAGAATAAAGTGCCTTCAGAGGCTATTCCCAGAAAATTCAAGATATACATTTCATTTGTTAGGTAAATATCTTTAATATGCGGTATTTTAATCAAAATCGTTAGAGCCATTTTTCAGAAAATCAAAAGTTTCGAAAAAAGTGCCATGTAGTTTGGGGTGGGGCGATTTTTCTCAAAATCTTCGTGTCGCATACCTGGAAGATACCAAATTTAAATATCCAGTTTAGTATATATTTTACCGACTTTTCGTTTTTGAGTTATTGTGTGCACAGACACACGGACACATACGGACCTATTTCTGAAAATGCTTTTTTAGGATCAGGGGGCCCTAAAACATACATTTCTGGTGAAATCTTGGTATCAAATTTTTGGGTGGAGCGCAATACTTTCTCTATGCACTATGTATATGTGTAGAGAAAGTAAAAATGCTACTACCGGAACACTGCTGTACGCAATTACGAGATGTTTTCATAATAGTTGGTCGAACATTCAGGGAAGCATGGGTTCTTTCACATGTCGCATACTAAGATGCTATAATGGATTGATAACACATACAGTTCCAATTGGAGGTAGGCAAAAACAATCATACTAAACAATTAAAGAATATAAATGCATAAGTGAAATTGAGGGGGTCAGTGGTCTAACCCATCTTTTTAAAAAAAAATGGAGCATAACTCAGTTAAACACGCCTGGTTTCTTTGCGAATAACAAAAGCCTAATTTTAATCGAACTGATTGTTCACTGACACTTTTCCAGATTATTATTACACAACACATTAAGTACTGTTAACATAATGTTGAGATATACCTAACAATTTTAATTAGTGAGATGAAAATATTTTTCTGGGTTAGACCACTGTTGCGCTGACCCCCTCAATTGTAAACAACACAAATAACTGGATAGGTAGAGTCAGACTGAAAAGTTCAATGCCATAGCCGGGATTTGAACCACGGATCTCCCGGTCTCTAACCGGTTCTCTTAACTGAGCTACCATGGCAACATACCGGCATAAAATTTAATTTCTCAACTGACTGGCAACCCACTGGGGTTGTCATCTCAAAATAATTTGAGATCACCTTGTGGTTTACCGAGAAACATGCAAGTTAGTTGAGAAATTCAATGCTATTCCGGCATATTGCCATGGTAACTCAGTGGTAGAGCAACCTGCTAGATACCGGTTCAAATCCCGGCTATAGCATTGAATTGTTCAGTCTGACTTTACCTATCCTACTCCTGTCCTATACACGGCAATACAATTAAATACAAAACACTGTTAACAAAGTTACTACAATAAAAAACTCGACTTGAAAATAATTGCAGTCTGCAAACGTATAGTGGTGTGTGTGTCTGTCTGTCTGTCTGTAGACAGTGCCTATAGCTCAAAAACGAAAAGTCCGTTAGATACCAAACTTAGTATTTATGTTTAGTATCTTTCAAGGATGCGACACGAAGATTTTCAAGAAAATCCCCTCCCCCAACTACCACTTATATGGAAAATTTTCGAAAATTTTGATTTTTTTAAAAATGACTAACGATTTTGATTAAAATGTTGTGTATTAAAGCTATTTCCATGCCAATTAAAATGTATATCTTCAATTTTCTGGGAATAGCCTCTTAAGGCATCTTGAATGTGGATGAATTTTGCATAACTGGAAATCGTAAGACAGACAAAAACTTACTTTACAAAAAATGTAGAGATCGCTAAAACACACAATTTATGTTATATACATTTTTTCCGTGGAGTTGTTTTTTTTTTTTTTTTTTTTTTTTTTTTTATAGATATTCCTTGTTATTGGTTTCTGTTTTAAAATACTTTTCTCATACTGGAATTTGTCAACTCCTGGTCATACAGTCAAAGGTACTTCAATCACATTGCAACCAGCTTTTAAAATATTTGTCTATCACTTAAACATATGATATTGCCTTATTACAAGGAAGCAAGTACTAAGACCCTTTCTGCTATTTTTTTCTCGATTATCACTAAGTAAACAGAACAATGAGCTTTCCAACAATAATTTATTGCGGAGATGTAGAGAAAGTCGTGTTTCCTGCAGTATTATCTTTTTATCTTCCGTTTGATATAGGCGTACATGTCATAGTATGGCATACACTGAACTTCAAATCTTTATCGTAAGAATACCTAATGATGAATAAAGTAATTTGTTTTAAATTTTCAATGATATCTTGCATTTTAGTTAATTGTAATTTCTAGCTTTTCAAAATGAAGAACCGCATTACGCCACTGCTCCGATAGAAGGGAGTTATGCTACATTCAGCACGAAATGCAAACGCAGACGCAAGCGCAAGAGCTTGGACTCATACGAGGTACGTCCAGAAAGTAAGTTCCGTTTCAATTTATCTCCGCTGCAGCGCTGCGATCGCAGTTCCGCACATGCGCGGTAGACGCTCTGTATCAAGGAGAAGAAACGTGCGCCATTTTGAGATCGCTGTCAGCCACATACGCTTTGTTGTGCTTGTTTACAATGTCGGTGTTGATTGAAAATCCCGCCGCTTGTGAAATCAGATTTGGATTCGTTTTCTATATGCTAGGAAAGTGAAACCAATTGAAATTTATCGGCAAATTTGCGAAGTTTACGGACAAAATGCGATGAGTGATTCAATGGTGAGAAGATGGGTCCGACAGTTCAATGAAGGACGTAGTGAAGTGCACGATGAAGAAAACGAAGTGGGCGTCCATCTTTGGTTACAGAAGAACTGGTTCACGTGATTGATGACAAGATCCAGGAAAACCGCAAGATTACAATTAGTGCTCTCGCTATGGAATTTCCCCCAAAGCTCACGATCACTAATTCATGAAATTGTTACCGAAAAACTGAAATTTCGTAAACTTTGCCCACGTTGGGTACAGGCGGCAAACTTCTATGAAGAAGGTATACAAAAACTTGTGCCACGCTATGACAAATGCCTGCAAAATTTCGGCAGTTATGTGGAAAAGTAGTTTAAGAGTTGTAGAATTTTGTGCAATAAATAATTATTCTGTATCTGTACACAATTTAATTTTATTACCAAACGGAACTTACTTTCTGGACGTACCTCGTATTATTTAATGTAGGCATTCACATAGAAACAAGTAAGACGCAACGTAACGCAATGCAACGCAAGAGTTTGCAAACTCCAAACTTTATCCTTGCGTTGCATGCAAAGAGGAGGAATTCTGCTGCTTTTCTCTATGTATTGCCTATGAATTCTACAACAAACGATCGCACTAAAAGATTTTACAGGGTCTGCTGTACATGCATTATTTCACCAATTTCATTCATCGCCCATGACCAACCAGGTTAAGAGACGTTAAGCTGGAAAAAAAAAAAAAATCTATATCTAGGTTTACTGGTTCTCATAAATGGAAGACGTAGAGAGATAATTCTTAGTTCATTAAATGTCTAGCTTTATCACCTTCTGCAGTCTCTAAGCTTGTACTATTTTCAATAATGTTGAATGAGTAGTCATTGTGACGTCACTGCCGCGAGCGTCACAAAATAAACCTGAAGAACATAAACCATGAGTAATTATTAAAACAAAAGTTATATAAAACCCTCAAATATTTAATGTTATTAATCCTCCAATTACTAAACCTATATGAGCTACAGAAGAATAGCAATTAATTATTGTATGTAATTTTATAATATATTTATTTTGTAAAAGATTGACTGAATTTTCTTATGTGGTATTTGTTGGTTATGTTATTCAGTTAGTAACTTGGAAGATAACTTGCGGATCTAGAACTTCTTGCGTTGCGCTTACGATTCCATTGTGAATGGTATCTCCTTGCGTCTGGCTTATGCTTGGTTACTTCTGCGCTTGCATCTCTTTGAGAATCTCGTCCGGCAGTGTGACCCTACCGTCGCCCATACCTAATTAACAGTGCACCCCATTTAACCTGTATTGTGTTTTAAGGGCGCGTGACGCTATAGTTGAAAATGGTCACAAGAAGAGCAATTAAACCTTATGTCCTCCCTACTGCCGACCGTTAATGGTTTAAAGGAAACCTCTTCAACAAAACTGGGACACAGTAATATCACCTCACTCTCAATTCTTATAGACTTCCAAAATGAGCTTGTTTACTTATTGATCTGACTTTCAGTTATATACGCATTAAGTCACGTCGTATCCTGTTGTTATCCGTATATCGAAATTAGTTATTTCGTTACTGTATTACTTTCTCTACACGTACTATGTACATAGTGTATATAGAGAAAGTATTGTTATGCACCTAACAATTCGATACCGAGATTTCACCGAAAATACATGTTCCAGGTCCCGCTGAATCCAAAAAAACATTTTTAGAAATAGGTCCGTGTGTTTGCGTGTGTGTGTGTCTGTGGACAGCATAGCTCAAAAACGAAAACACAATTAAATACCAAAGTTGGTTTTTAAGTTTGGTATCTTACAAGGATGCGACACGAACATTTTCAAGAAAATCTTCCACCCCAAACTACCCTTACATGGAAAACATTTCGACTCACGAAATGTATATAACATAAAGTGTGTGTTTAAACGTGCTCTACTCTTTTGTGTGGTAAGTTTTTGTCCATCTCTTACGGTTTAGCACTTAGGCAAAATTCCGTAAAATTCATCCAGAAAAAAAGTAATCTTCTTCATAGGCTATTTCCAGAAGATTCAAGATATTATTGGTCAGGTAAATATGTTTAATATCAGATATTTTAATCAAAATCGTTACAGCCATTTTTAAGAGAATCAAATTTTTCGAAAAAAGTTCCATGTAAAGGGTTGTTTGGGTTGGGTGGATTTATCTCAAAATCTTTGCGTTGCATCCCTGGAAGACACTAATCTTAAATACCAAGTTTGGTATTTTACCGACTTTTTCATTTTTGTGTTATTCTGTTCACAGACACACGGACACACACACATACATGACCTTTTTCTGGAAATGCTTTTTTTTGGATTCAGGGCACCCTAAAACATATATTTCCGATGCAATCTCGGTATCGAATTTTTGGGTGGAGTGCAATACCTTCTGTATACACTAGGTACATAGTACGTATAGAGAAAGTAAAAATAATCTTTTTAACAATAATTTGCTGTAGAGATGAGGAAAAATGATGTGAATGGAACACATCAGATTTTTTTTTTTTTTTTCAGTTTTACATGAAAGTATATTAAATTTAGAAAGGAAATTAAAATTGGCGTGCAATAGCAGCAGGAGCACTAATTGCAGGCTGGGGAGAGATCGATGGGCCCCATGCCAATTACACAAGCTTGTTTCTGCTTCTCTCTTATTTTACAGTCGATGTGTTACTGGAATGGTTTTATAAGTAATCGGAATGCCTGGCTTATATTCCTGCCAATGTCGGAACGCTCGCTCCATGTGAGCTATTTCCAACTTTGAATGGGGAAAAAGTTCAAGCTAATGACTTTACATTTACGAATATTTGAAGCGAGAAATCAGGGACCAGTTTTTTACTTTCTCTACACGTACTAGTGTATACAGGAAGTATTGTATTCCACCCAAAAATTCAATATCGAGACCTCACCGAAAATATATGTTTTAGGACCCCCTGAATCAAAAAAAAAAAAATCAGAAAAAGGTCATGTGTGTGTGGACAGCATAGCTCAAAAACGACAGTTTGGTTAAATACCAAACTTGGTATGTAGATTTCGTATCCTCCAAGGATGCGACACGTAGATTTTCAAGAAAATCCCCCCACCCGCAACTACCCTTTACATGGAAAATTTTTCGAAAAGTTTGATTTTCTAAAAAATGGCTCTAAAGATTTTGATTAAAATCCCATATATTAAAGATATTTACATCCCAAATAAAATGTATAATTGGAACTTTCTGGGAATAACCTCTGAAGACCTGCTTATTCTGGATGAATTTTGCTGAATTTTGCCTAACTGCTAAACCGTAAGAGATAGACAAAAACTTACACACAGAAAATGTAGATCTCGTCAAAGCACTCAATTTATGTTCTTTACATTTTTGTTGTGGAGGTATCCGTTTCCGAGATATTCCTTGTTATTGATTTCAGTTGTGAAGTATTTATATTTTTCTCAACAAGTAAATGATCGTTTTTCTTTTGTTCTACTCCTGGCCAAGCAAAGGAGCGATTTGCAATGACAATCGCATAACGACAGCTTTTAAAACATTGACTATCGGTTTAGCTTATGGTATTCCCTGATTTTCGTCCTATTTGTAAGGAACTAAGTAATAAGAACATTCTGCTAATGATTATCTCGATTAACAAGGTGCAGAAAGAAGAATAATTTTATGTAAGAAGTTTGTAGAACAGCTTTAGAAAGTCGTGTGAGTGTAACACATCAGATTTTGGCGAACTATAGTGCCATTGCAAT
This sequence comes from Hymenopus coronatus, assembly GCA_030762935.1. Classification (NCBI taxonomy): domain Eukaryota; kingdom Metazoa; phylum Arthropoda; class Insecta; order Mantodea; family Hymenopodidae; genus Hymenopus; species Hymenopus coronatus. The sequence goes on from CM060896.1 coordinate 16,156,025, forward strand.
AATAAAGTATATATAATGTGTACATTCACATAACTTTCATCACGCACCATCGTTTATTTGTATATAGCTTGTACAACTATTCTTACAAACGTTTATATTTCTATCGACTCCATGTTAAAGTAGACAAACATTTACAGAATAGTTTTATTACAGGTATATGGACATACACGGACCTTTTATTAAAAATGCTTTTTTGGATACAGGGACACTAAAACGCCAATTTCCGGTGAAATCTCGGTATTACATTTTTGGGTGTAATACAATAGCTTCTCTATACACATAGTACGTGTAGAGAAAGTAAAAACCGTGGTTCTAATTCTGCAGATATATGCACTGAAGTTTTTGAATGCCAGAACTTTCTAATTGCCCTCATGAATGATCGTTTTCATTTATTTCCTTTGTATTTGTGTTGTAATCAAGTTTGTATACAGACAAATCTGATGTGTTCCATTCACATGACTTTCTCTATATCAAGTTTGTATACAGACAAATCTGATGTGTTCCATTCACATGACTTTCTCTATATCTCTTTAAATTATTATTGTTAATAAGCTTATCTTTTATTTATTTCATGCTAATCGAGAAAAATTAGCAGAAATAGTCTTATTTCTTGCTTTATTGTAAGTAGAAGCGAAATAAGCGAGTACCATAGGTTAAAGTGAAAGCCAAAAGATGTTCCTTTGTTTGTATGAACAGGAGTTGACAAATTCCTATATGAGAAAAGCATAAGTTTTTCAAAGCTGAAACCAAGAAAAAGCAATATCTCAAAAACGATCAACTGCACGAAAAAAATGTATATAACATAAATTGTGTGTTTTAATGTGCTCTACCTTTTTTGTGTGTTAAGTTTTTGTCCATCTCTTACGGTTTAGTAATTATGAAAAATTCATCCAGAATAAAGTAGTCTTCAGAGGCTATTCGCAGAAAATTCAAAATATACATTTTATTTGCCAGGTAAATAACTTTAATATACGATATTTTAATCAAAATCGTTAGAGCCATTTTTGAGAAAATCGAAATTTTCGAAAAAAGTTCTATGTGTAAAGGGTAGTTTGGGGTGGGGGTATTTTTCTCAAAATCTTCGTGTCGCATCCCTGGAAGATACTAAACTTAAATACCAAGTTTGGTATTTTACCGACTTTTCGTTTTTGAGTTATCGTGTTCACAGACTCACGGACACACATACTCGGACCTTTTTCTGAAAATACTTTTTTTTGGATACAGGGGATCCTAAAACGTATATTTCCGGTGAAATCTCGGTATTGAATTTTTTGGTGGACAGCAATTCCTTCTCTATGTACATAGTACGTGTAGAGAAAGTAAAAAATCTGATGTGTACCATTCACATGACTTTCTCCATATCCCTGCAACAAATAATTCCTAAAAAGTTTATAATTCTATTTACTTTATGCTAATCAGAAAACATTAGCAGAAATAGTCTTATTACTGGCTTCCTTGTAAGTAGAAGCGAAATAAGGGACAATTGTGGGTTAAAGTGATAGTCAAAAGCTGGTTGCTAGGTCAATGAAGTTCCTTTGTTTATATGGATAGGAGTTGACAAGTTCCTGTATGAGAAAAGTATACGTTTTTCATAGCAGAAACCAAAAATAAGGAATGTCACAAAAACGACCAACTCCACGAAAAAAATGTATATAACATAAATTGTGTTTTAACGTGCTCTACATTTTTTGTGTTGTAAGTTTTTGTCCATATCTTACGGTTTAGCAGTCATTCAAAATTTAGTAAAATTCATCCAGAATAAACTACTCTTCAGAGGCTATTCCCAGAAAATTCAAGATATACGTTTCATTTGCCAGGTAAATATATTTAATATCCGAAATTTTAATCAAAATCGTTAGAGCCATTTTTGAGAAAATCAAAATTTTCGAAAAACCGTTCCATGTAAAGGGTAGTTGGGGTGGGAGTATTTTTCTCAAAATCTTCGTGTCGCATCCCTGGAAGATACTAAACTTAAATACCAAGTTTGGTATTTTACCGACTTTTCGTTTTTGAGTTATCGTGTTCACAGACACGCGGACACACGGACACACGGACACACGGACACACACACACACACACACACACGGACCTTTTTGTGAAAATGCTTTTTTTGGATATTGGGGACCCTAAAACATATATTTCCGGTGAAATCTCGGTGGAGTGCAATACTTTCTCTATACACTATGTACATAGTGCGTATGGAGAAAGTAAAAAGCAAGTTATCTGTAGCACAAGATTTTTTTGAAAGCTAGCCACAGCACTAATGAATTATGTTTGCTGGACACTCAGGAAACCACGCCACATAACAATTGATGTTACTTGCAGCTGGACTTCACTTGTTGACAATCATTTTGAACTGTTGGTGTTACAGGTCTCGCGCCAATTATTGACGAATGACATTTATTAAATGAGAGATTAGACGCGAGTTACTTGCTCACCTTTACTGGAGCATTGGTACACATAAAGGGGAACGACAGTCAGATGTTGTGTATGTTATTCTCATGTACATTCACTACAAACCAAATATTACCCCTTCCATGTATTCACTGTCAGCCGCGGTTACTTCTTACACCACACTTTTCCCGACGTTTCTCCCTCGTCTTCTTCTGAATTGATGCCGTTTTCATCTCTCGTTAACCCAGAACACTTTGCAGTCAACTGAATGGTGTGTATTCTTCTTCTTTTCCTCTCCCTTATGCCATTTCAAGCGTCGGGTTTCCTCAGCCGATCATGATCCATTTCCTATATTTTGTCCTATCCCTAATTAGTTGTTTAACTTCCCACAAAGTCCTTCCTTTCTTATTCACTATTTTCTCTCCATTCAATTCTTGGTCGCCCATACCTATATCGCTTTCCAGTTCTCATCCATCCTATTAATGTGTTCAAACCACCTTAAAAGATTTATCTCTATCTTTTTACTTTCTCTACACGTACTATGTACATAGAATATAGAGAGCGTGTTGTATTGTACCAAAAATTCGATACCGAGATTTTACCGGAAATCATGTTTTGATACCCCCTGAAATAAAAAAAATAGCAAAAGGTGCGTGTGTGTGTGTGTGTGTGTGTGTGTGTGTGTGTGTGTGTGTCTGAGTACAACGTAGCTCAAAAACGAAAATATTGGTATTTAAGTTTGGTATGTTCCAAGATTTTCAAGATAATACCCCTACCCCAACTACCTTTACATGAAAAATTTTCGAAATGCTTTATTTTCTCAAAAATGACTCTAAAAAGTTTTATTAAAATCTCTTACATTAAAGATATTTACCTGACAAATTAAGTGTATATCATGTATTTTCTGGGAATGGCCTCTGAAGACAAACGTTATTCTGCATGAAGTTTACGGAATTTTGCATAACCGCTAAGACATGGACAAAAACTTACCACACAAAAAATATAGAGCACGTTAAAACACACAATTTATGTTATATACATTTTTTTTCGTGGAGTTGGTCGTTTTTTAGATATTCCTTGTTATTTATTTCAGTTTTAAAATACTTAAACTTTTCTCATACTGGAACTTGTCAACGGTTGGTCACGTAAAATGTCAATACCATAGCAACTACATTTCAAAACATATTAATGTCGGTTTAGTCTAGTGTATTCCCTTATTTCCCTTCTACTTATAAAGAAACTAAGTAGCAAAACCTTTTCCGCTAATATGTTAGCATTGAATTGAAGAAAAAGATTTTTAACAATAATTTGTTACAGAGATGTAGAGAAAATCATGTGAATGGGGCACATCAGGTATTTTATTACTGGTTCTTGATTAAAAGTAACGCTGTGTATTCTCGAATCGTTAATCATAAGGAAGCAGAGAAATTTGTTATTGTAACAAAAACTATTTGTTTTTCAAGGGCAGCCTAGCTCATTATATCTTCACTAAAGTCATTCTTCGAGAAGGAACGAGCAGCCTGTTCACTATTTGCATCTAACCAAGAAGCTCCCCACTCCAGGGAAAGACGATTAACTCACTGTAAAATGTTTGAATGTTTCCATTAGCTAGTCATAGTCCATATTCTAGTCATATTGGCATTTATATTAAATAATCCAGAAAAGTTTACAAAAAATGCAGATATTCATAACAAAGAGACTAGACATAGGCCAACAAATAATTTGCAGTTATTCCAAAAAGGGGTTTACTAAGAAGGTTTGTTTAATTCACTTCCCTATTCTATAAAAGAATTGCAAATAAATAAAAACAAGTTTAGATCAGAATTAAAAAGATACCTTATTGCTCACACTTCTATACAGAGGAGGATTTCATTCAATCAAAAAATACTGGTAATAATGTAACAATGTAAACATAATAAACATGAATATTCTAAGAATGCATATGCGCGAGTAGGTTTTTCGAAACAGACGTGTAATTGTAAATTATACAAAACTAATAATTATGAAGATTCATTGTCTGAGTTATTATTTGTAAATAAATGTATTAATAAGTAAGAATAAATGTAATTGTTGTCGTACTAGGGTTGGCTGGTAAGTCCCGGACCTCTTAATGAAAACAGCATTTAAACTTGTTTTTTTTTTTTTTTTTTTGCTTTATTTCTCAACATAATCTCCAGAAAGGCTAATACGTTTGTCATATCGGTGTTCTAATTTAATTAAACCATCTCTGTAGTGCGATTTATCAAGGTCTTCAAAATAGTTGTTTACCGCATCAATGACCTCCTCGTTGCTGTGAAGTCTTCGTCCTCCAAGACATTTTTTGAGGTTTGGGAACCGTTGGTAGTCACTGGGTGATAGATCTGGCGAATGGGGTGATGTTCAAGCAATTCGAATTTTAATTCGCACATTTTTCCCATTGCAATGACTGAACGATGGGCCGGAGCATTGTCGTGAAGAAACACGTTTTTTTTTTGCCAAATGAGGTCATTTTCTTTTCACCTCATCACTTAAACGTTGCAGCAAGCTTGCGCAGTAGTCACCAGTGATACTTTTACCCTTTTCCAAGTAATTAATAAAAATAATTCCCTGTGCATCCCAGAAAACACTCGCCATAACCTTGTAAGCTGACAAAATTGACTTGGTCTTTTTTGGAGTTGGTTCACCTGGCGCAATCCACTGTTTTGACTGTGATTTACTTTCTGGAGTGTAGTGATGTATCCAAGTTTCATCCATAGTACTAAGCCGTCTCAAAAATTCACTGACATTTTTACGGTAGGACTCCACATTCTTAACAGAAACAGTTTTTCATTGCAATTTTTGATCAGGTGTCAACAAACCCGGCACCCAGCTTGCATAGACCTTGTGAAAGCCAAAAACATTACTTAAAATATTACCTACACGTCCTTTTGATATGTTTACAGCCTCTGCTAGCTCAAGCAACTTTAATCTGCGGTCTTCCAGTATTAAACGATGATTTTTTTCAATGATCTCTGGGGTTGTCACTTCTACAGGGCGTCCAGAGCGAGACTCATCACTAGTGCTCGTACGTCCCATTTTAAACTGTGCAACCCACCTTTTTATCATTGAATATGAAGGAGCAGAGTCTTTCAATGCACTGTCCATTTCCTTCTTGATTTCTTTAGGCGTTAAGTCTTTCACTGCTCGTTTTTTTAAAATCCTCCATTTTCGTGAAAACTCAAAAGTTGTCTTGCTTAAAATGCTGTCATTGGAAAACTTAACAATCTATTGACCTGTAAGTATGGATACAAGCTAGTCTAGAGTTAAACTATATTGGCCTAGTGGCGCCATATCTGTGTGAGGCCCGGGACTTAACAACTGACAATCGTATATCCTAGAGTTTGGGCATAGAGTCTAATCTCATATAGGACATATAGATTACATGTTATGTGTGCATGTATTATGTATGTAGCACTGCATGATTGCAGTTCAAGGACAGAGTAAACGACAGTACTCATTAGGCCGGGGGGTGGGGTCCCCCTAATGGGCGCCCGAAGGTGAGTCCTGAGACAGTGTTCCGCAATGACGTCAGGAAGAAATATTGACAGAGCTCAGATCTCTGGAACATCGTCGCCTGGTTCCTCAGCCCGGAAAGCGATGACAAGGAAATGGTGGTACAGGAAAGTTGTTGGTTGGTCGCTGCAGTTGTTACCGCCTGAGTCACCCCATCAGTTTGAAATTATAAAAACCTTCTAAATCTTGTCAAAAAGAACGGGGAGGGGAAGAAATGAAATTAAATGATCACTGAAGTTTAGGCGCTAACGGCGCCATGTCCAGTAAGCCAGGTTGTGCATTCCAAAATGGGTATCTGCTCTCCTCGAAAGTTGTCGTTGGTTTTGCTTTCTCTAACATGTATAGTAAAGAACGTTTTGTATTGCACCCAAAAATTAGATATCGAGATTTGACCTTAAATATGTTTTGAGACCCCTGAAGTAGAAAAGAAAAACATTTTTAGAAAAAGGTCCGTGTGAGCGTGTGTTTCTGTGAGTCTGTCTATAATGTTCACGCCGTGGCCGAGTGGTTAGAATACTAGCCTCTCACCTAGGCTTCAATCCCAGGTGACCGAATGTGGAATTTGTGGTGAACAAAACGACGCTTTGGATTTTCTCCGGGTTCTCCGGTATCGCATTCCAGCGGTGCTTCATCTCCATCCGATGTCATCGCCTGCGGTGCCATCTGTAGTGAAAGCGGGCGTTAAACACTATAAAAAAAGCTGTCTGCCTTTAAGCAGCTTAACTAAAAATACGAAGAGTCCGTTGATATTTAGGATCAGTATCTTCCAAGGTTGCGCCACGAAGATTTTCAGTAAAATCCCCCCGCCTCCAACTACCCTTTATATGGAAAATGTTTCGAAAGAAAGAAAAAAAAAAAGGGCTGTGACGATTTTTATTTAACAAAAAAAAAATGTGTTTGAGATATTTTCATGACAAGCGAACTTTATATCTTGAATTTTCTGGAGATAGCCTCTAAAGACTTCTACAATCTGCATGATTTGTATAACTGGTAAACCGTGAGCTTAAGATAAACAAAGTACATAGATCTCGTTAAAACACACAGTACATTTACGAGATATTCCTTTTTATTGGTTTCATTTTTAAACTTTTCTCTAACAGGAAGTATCTTTCATTACAATCTCTTTTGTTGTTTACTCATGTCAGTGTAAAGATATTCAATGTTTCACATAGCAACCAGCTTTTAAAATATTTGACTATCGCTTTAGCTTAGTGTAGTCCCTTAGTTCCCTACTACATAGAAGGAAGCAAGTAACAAGACAATTTCTGCTCTTGCCCGCCTGGGTAGTGTGGTGGTAGCGTGTCTGCCTCATATTCAAAAGGTTGCGAGTTCGAATCTCGCTTAGGGTGAATTGCACAACAAATAATTTGAGTGTAAATGAAAATCTCAACTTTAAGTTTAATCTGTTCCTCTTCCTAGGTACATTTTCCGATACAATCAATTTGCTTCTTACTTAATTTCAACTAAATAAGGAAGATTCATAATTCAATACTTTTTGAGTGCAGATCAAATGTTATGAAGATATTTGATCGAATGAAAGCTGCTAACTACACGGATAAGGTTTTTTTCGGGATTTTCCCTTATCCTGAGTAGACAAATGTCGAGTAACTTTAAGCTCCATGGATCCCGAGCATCACTTCACTAATTTTATTCACCTTCCGATATGACCAACTGGGTTAAAGGACATTAATCTAAACTAAAAAAAAAAAAAAAAAAAATCTGCTCTTGTTTATCTTGATTAGTATGATGTAAAAGAAAACTCTTTTATTAGAATAGTTTGTTTGCAGCACAAGCAGAGAAAGTCAGGTGAATGGAACATATTTGATTTTTCTGTTCTCTTGCTGAGCTGTAGCCACATCTTTAAGAATAAGCAATCCCTGCTAATGGAATATCCCATAAATCGCTGTTACTTGCAGACGCGGTGAACAAAACGACTGTTATAAATTTTCACGATCTTCACACAAACTTCCACCTTACTTTGCCTGCAGTTTACGACGTAAGCAACAACTTGCAAGCGAAGGGTTGAGGAAAATGTAAACCGTTGGGGCGAGTGTAAAATTCCCAGCGCAATTCTTACATAATGTAGTGACGTAAGCTCGCCAATGCAACGTTGTGGAAAAACCAGATATTACTAGGTAAGTTCCTCAGGGTCAGTCTCCGGACGCCAGAGGCAATGTTTGCCTTTTAACACCAACACATTCTCAGAAATGTGCAGTGCCACATCAAGAAACAGACAATCTTATGCACAGTTTTACTTTCTCTAGCCCGTATGAAAAATGTACATAGTACATACAGATTGTATTGTATACCACCCAAAAATTCGATGTCGAAATTACACCTGAAATATACGTTTTGGGATCCCCAAGTCCAAAAAAAAAAAATTTAAGAAAAAAGTTCGTGCGTGTGTCTGTGGACAGCATAGCTCAAAAATTAAAACACAGTTAAATACCAAACTTGATATTTAAGTTTGGTATCTTCCGAAGATTTTCAAGAAAATCCCCCCACCACAAACTATCCTTTACATGGATTTCAAATAACTGGCTCTATTAATTTTGATCAAAATCCCGTATATTAATGATATTTACATCACAAATAAAATGGATATTTTGCATTTTCTGGGAATAGCCTCTGAAGACCACTTTATTCTGGATGAATTAGCCAAAAACTTACTACCCAAAACATGTAGATTACGTTAAAGAACACAATTTATGTCATATACGATTTTTTCCTTGAATTGACCATTTCTGAGATATCCCTTTTTGTTTGTTTCACATTTAAAATACTTAATTCCCCTGAAGTAGACAGAAGAATAACAGTTTTTAAATAAAGTTAGTACAGGAGCGAGCCCAGCAAGTAATGGACTGCAAAGATTTAGTTTTTCGCAAGAAAATTTGATGTGTTCCATTCACATGACTTTCTCTACATCGCTGTATGAAATATTATTAAAAAGCATATTCTTCTATCTACTTTATGATAATTGAGATAAACATTAGCAGAAATGTGCTTAATTACTTGCTTCCTTGTAAGTAGAAGGAAAATAAGGGAATGCACTATGCTAAAACGATAGTCAAATTTTTTAAAAGCTCTTCGCCATGTGGTTGAAATCCGTTATTATATAGGACCAGGAGTTTACAACTTTCCGTGTGAGAAAAGTTTTAAGTATTCTAAAGCTGAAGGAATAACAAGGAATCTCCCAGAAATGGTCAATTTCACGAAAAAAACGTGTACGGCATAAATTGTGTGTTTTAACGTGATCTACATTTTTTGTGCAGTAAGTTTCTGTCAGTCTTTTACGGTTTACCGGTTACGCAAAACTCATTCAGAATAAAGATGTCTTTAGAGGCTATTCCCAGAAAGTTTAAGATATATATTTTATTTGCCATATAAATACGTATCTTTGATATACGGTATTTTAATCAAAATCGTTATAACCATTTTTGAGAAAATCAACATTTTTGAAAATGTTTCCATGTAAAGGGTAGTTTGGGGTTGGATGTCATATCCCTGGAAGATACTAACTCCGGTGAAATCTGGGTATCTACTTCTTTTGTGCAACACAATACCTTCTCTATACACAATGTATGTACCGCGTGTAGAGAAAGTAATAAACAGACTGTCATCTCATCTTCACATTCCTAAATTAAATAGCCTTTCCTAGGACAGTAATGAGACATCTGGCGTCTGAAAACCTGTGGCTATAATGTCCGCGTCGCACTATCTATACGTAGATGCCATATTGTTAATCGAGCATCTCTTTCTGTCAACAATAATGAATCAGTACTATAGGAATGTAGAGAAACTGAAAAACTTAAATTTAGAAATATTTCTTCATACAGATGGGAGAGCTACGTTTCATTGGGACACTTCTCAGAATGGGTTTTTCGTGGCCCGAAAATATTGAGCAAGTGCATGTTAAGGTCTGTTTACCTGCCGCAGCGAGGATCTTGCCAAGTCCTGTCGGCCTAGCAATGTTCTCTTGGTCAGGAAGATGTCCTAGATCGCCACTATACGCACACGGTCACGAGGGCACATAGATGGCACCATGCTTCGTAATTATCACTATTTGATATAGTTGAGTTTAGCTCAGAGACTCTCTTTCATAGTATGATCTTTAATGCTCAAATAAACTACACACTTTACTTCCCTTTCGAATGAAAACATTTTAGTGCGTAAAAATCGGTCACCCTCCGTCAGGATAGAACCTGTGACTTTGGATGCTAGAAATTAACATTGTAGCAGTACACCAAGTACAGAGAAACTTCCGTCTCGTCCAGGATTGGTGGCGCATCGTCGTCAATCCGGGCAAAGGTCATGCTGTTCTGTTCACCAGCAGATGCACCCCCGCAGATGAGATAGCCAACTTTTCCTACCAGCGCTAAAGGATAGAGTGGAAAAATTCCATCCGAGCCTAAGTTTTTGTGAGCATCTGCAGGGAGCGACAAACAAAGCTAAGGTGGACGATGACCGCCCTATAACCTTTTCTGGCCTCTCAAATGCCTGTTCACCTAAAGTTACGCCTTTTCAAGACGTCCATAATACCCTGGCTATCTGGTTACAGCAGATACAGTCCGTATGCTCTGTATGTCATCGCTTCGCAGTGATGCTACTACACACAACTTCGGCTCTCCCATATGTGAAGATTAGGCGCCGGGCTCAATAATTTTACACCAGATTTGCCCAACAGGGAACCCCTTGTCAGAGGAGCCTACCTGTAGCGCTACCTCCCTAACATCATCAACTGCACCAAACCAAATCTTAAAACCATCCCTATGTGTAGTGAAGTCCTTACAAGGGTAGGTATATAGCAACTCCATCTGGGCTCACCACGATTCAACCACATTTCGCAGCACTCCATGAAGGTCAACTTACAATTTATTTAAAATACGGTGTCTTTTAGAATGTCATGTCGCACAGCATAAAAAGTCTTGCGAGACAGAAAGTTATGCATGTGAACATTAGGGCAAGTTCTTAAAACAATTTGACTCAACCGGCATATTTTGTTCTTATGTATTTTGGAAAGGAATCATAAAAATCCTTAATTATAGTTCTTTAAATGAACTAGCCTAACTTTGAAATTTGAGAAACGTATATAAGACTATATTTCACAAACGGTGTTTTACAGATGCACTTTGATACACAAAACGGTGACAGAAACAACAATGATATGTGGGGTTTTGTTAAGACTGTGTCATACTCAATCCTGCGCTCTGAACATGAATAAGGACAAAATAAAAGCAATCACCTATTTAATGTTCCTCTTTAAAGAGCTTCATCGAAAAATTGGTCTTTCTAATTAAAAAAAAAAAATAAAGCTGTTCCATTCACATTACTTTCTCTACATTTCTGTAGCAAATTATTGCTAAAAAGCTTATTCTTCTACCTTTGATGGATACACGTTAACGGAAATTGTATTTGTTACTTAATTACATGTAAATAGAAGTGAAATAAGGGAATACCATAGGTTAAATCGTTTAAAAACTGGTTGCTAGATAATTAAATTCCTTTGTCTGTATGGCCAGAAGTTGACAACTTCCCATATGATAAAAATTTGAGTATTTTAAAACTGAAACCAATAACAAGGAATATCTCGGAAATGGTGGACTCCACGAAAAAAGTATGACATAAATTATTGTGTGTTTTAACGAAACTACATTTGTTATGTAATACATTTAGGTGTACCTCTTATACAGTTAACCAGTTTAAAGTCATTCAGAATGAAGAGGTCATTCCTATAAAATTTAAGATTTCATCATGAAAATATCTTATACATATACTAATGAAAATCGTTAGAGGGAAGAAACACTACTAATTTCAGGGAGTAAACATTTTTGAAAAATATTCCATGTAAAGGATAGATAGGTGTGGGTGAATTTGTTTGAAAATCTTCCTGTAATATCCTTAGAAGATACTGAAACTTAAATTATCAAATTTTTAACAGATTTTTTTCATTTTTACTTTCTCTATGCGTACTGTGTACACAGTGTATATAGAAGGTATTGCATTCCACACAAAAATTAAATACCGAAATTTACACCGCAAATACACGTTTTAGGGTCACCTGTACCAAAAACAATCAGTTTCAGAAAGAGGTGCGCGTGCGCGCGCGTGTGTCTATTATTGTAGTTTGTGTGTGCGAGTCCGTGTGTCCATGAACACCATAACTCAAAAACGAAAAGTCGGTAATATACCAAACTTGGTACCTATAAGTATTTAAGTTCCAAGGATGCAACACAAAGATTCTGAAGAAAATCCCCCCACTTCAAACTACCCTTTACATGGAAAAAAATTCAAAAATGTTTATTTTCTCAAAAATATCTCTAACGAGTTTTATTAAAATACCGCATATTAAAGATATTTATACGACAAATAAAATGCACATCTTGCATTTTCTAGGAATAGTCTCCGAAGACCTCTTTATTCGGGCTGGTTTTGTCTAAATAGTAAACCGTAAGAGGTAGACAAAAACTACACAAAAATTGTAGATTTCGACAAAAAACATACAATTTGTCATACACGTTTTTCTCGTGGGGTAGACCATTTCTGAGATATCCCTTGTTATATGTTTCAGATTTAAAATACTTAAACTTTTCTCACACGGGAATTTGTCAACTCCGTCCATACATATAAACAAAGGAACTCCAGTCACATAGCAACCGGCTTCTGACTATCACTTTAACCTATGGTACTCCCTTGTTTCGCTACTACTTACAAGGAAGCAAGTAATAAGACTATTTCTGCTAATTTTTTCACGATTAGTATGAAGTAAATAGAAGCTTAAGCTTTTTAACAATAATTTATTGCAGAAATGTACAGAAAGTCATGTGAATGGAACACATCAGATTTTTTTTTTAAATTGTGTTGTTCATAATTATGCTGATTATTATTGGTGGCACCAAAATGTGTATTTCCGGGAAAATCTGGTACTATTTCTTGGTTTGAAAAGCAACACATTCGCTGTTATGTACGCTGTAACATATTGTAATATTTTCAAAGGCAGAGATCTAAAAGTGTCGGGAAGACATGTGACTGCGATAAAGTTTCGTTTCTTCTGTTTCCATAGCAACTCAAGTAGAGCATTTATTCCTACTGCTTTGCTGTCGTATTTAACTTTTAATGAAGTTTGATTTATTCCTTTATAACATTCGTAAATGCATATTCACTCTTTCCAGTCTCTAGAAAGAGCAGGAAACGAGAGATGAAACCGGAAGAAAGCTTGTTCTTACTAGCTAGAAGTGAAGCTAGCTCCCCTGATTTTAAAGGTTTATAGTCCTGATAGGTATTAGTGTTTTTAATGATCTTACTGCTTTCTCTACACGTACTATATACATAGAGTACAGAGCATCAAAAAATTCGGTACCGAGATATCACCGGAAATACATGTTTTCGGTCCCCCTGAATAAAAAACAACACATTTTTAGAAAAAGGTCCGTGTGTGTCCAGCATAGCTTGAAAACGGAAAGACCGTTAAAAAATCTCACACTGCAAACCACCCTTTAGGTGAAAAAGTTTGAAAATTTTGTTTTAAATAAAATGTATATTTTGGACTTTCTGAGAATAGTCTCTAAAGAGCTCTTCATTGTGAATGGGTTTTGCTGAAATTTGCATAACTGGTAAACCGTTAACAGATAGACAAAAACTTGCAACACAAATACTGTAGATCTCGTTAAACCACACAATTTATGTCATATACATTTTTTCCTGGAGTTGACCATTTTTTAGATATTCTTGTTATTAAATACCTACTTAAATAGTTTCACATACGGGAATATGGCAACTCCTGGCAATACAAAGAAACGGGTTTCAAGCACAAGGCAACCAGCTTAAAAGATTTGACTATCGTTTTGGACTAGTTATTTCCCTTCTACTTACAAGGAAGCAAGTAATAAGCCCATTTCTGCTAATGTTTATCTCAACTAGCATGAAGTAGTTCGAAAAATAAGTTTTCCACAGTAATTTGTTAACGAGATGTAGAGAAACTCATGTGAATGGAACACATAAGATTTTTAGAAAAAGGTCGTGTGTGTGTCTGAACAATATAGGATCAAAAACGAAAAGTCCGTTTAATACCAAACTAGGTATTTAAGTTCAGTATCTCCCAAGGATGCGAAACTAAGATTTTCAAGTAATTCCCCCCAGCCCCATCTAATCTTTACGGAAAATTCAATGCCACGGCCGGGATTTGAACCACGGATCTCTCTATTTCTAGCGGGTTGCTCTGCCACTGAGCTACCATGCTTTCAGTCTGACTCTACCTATCCAACTCCTGTGTAAAGAAAACAATCTATTCCATACCATAATGTTGGCCATACTATATATCCTGGGTCTAAAGTACTTACAGCATTGTAAGTCGCATTTGGGGTTGTCATCTCAAAATAATTTGAAATCACCTTGTGGTTTACCGGGAAACATGCGAGTCAGTGAGAAATTGAATGCTAGGCCGGCATGTTGCCATGGTAGCTCAGTGGCAGAGCAACCGGCTTGAGATCGTGATATCTGTGGTTCAAATCCCGGCCGTGGCATTGAATTATTCAGTCTGGTTCTACCTATCCAATATTCCTAGCTTTTTGGTGTTCTAGGAGCAGCTGGGAAAGGTTGGCTGAAACTATTTCTTAGACGACATAAATGTGTTTTGACATTTAGAAAACCATCATCAGCAGAGCACTTGGCTTTAACAAGGAATCTGGACAGTTGTTTGATCTCCTTGAGAAATGAACAAGAAACAATGTTCACCAGAGAAAATATTTAATGTTGACTAAACTGGGATGTCGATAGTGCAATCTTAAGTGCCTGCTGTATCTGTCGTTTGGTGCAATTCTTCGGCTGAAAGAGGCTTGTTAATTACAACAGTATGGTCTTTGTAAGTATGCTGGTGGTATCTGTGTATTCCCAAGAAAGCTGATTCCCAATTCATGAAAGGTGCTTCACCAGGAACCATTGCAATCTGCCATCCTTCCGGGTGGATCCACACAGACATATTTACAAGATGGTTTTAACATTTTCTAGAGAAAATAAAACCCACAGACGGTTCGCCAGTTTTCCTGGCGATCTCGCAAAGGAAAAATCATGTGTAACTTATAGCGAAGAGGTTAGGATCTGGCTGATACATTCAGGCACACCACTTCGATGTTGCTGAGTTATTTGGGAGAGCTTATTGAAAACCCCAAATGGATTTAGGGCAACTGGAATTTACCCCGTTAATAGGAACATATTCAGCAAGCATGGGTTCATTGCTGCTACCCGGATTAGTGTACACGAAATTACTTTATCCCCAGAGAAAGAAACAACTGAGCACAGAGAGGAAGAATCTTTCGTAAGCAGTTCCACTGAGAAGATTACTCCACAGCAAATATTCCCCATTCCAGTTGTTCAGAAGAAGAGATCTCGTAGAGGTAGAAAACCTGGGTTTTCTGCCATCATAACACTGTCACCTTACAAACAGCAGTTGCAGCACACGAGAGTAAAAGAATAGATCCAATGAAAGGGGAAACACAAACAAGTAAAATCAGCATTTACAACCATTGTTGAGAATGCCTCCCTCCAGCTCTGAAGAACACGTATCCAGCCACACCACTCTAGCGATGGTGAATTTGAAACTCGTGGTTTAAAAGCTCCAGAAGCAGATGATTCTCAATGTACAAACACCCACGCAGAGCCTTCAACCCCATTCAGAGACACCTCTGCCTCATCCAAGAGTGGTGCGAGCGTTGGCGATTGTCCATAAATCCGGAGAAAAGCCACGCTATTCTCTTCACCAAGCACCGCTTTCCCGCAAACTTCCCCACATTCACGTACCTCAGACGAAGGATACAATGGACCAACACCATCACCTACTTGGGGGTGAAGCTTGACAAGGGCGTCACTTTTAGGGAGCACATCAGGGGGCTGTGGTGCCGGGGCAATGGGGCTGCGGCCTCACTGTACCCGATGCTGAGGTCCTCGATGACGGTTCCCCTTAAGTTGCACCTTTTGAGGGCTCTCATAATCCCCTTGTTAATCTACGCCTGTGAGATCTGGGGCATGGCGGCAGACTCCAGTCTGCTGTTGCTTCAGCGGGTACAGAATAGGTGTCTTCGGGCTATCTATTCTGTGCCTCGAGGCTTTCCAACGAGACTCCTGCACGAAGCCTCTGGTCTACCATACCTGGAGGACGAGATTAGGCGTCGGGCAACAAAATTCAACGAAGGGTTACCATTCCATCGGAGCGCCCTCGTTAGGTCTCTTGGGGATTACGATCCCACAAACCGCCGCTTCAGGCGATACCGGCTTCCCCGCATGGCTTGCGGGCATCCCCGGTAACGAAGGAGCCCCACCAACAGCTGCTACGGCTAAGCTCCTTATAATCCTTCAAAAGTTGCTTGAATTCAAAATTAAAACCTCAAAACAAACATTTTGATTAACACACACCAGCGGTGCACAAGGGCCGTTGCACCATCAAGGCAACCGTCGAGGAGCAATATTTGCCTCCTCCTGTCACCCTACAACCCCGTCAGAACGTGGTTAAGTTCTCTCCGAGAACAGGGACACGTCTAGCACACCTCGGGCTGCCCTCAGCCTGCCAATTGCACTGGACTGGACTGGATTCTCAATGCCTTTTCTGCAATAGCAAATTTTCAGTTGATGACTAGATGTGGTCTGAGGTGCCCTGCTGAGTGTGCAGATTATGAAAAAGGGACATATGTTTACCATTTTTGTAAGCAATGGCTACGATTCAGAGCTAATTTTATATTTGAGTACATTTTTTGGGGGGTATTCAATATTTGTCACCATTTACTAAAATTGATCTTGAGGGTATAAAATTCCCATTGCAATAATTGCAATAATAATTTCAGAACAGATTACTCTAATCAACCATATGCCAATAAAAATATAGAGAGAAAGCGAGTTGGTATTCCATGTTTATCACCTTTCCTCTACTCCCTTATTTCCCTTCTACTTAATAAGACTATTTCTGCTAATGTTTTCTCGATTAGCATGAAGTAAATCGAAGCATAAGCTTTTTAACAATAATTTGTTGCAGAGATGTAGAGGAAGTCATGTGAATGGAACACATCAGATTTCTTATAGACACTTACCTAAACGTCTATCACGATTAACAAGGCTTTCCATATAAATAGCTAGTAGAAGAGTTAATGCAGAAAGTCATGTGAATGCTACTCACGGCTTTTGAGTGTTTATTTTAACCTTGTATACAATTCTACTACAATCAGTTGCATATGTTTCACATCGTTAAATTTCGACTGTGATCACAACAATAAAAATCTGATGTGTTACACTCACATGACTTTCTCTAGCTCTTCTACAAACTTCTTACATAAGATTATTTTTCTTTCTGCACCTTGCTAATCGAGGTACTCATCAGCACAATGTTCTTATTACTTAGTTCCGTATAAGTAGGAAGAAAATAAGGGAATACACTAGGCTAAACCAATAGTCAAATGTTTTAAAAGCTGTCGTTATGCGATTGTCATTACAAATCGCTTCTTTTCTTGGCCAGGAGTAGAACAAAAGAAAAACGGACACTCCCGTCTGAGAAAAGTACAAGTACTTCACAACTGAAACCAATAACAATGAGTACCTCGAAAACGGTAAGCTCCACGAGAAAAATGTATATGACATAAGTTGTGTATTTTAAAAAAACCTACATTTTTTGTATTGTAAGTTTTTGTCTATCTCTTACAGTTTACTAGCTATTGCAAATTAAATAAAATTCATCCAGAATAAACAGGTCTTCAGAAGCTATTCCCCGAAAATTCAAGATATACATTTTATTTTTCAGGTAAATATGTTTAATATCCGAAATTTTAATCAAAATCGTTAGAGCCATTTTTGAGAAAATCAAAATTTTCGAAAAAAGTTCCATGTAAAGGGTAGTTGGGATTGGGGGGATTTTTCTCAAAATCATCGTGTCGCATCCCTGGAAGATACTAAACTTAAATACCAAGTTTGGTATTTTACCGACTTTTCGTTTTTGAGTTATCGTGTTCACAGACATACGGAAACACACACACACACACACACACACACACACACACACACACACGGACCTTTTTGTGAAAATGGTATTTTGGATATTGGGGATCCTAAAACATATATTTCCGGTGAAATCTCGGTATCGAATTTTTTGGTGGAGTGCAATACTTTCTCTATACACTATGTACATAGTGCGTATGGAGAAAGTAAAAATAGCCATATGTAAACTGTAATGGAGTATTTGCGATACACATCATTCATTTTGTTGGAACATTAAAGGCACAAATATATCGCTATATTATCATTCACGTGTCAATAAGAACGCCAATTATAATTACTAATGGGATTATAAAATCTATATACATGAAGCGTATTATTAATCACTTAGAAATCACAAAAACAACTAGATACTAAAAGCAAATGAGAGAGACAAGCACCTGATAACCTTAATATATGTTGAAAAAATCTGATGTGTACCATTCACATGACTTTCTCCATATCCCTGCAACAAATAATTCTTAAAAAGCTTATAATTCTATTTGCTTTATGCTAATCAGATAAAAAAAAAATTAGCAGAAAAAGTCTTATCTTCTCGCATCCTTGTAAGTAGAAGCGAAATAAGGGACAACCGTAGGTTAAAGTGATAGTCAAAAGCTGGTTGCTATGTCAATGAAGTTCCTTTGTTTATATGGATAGGAGTTGACAAGTTCCAGTATGAGAAAAGTATACGTTTTTCATAGCAGAAACCAAAAATAAGGAATGTCACAAAAACGACGAACTCCACGAAAAAAATGTATATAACATAAATTGTGTGTTTTAATGTGCTCTACATTTTTTGTGGTGTAAGTCTTTGTCCATCTCTTACGGTTTAGCAGTTATTCAAAATTTAGTAAAATTGATCCAGAATAAACTACTCTTCAGAGGCTAAATTTAGTAAAATTGATCCAGAAAATTCAAGATATACATTTCATTTTTCAGGTAAATATGTTTAATATCCGAAATTTTAATCAAAATCGTTAGATCCATTTTTGAGAAAATCGAAATTTTCGAAAAAAGTTCCATCTCAAAATCTTCGTGTCGCATCCCTGGAAGATAGTAAACTTAAATACCAAGCTTGGTATTTTACCGACTTTTCGTTTTTGAGTTATCGTGTTCACAGTCACACGGACACTCGGAACACACACACACACACACACACATACACACACACACACACACGGACCTTTTTGTGAAAATGCTTTTTTTGGATATTGGGGACCCTAAAACATATATTTCCGGTGAAATCTCGGTATCGAATTTTTGGTGGAGTGCAATTCTTTCTCTATACACTATGTACATAGTGCATATGGAGAAAGTAAAAATGTGATGCATTGCATTCACATGTATCTCTGCAACAAATAATAGTTAATAATAGCTTAGTCTTCTATTTACTTCATACTAATCGAGAAAAATAGCAGAAAGGGTCTTGCTACTTGCTTGCTTGCAAGTAGAAGCAAAATAATAAGAGTACCATAGGTTAATGATAGTCAAAAGCTAGTTGCTTTGTGACTGGAGTTCCTTTGTTTGTATGGACAGGAGTTGACAAATTCCTGTGAGAAAAAGTATAAGTTTTTCAAAGCTGAAACGAAAAACAGTAATATCTGAAAAACGATCAACTCCACAAAAAAATGTACATAACATAAATTGTGTGTTTTAATGTACTCTACATTTTATGTGCAGTAAGTTTTTATCCATCTCTTACGGTTTACTAGTTATGTAAAATTTCGAAAAATGTATCCAGAATAAAGATGCCTTCAGAGACTATTCCGAGAAAATTCAAAATATACTTTTGTCATGTGAATATCTTTAATATATGATATTTTAATACAAATCGTTAGAATCCATTCCTGAGGAATCAAAATGTTTGAAAAATGTTCCATGTAAAGGGTATTTAGGGGTGATTCTGAGGATACTGAACTTAAATACCAAGATTGGTATTTAACGGACTTTTCGTTTTTGAGCTATGCTGCCGACAAACATACACACGCACATGGACATTTTTATAAACATTATTTTTTTGTATTCAGGGGGTCTCAAAAATAGATATTTTCGGTGAAAACTCAGTAACGAATGTTTGGGTGCAATACAAAACCTTCTCTATATACTATGTACAAGTACGCGTAGAAAAAGTAAAAAATCTCATGTATTTCATTCATATGAATTGTCTACCCATTCCTCTATAAACTATCAGCCAACATTAATCTCAGTATTGGTGGCCATAATTTACGTAGAACGAATTCTTGTAAAATCCTTGGTATGACATTCAACCAGAAACATACGTGGAAACAACATATTATGTCTCTCTCTATGTCTCTCAAGGCAGAATGTGCATCCCGACTAAACATCATTAAAATACTCTCATCCCCTAAGGGGGCAGCACTTGTACAGAAGTCTCATCCAGTCCAAACTAGATTACGGGGCTGTAGTGTATAGCTCAGCAAGTAAACGACTCCTTCAATTACTTGATCCCACTGTCAGCACTGCATGTCGTGTAAGTTTGGGAGCTTTTAGATCTAGTCCAAGCAACAGTTTACTTGTGTAGGCTGGCCTTTTTCCTTTGGACCTACGACGCAAACAATTGTGCCTCAATTTCTGCTATTCAACGTTCTGCTCACCAAGTAACCCGACAAACAAATGTCTTTTTAATGCTTCAAAATCAGAAATATATTGTTCTGGTCCTTGTTATGCAAAACCACTGCGAGAAAGACTCCTGGAATACTACACCGAATTTCAATTTGGAAAACCTTCTGTTCTTTTGAGAAAACTTCATCCTATCCCTCCATGGAAGTCTTTTACCCCATCTATTGATTTGGAGGTGTCACAAATACGGCTATTTAACAATTCGCAGATCAGTAATCCTGCCAATGATCTCTTTGCTTCACCAGAAATACCACAAACATTACAAAGCGTACACCGATGTATCCAACGAGACTCAAAATCTGGATGCGGCATAGTCACCTCCTCGTCTTCAGAGACCAACTCTTATCGTTTATAAGATTACTTCTCCATTTTTTCATGTGAAGCCTTGGCCATCCTCAAAGCAATTGAAATGTGCACAAAAAGGCACAAAAATCTACCACCTGTGATCTTCTCTGACTCCATGTCAACACTTACTGCTGTTGCTAATAGATTTGCCAAGAATCCACTCATTCAAAGTACAAAAGAACGATTATGTTATCACTACAATATCGTTTACCAAATTTCATTGGTATGGCTCCCATCACATAAATGCATTGCCGGAAAAGAAAAGGCAGATATGGCAGCTAAATATGCTACCAGGCTGCAACAAATTGAAGCTGGATTAAGTGGTACACTTCAGGATGTAAAAAAGATGTTTAAAAGCTATATCACCGACCACTGGGACAAACAATGGAAATCTACGCCCTCAAAACACCGTATTTCATCTGCAAACAAATATACAATGCTCTACGAGAAGTCATAGAGATGTTATGGAAATCTTCACAGATGGATCAGCAACAAGTGATGGACGTCGTGGTTGTGCAGATATATACCCTACCCGCATCATGCTCTACGAGAAGTCATAGAGATGTTATGGAAATCTTCACAGATGGATCAGCAACAAGTGATGGACGTCGTGGTTGTGCAGATATATACCCTACCCGCATCATGCTCTACGAGAAGTCATAGAGATGTTATGGAAATCTTCACAGATGGATCAGCAACAAGTGATGGACGTCGTGGTTGTGCAGTTATATATCCTACACACACCATGCTCTACGCACTACCGAAATATTTCTCCATTTTCTCCTGTGAAGCTTTTGCAGTTAAGGAAGCATTGCAACACATCACTCAAAATTCCAATCAGACAGAATATGTAATTTACACTGATTCACTAAGCACAATTCTTGCCACTCAGAATCTAAGTCCTACGCATCCTTTAACAAATGACATACTTCACCTGTATTCTATCACTCAGCGCTCTGGAAAACAAGTAATCCTCACTTGAGTACCGTCACATCCAAACATCGATGGAAATGAAAACGCCGATCAAGCTGCACCCGACATCCTATCAGTGACCACGGAATAACTTCTACACATCAAGACGTCATTAGATACAACAAGCAACTGTATATAGAACATTGGAAAACGACGTGGTCAACATCCCACAGCAAACTGATTGATGCCCGAGCCGGATCTACCAATTTCTTCTAACCCCTCCGAAAATTAGGTCATGAGCAAACAATAACTACCCGCCTCAGAATCGGACACTGCAAACTGACACATTCCTTCATCATTAGTAAATATTCAGAATCAAAATGTGAGACCTGCAACACACCACTTACTGTCCTACATATCCTGCTGCAGTGTCCGAGATACACCAGAGACTTCAGGCCGGTTTCAGTGACTTACCAATTGCTCTACATAGCAACCAGACAATCAAAAAGACAATAATATTTATAAGAGAATGTAAACTTTTTGAATTATTGTAAAGTATAAATGTAACCATTTTGTATTTTACCAATGTGTAAATAACTATTTTATGTACAATTTGTAAGGCAGAACCGGGAATATTACACCCTAAATTCAGAAGAAAACAAAAAGTCCTATTTACCAGGTTGTGCATCGGCCACTTCAACCCCAGCCATGGTTATCTGATGAAGAAAACAACCAAAGATCCTTGCCCGAAATGTCCAGCCCGAGAAGTCGTATCAACATCTCATCTTATCCTCGAGTGCCCTGCTTTACTCAACGACAGAAGGAACTTAAACCCCAAGAGTGCTCTGTATTCCATTTTAACACCACAGAAGGATGCAGAAAAGTTATCAAGTTAATGAAGATATCACAAATGTTGTCTTTTATTTAATGTGATTTAATTGTTATAACCACAGTTTGATACTATTATAATTGTTTACATGTACTATATTTTACTGTTACCAAAGTTCAAACAGTTAAGTTTATGACCACAGTTGTAATATATTTGTACTAAATTTTGTATATACATTGATCTTGTAAGAATATTGACCTTTGTTGTTATAAGCGACCTTAAATAAATAAATAAATTAAAAAAAACTTTCTACTATTACAAATGTTTATTACGCAGTATATACGACTTTTAAAAGTCCCTTCAAATTTTAAACAGCTATAAATATTAGTATAATAGTTTAGACAGGATAAAAACAAAAGAAGCCACATAATGGGCAAGCAATGGGGTTTGGTTTTCTTTTCTTTTTACTTTCTGTACACGTACTATGCACATGGTGTATGGAGAAGGTATTGTACTGCACCCAAAAATTAGATATTGAGATTTCACCGGAAATATATGTTTTGAGACCCCCTGAATAAAAAAAACATTTTTAGAAAACTGCCCGTGTGTGTGCCTTAGGGTAGCATAGCTCAAAAACGAAAAGACCGTTAAATACCAAGTTTAGTATTTAAGATTAATACCTTCAAGGATGAGACACGAACATTTTTAAGAAAATCCCCTCCATCTCAAACTACCCTTTACATGGAAATCATTTCGAAATTTTTGATCTTCTCAAAAATGGTGATTTTGATTAAAATTTCTTATGTTTAAGAGAATATAACGTATATCTTGTATTTTCTGGGAATAATCTCTAAAGATCTCTTTATTTTGGATGTTTTATTTAATTTTACATAATTTGTAAACCATAAGAGATAGACAAAAACTTACAACATAAAAAATATAGATCACGACAAAACACACAATTTATGTCATAATGGTTTCTTCGTGGAGTTCGCCGTTTTCGAGATATTTCTTGTTATTGATTTTAGTTTTAAAATAGTTTTTAAGTTTTTTCTTACGGGAACTTGTCAACTCCTAAACATGCAAAGAAACGGATTTCAACCCCATAGTAACATTTTAAAATATGTAACTGTGTATTCCCTTATTTTCCGTCTGCTTACAAGGAACTAAATAATAAGACCGTTTCTGCTAATGTTTTTGCATAAAACAGAAGAGTAAGCTTATAAACAATAATTTGTTACAGAGAAAGTCATGTGAATGGAATACATCAGATTATTTTTCTTTCTTTGTTTTTCAGTTCAGTTTTACCATGAGTAGTTTTTTTTTTTTTTTCCTTCTTTTTTTTTTCTTTTTAAATTTCATGTTATTTAATGTCTCTTTAACAATAAGGTCAAATCGCGACTACAATAAATTTTGCAACACTTTACATAAATTCATGTCATTAAGAAAGTTCAGTACATTGTTTGAGAAGGCTGGATCACTAAGAGTGGTTAACATAGTTTTTGGAATACTGCTTCTAGTTGTTGCATCATCGTAGAAACGGCCGCTGGTGAGAACGTGATTGACTGTGAGTGGAGAGTGACAATAGTTGCACTTGGGGGGAATGTCCCTGGACAGAAGATAAGAATGAGTGAGAGCAGTATGTCCTAGTCGTACACGAGTTAGAAGAACTTGATGACGAAGTTTGTAATGTATGAGAGGATAAACAGAAGTGGAAAGAGGATAGGTATCGCGTAGCTTGTCTCTAGTTGAGTTGAACCACGGTTGCTTCCATTGCCGGAGAATGGTGCCACGCAGTTGGGGTCTTGGTGAGGAACCCTGAGGTCTAATATGTTGGAAGGGTGTCGTGTTGCTTCCTTAGCTACAGGATCAATGTTTATGCCAAAATGGGAGGGACCTGCTTACCCGAGGTAGATAATCTGGGATAAGAGTAATTGAATGTAAAGCACCAGGTTATTGGTTGGAGTCCGCTGTTGAAGGCTGAGGAGAGCACTCCTCGAGTCTATGAAGGTAGTGTAGGAGAGAGCAGTGACTTCAAGGACGTACTCCAAAGCGAGACGAATAGCTATCAGTTCACAAGAGAAGATAAGAATTCTGGTAAGCCATAGAGCAAGGTCTTATGTGGTAAAATCACAGCACAACCGCACATTTGGAACCATCGGTGTAAATTTTTTGTTATGCAAAATATGAGTTACAAAGGCCTCTGAATAAAAGGAGATAGATTAAAGTATCTGTACTGTCTTTGTCGTAACGCGTCATGGAAATACCTATGGTAGGTAGAATCTAAGAAATAGTGTCTATGTTGAAGAAGCAGGAGACCATTGGGGGAATATCCAAATGAAAATCTTGCAGGAAAATTAGAATTCCCTGGGAGAGGGTACAAAACGACATTAGCTATGAGCACATATAGTCCTATGACGTCATGTTTCATTAAGGTGCGAACGATGTGATCACGCCAGACAATATCGTAAACATTTTCGATATCCAAGCTGACAAGAATGACATGTTGTCTGCTCAAGGTTTCGCCAATGTAAGATTCTAACAGCAGGAAAGCATCAGTAGTGGAACGGTGTTTTCGGAACCCATATTGGATATCTGGAAAAAAATTAAGTTGCATTCTAAATACCAACGTAAGCGTCGATTGATAATCTTCACCAGCAACTTACTTAGGGTACAGGCAAGTGAAATGGGACGATACTTTAAGGGAAGAGAGTGATCTTTATTGGATTTAGGAATAAGTACCACGATGGAGCTACGTCATTGATTAGGAACAATTCGGTTAACCCACAGCAATGTAGTATGTAGAAAAAAGCTGTTATTGGTAGATATTGAAGGAACGCATATGGGAAACTGGACTTTTACTGGTGCAAAACCTTAATTCACACTGTTGTTCGTTCATCGTGAGTTCTTCGTTGAACACTTGATGGCTGTTTGTAAACATCCTTGAAGGTCTAATGTTTGAGACTTGTGTTTAGTGCGGAGAAATTCCGGATCATAATGGGAGTCGCTGGAAGCATCAGAGAATGTGGTTGCCAGGGTATTAGCTATTACCAGAAGTCGGTAATATGCGCACTTGAAGCAGGTGTTCGAAGATGAGATGTCACCTGTGAGGAGCGATTACCACAGAGTCTGAAGTTTATGCCACAATTGGGAGTGAGAAGCATTAGCGTTTAGAGTAGATAGAAACTGAAGCCAAGACCTCTGTTTGCTTTCTTTCACTTCCCGACGGACCGCACCTCGGAGACGCTTGAATGCAAATTTGTTTTCCAGTGTAGGTTGTCATTTGTATTTGTAATATGGTTGGTTTTTGTTCCGGATAGCTTCGGCGCACTGAGCATTTCACCGTGGTACGCGGCGTTTACCTGAAACACTTTCCGTTTAAGGAAGGCTGAGACATCCTTGTTGCCGGCTGTGGTAGATCTGCAATGGCGTTCTGCACAAGAACCTTGAGCAGGGGCCATTTAGCTTTGTGGAGCTGCCAAGTAGAAAGTCGAGCATATTTTGGCGCATTGAAAGTAGAGTTCACGATAATGGGATAATGGTCACTACCATAGAGTATGCTCAATGGACCAATGGAACAGAGGAAGAATGTTCGGGGAGCACATGGTAGCGTCAATACTGCTTGTAGAGTTATGGGCCATCTCATAACGACTAGGAAAAACGAATTGAGTACCACTAAGGGAAATGTATTTAGAATTGAATCAAACCGTTTCCCACCCCGATCAGTTCGCTGGCTTCTCCCACACAATATTAAGGCTATTAAAGTCTCGCAGTAAAATGAAAGGGTATTTGTTGGACAAGATCTATGAGCATCTGGAGGTCAATGTTGGCACTGTTTGGTAGATAGAGGTAACAAATGCATATCTCAATATTTAGTAAAACAGAAACAGCCGCAGCTTCCAGACAGGTCTGAAGGACAATTTCTTTGTGTGGAATTCTCTTAAGCACGTATATTGCAACACCACCACTAGCATGGTGAGGGTTGAGGCGACTTTTATGGTATCCAATGTATTGGTGCTATGTAACCAGTATATGAAAATTAGTTTCCTGTAGGGAAATAATACCGGGAGAATGAATAATTAGAAATAATTGCAAGTATTCTAATTGTGTTGTGTAACTATTGATGTTCCACTATAGTAGCAACGCATTAAAGTTCATGGCAGAGACGCGTGAGCTATATCCCCAGAAACATCTGTGGAGACAGAGCCCAAATTGTGCTCTGGTTTAGTATTGCCCTATATTAATTTCTTTTCAAGCTGTGCGGTACTTTGAAATTTTCACAGAAACTGAAAAGGTGTATAAAATTCAAAAGGTAGTCGTCCGGATTAGCATCCATGTGACTTTGAAGCGATTGCAGCAATTTACGTAGAGATTGTGTTGCCGTTGATGATTTCGGTTTTTTAAGCATTGGTTTAGCACTGATCTTTACGACGTTGTCAGCATCAGATGACCCATCCTGTGATTTGGATAACCGTTCAGAATTATCTGTTCAAGATTTGAATCATTTGAATGGTCTGAATCACTATTGGTTGAGGAAATATGGCATTTCATGCGGTGTAGTAGACTGTCAACAGGAGTGGCTATATCGGTTAAGTGTACAGTAGAGGTATCACCAGAAGCAGTGACAAGCATTGTATTGTTTACTGGCTGAGAAGAATTTTGCCTCATTGCAGTGTTCAAGGATTTTACCTGGTCGTCGTTGACAAGGTGTCTTTTTTGAGGTAGCTGGATCAGAAGTTACCGTTGTGGTAGGTAAGAAGGGAAAATCCCCTGAATTGGTGGTAGAGGGCGTTGTATTGTCTGTTGCATTTCTGATGCATGGGATAGGCTAGCAAGTGACCTTCTTGTTTACAAATGAAACAAGTAGGCTTGTCAGTTGACACATAGGCTCAATGTGTGTCATCGTGATAGATTTGAAAACTGTCGGAAAGTCGATCGATATCCTCAGGCTTAACGTAGAACTGTCGGCGAAAACTTAAAATATGAATGAAATCAGGAGCGCTCATTCTGGTCCTGACGTGTGAAATTCCAGAGGTCAGATTGCCAGGTAATAGCCAGGGTACTATTGGGGATGATTGGGCAGACTTTGACATTACGACTCTCTTGGGTTTGGTCAATAGAGGTCGCAGATCTAGTACAAATCGATAATAATCTACACGAACCATGTACATAATGTATAGAAAGAGTATTCCATTCAAGCCAGAGATACGGAGATTTCACCGGAAATAGACGTTTTAGGGTCTACTGTATCCAAAAAAAATAATTTTTAGAAAAAAGGCCTGGTGTGTATCCGTGAACACGATAACTCAAAAACGAAAAGTCGGTATTTAAGTTTACTATCGTCCAAGGATGCGACACGAAGATTTTGAAGAAAATCCCCCCACTGCAAACTTCTATTTACATGGAAATTTGTTTGCAAATTGTTATTTTCCAAAAATGGCTGTAACGCAGTTGATTAAAATACAGTATAATAAATATTTTTATACGACAAATAAATCTTGTATATCTAATTCTCTGGAAATAACCTCTGGATGAATTTTGCTGGATTTTGCATAACTAGTAAACCATAAGAGATATTCAAAAACTTACCACACAAAAGATATACTTGTCGTTGAAACACACAATTTATGTCATATATATTTTTTTTCGTGGAGCTGCCCGTTCCTGGCAATGGAAAGAAACTGATCTCATCTACGTGGCAAGCAGTTATTAAAAGATTTGACTGTCGTTTTAGCCTAGTGTATTCCTTTATTTCCCTTCTACTTACAAGAAAGCATTTCTGCAAATGTTTATCTCGATTAGCATGAAGTAGATAGAAGAATAAGCTTTTCAACAATAATTTGTGACACAGATGTCGAGACAGTCATGTGAATGGACCACATCAGATTTTGTTGTAATGATTACAATGCATCAAGAATCATTTCCGCATTTCTGAACACAACTGTTCTCAGAAGCAAATAACGTAATAAGAGTTACCTAAAAAGGAAACAATTTGAAAGGTACAACTTTAACCCCGTGCTGTTGTTGTTACACGATCAGCAGGTGGTTGCAATTATGTTTAATGCTGCTCTCTTCCTTTTCCAGTCTGAAGAATCCTTAGCAACATTTACAGGACCGTCACGTTCTTTAGAACTTCCTCCTGTGGCTTCTAATTAACCGGCTCTTTTCACCAAGTTAAGCCTCCAACCATTTTTTATCACTGCCCCTTTCAGTCTCAAGGAAGAAGACCTGACCTTTAGTCATGCACACTCTCCGCTACTAAACTTAACTGAGAACGTGTTAATGACCAAAAAAAAAAAATGATGTGCTCCATTCACATCACTTTCTCTACACGTATTACGTATATATAGAGTATATAAAGAAGGAATTCCATGCACTCAAAAATTCGATACCGAGATTTCACGGGAAATATATGTTTTGAGACTCCCCTGAATCCAAAAAAAGTTTTAGAAAAATGTCTGTCGGTGTGTCTGTCAGTGTGTGTCTGTCTGTCTGTTCTGTGGGATGCATAGCTCAAAAAGTAAAAATCCATTAAATACCCATATCTTCCATGGATGCGACACTAAGATTTTTAAGAAAATGCCCCCATCCCCAACTATTCTTTACATGGAAATTTTCTTTGAAAAGTATTATTTTCTCAAAAATGGGTAACGATTTTGATTAAAATATGTTATATTTAAAATATTTATATGAAATTTCAAAAGTATATCTTGAATGTTCTGGGAATAGCCTCTGAAGACCTATTCTGGATGATATTTTCTGAATTTTGCATAAATGGTAAACTATAAGCGATAGCAAAAACGTACTACACAAAAATATAGATCTCGTTAAAACATATGGACTTTTTCGTGGAGTTGACCGTTTTCAAGATATTTGTTGTCATTGGTTTCAGTTTTAAAATACTTGGAACTTTTCTCACAAATGGGACCTGTCAACTGCTGGTCGCGCACAGAAACAGACTGAAACCCCATAGTAACCACATTTTAAAACATTTGACTGTCAATTTATCCGAGTGTATTCCCTTACTTCCTTCCTACTTGTGAGGAACTAAGTAATAAGACCGTTTCTGCTAATGTTAATCTCGATTAGCATCAACAAGATAGAAGAATAAGTTAATGAACAATAGTTTGTTATAGAGATGTAGAGAAAGTCATGTGAATGGAACACATCATATGTTTTGTCTTTATCATGCTAAACATAGTAGAAATGGTCTTATTACTTGTTTTCTTGTAAGTAGGAGGGAAATAAGGGAATACACTAGGCTAAAACTATAGTTAATTACTTTCTCCATACGCACTATGTACATAGTGTATAGAGAATGTATTGCACTCCACCAAAAATTCGATACCGAGATTTCACCGGAAATATATGTTTTAGGGTCCCCGATATCCAAAAAAAAGCATTTTCACAAAAAGGTCCGTGTGTGTGTGTGTGTGTGTGTGTGTGTGTGTGTGTGTGTGTGTGTGTGTGTCCGTGTGTCTGTGAACACGATAACTCAAAAACGAAAAGTCGGTAAAATACCAAACTTGGTATTTAAGTTTAGTATCTTCCAGGGATGCGACACGAAGATTTTGAGAAAAATCCCCCCACCCCCAACTACTCTTTACATGGAACTTTTTTCGAAAATTTTGATTTTCTCAAAAATGGCTCTAACGATTTTGATTAAAATTTCGGATATTAAACATATTTACCTGACAAATGAAATGTATATCTTGAATTTTCTGGGAATAGCCTCTGAAGAGTGGTTTATTCTGGATGAATTTTACTAAATTTTGAATGACTGCTAAACCGTAAGAGATGGACAAAAACTTACTACACAAAAAATGTAGAGCACTTTAAAACACACAATTTATGTTATATACATTTTTTTCGTGGAGTTCGTCGTTTTTGTGACATTCCTTATTTTTGGTTTTTGCTATGAAAAACGTATACTTTTCTCATACAGGAACTTGTCAACTCCTATCCATACAAACAAAGGAACTTCATTGACATAGCAACCAGCTTTTGACTATCACTTTAACCTACGGTTGTCCCTTATTTCGCTTCTACTTACAAGGAAGCGAGTAATAAGACTATTTCTGCTAATTTTTTCTGATTAGCATATAGTAAATAGAAGTATAAGCTTTTTAAGAATTATTTGTTGCAGGGATATGGAGAAAGTCATGTGAATGGTGCACATCAGATTTTTTTTTAAAAGCTGTTGCTATGTGAAGCAATTGAATTTGCGATCTCTTTTTAACTCTCGAAAACAAAACAAAAGTTGGGTTTCCGCTTGAGAAAAGTTGAAGTAGTCTAAGATTGAAACCAATAACGAGGAATATCTTGGAAGCGGTTAAAAATATGTATATAACATAATTTGTGTGTTTTAATGAGATCTATATTTCGGTGTAGTAAGTATTTTTTTTTCTTCTTGTTCTATCTCTTACGATTTGCGAGTAATGCATAAGTCATCCAGAATGAAAAGGACTTCAGAGGCTATGCAAGAAAATTCCCATTTCGTGTGACATGAAGATATTTTTACTTTCTCTTCACATACTATATACCTACATAGTATATAAAGAAGGTATTGCATTCCACCCAAAAATTCAGTACAGAGATTTCACCGGAAATGTATGTTTTAGGGACCCTGTAAAAATTAGGAAAAGGTCTGCGTGTGTCTCTGTGAACACGACAACTCAAAAAGGAAAAGTCGGTAAAATACCAAACTTGGTATTTAAGTATAGTATCTTCCAGGGATGCGACACGAAAATTTTGAGAAAATTCCCCCCAACTGCAAACATTTCAGAAATGTTTACTTTCTCAAAAATGGCTCTAACGATTTCGATTAAAATACCGTATATTTAAGTGTATGGCAAATAAAGTGTATATCTTAAATTTTCTGGGAACACGCTCTAAAGACATCTTTATACGGAATGAATTTTGCGTACCGAAAGAAATAAACAAAAACTTACTACACAAAAAAGTAGATTACCTTAAAACACATACTTTATGTGTTATGCCTTCTTTTCATGAAATTGACCATTTCTGAGATGTTCCTTGTTATTTGTTTCAGATTTAAAAACTTTTAACTTTTCTCACACGGTAGGTTGTAAACTCCTCGCCCCGCACAGAAACGGATTTCAACCACATGACAACCAGTTTTTAAAAGATTTGACTATCGTTTTAGCCTGTGTATTCCTTATTTTCCTTCTACTAATAAGGAAGCAAATGTTTATCTCGATTATTTTAAGTAGATAGAAGAATAAGCTTTTTACCAATAATTTGTTACAGCGATGTAGAGAAAGGCATGTGAATGGAGCACATCAGATGTTTTAAGCTTGTTCTACACAAGGTTTATATGAAACAATTATAGAGCGTGTCAGATATATGACATGTCAAACAATATTGTCTGTGGGCTTAACCATTTCCCAAGTATATTTTCTACACGATCTGAATTTTCAAAATTTATACTTTTAAATACTCTACCGCGTATCTAGTAGGTAAGTAAGGTATTGCATTCTACCAAAAATGAAATAAACGCTGTGAGGCTACCTGAATCCATAAGGAAGCAATTTTTTAGGAATTACAGGATGTTGATTGTGTGAATGTGGAGACATCTAAGCATTTCTCTAAAATGAAACATCGGACGAATACCAAACTTGAATTCAATGGCTTCCAAAGATGCTTCAAGCATAGCATAACAAATATTTCAAATATTTACATAACTATGTATATAATAATAATAATAATAATAATAATAATAATAATCATGGACTAGCTTGTCAATTCCTCGGAGAGAGTTTGCATCATATTTAATACTTGGTACACAATAAGAGAGAGACCAAAACTGACTACACCAGAATATAGGCCTCTAACACTTATAATTTTCTAAAACTGGAAGTTCGTTATTCTTTTTTTTTTTTTTTTTTTTTTCCATTTTGTTACAAGGAAAATAGAATTCAAAACCATTATATAGCGAACAATTCATAAAAGATTTCACGTCGCTTTAGTCCAACGTATTCCTTTGTTACCATAGAGACTACAAAGAAATATGTAACAAAAGTCTGATGTGTTCCATTCACATGCCTTTCTCTACATCTCTGTAAAAATTACTGTTTAAAAGCTTAATTCTTCTATCTACATCATTCAAATCGAGATAAACAGTAGCAGAAATGGTCCTTATTACTTGGTCTTTTGCAAGTAGTAGAGAGAAAAATCTAATGTGTTCCATTCACATGTCCTCTAGCTGTTCGGCAAACAAACCTTTTATTTAAAAAATTAATCTGTTATCTATATCATGCTAAGCAAAATTAGTCCTATACTAGCTCCTTGTAAGTAGAAGGGAAGTAAGAAAATGCACAGGCTAAAAGCCGGTACCTATGTGAATCAATTGAAATTACAATCTCTTTGCTTTCCAGGAGTTAACAAACGAGAAACGATAATAAAGATGTTTGAGAAATGTTTAAGTGACTAAAATTGAAACTAATAATCCGGAATATCTCGAAAACAGTTAAGTGTATAAAAAAATTGCATATAGCATAAATCGTGTGTTTTAATGAGATCTACATTTTTGTGTTATAACTTTTTCTCTATTTCTTATGGTTTACCAGTTATGCAAAATTCATCCAGAATGAAGAGGTCTTCTGAGACTATACCCGAAAAAGCAAGATATACATTTCGTTTGTCATAAAAATATCTCAAACATGAGGTATTGTAGTCAAAATCGTTAGAGCCATTTTTGAGAAAATTAAAATTTTCGAAAAATGTTCCATGTAAACGGTAGTTTGGGATGGGGGGGGGATTTTCTTGAAAATCTTCGTGTCGCATCCTTGGAAGATACCAAACTTAAATACCAAGTTTGGTATTTAATGTACGTTTTTTTCATTCTTGAGCTATGCTGCCCAAACACACACACACGGAGACAGACAGATACAGAACATTTTTTTTGGATTCATGGGGTCTCAAAATATTAATCTCCGGTGAAATCTCGGTATCGAATGTAATACCTTCTCTATACACCATGTAGATACATAGAACGTGTAGAGAACGTAAAAATAATCCTAATATTTTTGCTTCGTTAGCTCATTACACTGAGTATTTATATACAAATCCGGTCTCTTGATATTATTTAATCATACATTTTTACTTTCTCCATATGCACTAGGTACATGGTGTATAGAGAAAGTATTGCACTCCATCAAAAATTCGATACCGAGATTTCACCGGAAATATATGTTTTAGGATCCCCAATATCCAAAAAAAGCATTTTCACAAAAAGGTCCGTGTGTGTCTGTGTGTGTATGTGTGTGTGTGTGTGTATGTGTATGAGTGTGTCCGTGTGTCTGTGAACACGATAACTCAAAAACGAAAAGTCGGTAAAATACCAAACTTGGTATTTAAGTTTAGTATGTTCCAGGGATGCGACTCGAAGATTTTGTGAAAAATCCCCCACCCCCAACTACCCTTTACATGGAACTTTTTTCGAAAATTTTGATTTTCTCAAAAATGGTTCTAACGATTTTGATTAAAATTTCTGATATTAAACATATTTACCTGACAAATAAAATGTATATCTTGAATTTTCTGGGAATAGCCTCTGAAGAGTAGTTTATTCTGGATGAATTTTACTAAATTTTGAATAACTGCTAAACCGTAAGAGATGGGCAAAAACTTACTATACAAAAAATGTAGAGCACATTAAAGCACACAATTTGTTATATACATTTTTTCGTGGAGTTCGTCGTTTTTGTGACGTTTCTTATTTTTGGTTTCTGCTATGAAAAACGTATACTTTTCTCATACAGGAACTCGTCAACTGCTATCCATATAAACAAAGGAACTTCATTAACATAGCAACCAGCTTTTGACTATCAGTTTAACCTACAGTTGTCCCTTATTTCGCTTTTACTGACAAGAAAGCGAGTAATTAGACTATTTCTGCTAATTTTTTCTGATTAGCATAAAGTAAATAGAAGTATAACCTTTTTAAGAATTATTTGTTGCAGGGATATGGAGAAAGTCATGTGAATGGTACACATCAGATTTTTAATGTTATAAACAAGTCACTAATAAGGAGCTTACGGCTCAGGTTCGGTCCCTTTAGCAATACCTCATATAAAGGATATTCAGATAGAGGGATCTTCCTAAAAATGTTAGTGTCATATCCTTGAAATATGCAGAATGTTTGATGTTTAGCCAACTTGTTTTTGAGTTTTGCAGTTCACAAGCAGACAGACAGACAGTACTCAAACAGCACATATACGTATATGGTCGTTTCTTTAAATGAATGTTTGCTTTCAGGGACTTCAAAATCTGTATTTTACGTGAAATCTCGATAGGTATGGACTTTTGGGTGGAATGCAATACTTTTCTGCATAGCAAGTATATGGTAGAGAAAGTATTTAGTAAATAAAATAAGTTATATTCAATTAATGATGCTATTCGTGAATTTTTTGAGTTACCTCCACATATTTACATTAATCTATTTCAAAATTATTTTTACGAAAACGTTTCCTTTTCCCAGCAGGCAGTTACGTATGAGGGGCAGATTAAGGAAGAGAAGGGTGGTATCGGAAATCCTGGCAGTGCAATGTCAAGCTGGGGCCATTCCACACACGCGGCCCGCATGTGACGCTACCAATTATGTAAATCCGGGCTTCATTAAACGCCAACACATATTGGATTGCCGTAAAACCTAGATATATTTACGTTGGTAACACTGTTACCGTGATGGACTGCATGCATCATGGGCCAAGAGTTGGATCCCCCCCCCCTATTTTCTGTAATGATCAACATTGTCGATATAGGGGTTTATTTGACCGCAAATACGAGCACGCTCAGCCCATTTTTAAAACCACCGAAAATCTGTAATACTTAATAGCAAAATGTACTTTCTCTACCACGTACTTAGCAGGTAGAGGAAGCACATACTGTATTGCAACCAAAAATTAAACACTGATAAATCACCAAAAATAATGTTTTAAGCCCCCTTTTCAGAAAAAGGTCCGACTGGGTATCTTTAAGCAGTATAATTCAAAATTCTCGTAAAATATACCAAACTTCGTGTTTAAATTTAGCATGTACCAAATAGTACCAAGAACAATATTACTTTCCCTACATGTACATGTACTTAGTGTATAGAGAAGATATCGTAATACACCCAAAAACTTGATACCCAGATTTCATCTGAAATACACGTTTTAGGGTCCCCTGTATAAAAAAGAGCATTTTTGGAAAAAGGTCCGTGTATCTGTGAACACGATAACTGAAAAACGAAAAGTCGGTATAATACCAAACTTGGTATTTAAGTTTAGTATCTTCCAGGGATGCGACACGAAGATTTTGAGAAAAATCCCACACCCCAAACTACCCTTTATAGGAAAAAAACTTCGAACATTTTGATTTTCTCAAAAATGGCTGTAAAGATTCTGATTAAAATTCTGTATATTAAAGATATTTATATGGAAAATAGTATGTATGTCCTGAATTTTCTGGGAATAGCCTCTAAATACCTCTTTATTCTGAATGAATTTTGTTGAATTCTGCGTAACTGGTAAACCGTAAGAGATAGACAGAAACTTACTACGCAAAAAATGTAGATCACGTTAAATCACACGATTTATATCATATACAATTTTTTTTTTTCATTTGACCATTACTGAGATATTCCATGTTATTCGTTTCAGATTTATAATACTTAAACTTTTCTCACACGGAATGTTGTAAATTCCTGGCCATTAATAGAAACGGATTTCAACCACATTACAACCAGCTTTTAAAAGATTTGACTATCGTTTTACGCCAGTGATGCCCTTATTTCTCTTCTGCTTGCAAGGAAGCAAATAATTAAGAAAAGTTCTGCTAATGTTTATTTCGAATATAAAAAGCAGATGGCAGAGTATTAGGTATTTTAACAATAAATTACAGCGATGTAGAGAAAGTCATGTGCTTCACTGAAAGCTATCAAGGAACATGATTGAAGTGTTTTACTATCTGAAAAGTTACTTTTTAATGAGTTGGATTAAACTTCCATATACTTAACATAAATCATATGAGAAATAAAATGCTCTTCTTAAATTTTGTGGAATATCTTATGAGGTCTACTTCATTCGCCATTTTGTTTAACAGTAAACGTTAACACATATACAAAACCGTAAATGATGAAATCTTTAAAGCACGCAATTCATGTACAATAATTTTTGTGGCATCAGCCATTTCCGAGATATCCATTATTGTCAGTGGTGTGTTTGTTTAAAGTGAGGTTGTTATTCAGTTATTTCTCATTAAATCAAGGACAGCATATAGAATTTCAAAGGATTTTGTTCGGATTTATATATAAACCTTTTGTCTATCAATTGTGTTTTTGCTTAAAAGAAAATGTGAATCGTGCAAAGGTTTATCTCGATAAATGATAAGTGATCAATTGAAAAAGTTGTTTTATTCCTAATATTTAAGAAATGTTTTACATTTGGCATTTCAGTGGCAATTAAGTGAAGCCATAAATGTATAGTTCTGTCCATGCCTTGACGGCCACATTCCATTAGGCTGTAACCACAGAATAGAGAGTATACAGAAAGGAAACTCGAGGGCAGCTCCTTTGATGTGCTTGAAGCCAAGCTCTGCGCTAGATGCCATATTGGGACCTAGTAAACGCAAAGCGGACGCTGTTTACTGCATACCATTTTAAGCATTAAAACGTGTAAAATAAAAAAGCACGAACATATGTAATAACAATCTCACGTGTGGCATACATATGACTTTCTCTGCTTGCTCTCCTAAAACTATTTATACGGCTGCTTATTCTTCTGTTTCTTGTTAATAGAGATACATTTTAATTGCGTATTTCGTTATAGGTATAAACAATAGTCAAATCTTTTCGATGCCAGTAGCCATGTGATGCTTTGAAATTCCATTCTATTTGCAAGAACTTGAAAAAAGAAAAGAAAAAAACCTGAGTGTAATTTCCACAAAGGAAAATGTGTATGTATTTGAAAATGGTTAACATCATAAAAAATATACATGAAAAATTGTGGGCTTTCACAGGATCTACATTCTCTGTGTAATAAGATTTTATCTATATCTTACGATTTTGATTAAAATGGCGCAGGTGTAAGATATTTTTATGACAAACATAAAAGTATAACTTGAATTTTCTGGGCAGATCCTCTGAAGACCTCTTTATTCTAGATTACTTTTATATAACTTTTGTATAACTGGTAAACCGTAAGAGATAGACAAAAACGTAGTGCATAAAAATCTGATGTATGTCATAACGTTCTCTAGCTCTTCCACAAACAATTTTTTTCTTATAAAAGATTATTCTTTTATCTACGCCATGCGAATCAAGATAAACATTAGCAGAAATTATCTGTTAATTGCTTCCTTGTAAGTAGAAGGGAAATAAGGGAATACATTAGGCTAAAGTGATGGTCAAAGCTTTGAAAAGCTGGTCGTTATGTGAAACAATTGATATTCGTTCGCTGTTATGGTCCCGTTGGAGAAAAGGTAATTAGTTTAAAATGTAAACCAATAACAAGGAATATCTTAGAAACCGTCGGCTCTACATGAACGAAGTATATGACATAAATTCTATGTTTTAACAGATCTACCTTTTATGTAGTAAGTTTTTGTCTATCTCTTACGGTTTAATCGTTATGCAAAATTCTGCAAACCCCAACCAGAATAAAGAGCTCTTCAGAGGCTATTCCTAGAGAATTCAAAATATACATTTCATTTGTATAAAACAAAATATACACTATTTTAATCAAAATCATTAGACCATTTTTGAAAAAATCAAACTTTTCGAAAAATGTACTATGTAAAGGGTAGTTGGGTGTGTGGGGATTTTCTTGAAAATCTTTCGTGTCGCATTCTTGGAAGATACTATGCTTAAATACCAGTCACAGGCTTTTACAAGATTTGACTCATGCTTTAGCCTGTGCATTCTCTTATTTCTCTTCTACTTAAAAAGAAGCAATTTTAAGACATTCTAGTCATTTTTATTTCGATTAGCATGATGTAGATAAAAAAATCACCTTTTATAAGAAAATTTTGTTTGTGAAACATCTAGAAAAAGTCATCCGAATGGAACACGTCAGATTTTTGAGACTATTTTGTTTGCTGTACATATCTACAAAACAAACCGTAGCAACATGAAATTATGGTTAGGAAAATACAGTCATGGTAAAAAGTATTTATACACCAGTGTATACCTAGAAAAACTTAATTTATTATAACTAAAGTTAACATCCAGAGAGGTTATATGTTACACTAACAGTATGATATTTCCTCCTGAATATATACCTACATATAAACGCATGGCCTAAATTACTCCTCTTCAAAAAATAAATAAAACATTTGTACCAGCTGGCTTCTCACAACAAGAAAAAAAAGTATTCATACACTCAAAGAAAATGATAGTTTAAGTACAATACAATAACAAAAGTAATACTTTGTAGGCATTCCTGTTTTACCTCTTTGGCAAGGAATGAACCAGGTTTTTTGTAGTCTCTAGGTAATATTTTGCCATTCTTGCTGAAGACATTGTTTCAGAGCTGCCTTACTTCGTGTCATGCTTTCGGTCCATTCTTTCAAGGGTATCCCAAGATGTTCAATTGGATTAAGGTCTGCACTCTATGCTGGAAACTTGAGAACGTGGAAAGTATGGTACAACCACAAACGAACAATTTCCGCCATATGCTTAGGATCATTGTCTTGTTGAAAGTAGTAATCTGTGCCTAAACTCAATTTATCAACACTCTTTTGCAGATTATTCTTTAGCATATTTAAATATTGAAATCTATCCATGTTACCTTCAACAAAAACAAGTTCCCCAACACCAGATGTAGCCATACATCCCCATACCATAACTCCTCCTCCACCATGCTTCACTGTGGCTTGAAGGTGCTTGGGTTCAAGCTCAGTATTTGGTCTTCTCCACACCAAAATTCTGCCATCATTTACAAATACGTTCAATTTACTCCCATCTATGAACAGTACCCTGTCCCAGAAACTCGTGTTCTTGCTTAGATGCTCTCGAGCAAATT
Organism: Hymenopus coronatus; assembly: GCA_030762935.1. Taxonomy (NCBI): domain Eukaryota; kingdom Metazoa; phylum Arthropoda; class Insecta; order Mantodea; family Hymenopodidae; genus Hymenopus; species Hymenopus coronatus. The sequence continues at coordinate 16,195,709 of CM060896.1, forward strand.
CAAGTCTGACTTTCTTGTTCTTCTTGCTGATGTATGGTTTCTTTCTAGATACCCTAGCTCCATAGCCTGCACTACTTAGAACATAGTGAACAGCCCTTGGTGTAGTTCTTTTCCGAACCGATCGTTAACATAGGCAGACAATGCAGAGGCTGTCAATTTAGGATCCTTTTTTTTTTCTTCTTTTTTTTTCCTTTTTTTATCATTCTTATTAACGTATTCTTTCTTCTTTCGCTGTTAATGATAGAATTTCTCTCTATATATCGTGTTATTATGGACGGCACAGTTGCCCGGCTTCTTCCAATATCATCAGCAATGTTTGAAAATAATTTTCCCTTTTGATATTGAGAGATAACTATCGGTCTTTCCTCTACAGTTGTTTCTTTACCTTTGCGGCCCATATTTCTGTCGCACGGCATTCACTACGTAACAGAACCAACAAGCAGGAGGTGTAGCTTGCCACTGAAGGCCTTGCTTGCTGCAAACGGTACGTTGGTGGTTTCAGTGTTTACATTTCTAGTGGTGTATGAATACTTTTTTCACAGTCAAACACAGCCAGCATTGGGGTATCGTTTATTTCCTTGAGGTACGTTTGTTTAATACTCAAATCTGTGTTATCATGACATTGTTTATTTAATGGGGTGGCTTCCTACACAGAATCGTAGCGTTGACATTTAATGTAATATGGAAATATCAGTGGTCAATTTCGATTGCAGTACTGTATGAATACTTATTTCCATGACTGTATATAGATAAGGTCGCCTCCTTAGCGCGGTGTTAGCGCAGCTGCCTACCAAGCGGGAGACCTGGGTTCGATTCCCAGTACCGGCGTGGGGATTTCCCCCCCGCTGGGAGACCTGGACCGGGGTGCACTCAGCCTCGTGAGGTCCCTGGGGGGCCAATTGAGGAGCTACTTGATGGAGAAGTAGCGGCTCCAGGTCGTGAGGACCGCAGTAACCGGCCGGGAGGGGCTCGAGGCGCTGACCACGTCTCACCCTCCAATACTGCACCCCATCCATGACGTCTGTAGTGGACCGAGATGGGGGACGCAGCGGCCGGGCGGTAGGCCAAGGTTCCCCGTGAGCCGTCGTGCCATGGAGTTATTTTATATAGATAAGAGTAAATAACCAAGTGATTCAATGGGCTGGCAAGCTTTATTTAATAAAATAATAAAAAAGCTTAATGCGTTGAATCAGAATGAACAGTAAATATGATTAGGCAGAATGAATCAGTACTACTGTATGGGGAAAAAAAAAAAAAAAAAAAAAAAAAAAAAACTGAAGCTTGATGCAATCAAATGATGAACCACATTACTAACTTTACAGGACACATTCCATGTTTCTTTGTCATATTAATTGTATTTGAATTATTTTTGCGTTAGAGTCTGAGCACCATAGGTCGCCTTTTCTCTTACTTCTGCTCATTATAAGAGCAGTAAAGCTTTAAGTGTCAACAAATATGCTAACTTGTACAGTGTATAATATAACCATTGAGTAGAGTATAATCCCAGTAGCTAAAATACACAATTAATAACATTCAACAACACAGCTGTTACCCGGTCCAAGTATGGCGAAATTCGCGCATGCGCACTGAATTTTGGCGCACGGATTACAGCAGATTTTCTGTATACTCTCTATTCTGTGCTGTAACGTTGAACTCCTTCTTGCTGTTCTAGTGACTTGAACGTTATACACAACATTTTGTGGTTTAGTCATTAGAACCGCAAGAGCCCAGGCAGTGGCCGAGTGGTTAGACCATTCGCCCTCACTAAGTTTGATCCCAGGCGACCATATGTGGGATTTGTGGTGACAAAGCGGCGTAGGGGAGGGTTTTCTCCTGTTTCTCCCGCCATCGCATTCCACCGGTGCTCCATCTTCGTTCCATGTATCATCACTATCCACTATCAAAAATCTGATGTGTTCCATTCACATGACTTTCTCTACGTCTCTGTAACAAAGTATTGTTAGAAAGCTTACTCTTCTCTGTACATCATGCTAATCAAGATAAGCATAAGCAGAATTATTAGTCTTATTACTAGCTCCGTGTAAGTAGAAGGTAAATAAAAAATGCACAAGCTAAAGCGATAGTATCGTCCTTTAAAAGCCGGTCGCTATGTGAAACAACTGAAATTCTAATCTCTTTGTTTTCCAGGAGTAGAGAAACGAGAAGAAAGATGTCTTCCTGTTTGAGAAAAGTTTAAGTGTCTAAAATTGAAACTATAATTCGGAATATATCGAAAACGGTTAACTCTACAGAAAATGAATATAGCATAAGTTGTGTGTTTTAATGAGATCCATATTTTTTGTACAGATCTCTTACGGTTTGCCAGTTATACAAAAGTCAACCCGAATGAAGAGATCTTCAGAGGCTATTCCCAGCAAATCCAAGATATAATGAATGTCATTTGTCAGAGAAATATCTTAAACATACGATATTTTAATCAAAATCGTTAAGAGCCATTTTTGAGAAAATCAACATTTTCGAAAAATGTTCCATGTAAAGGTAGTGGGGATCATTTTTCTCAAAATCTTCGTGTCGCATCTATGGAAGATGCTAAACTTATGCACCAAGTTTGATATTTTACCGACTTTTCGTTTTTGCGTTATCGTGTTCACAGACACGGATGTTTTTCTCAAAATGCTCTTTTTGGATACAGGGGACCTTAAAACGTCTAGTTGCGGTGAAATCTCGCCATCAAATTTTTGGGTGCAATACAATACCTTCTCTAACACTCTATGTACATAGTACGTGTAGAGAAAGTAAAAAAAAGAAGAAAAACTGCATGATGGGAAAGGCCAGATTCATGCTCATGGAGAGCAAAACTAACAAGCGTATGTTTACTAATAAGCTTTAGGCAAGCACAACTTTGAGCCTTGTTTTCTCGCAAACGTTTTCAAATGTTTCTAAATGCTCCACATCTGATTCAAATATTGTTCGGCCGTAGTATCGGTGAAATGATGCTCAAATAATCTCAGAGCATTATGGAGCTTAAACTTACTTGACATTCGTCTTCTCAAGATAAGGGAAAACACAGAAAGAAAATATCCGAGCAACTCATCCTAAGCAGATTCGCGACCTTTTGACTGTGAAGTAGACAGGACGTCCACAGTACCAATGCAGCTAAAATGTTTGTATTGCCTTTCAAACGTATATTAAAGAAAAAGTACTATTACTTTTTTAGTTAAACGCTTTAATTTTGAGAAATAAATTGTTAACTTTTAGGAAATCAATGTTTTGGAGTATGCAACAATTACTAATTTTTCTACAATCATTAAATAAGATAACAAATCTCATGTGGTATACCATTTTTACTTTCTCTACATACTACATGCTACGTAGGTAGGGAAGGCATTGCACTCCATCCAAAATTTGATACCGATATTTCACTAGAAATACATGTTTTAGGGTCCCATGTATCCATGTGTGTGTATGTGTGTGTGTCCGTGTGCCCACATATCTGTGAACACGTTAACACAAAAACTAAAAGTCGGTAAAATAGCAAACTTAATATTTAAGTTCAGCATCTTCCAAGGATGCAACATAAAGATTTTGAGGAAAATCCCCCCACCCCAAACTACCCTTTACATGGAAAAATGTTCGAACATTTTCATTTTCTCAAAAATAGCTCAAATGATTTTGATTAAAATGCCGTATTTTAAATATACTTACATGACAAATAAATGTATATGTTGAATTTTCTGGGAATATCCTCTGAAGGCCCCTTCATTCTGAATGAGTTTTGCAGAATTTCACAAAACTGGTAAACCGTAAGAGATAGACAAACACTTCCTGAACAAGAAATGTAGATCTCGTTAAAACACACAATTTATGTCATACACTCGTATATTTATTTTGAGATAGTTCTTGTTATTGTTTTCAGTTTTAAAATACTTAAACTTTTCTCACACTGAAATTTATAAACCCCTGACCTTGCAAAGAAACGGATGGCAACCAGCATTTAAAAAGATGTCTAACGCCTTAGGCTAGTATACACCCTTATTTCCCTACTAATTACAAGGAAGCAAGTAATAAGACCACGCCTGCTAATTACAATGAAGTAGATGAAAGAATAAGAATTTTAGCAATAATTTGATACAGAGATGTAGAGAAAGTCATGTGAATGGGACACATCAGATTTTTAAACTCATTTATTGTAAAAGTTGGATTTATATGTGAATGTTTTTAAAAATGCACCGTCTGCAATGATTTTACATAATAACAATTATTATTAAAATAATGATGCAACCTAGAAATGTTGTGTGTAATAAACAGAGCTAGGAAGTTCCTACAACTTCCTTAAGTAGCCTTGGCAATAATATGCGGCGCTACTTGCGCGAGCAAACGTCAACATAGAGTGCAACCCATTACTGCAAAACAGCTATCACTGCATAACACAGAACCACATCAGGAGGGCATTGGAATAACATCTTAGTTCTGCTCAAATTTGGGCAAAATTTATTTTATAACAATAGTAAGTTTTCTAGCAGTGCACTTATTCGTGCACTTATTTAGAAAACGATGACAATTCTAGTATAGAAACTGCAAACATCTAGTAATGGAAAAGCTTCACAGAAATATATTATTGATTGCAAATTTGTTCAAAAAGTTACCCATAACTATCACGCTGTTACAGTTCAGAGGTAAGGATGTGGAACTGTCAAGACGAATTTACTAATCCACGAGCAACCTACCTGAAATAAAGATGGAAATAAAAAGCGTAATTGAAAGGAATGCAGGGTTTAGTATGTTATATCGCACACAAGCTGTACTTTTAAATCCCAAAAAAAGTTCTATTTTCTTGGTGATATTGATACGGAACTGATACAATATTTCACATCATGTTTAAGTGGAATGAACTTTTTTGCATTATAAATTTTGTTTGTCTGAACGTAGAATAAGTTTTTATTTGAATGTTTCAGAAGTACATTATTGTTTTCAGTTCAGCTGTAAATAAGTACAAATTTAGTTTAATTCCTGCTTTGGTTTTTACCTAGTAAGAGTCCTAAGATGTTTAAGAAATTAATTTTATTATTCGCATATTATTTTAGATTCAATCAGCAAATATTATAATCCGTATTACAATTGCTTGGATGTGTCATAATATACATATGTAAAGAAGGAAATCGGTAACTCAGCCTGTATATAGGCAACAATTTGTGTGTTGTACATAATTATCTAAATTACGCATGTCTCTCAAGTAATTTTTGTTCCGTAGAAAGAGTACGGTTTGTTTCCCTCTCCGCCATGCCTTCTTATCTACGACTTGTTTTGATGCGGCGAGATGGCCGGTCGCAACCTATATGACGGGACGGCGAACGGTACGAACTTCTAGCTTGGTAATAAGTGAAATAAATGTCAGTACCATTCTTTGCCTACACAAATCTCACAGCTGCATTGCTGTAACACCAAATAGATAAAAAAAAAAGTCGTATGTGTTCCATTCACATAATTTTCTCTACCTCTTCTGCAATAAACTACCTATTCTTACAGAATTCTTCTCTCTACTTCATGCTTATCAAAACAAACACCAGCAGAAAGAAATTTAAGTCATCCATGATGAGTATAGTTTCAGAGGTAATTCCCAGATAATTCAAAATTACATTTCATTTGTGACGAACATCTTAAAGGGTAGCTTGGGTGGAGAGATTTTCTTGAAACTTACCGTATCGCATCCTTAAAATATGTTTTATTTTGTATTTAAGTAAGTTTTCGTTTCTAGTTATGCTGTCTCCACACGCACACACACACACACACATATATGCACATGGACCTTTGTGGTGGTGGTATTCCAGGGAACCTCTAAACATATTTCCAGTGAAATCTTGATATTAACTCTCTACCTACTATGTAAATACATAATACATGGAAGAGAAAGTAAACATACTTCCTTTGGATTCTGGGGAACCCATAACGTGTATTTTCAGTGATTTATGTGGAATGCAATACCTTTTCTATCACTAGTACTAGTACTTGTATATACATGGTAAATATAGCTCTGGGGCCAATGGGACCTCAAAACGCGTATTTTCGGTCAAATTCGTTCTGTATACAATGCAATAAATGTTCTACCCACTATATATGTGGTAGGGAAAGAAAATATATTGATTACTGTATTTTGTCTTTGTAAAATGACATACGTTACAAAAAAATTGCTATTATCTTTTTTTTTTTTTTTTTTTTTTTTTTACATATATCCTCCTTGCACATCTTTGCTTGAATCATAAAGATACTAACCTAAAACCATACAGCAGGTGTTGTACGTCCCAAGATCTTACCTGAAATAAAAGAAAAAAATTGGCATGTAAACTGTGGTGCTTTTTGACAGATTTACAAATTTTTTCTGTTTAATTTTCTATATATAATCTTCTAAAACAACTAATATTTACCTACAACAAAAGATTTATGCTTTAGTATTTACGTTAAATTATTTTTTGAGCTTTGACTTTAATATTTTGAGATTTTGTCACTGCTGGAGTGACTTTTATACGCTCAAGGTTTTATATTATTTATAAGTTCTTAATCTCTAATGTTAAAGCCTCCTATACCTATTTATTTTGAAAATGCTAAATGCCTCATTTTAACATGACACCGTGTATGGTCTTCAACCATTTTTGACGGTTTTTCTCACTATATTTGCAGTGCGGCCATTATATAGATGCACTATACGTTCTTTATAGCATAACCTTCTATCTAACTGAAACGAACAATATATAGTGTGAGAGTGAATAATTGAAAATATTTGTATCAGCGTTTGAGGATGATATGATCCAGTATTTGCATTTTTGCCCGCTGTTTTTTAAAGTTATGCTCAGAGGAAAAGTTCAAGCTGATTTTAGCATGGCTATTGTTCCTTATCTCAGATGTTCGGTGATTTTTACGTAAAACCCACACGATTGATGACTCTTCCAGTCCAGTGTGATTGGCAGGCTGAGGGCAGCCCGAGGTGTGTTAGACGTGTCCCTGTTCTCAGAGAGAACTTAACCACGTTCTGACGGGATTGTGGGTTTTGTAGGATGGCGGGTGTGTATTGGGGTTGTGGAGTGACAGGAGGAGGCGAATATTGCTCCTCGACGGTTGCCTTGATGGTGCCACGGCCCTTGTGCACCGCTGGTGTGTTTTTATCAAAATGTTTCTTGAGGTTAAATTTTGAATCCAAGCAACTCTTGAAGGATGACTCTTCTCTACCCTGCCCGACTATAGGTGGTGTGATATGGGGGAAAACATTGATCGCTCTGAAACTTCAACCTACATAACCATACGTTTTTATTTTCATACAACTTTATCTGATTAGGATTAAGTATGTATTCAGCGTTCAATTTCAAAATATTGAGCTCGATATTATTATACTTCATTTAAATTTTGTTTTATTGAACAAATACATAACTCAAATTAATATGTAAACATTTGTACTTCCGTTCTTGAAACTACAATTGTTCTCATTGTTCTTACACATGTGAAAAATGATCGTTAAATCCCAACAATCAAAAAGCCTTCAAATCGAGAATTAAGAGAACTTATGTTACAGTTTCTTTGATATACAGCAGTTATGTTCGTGTTTTGGGGTGATTTAAAATCGCCAATAATACAGTTGCTCGAAGCGGTCCCTCCAGAGAAATCTGTTGCGTTTCATTCACAGAACTTTTCTCTAGCTGTTCCATACACAAGCTATTCTTACAAAATATTATTGCTTACGCCATGCTAATCGAGATAAATTGGTCCTATTACTTGCTTCCCTGTAAATAGAAGAGAAATAAGGGGATATATTAGGCTAAAGCGATAATCAAATCGTTTAAAAGATGGTTGCTATGTGAAACAATTGAGGATCGGTTTCCTTTGCATGGCTCCATTAGAGAAACGGTAGATAGTTTAAAATCGAAACCAATAACAAGGAATATGTCGAAATCGGCTAACTCTGCAAGGAATACGTATATGACATAAATCATGTGTTTTAACAGATTTACATTTTTTGTGAAGCAAGTTTTTGTCTTTTTCTAGCGTTATGCAAATCTATGCAAAACTTATCCAGAATAAAGAGATCTTCAGAGGCTCTTCCCAAATATTAAAAATATACATTTTATTTGTGATGTAAATATCTTTAGTATGCGGTATTTTAATCAAAATCGTTAAATCGATGTCAAAGATATTTACATGACAAATAAAATGTATATTTTGAATTTTCTGGGAAATAGCCTCTGAAGACATCTTTATTCTGGATGAATTTTGCGGAATTTTGCGGAATTTTGCATAACTATTAAACGGTACGAGATAGCCAAAAACTTACCTAACAAAAAATGTAGATCTCGTCAAAATACCAATTTATACTATTTACATTTTTTTTTCGCAAAGTTGGCCGTTTTTGAGATATTCCTTGTTTTTTGTTTTAGTTTTACTTTTCTCATGCGGGAATTTGTCAATTCCTGGCCAAATAAACAAAGGAACTTCAAACATAGAGCAACCAGTTTTTAAAATAGTTGACTATCGATTTAGCCTATTGCACTCCCTTATTTCCCTTCTACTTACAAGGAAGCACGTAAAAAGAGAATTTATACTATTTTTTCTGGGTTAGCATGAAGTAAATAGAAGAATGAGCCCTTTAACAGTAATTTTTTTTCTAATGATCTTGTTGTATTTCTAGAACACGGTTTTGTTTTTGAGTTATGCTGTCTACAGACAAATGCACTTATTTCTTCTAAAAATGCCTTTTTATTTGAATTGAGCGTGAAAATCGATTTTTGGGTGCAATACAATAATTCCGCCTGACTGCCTCCATGGTCGAGTGGTCAGCGAGCTGAATTCTCACACAGAGGTCCCGGATTCGATTCCCGGCTGGGGCGGGGAATTTTTATTTACCCAGAATTATTCCCAGTGTCTGGAAGTATGTATTTGAAGGTGAGTGTGTGTGTGTATGTGCGGTTGAGGAAAAATAAAATGATTTAGACCAATCGTAAATAACCTACAGACAACGAGTTGTTTCAAGTGCAAAGTCCCCGATACGATCTTAGATGTTTAATGAAATAATAATAATAATAATAATAATAATAAAAACTTCCGCCATGCGGCATGGAAATAATAAACTATTTTATTTCTATCATGTCTTTAGAAATGCAGTTTTGTTGCGGAAATGCTGTGGGAACATAGCTATAGTTTCTATTTTCCAGACTTTACTCTCGCAACATAATTCGAACACAATTCTCTGTGCTAGTTGCCTTATTACAAAAGCTTTGGATATATTTTCAGCAAACATGTTTAGACTGCAAGACTTGAAACGAGCGTTTGAATCACATAGCAACACAAAGGATACAGAAATAATGCCTCGGGTTACACAAGCAAATGAGCTTCAATACTGCGCTTAGTACAGACATAACAAAGTTGCCAGTTTGTGCTCAGAACATTTCTTTTCGTATATCAAACCATTCAAAAATCAACATAGTCATGCGAAAAGGGGTAACAGTTCTCTCTTCTTTTTTTTTTTTTGAAGTGACAAGCCGCTATTCGTGTTTTCTCGTCGTCATGCAAATTTCAAAGCCATCACATAGATGCACATGTCTTTCTCTGCATATCTACAATAAATTATTGTTAAACAGCTTCTTCTTCTTCTATTTACTCAATGCAGCAAAAGTAGCAGAAAGGGTCTTATTACTTGCTTCCTTGTAAGTAGAAGGAAAATAAGGAAGTACCATAGGTTAAATCAAGTCAAATCTTTTAAAAACCGCTATCTGATTAAAGTACCTTTGTTTGTATGGGTAGGAGTTAACAAATTCCCATACGAGAAAAGTATAAGTATTTTAAAGCTGAAACTAATAACAAGCAATATCTCAAAAACGACCAACTCAACGAAAAAATGTATACACATAAATTGTGTATTTTAACGAGCTCTACACTTTTGTGTGGTAACTTCGGTTATGCAAAATTCCTCAAAATTCAAAGATATCTTCAGAGGCTATTCCCAGAAAATTTAAGATATACATTTTATTTATCACATTATTATTTTAAATATAAGCGATTTTAATCAAAATCGTTAGAGCCATTTTTGAGAAAATCAAAATTTTCGAAAAATGATCCATGTAAAGGGTAGTTGGTGATGGGAGGATTTTGTTGAAAATCTTCGTGTCGCATCCTTGGAAGTTACCGAACTTAAATACCTGGTTTGGTATTCAACGCTCCTTTCGTTTTTGAGCTAAGCTGTCCAGAGAAGTACACACGCACACGCACGCATGCACACACACAGGGACATTTTTTTAAAAATGTTTTTTATTCAGCGGGCCTCAAAACATGCGGTGAAATCTCGGTATTGAGTTTTTGGGTCCAATACAATACCTTCTCTATACATAGTACGAGTAGAGAAAGTAAAATCGGTCGATCTCATCAGTAGACTGTATTCTTCTTATACTACAAAGAAATGTGTAAACGTTTAATGAAACAAGATTAACAAGAACAGCGAAAGCTATTGAATGCTTCACTTTACATTTTATTTGTGTTTTAGAACGGCAAAATGCAACAGATAAATAGAGAAAATTCTGATGTGCTCCATTCATATGACTTTCTCTATATCTCTGTAACAAATTATTGTTAATAGCTTTTTTTTTTTTTTTTTTTTATTTCATGTTATTCGAGAAAAATTAGCAGAAATAGTCTTATTTCTTGCTTTATTGCAAGTAGAAGCGAAATAAGGGAGTGCCATAGGTTAAAGTGAAAGCCAAAAGATGGTTGCCGAAGTTCGTTTGTTTGTATGGACACGAATTGGCAAATTCCTGTATGAGAAAAGTATAATTTTTTCAAAGCTAAAATTAAAAACAAGGAATATCTTAAAAACGATCAACTCCACTAAAAAAAGTATATACCATAAATTGTGTGTTTTAACGTGCTCTACATTTTTTATGTGTTAAGTTTTTGTCCATCTCTTACGGTTTAGTAGTTATGCAAAATTCATCAAGAATAAAGTAGTCTTCAAAGGCTATTTCCAGAAAATTCAAGATATACATTTTATTTGTCAGGTAAATACTTTTAATATACGATATTTTAATGAAAATCGTAAGAGCCATTTTTTAGGAAATCAAAAATTTCGAAAAAAGTTCCATGTAAAGGGTAGTTGGAAATGGGGGAATTTCCTTAAAAATCTTCGTGTCGCATCCTTGGAAGATACCAAACCTAAATACCAAGTTTGCTTTTTAACGGACTTTTCGTTTTTGAGCTATGCTGACAACAGACACACACACACACACACACACACACACACACACACACACACACACACACGACCATTTTTCTAACAATGTTTTTTTTTTAATCAGGGGGACCCAAAACATGTATTTCCGGTGAAATCTCGGTATCGAATTTTTGGGTGCATTACTATACCTTCTCTATGCACTATATATATATATATATATATAGTGCGTGTAGAGAAAGTAAAAATCTGATGTGTTCCATTCACCCGACTTTCTCTACCTCTCTGCAACAAATTATTGTTAAAAAGCTTACGCTTCTATTTACTTCATGCTAATCGAGAAAAAACTTAGCACAAATAGTCTTATTACTTGCTTCCTTGTAAGCAGAAGTGAAATAAGGGAGTACTATAGGCTAAACTTATAATCAAAAGCTGGTTGCTATGTGACTGAACTTTCTTTGTTTGTATGGATAGGAGTTGACAAATTCTTGTATAAGTACAAGTTTTTCATAGCTGAAAATAAAAACAAGGAATATGTCAAAAACGATCAACTCCACGAAAGAAATGTATATAACATAAATTGGGTGTTTTAATGTGCTCTCTATTTTGTGTGCGTTAAGTTTTTGCCCGTCTCTTACGGCTTAGCAGTTATGCAAAATTCCGTGAAATTCATCTAGAATAAAGTAGTCTTCAGAGGCTATTCCCAGAAAATTGAAAGATATACATTCTATTTGTCAGGTAAATATTTTAATATCCGATATTTTAAACGAAGTCGTTAGTGCCATTTTTAAGAAAAGCAAAATTTTCGAAAAAAGTTCCATGTAAAGGGTAGTTGGAGGTGGCGGGTTTTTCTTGAAAATCTTCGTGTCGCATCCTTGGAAGATACCAAACTTAAATACTAAGTTTGGTATTCAACGGTCTTTTCGTTTTTGAGCTATGCTGTCCACAGACACACATGCGCGCGCACACACACAGACCTTTTGGATTCAGGGGGACCCAAAACATGTTTTTCCGGTGAAATCTCGGTATCGAATTTTTGGATGCAATACAATACCTTCTCTATACACTATGTACATAGTCCGTGTAGAGAAAGTAAAAATGTCACATCTTTTGCAAAACGATTTAGTGCCCTTAAACGTTTAAGAAAAGTTCATCTTTTCCATTTATTTTCTTTATACAATCACGTAACCCTTCAACTTAATAAAAGTTCATAAAATCTTTCAATTTTCTAAGCATTTTATGCATATTACTTTCTCTAGCATGTATGTGCATAGTTGATACAGAATGTACCGTATTCCAACCCAAAATTCGATACCGATATTTTACCAGAAATACTCTTGAAAATCCTCTGAATCTAAAAAATTACTTTTAGAAAAATGTATGTGTGTCTGTGGGCTCTAAAACGCGTTAAACACTAAACTTGATATTTTAGTCCATTATCTTCCAAGGATGCGAGACGAAGATTTTCAAGAAAATTCACCCTTCCCAACTAACCTTTACATGGAACAAATTTCGAAATGTTTGATTTTCTCAAAAATGGCTGTAATGATTTTGACTAAAATCTCTTATATTTAAGTTATTTATATGGCAAATAAACGTATATCTTGAATTTGCTGGGAATAGCCTAGGAATACCTCTTTATTCTAGATGAATTTTTCTGAATTTTACATAACTGGTGAACTGAAGAGATAGACAAAAAATTACTACACAAAATTGCAGATATCTTTAGAGTACACAATTTTTTCCTGGAGTTGACCGTTTTCGACATATTCCTTTTATTGGTTTTAGTTTTAAAGTACTTAAACTTTTCTCATGCGGGCACTTCAAAAAGATATCCCATAGCAACAACATTTGGCCCTTGGTTAGCCTAGTGTATTCCCTTATGTACTTATAAGGAACTAAGTAATAAGACCGTGTTTGTTAACGTTTATCTTACATGAATTATATAGAAGAGTAGGCTTATTAACAATAATTTTTACAGAGATGTAAAGAAAGTCATATCAGCTTTTTCTCCTTGTTCTTTTCAAGAATTAGGTTTCTGCCTGGTGTGATCGCATTGTTAAATTTTCAGTCTGTTTTCCTTGGACGATCTAATGAATTCTTCCTATTTAGACGATAGTTAAGAGTGGCTTCTTTATTAACTAATTGTTCAACTATATATTTATCAAAATAAATTGATTATATAGAATTTTACTTCCTAAAATGATGAAAGTCGATAATAGCACTTGACTACTGCATATTCAACTTGTTTTCTCCCCATTTCTGTAGTTGTGTATGTTTTGGATTGTCACTGGTTGTAATATAAGTGATACTTTACGAAGTTTTGAACCACGTCGAGAGGAGTAAGTATATTTGCATAAGACAGACAGACAGACAGATCCGGTTTGAACGCTCTACCATATCGGTAGAGTTCGTTAAACCCTCAAGTAGGTGGCGTGCTCCGTGGACCCACGATCCGAGAGTTAACTTTTTGCCCCGCGGGCTGCAGCAGACAGTAGAATCCTCAACATGCTCACGAAACCTTTTCTTCCATTCCAGCTGGTCGTACATTATTCATGTTCTGGATCGGTGATTCTATCCTTTCTAGTTAATTTCAAAAGTTAAAAACCAGGCTTGAGCGCGGTCAGGACCAGTGAGGGTGACCGATTTGTCATTACTAGTGAGAATATATCGCCTCGTGGGGAGCTTTAGGGCCAGATTTATAGTCAGTACTCAAGCGGTCCTTAAGAGTGCTATTCAATTCACACTCTCACTTAAACGCCACTTGAGGTATCATCACGAATTTATGGAATAAGGCCACTTTCATGCTCAAAGCTTTTCGTGTCGGAAAAAAAACTTTTTATACTCAGATGTGTTTATTTACTGTTAAAAATCTATATTGAAATGAAGACCATTCCGACGCAGATTTTCATTTCGATATAGAATTTCACGCTTGCGCGCTGCCCTACTAATGGCTGTTCACTGCCTGATAATTTACATAAAATTACAGAAACATCTTACGCGTACAATAACCTCCGAGAATATTTAATTATATATAAGAATTATAAGAATATATAAGTATTTCCTGAATCTAAACTTATAATATTACGTAAGCAAAGTAGAGTAGGTGTTTAGGAAAATATTTATTTTTATGAGAATAGTTATATTTACATACCCTTATCAGCAGCTAAGCATTGTCAGATGGTTCATCAATGAAGGTTTTGATTTCGTCTGTGGAAAATATTTTCGTTTTTTCCCCACTGTACCCTACCCATTTCTGTTTTAACAGGGAGTACAACTTCTTTTTTATTACTAGGAGTCTTCAATCCTTGGATTGGTTTGCAGCGACTCTCCATTCAGATCTTCTCTCTGCTTTCCGTTTGAGTTCTTCATATTTACTGCATTTCATATCTTCCATAATTTGTTTTATATATTGTGATCTTGCTCTTCCTTTGCCACTTCTTCCTTCTGTCATTCCTTCTATTATAATATTCAGTGTGCTCTGATGTCTTAATAAATGTCCTATTAATTTTGTTCTTCTTTTAATTTAGTTCCAAATTCGTTTTTCCGCTTCTGCTCTTTTATATACTTCTTCATTTTTAATTTTGTCACTCCATTTAATTTTTAGCATTTTCCTATAGCACCATGTTTCAAATGCACAACTTCTTATATTGGAATATATAAATTCCGTGTTTCACATTCGAGTAGTTTTCAATACTGAATAATTTGTCCAGAATGTTGGGGATTTCATTGTTTTTTTTGACATTTTTTCATAAGGACATTTTCCGAGGATGAAGTTACATTTTTTGTTATTCTCCATACAATACGCTTGCGTCGAAAACGGCGGAGCTCATCTTTCATAAGTAGGATACCTAAACATTAAATACGTATTGTACATCTACATATAATGGTCATTACCTCTCACTCGTATCCTAATAAACTGCCATTATAGGGTCGTTGCATAAATAACTATTGTGTAACAACTTTGCTGGCAAATAGTCTCCGCTCTAAGGGGTTGGAAGTTTATCAAAAGTGCATTGAATCAGTGATGACGGCAGCATCAGGCGCGTACACATCATCTGCATCAACAGAAAGAAGAACGAAGAGAAATTATGGACCCAACAATCAGGTTTTAACAGACAACCACACAGACTGAAGAAGTTGATGCACAACAGAAGAGTGTATAAGCCAAATATCTCATATTTTGTAGAAAAAGTGCAATAAATTGTTGTCAGTAATTTCTTCTTTGGCACACAAGGATCTATCACAAAGCATTGTTTTATGGCGCAGAAGATATAAATTAGAAGAAAACAGTTTCATTCAAATTTGCACAAATTCTCCTTGGTTCGTAAGAAACAATCAACTGCATCAAGAAGCAGGAATTCTTCCGTTATAACAATACATCAGGGAACCAGCAGGAGAGTTCCTCAAGTTTCTGGAGCTCAGACATAATTATCACGTAGGAATAAAAACAAGGTTAAAGAGGAGATTATCCCAGGACACTCTATTCAACCAATCCGATGACTGCGACTTTTCTCATCTCGAGTAAATTATATTGCAGCAAATGTTTTGTGTACATACCTTTGTTGTCATTACTTAATTTCTTACCATGCATCACTGTCAGTATTGTATTTCATTCTTTACTTAATGTCCACTATTCATTATCACTTATAAGCAGATATTACTGTTAAGTAAAATACACATTTTTTGTTTTGTTTTTTACGATAGAGGGGCATTATAGGTAAACCTCAACATGTAATTTGTTATTGCTATATTGTTAATTGTTCTCAATGGCCTGTAAAGCAACACTGCTAATCAGTCAAAAATAAATTATTAAAAACAAAACAAACAAACAAAAAACAAAAAAAGCCATAGAGTACCACAATGTCACAAAAGAATAAAATAGTATAGCCATTTTGAGAAACCATCTCTATAGGAACCAAATTGTTTAATTAAATAGTACCAATAATTTGAATTTATATCCTTATATGGCATTGCTATACTCTTCTTCTTTTTCTTTTTCTTCTTCTTCTTCTTCTTATTATTATTATTATTATCATTAAAATTGTTGTTTTGTCAAGTTAGTTTTCCAATACTATATTATTTGTATGTGATTATTTGATGTTTTAAAGTATTCTGTATCTTTTGGCGAACCTTAAATAGGGTTAAATAATTGGGATGCATATAAATCTTTGAAAATGAGCGAAGAGCAGTATTGTGTGGAACTAACCTATAACAACGAGACTTTGGGCATGGAAAATATTTCGTTAATTAGCAAACCCATTATTTCCTCATTTTTAAAACATGCTTCTGTGCAAAAAGAGTAAGCAATGATCATACAAAAACGAATTAGCCTTTTTGCGCTCTTACTGCGGTAAATGTTCTGCTCCTGAATCGTTATTCGCAACAGCCGCGCATCTACTTTAAACAGAACAATGTCCTCCAAGATAATGCCAGTACTGCCAATACAGGGTGGAAGAAAAGTTCCTACCCACTGGAACAAATAATACAGGGTGTATAAAAATGAATATCGGGGTTTTAACTCTTTATAACATTTATTACATTCAACTTACAGTTATGAATGATATGTCAAATGAAAAAGCAACTCAAACAGTTCTACCAAGAAGCTTATAAATGTTCAATGTCACTACCCTTTGTCACACGGCACCAAGTCTAAAGCCGAGTTCTTCCAAACGTTGATAAGTGTGTATTCAGTAATTCTAGCAACAGCTGCTGCAATCCGGTTTCTTAATTCAGGGAGGTCAGCTGGTAGTGGAGGCACGTACACACGATCCTTGTTGAAGCCCCAGAGGTAAAAATCGCATGGCGTTAGGTCAGGAGAACGTGGAGGTCATGCATAGCAAGCCCTGTCATTGGGGCCCTTGCGGCCTATCCAGCGCTCGGCTACAGCGACGTTCAACCAATCGCGTACTTCGTTATGCCAGTGAAATGGCGCACCATCCTGCTGGAAAATGAAGTTCTCTGGCTGATTTTCTTCCAACTGAAGGAAGATCCATTGCTCTAGTGTATCAAGGTAAGAAGTGCCAGTTACAGTAGGTTCACCAAAAACGAAAGACCCATAAACTTTTCGCCGGGATACGACACAAAAAACATTCACTTTAGGGGAATCTCGTTGCATTTGTACCATCTCGTGAGGATTTTCTGAGCCCCTGATGCGCACATTATGAGTGTTAAAATGTCCACTAAGGTGAAAGGTCGATTCATCACTGAAGACAACACGATCCATAAAATCGTCATGATTTCTGTTTACTAGTCGCCATCTTTGCTACTACCGCGTACACAAAACTGTTTGAGTTGCTTCTTCATTTGATATATCATTTATTACTGTAAGTTGAATGTAATAAATATTATAAAGAGTTAAAACCCCGATATTCATTTATATAAACCTGTAAATCAACTGTTAGGTAGTGGCTACCCACTGCTGCAAGGTTTTCACCAGCCCATTACAAGTTCGTGAGTGAGTGATGGTTGATAGCTACAGCCAACGTCAAGCTGCACAGTCTGGAAAGTGACACACCATGTTTATGTATAAATCGCCACATGTGATGATTTGGGCAACAGTGACCGGTAACAACTGTTTGGCCCGTATTTTTGATGGATCTGTAAATCAAGAAACCGTTGCGTTTCAACAGGACAGTGCTACACAGCATTTTTCCAAACCGCTAGATTGGTCGAGGATCAGTTAATGTTCCTGTCCCATTGCCTTGATCTCCAAGAAGCCCTGATCTCACCACACCGGTCAATGCGGAACCACAAATGATGACAGTCATGTCGAAGAGGCTGAATAAACGAACTTGGTGCTGAATCATGTAAGTATTATGAAATGTGAAAGAGTTAAAAATAATAATGCTATTTTAAAACCTAACAGTTGATTAATTATTTACCCAGTGGGTAGGGACTTTTCGCCCATTCTGTACCATATCCTGGTATTAATATCACCAAAAGTAACTAGGGAGCACAATAATTGTTCAAGTATATCGTAGTATACTTTTGTGTATTGCAGTACTTTACGTTCCCCAGAATCAGTATCGTGTTTCTCTGCTCATCTGTTATAAATGCATACAATCCATGCAAGTTATTTTCTCAGTTGTTTTCGCCATCTGTGCGCCATCAATTATATAAATGCGTATAAACATTTTATTGCACAACAATTAATGCTATAAATTTTACAGATACAACTATTTGGAGATATGTTTTTCCCTAGAGAAGGAAAATAATTACAGTAAAAGCTAAAATACAAATAATCTAAATACAAGAATGGCGTTTTAAAGCTAGACAGTTCTAATTGTTTGTGTGAAATAAAACAGATAATGAAGACTAGAGTGGGAAGTTTTAATTGATGTACTGAGGGGAATATTGACATTAACGGTGGGCAGACAGATTCATACAGCTGTCACACACTTTGACATAATACCCTCGCGTAATCCCAAGCCACGCTGCATTTTACGATATGACATTCGGAAATTTAAATATTACTGGCTTAGTTATCCTGCATTCCCTCTAGTCGAATATTCAGTTCGTTAATTATTCATGACATTGTGTGAAATTAAGTTAGACTAAGGATAGAAGAGACAAAAAGTTCCAATACCGCCCTTGGACCAATCATTTGCCATCTGATATTAGATAGTAGTGATAGCGTTTACCAACGACCCAATTTCTAATGATAGTTTTTAATTAAGTTTGGATGAAATATCTTAAAGTGATTGTAAATGTTTGAATTGAAGTGTCTTTGGGGAGAGGGGGTCCTAAGTTACTATAAATACCAAGCTAAGTGGCTCAGGCGTGTCGTCTGGGATTGACATTCGGAAGATCGTGGGATCAGTTCCCCGCGACCCTATGGTTGGGGGGGGGGGGTTTCCCTAGTTACTAGGCCAATGCTGGGGAAGTTTCTTCATTCTCGCGAAGTTCCTGTCCCTTCGTTTCATTTCCATTTCATCCAACCGCTCACTTTCACGGTTAAGTGTCAACGGGGACTGCGGTAGTGATGACGCTTAAAGGGTAAATACACCATTTCTAAGTATTAGCAAAATGAAATAATAGTTAAGAGAGAGTATTCAGAGAGAATGAAAAGTATGTCTCACATGCTAATATGAAGTGTACAATTTGTCAACGTAGAACACAAGACTTTTGGTGGGGTAGTCTGGAGTAGGCAGGACGTAGGTCAGTTTAAGCAAATTCATATTGAAAATTTAGATACTCTGGCGCCTCTTGGTCATCGAATGACTCATTATCGCGCTTCAAGACTCTTGTTGCTCTAATCTTATGGCGGCGGCACTAGGCTTCTCATCTGTTTAGCAATGGTTGCAAAGCGATTCACCATATTGCAGTTTAGCGAGTCTTTGTAATTTTGTTTAGTTTGCACTACGGAGGTACAGTGTACCTTAAACGTACGCTTCTTAATATCTTCAAATTTTGAAGATTTAATCCAACACAGTTATAGTTTCTTCGTGCTTGGATTTAGGAACAGTTGACTATTCATCTTAAAACAATTGCCAACTCGTTTCAAACAAATCAGCTATTGATCTCCAATAAATATTATTATAAAGTTTCACAGTTATCCATTCTCGCAAGTACCCACGCATACCCTGAGCAAAATCTCACACAGCTCAACACAGTAGTAGGAAACTGGCAACAGAAGAACAGCACTAACATAGTATTTTAATCAAATCGTTAGTTATTTTTGAGAAAATCGAACATTTCGAAAAATCTAAGTAATCTGTAGTTGGATTGAAGAATTTTCTTGAAAATCTTGGTATCGCATCTTTGGATGATTCCAAATTAAATACCAAGTTTGGTATTCAATCCGACTTTTCGTTTCTGAGCTATGCTGTTCACAGGCATATTCATAAGATGTGTCAACTAAAATGACATAGATGAATGCTGTAACACAACAAAAGCACGTAAAAATGTTTCACAAGTGGATATATGCTGGACCTTGAGTATGTAAAGCATTAACGTATTGTTGCTGACAAAGACTTTGTTTCTAAATTCCTCTGTAGCAACATGGAGCCATGTAATCCTAAGTTTTGTGTAACGTTTTAAAACTATGTTGTGCGACTCGCGTTCGGGAGGTCCCAGGGAACGTTCACTCTGATCCACGGATTTTTTCGGGGGGTTTCCGAGCCACAAGACGAATCTGAAGTAGTGTCTTTCATCCCCAGAATTTTCATTCCACCTTCCTCGTTCTATTCATCATTTCCTTCATCCTTCATCCCGTTGGTCTGTTTTAGGTTTGAAAGTGTTGAAGTGTGAAGTGGGCGTTTCGGTGCGGCGTGGTAAACTAAGGATGATTTGTAGAACTCTCAGGACCCTCGGCCTTCGGCTGGTCACCAAGGTATAAGGACCGGCTCTTAGGGGGTCTCCGGATTGGCTGTCCGGCTGCGCGGCGTTGCAAACTGGTACGGACCGTGTGATAGCTGTGCTGTTGCTCCTGATTCCAGCCACCCGATGTTGTATTTCATCTCACACCTCCGCCCGAAGGCTCCCTCTCAATAATCGCCAAGTTCCCTCCATAATATTGTTTAAAATTAACCAAGTTTATATTACTTTCTCTACACGTAATCTGCACATAGTGTATACAAAAGGTATTGTATCCCATCCAAAAATTCGATACCGAGATTTCACCGGAAATACAGCATTTTTGGAAAAAGATCCGTGTGTGTGCGTGTACCTGACGTGTGTGTGTGTGTGTGTGTGTGTGTGTGCGTGCGTGTGTGTCTGTGGACAGCATAACACAAAAACGAAAAGACCGTTAAATACCAAACTTGGTATTTAAGTTTGGTATCTTCCAAGGATGTGACACGAAGATTTTCAAGAAAATCCCCTCACCTCAGCTTACCCTTTACATGGAAAAAATGTCCAAAATTTTAATTTTCCCAAAAATGGCTCTAACGATTTTGATTAAATTCTCTTATATTTAAGATATTTACATGCCAAATAAAATGTAGATATGTAAATATCTTGATGTAGATATTGCTCACTGATGACTTTTGTTGTTATAAAGAGTCCTTAAATAAATAAATTTAAAAAAATGTAGATATATCTTGAAATCTCTGGGAAAAGCCTCTTATTCTGGATGAATTTTACGGAATTTTGCACAACTGGTAAACCGTAAGAGATAGACAAAAACTTACGTAACAGAAAATGTAGAGCTCGCTAAAACACACAATTTATGTTATAAACATTTTTTTTGTAGAGTTGATCGTTTTTTAGATATTCCTTGTTATTGGTTTCAGCTTTAAAATATTTATACTTTTCTCATACCAGAATTTGTCAACTCCAGTCCATACAAACAAAGGAACTTCAGTGACACAGCAACCAGCTCTTGACTATCACTTTAACCTATGGTACACCCTTATTTCGCTTTTACTTACATGGAAGCTACTAATAAGAATATTTCTGCTAATTTTTTCTGGATTAGCATGAAGTAAATAGAAAAATAAAATTTTTCACAATAATTTGCTCTAGAAATGTAGAGAAAGTGATGTGAATGAAACATATCAGATTTTTTTTAAGTACTGCACTGCAATCGCTTCAACAATTACTTGGGTGATGCTTTCTGTTTAAAATAGCGACATTTTCTTTGTTTTGTGTAACATATTGTAATAGTGTATTGCAACAAAGTAAGGCAAGTGCATTAGAGTCATTTCTACTTCCTGGATCCTCCAATTCATTGAAAGCATTCTACTTTTTCCACCACAGATAGTCAAAGAAACAGTAGTTGAAAATATAATCAATTACTAACAGCTGTTCAATAGCAACATTAATATTGTCTTTCTGGGTGGCTCAGTTTGTTTGGCCCTTGCCTTCTCATCCCAAGGTCGCGGGTGTTAAGAGTGCTTAAAAGTGATAGCCTTATATCGTCAAATTTACTGGCATATAAAAGAACTGCGGAACGAAATTTTGACACACCGGCGGTACTGATATGATCATGGTACTGTAATCCATAGCGTCATTAGTGAACTTTCTTTTATAACATTAACATTGGTGGTGTATTGGAGATCATTATCCACCCCCTGGTTGTTGACCTTATCAATAACTGACAAGTACAAGAGGTCCCGAGTTCGAAACTCAGTTTGGTTGAATTAATCGGATAAGTCTTTTTTGGGGGTTTACTTTATTCTTTGTAGATACATATAATCTGAGCATAATTTCACCTATTTCATTCATCGTCCGATATGATTTACCAGGTAAAGGTCATGAAACAAAAAAAACAAAAAATAATAATAATTTACAGCCCATACTGCTGCAGCATGTATTAGGTATAGCTATACGACAGAAGGGAGCCAGAGCTTCCATTTTGACCCCTATTAAAAATTTATTGCAGTATTGGGGCTATCAACCTCAAGAGAATGGAGCGAAGTGAAGAAACCACATGCTGCAGGTGGATAGAGACGCGCGAACTCCTTAACAATTTCTACCTTGAAGACCCGTCCCACTACTGGAGCTCCCTCTGGTGTCTACATTTTCCTTTTAGAAAACATCAGTGTCATCTGGACAGTACCGCCACACACCAGGAAACTGTACCTTGTCAAGTTAATTAAAAATACTATCACATTTCGGTTCGCGCAGCTCACGCCTTCAGCTGCTTCTCTTCCTACTTTAGCCGGCCACCATTTGGAGATGATAGCAAAGGTGGGGATGGAGGCAGAATTTGCCGCTATCATTGTTACAATACGCGCATGCGTGGCTGAATGTACGATGAGAGCAAATACGTGGTTTTGCAAGTGGCAAAACTGGAAACAATCTCTCTAGCCTGTCCTCTAAGGGACTTACCAGAAGGAATTTAGGTTTTGAATGTGCCGACATTATTGTTACTAGTTCTCAGTTTATATACTCTTACAATAAACAGTATACTATGACTTTTGTGATGGCTCACTGCCGCTTGCAATGCTCTCCCTCCCTCCACTGACACAACATCGTGATGCGCATGCGTGTCGGATGTCACATGGACATGCGGGAGATGGGAGAATGCCGTAATTGGCATTAGGTGCGCCCGCAACGTTCTGCGCAGTATTTTTATTGCCTTGACAGGATACAGAGGCACGCCTAAGGGAGGGGGAAGTGTGATAGATGAGAAACTAACCCAGCTATTGCCTATCGACAACGGAAAGCTACGAGAAATATGAGGTCGCGCCGGTGGTCAACGGGAGTGGAACCCCTACCGCGGAGCCAATTCACTCAAGAGTTGATAAATGTTATACATCAAAAGTAAGTGTCGACTTGGAAGGATTCAAATTACACTATCAAATATGTGTATTATATAGCACGTTAGAGGATTTAATATAGTACACATATATGCAGTAAAATAGGCAAAATACAGAGGAAATTCAAGTTTCTACCAGGACAACACGATAAAAAGTAAATCTGATAAGTTACACTCACATGACTTTCTCTAGCTGATCTACAAACAGATTTCTTACAAAAGATTATTCTTACAAAAGATTATTCTTCTTTCTACACAATGCTAATCGAGATAAATATTAGCAGAGTGTTGTTATTACTTGGTTCGTTATAACTAGAAGGGAACTAAAGGAAGGCGCTTTACTAAAGTGATATTCGTATGTTTTAAAAGCTTTTGTTATGCGATTGTCATTGCAAATCGCTTCTTTGCTTGGCCAGGAGTAGAACAATAGAAAACGTACACATCCGGGCTGAGAAAATTATAAGAACTTTACAACTGAAACCAATAACAAGGAGTATCTCGGAAACGGTTACCTCCACAGCAAAAATGTAAAGGACATGCACTGTGTGTTTTGAACAGATCTACATTTTGTGTAGTAAGTTTTTGTCTATCTGTTGGGGTTTAGCAGTTAAGCAAAATCCGGAATTCATCCAGAATAAAGAAGTCTTGAGAGACTATTTCCAGAAAATTCAGGATATACATTTTATTTGTGATGTAAATATCTTTACTATACGAAATTTTAATCAAAATCGTTAGAGCCTTTTTGAGAAAATTAAAAAGTTTCGAAAATGTTTCAATGAAAAGGGTAGTTTATGGTGGGGGATTTTCTTGAAAATCTTTGTATCGCATCCTTGGAAGATACCAAACTTAAATACCAAGGTTGGTATTTAACGGTCTTTTCGTTTTTAGCTATGATGTCCACAGACATACACACGGACCTTTTTCCAAAAACGCTTCTTTTTTTCAGGGGGATCCAAAACATGTATTTCGGTGAAATCTCGGTATGGAATTTTTGGGTGCAATACAATACCTTCTCTATACACTGTGTAGAGAAAGTAAAATGTTGATGTTGAGATACGCGGTGATGTGCATCCGTCACAGCTACATCATAATCATCATCGTCAGAAGGGCATGTAACGTTTACTGATGGTGCACACCATGCTTTGAGGGGACATTATGCAGTTTATTTGCAGATTGGAAAACAGTTTGGTGCTATTTTGGATGACTGCCACTACACGGCATGGAGAAATTAACTGCCTCGCTGACAACTTGTTTCAGACCACAAAGTGGTTGTTCCAGTGTCGGAATGGTCACTTTAAACTTCCGCTATTCGTTTGTTTCTCGTCTAGTCGATCAGGTTACTTTCCTCATGCAACTTCCTCTAAATGTAATTCTCAAGCTAATGTTCCATTACCTTTTTACATGGAATTTCTAATTGGGAACATCCCATGATACCAATAGCAGGTATTGCATTTCACTGAAAAATTCGTTACCGAGATTTCATCGGAACTTTGAGACGCTCTAAATCCAAAAAGAAGGATATTTAGAAAAAGATCGTTGGTGTGTGAATACATAACCTGAAAATGAATTGTGGACACTAATCCAACTTGTTAAAGCTTAGTATCTTTCAAGGGATGGAGAATTTATGTGAATTTAGTTTCTATATCTTCATACAAACTTTGGGGTATTTAATTAATATAGTTTAAATAAAACGTTACATTTTCATTGTAAAAATAAAACTTTAATTTTTATAAACATATTCAGGATAATTACCTCAAAAAACCTTGGTGTTATAATCTAGATAAGATATTTAAATAAATAATAAATTATATTATTACATAATTTTAATACAGCCAATTAAAATACTGCTACTAATCCAGAAATTATCAGCTAAACGCTTTATCGGGAAATGGAAGAGCTGTTTTATTTATGGATGCTCTTTAACTGCTGTGGTTCTCAGCGCCCCATTCTATACAGGGCGTGAAAGACCGCTTAATTTTTCTCAGAGACCTCTTTATCAGACTTGAGGCTCTTTTACGTGCCGTAAATCTAGACACGGAACCAACGGCTTTGCTTCCTTTCCGAAGGAAGCCATGCTAACGATTTCCATTGTCCTCCGTCGGGTTTTAAACTTGAACGTAAAATGCTAACTAATTCATTCTCACCGTTTTTGGGTATGAGCATTTTCAAGAAAATGCCCCACACCAAACTACCTTTTACATGGAAAACCTTGTGCTAGTTTTTACTTTCTGTAAAATGGCAACCACGATTTTAAGTGAATAATATATATTTAACATATTACCTCACCAATAACATGTATATTTTGAGTTTTCTGTGATGTTATCTTCATTCATAGGAATGCCATATACTTTGGTTTTGCCAGTTATACTTTGGTACAACTTGTAAATGTTAACGGATATGGGAGGGGGTGCTAAATAGCAAATGTACAACACACACAATTTTATCAATTACAAATAAGGATCCTCCCCTACTTTCCTTTGTAGCATAAGTAATTAAAAGTGCCGCCGCTTTCAGAAATTTGCACAATGTCATGATAGAGAATTTCAAGGCCATCACATAAGCGACCCACTTTTAAACATCTAACTATCGATTCAGTTCTCTCTAACTACCTAATATGTAATTAAATTATTTCTGAAAACGTTTATCTCGATTAACATGGAGTGAAAACAAACAAAAATCTGTGTTCCATACACAAATTAGGTTTAAAACTTTTATTCTTCTATGTAGCTCATGTTAATTCAAATAAAGATTGCCAGAAGTGACATTTATTACTTAGTTTCTTATGATAAGAAACGCTAAAGCGATAGTCAACTCTTTTAAAAACTGGTTTTATTGTGATTGAAATTCGGCTCTTTTGTGTGGCCAGGAGTTGACAAATTTCCGTATGAGTAAAGTTTAAGTACTTAAAAGTTGATACGTATAACAAGGAATATTTCGGAAACAGTTAACTCTACAAAAATTGTGTACGACAAAAGTACAATTTTTGTGTAGTAGATACATTTCTGTCTAGCTCTTACAGCACACCCGTTATGCAAACGTCACTCAGAATGAAGATGACTTCAGAGGTTACTCCCAGAAAATCTAAAATATACGTTTTATTTGTCATATATGCAGTAATGTAACTTGATAACTTTAAGAAAACTTGAAATTTTCGATTTTTTTCTATGTAAACGATGATTTGGGGTGGGGAATTTTCTTAAAAATATTAGCGCCACATCCTTGGAAAATATTTTACTTAAATACCAAATTTCGTATTTAACGAGCTTTTCGTTTTTGAGCTACCCTGTCCACACACACACACACACACACACACACACACACACACACACACACACACACACACGTGCCTTTTGCAAATACTGCTTTTTTGGATTCAGCGATCCTACAGCATACATTTCCGATGAAATCTCGACATCGAATTTTTGAGTGGAATACAATAACTCAGTACGTGTACAGAAAGTAATAAGCTTTCGGGAAAAATAGTTTGAACCTATATAAACATAAACGACTCCGATTAGTGATAGAGAAAGTGAGATTCGAAAATAATAATAATAATAATAATAAAAAAAATATATTTTTTTTTTTACCTTAACTTTCTTTAACCTATCAGAGCATGTGTCATTACTGAGTAGGTGTTTTAAGAGAAAGAAAAAGTGAAAAAATATATTTTTTAAATGTTTCGTTTGTTTAACCCCCTTTAACTATCATCATATCGGGGGCTTTGACTTGAGATCTCGCTTATGTGTATGTTTCTTCACTTTGGTTTTTCACTATTAAACTCACACCCATTCACTCTCACATTCATATTTCCAGACTCTGTGGGGGATAAAGAATGATTCTGGTCAATTCCTTGACCCAGCCGGGAATCGAACCTGGGACTTCTGGATGAACAGCCAGAACATTTACTACTCGGCCACAGAGATGTATTTTGTGATTAAAATGAAATTTTAAACGATTTAACTATTACAAACTGGAAATAAGATTTGAAATGCAGTATTGTGTCCATGGCAACCGCTTCAATATCCTGCAGGTCTACCCATAAATATGTTGAATCATGTATAGGTAAAGTAAAGCATTAGGAATAGACAACACGTGTCTGTCTGTTAAAATGACGAGCATTGTCTGCAGTTAACTGAGAGAGCATGTATTCCCAATAATACATGGAATAGCTCTCCGTGTAGAAGACGCGACAGTGTGTTGTTTGGCATCATGGCGGAAGCAACGGTACAAACCGGCTTACCAACCTGGCCTTGTTTTCTACCACTCTACTCCACCGTCCGGTAGCGTAGGACTCATGATCTGAAAAAGGTTTTTGACCGTGCAACCTGTTTCGTCTTCAGATAAAAATGCACGCAAAGTCTGAAGTTAGCGAACGACAGAACCTTGCAAAGAATGCCTTAACATCCAGTTGCAGCTGCGAGGTTCAGCTGTCACTTTTTTATTCATTTAAACGCAATAGTAAATCCACTAATCAGAATACGTCTGCCCCCCCCCGTCCCTAGTTTTCTACTTGCAAGCAAGGAATCCCAATTCGCCGCCCTTAAACACCTACCTTGCCCATATTCAAGTGCATTCATTGTTGGCTATTCAGCCATTTTACTTTCTCTACACGTACTATGTATAGAGAAGGTATTGCAATCCATCCAAAAATTCGATACCGAGATTTCACCGCAAATATATGTTTCAGAGTCCCTTGTATAAAAAAAAGCTGATGACTTTCACTACATCCCTGCAACAAATTATTGTTAAAAAGCTTATGCCTCTATTTACTTCATGCTAATCGAGAAAAATTAGCAGAAATAGTCTTATTACTTACTTCCTTGTAAGTAGAAGCGAAATAAGGTTAAAGTGAAATAAGGTTAAAGCTAAACATAGATTAAAGTGATACTCAAAAGCTGAAGTTCCTTTATTTGTGTGGGCACAGTTAACAAATTCCTGTATGAGAAAGCTGAAACCAAAAACAAGGAATATTTCAAAAACGACCAACCCCACGAAAAAAAATGTATATAACATAAATTGTGTGTTTTAACATGCTCTACATTTTTATTTGGTAAGTTTTTGTTCATCTCTTATGGTTTAGCAGTTATGCAAAATTCCGTAAAATCCATCCAAAATAAAGTAGTCTTCGGAGTTTATTCCCAAAAAATTCAAGATATACATTTTATTTTCAGGTAAATATCTTTAATACATGGTATTTTAATCAAAATCGTTAGAGCCATTTTTGAGAAAATATAAATTTTCGAAAAAAGTTCCATTTAAAGGGTAGTTGGGGGTGGGGGGATTTTCTTGAAAATCTTCGTGTCGCACCCTTGGAAGATATTAAAACTTAAATACCAAGTTTGGTATTTAACGGTCTTTTCGTTTTTGAGCTAAGCTGTCTAAAGACACACACGCTCACACATACGGACCTTTTTCTAAAAATTCTGTTTTTGGACTCAGGGGACCCAAAACGTGTATTTCCGGTGAAATCTAGGTGTCGAATTTTGGGTGCATTACAATACCTTCTATATACACTATGTACATAGTACGTGTAGAGAAAGAAAAAAAATTAGAAAAAGGTCCGTGTGTCTATGGGCAGCATAGCTCAAAAACTATAAGACCGTTAGAAACCAAACTTGGTATTTAAGTTCAGAATCTTCCAAGGATGCGACAGGAACGTTTTCAAGCAAATCTCCTCCAGCACCAACTACCTTTTACATGGAAAAGATTTAAAAAAAAATTTGATTTCCTCAAAAATGGTTCTAACGATTTTCATTAAAATATCTTATACCTAAAATATTCACATAGCAAATAAAATGTATATCTTGAATTTTCTGGTAAAGCCTCTGAAGACCTGTTTATTCAGGATGATTTTTATTGAATTTTGCATAACTAGTAAACCGTAAGAGTTACACAAAAACTTAATACACAAAAAATTAAAGAGCTTTTTAAAACACACGATTTATGTTACATACATTTCTTTCGTGAGGTTAACCCTTTTTGAGATACTCCTTGTTTTTAGTTTCAGTTTTTACTTTTCTCATATGGGAATTTGTCAACTCCTGTCCATAGAAACAAATGAACTACAGTCACATAGCAACCAGCTTTTAAAAGATTTGATTATCGATTTAGCCTATGGTACTTCCTTTTTTCTCGATTAGCATTAAGTGAATAGAAGAATAAGCTTTAAAATATAATTTACTGTAGAAATAAAGAGAAAGTCATGTGAATGGAACACATCAGATGTTTACTTTCCCTACTACACACATAACAGGCAAAGAATATATGGCATTCCTTCCAAACGATACCGAGATTTCACCGAATACATGATTTAACATCTCTTGCGTAAAAAAAGAAGAAGCATTTTTACATTAAAGAAAGTAAAAAACTGCCTGGTGTAATCCGATGTGTTCCATTTACCTACATGACTACCTATTCTGCAAAGAAACGTCTTATAAAACATTATGCTTCTGTCTACTTCATGCTAAACGAGATAAACATTAGCAGAACCGTCTTATTGCTTGCTTCCTTGTAAGCAGAGGGGAAATAGCGGAGTACACTAGGCTCAAGCGACAGGCAAATGTTTTAAATCTGTCCCTATGCGATTGGTATTTAAAGTCAGTTAGTTCCCTTTGATGGCCAGGAGTACAACTAAAAACACGGTTAAAATGAAATCAATAACAAGGAATGTCTCGGAAACGGTTAGCTCCACAGCAAAAATATATAGAACACAAATTGTGTGTTTTGACGAGGTCTACATTTTCGTGTAGCTCGGTTACCAGTTATGCAAAAGTCTAGGTTGCTTGTTTAATTAACTAATAATGTATTATTTTCTAAATTCTAATACAATTGCTCCAAACGATTCATTTTTAAAAATACAGATATAAAAATTCAAGTTTACCTGTAATTGAGTTTGCAAATGGATCTATTTTATCAGACATTGCTTTTTCTTCACGTACTATGCGTATAGTAGGCAGAGAAGATGGTGTATTTCACCCAAAATTCTAGATTTTACCGAATGTTTTGAGACCCCCTAAGTCCAAAAAATACATATTTAGAAAAAGGTCAGTGTCCGTTTGTGTATGTGTAGACGGCATTGCTCAAAAATGAAAAGACATAAATTGCCAAACTTGATATTTAAGTTTAGTATCTTGCAAGCACACGACATGAATATTTTCAAACTACCCTAAACTATCCTTTACAAGGAAAAAATCATCAATTTTTATTTTATTTTTTTTTTTATTGCTTCATTTGTCATCAATAGTCATATCGGGGGCTTTAACTTGTGAAACTGTAGGTTCGGAACATTAGGTGAAACTTTATATTACTAAACACACACACATTCACTCTCACATTCATGCTTCAAGACTCTGTAGGGGATAGGGAATAATTCCTGTTAAAAAAAATTTTCCCGCCCCAGCCGGGAATCGAACCCGGGACCTCCGGGTGAGAAGTCAGCTCGCTGACCACTCGACCACGGAGGCAGTCAATCAAAATTTTGTTTTTATCAAAAATTACTCTTATGATTTTAATTAAAATACAGTTAATTAAAGATATTTACATCACAAATAAAGTGTACCTATATCTTGAAAACTGTGAGAGAGGACCTCTTCATTCTGAACCTTAACTCACAAAGCATGTAGCTCTCATTAAAACATACAATTTTGTCAGTACACGTTTTCTGTAGAGCTGGCCGTTTCCAGATATTCCTTGTTATTGGTTTCAATTTTAAATACGTAGTTTTTCTAAAACGGGAAGCCATCCTTCGTTTCAGCTCTCTTTTATTTTATGACTGGCAGTGCAAAGCGAACCGAATTAAATTGTTCACAAAGCGACCAGGTTTTACAAGATTTGACTATCGTTTTAGCCCTTATTTCCCTTGTACTTACAATGAAGCTAGTAATAAGACCATTTCTGCATATGCTTATCTCGATTTAGATTGAAGAATAATATTTTGTAACAACTATTTGTTTGCAAAATACACAGAGAAAGTCAAATGAATGGAACAAGTAAGATTTTCTTAGCATTGACCCCTTATTATTGTACAAAAATTATATTAGTTGTTTGCGAAAGTCTTCATTTTTCTAGATATAACACCTTATTACTCAAAATTATATGTATGTATACAGCGTTTTACGCCCAGTTTTAATGCACATGGCACCACAGGCGGTGACACTGAGGATACAGGGAATGAAGATGGAGCACCGGTCGAATGCAATGTTGGGGAAACCAGAGAACCCCAAGAAAATCTGCCTCTGTCCCGCTTCGTTCCCTACAAATCCACCTACGACCACCTGGGCCCGCCTTGGTGAGAGGCGAGTGGTCTAACCACTCGGCCACTACGGGGCCACATTATGTATTCTATAATACATTTTGAGAGACAGTGCAAAGATGCCATCATGTGGAGCATTTGAGTATGTTAAGAGTGTTTCAAAAATAATTGCTAGAAAACAAGGTTCAAAATTCGGTATGCCTTTAATAAATAGACGCATGTCCATTTACAGCTTGATGTAATTGGTAGTTTAAATGTGCCAAATGGAATATATATATATCCTCTTAAAGTTTACAATTCATATTATTTTGTTATGAAAAATTGGATTCCGAAATTTCACCGAAACTACGTGTTTTGAAGACCACTGAATAAGAATAGCATTTTAGAAAAAGATCCGAGTATGAATCTGTCCGTCTATGTGTGTTTGTACCTCATAAGTAAAAAACGAAAAGTCGGTTAAATACCAAACTGGATATTTAAGTTTAGCATCTTCCAAAGATGCGACCCAAAAATGTTCAGGAAAATCTCCCCACTCTCGTTTTTCGAAATGTTCGATTCTGTATAAGATGTCTAACGAGTTTGATTAAAATTGATCTTTACATGAAGTACATTATCATTTCCTCTAAAGTCCTCGCGATTCTGGATCACTTTGCATAACTGGGAAACACAACTTACTACGTAGAAAACGTACATCTCTTTAAAATTCACAATATATGTCTCATGCACATACACTCGCACATGTACATTTTGTTTTACTGGAAGACAACCAAATTTAATTACTTACAATCGCATGGCGACAATTTTTGAAAGATATGACTGTCGGTTTAGCCTGGTGTATTCCCATTTCTCTTCTACTTATAAGGAACTTATAATCAAATCATTTCTGGTAATATTTTTCTCGATTAGTATGATCAAAGTCACCTAATAATCGTTTGTAACAATGGTTTGTTTACAGAACAGATAGAAAATGGCTAGAGAAACAGATTTTTAAGAAAAGTGCGAGTTGAATTGGTAGAGAAAGTCATATGAGTGTGACACATCAGCTATAGTATTTGTATTTTGTGTTGCTTGTAACTTTGTATAAAATTGGGCTTATAAAACAAAGGGAATTCAATAAAAAAGCCTGTTATTGATAACGTCATTCTATAAAGAGCAACGGAAGGATGTGAGGATAGAAACATCACGTCAAACCATCCTCTTCTACAACTTAAGCATTTATTCTGTCTATTAATTGTTTTATCCCGCAGAGATTAACGCAGATTAAATGGTATGCGAAGAAAGGGGTAAAATCTCATGTGTTACACTCACATTACTTCCTCTAGCTGCTCTACAAACTTCTTACAAAAGATTATTTCTCTTTCTACACAATGCTAATCGAGATAAACATTAGCAGAATGTATTTATTGCTTATCTCCTTATAAGTAAGAGGCGACTGCGCTATGCTAAAGAGATAGTCAAATGTTTTAAAGGCTGTCATGTGATTGTTATTGCAAATTGCTTCTTTGCTTGGCCAGGAGTAGAACAAAAGAAAAACGGACATTTCCGTCTGAGAAAGGTTTAAGTACTTCACAATCAATAACAAGGAATCTCTCCACAACAACAAAAAGTTAAGGTCGTAAATTGTGTGTTTTGATGAGATCTACATTTTTGTGCAGTAAGTTTTTGTCTATCTCTTACGGTTTAGTAGTTACGGAAAATTCAGAAAAATTCATTCAGAATAAACAGGCATTTAGAGGCTATTCCCCGAAAATTCAAGATATACATGTTATTTGCCACACACACACACACACACACACACACACACAGATATATATTTAATATACGGTATTTTATTCAAATTGATTAGAGCCGTTTTTTCGAAAAACTTTATTTTCGAAAAAAAGTACCATGTAAACGTAAGTTGAGGGTAGGGGGATTTTCTTGAAAATCTTTATATCGTAATCTTGGCAGATACCAAACTTAAATACAAATTTGGTATCTTATCGACTTTTCGTTTTGGAGTTATCGTCCTCACAGACGCAAGGACATCGACATGGACCTATTTCTGAAAATACTGTTTTTGGATACCAGAGACCCTAAAACGTCTGTTTGTGGTGAAATCTTGGTATTGTATTTTTGGGTGGAATGCAATACCTGCCTTCTGTATAGTAAGTGCGTGTAGAGGAAGTAAGGATACCCGTTTCCTATTCAAGATAAGAGCATTGAAGCAGCAGAGGGAAAATGCAACGATGGAATGGAACCCATATCCCTTTGGCTAAACTTCTACTTTTTGGCGTTTCTCTTTATTGACCTTTTCCGATGCATGATGTTAATGTCTTCAGCCCTGATGTTCAGGGCTCTGAATTATTCATAAGCGGAAGGGCGGAGGGTTGAGGAATATTTTAATATAAGTTATACTGCGGAACACACGCGCTGACTATACAAATCACAAACCGCGAGCTTTCAGGGGAGAACAAATGGACCGTCAGCGATTCTCTGCTGACGACGGATTCCTCGGAGGGGAGCAGGATAACAGGGTGCCACTTTCACCTGCTACATATCAAAATCCAAGACTAAATATTTCAACGACAACGTGCTAATCGATCACTTCTGATATCCCTGCAGAGCTCTGTTCCGTCATTCACTCCGTCGATTCCATCCCTTGCATACGTTATATGGTCATTTTATGTCACTTTTGCAACCTTGCAATTAAAACTTGCCCTAATTTCATTTACAGCGGATAATAATAATAGCAATTATAATAATAGTAATGATAATAAGGGATAGCAACTTGGGGATTTATAGCGGAACACATGCGAATACCAGTTGCATACCTACATAGTAAAGACCGCGACTGCACGCGCCGTTAGTAACGCGTTGGGGAACGTGGCTCGACGCAGTAGTATATTATGTTATGCATTACAATACTGTTTTACAGGTGCCTTTAATGATAGTGCATGCTATTCATACAGAAGAACTTTGCAAATATATCTACGACATTAACAGATATTTAGAAACATCGAACAATGAAATGCCTCGAGCTCTGAAAGCTGTCGATGAACTTGTGCAATCAATAAAGTTAATCAGAAAACCGTGACACCTGTTTTAGACCATGTCAAAAAGAAAGCGAAGACAGTGTTTGGAAAAAAAATGTCGGATTTTCAATAATGCGTGAAATACGAAATATACTACCAGGTGTTACTACGAAAATAGTTGTTGATGGAGTATCTTACCCAATAGTCGATGATGTGTCCTATTTCCGTTTTGCTCCAATCACATCTTGTGATGTGGAGTAAAGTTTGGTAATCTTGCGCACCAGGTTACCCTGTCATGGCGGACGCTGTCAATGCGCAATACGGAATGCCAACATGCACATTTAAAAACCACTACGTTTATGCAACAGTATGATGAAATTGGTACTGTTCCTCAATGTACTGTATTGGTTAAAGCAAATTCATTGTAGTACACGGAAGTTGTTATAAAATATCGGCAATATAATATAAATGAGTCAAAACAAAACTGCGAGAAATTATTCATAATGTACGAAAAGGAAATGTGTAACTAAAATAAATATACTATAATAACATATATACAACTACAATAAAAAAGTAGTTATAAAATATCAGCAATGTAATAAATGAGTCAAACCAAAAGTGCGGGAAATAATAGCCTCAAAATCGAAGAGAAGATATAGCTATAGGAAGGGTAATAATAACAAATATAAGAGAAATGATTCATAATGTACGAAAAGGAAATGTTTAACTAAAATAAATATAGTCGCCCAAACTGACGAAACAAATAACATAGCTTCCCCATTCCCTGACAATTTTAATTATTATGCCAACCAAAAACAGTAATAGTTCTGATTTCCGTCTATTTGTTTATTTTAAGGCGTTTAAAATCTCGGGGTCCTCAATTATACGTGTGCTCCCCATAGTGAATACACAGAAAGTGGCTAAAGAATCAAATCTGCGGAAGAAATACTTCGCGCCACGAAAGTTAAATCACTACATCCGGAAGAAATAAATCGCGCCAAATGACGTCATTGAAAGCTACGTAACAACCCCTAAGCATTGAAAACTATTTGCTAAGGACCTTAGTGATTTCTTGGTGTTTTTTGGGGTTATGTTCTCAAGCGAGGTTGCCTGCCTGGCGTTGCGCGGTATCCGCCATGACAGGGTAACCTGGTACGCCAGATTACCTGAAGTTTTTCACAATATAAAGCCTGTTAACGTGCCAATCGGAGACGGTTCACGTTTGAGACGTTACGATTGTATGTTGTTATGCATTGTAATCTAAGTATCTTGAGAGAAAATGAAACGAATAATGATGCTGATGACTTGTTGCACAACAGCAATTGAATTAAAAGTGTTAGTTCCTGTAAATGAGTGGATTTTATATTTACCACCCATCCAACCTCAGTCGCCTTCCATTGCTAGTGAAAACATCATAGCACCGGAACCGTCATACGCCACGAAACCTATTTGCTCACTCGAGCTAGGAATAAGGTGGAATTGTGGAAAGGAGATCATGGTAGAGAGAAACAACCCTAGGATGCGCATACCTACCAGGGAAAACCTCGAAAATCTAATGTTATAGTGGACGTCGAAGGGAATCGAACCTGAATGCCAGGCTCAGACGTTACCGCGGATACCTATCGCTATTGTCTAAAATAAAGACAAAAGATTGTTGATGAAATGTCCATAGTCATATTGCCCGACACCAATTCCCTGATGGCGAGCTCGATTATTAATAGAGTTACAGCTTTAGTAGAGTATCATATACCCGGGCGGAAGTGAGCAAGAAATCCAAAAAGTGCTCCTAAAGCTCTCACTTCCGCTACTTAACACGGCACAACATTTGATACACTCTCCATATCCGAGACTTGGAGTTCGATAACCGCGCTAACATCCTGTTAAATAAGTGTGCCTGTGGTTTCCCCACGCGCGTGCGCAGAGACTCAATTGCATAGGATTCATCATCTGGCGAGAGATTAGAGAAAGTTGATGTCAGAGCATACCTTCTAGTTTCTCACATCTTCTCTGACTTTATCTTCATCTCTTATGCTTTTTATCAATAATATTGATCCATCGCAAGACAAACACAAATACACGGTTAACATGATGTATGTAAAATTTATTAAGAATTCTTAAAAATTATAAAAATATATTTTTACTTTCTCTAGCCCGCATGTACAATGTATATAGTGGAAAGAGAAGACATTGTTAAAACCAAAAATTCGATGTCGAGATTTCACCGGAAATATGTTTTGGGGTCCTCTGAGTCCGAAAAAAATCATTTTTAGAAAAAAGTCCTTATGTGTGTCTGTGAACAGAATTACTCAAAAACAAAAAGACCGTTAAATACAAAACTTGGTGTTTGGGTGTGGTATCTTACAAGGATGCGACACGAAGATTTTTATGAAAATTCCTCCACCCCAACTATCCTTTACATGGACCATTTTTTGAAAATGTTGATTTTCTCAAAAACGGTTCTAATGATTTTGAAAATACCTTATGTTTAAGATATTTTTAAAACAAATGGAATGTATATCTTGGATTTTCTGGGAATAGCCTCTGAAGACCTCTGAATTCTGGATGAATTTTGTATAAATGCCAAACCGTAAGAGATATCGAAAACTTACTACACAAAAAATGTAGATCTCATTGAAACACTCAATTTGTGTTATATACTTTATATTTATCTCGATTAGTATGATGTAAATAGAACAAGCTTTTTAGCAATAATTTGTTACAGAGATGTAGAAAAAGTCATGTGAATTGAACACATTTTTTTCTTATGTTTACAATTTTCTACAGAAAGTTGATAAATTATAAAATATTTAAGGATGCATTTCTTTGCATGAAAGCTCACTTGCAAGCAATGATAATTAAAGGTAGAAGATGACGAGTAAAATAAAGTTCACTAATGTGTATTAAGATATTGTGTCAGTACAATTGATAGAGATAGAAGAAAGAGTCAATTTCCGAGCTTTTGTCCCGAGCTATGTGTATTGTAAGCTGTTTTTCTGCACTCGTGTATAGATATAAATGGGAGTGTATTGATATATTAGCTGTTACTATTGAAAATATATGTTGCATTTTAAAGATGATTCGTTTATTTGTGATGCTGTGGTTACAGAATGCTAGTAAATCAATGGTGTTGTCCGTGTTGCCAACAATTACCTGGTATTTTGTTCTTTTCTGGTTCGTTTATTTTAACATCCTTCAGCCTGATTGATCAAATCGGATGATGAATGAAATCGATTAAATGAAGCTCAAATGATATCGGAGTCCGTGGAGCTTATATTTGACATTCGTCTTCTAAGATTTGGGAAACCCCC
The DNA here is from genome assembly GCA_030762935.1 of Hymenopus coronatus. NCBI lineage: Eukaryota > Metazoa > Arthropoda > Insecta > Mantodea > Hymenopodidae > Hymenopus > Hymenopus coronatus. Next base: position 16,233,648 of record CM060896.1, read on the forward strand.
CGAAGGAAATCTTATCCGGGTAACTCACCCTAAGCGAGATTCGAACTCACGACCTCTTGAATTTGAGGTAAACACTCTACCTCCACACAACTGAAGCGGGTTTGTAGTTTTATAGTTATGTTAATAAATTTGATATGTTTTATATAATTACAGAAAAACTAATAGACGACATGTGGAAACCGAAGAGGCTTGGAAAAGTGCATGTGACGAGTACATTCTGATTTTCTGACAAGATTCTGAACAGAGGCAACAATACTGAAGCAATTTCAGCAGATACACTCGTGCCAGAACCTTCGACTTCTGGAGAAATAACAAGAAGAAATAGTTGACAGTGAGGTTGGAGAAACTGCATTTGATAGCTATACAAATTGTCGTATGTGACAACATAATATGTTTCTGGGCGATGTGACTAGTTAACATTCCCACTTCTAATCTGGTGCTATAGAAACAAAAGAAATGTCATTACTCATATAGACTCAAAAACCACACTGCGCTAAATAAAACAGTTGCTTAACCATTTTTTCGGTGTATCGTATGCTAACTCGTATCTTTATTTAGACTTCTATGGAGTTTATGACATCCCACTCTCCAGACTTCTTCTATTTCTCTGTCCTCTACCATAAATTTCTCCTTAGTAAAATTGTCAAACTGGGCATAATTAGGGTACTACAGATAAAAATCTGATGTGTTCCATTCGCATGACTTTCTCTACATCTCTTATTATTAATAAGCTTATTCTTCTATCTACGTCATGTTAAAACATTAGCAGAAACGGTCTTATTATTTAGTTCCTTATAAGTAGAAGGGAAATATGGGAATATACTAGGCTAAACCGATAGTCAAATGTTTTAAATTGGGTTGCTATCGGATTGAAATCCATTTCTTTGCGTGGCCAGGAGTTGACAAGTTACCGCATGAGAAAAGTTGAAGTGTTTTAAAACTGGTATCGATATCAAGGAATACATCGAAAACGGCCAACTCCATGAAAAAATGAATATGATATAAATGATATGTTTTATCGAGATCTACGTCTTTTGTGTAATAAGTTTTCGTGTATCTCTTACAGTTTACCAGTTATGCAAAACTGAATAAAAACCGTCCAGAATAAAGAGGTCTTCTGAGGATATTCCCAAAAAATTCAAGATAAATCTTTTATTTGTCATGTAAACATCTTAAATATAACATCGTGACAACCATTTTTGAGAAAATCAAAATTTTAGAACTTTTTTCCATATAAAGGGTAGTTTGTGGTTGGGAGATTTTCTTGAAAATCTTCGTATCGTATCCTTGGAAGATAAAACATGTTTTGTTTTTTTTTATTCAGAAGAACTAAAAACATGTATTTCCGGTGAAATCACGGTATCGAATTTTTTGGTGCATTACAATACCTTCTCTATAGAGAAAGTAAAAATGTCTCCACAGCCAACAAATCTTATAAAACAATGAAAAGCTACATAACAACAATAACCAAATGTTTCTTTCTCACAGGAGTCATTTGCATGGAACCAATATATTATTACTATATTTGAATTAATAGATATTAATACTGATCGTCCAAAACTAGTATGTGGTGCAGGTTCGTTTCGTCTTTTCAAACTTGTCCTCGATTCTGCAATAAGTGCTCTTCCCACGCTTGTATCGCAATACACTATTGTGTTGTGCTGATTTTAGTTACCACATTAGTGCTTTAGCCTTAATTTTATTATCATTTAGTTTTTTAATTAGAAGATATTCTTTATTGGATTTTTTTTTATTATCAAGAAATATCAACTTCCGGCCCATAGCAACAATATTAGTTACACCGTTACAAAGTTAAGATTTTATGTGAACAAAGAAGAAACTCTATAGCACAGATTGCAACTTGTTATAACATTGTAACCATGGCAACTGCGTCAGGCTGGGAAAGGTCTATAGCCCGATAGTCTGTTGTTTAACCCGAGGCTTGCTCGAAGTTAATTGTGTGGTAAAGAAGTAACGGGGACCTCTGTTTTGTTTATTTTCTCGTTCCTTTTTGCGCTCCACCAAATTTCATCTCTGCCCCATCACGCCTGACCGATATTTGTTGGTTCCGGATATTGACACTAGAACGCGCTGCACAAATAAATGCTTTGCAATTTTCATAGGCATTAACACTGTTCATTGGAAATTAATGAAGTGAAGTCGACTGATGCATTAAAATGCTCCCTTCATTATGCATAATTGAAAGGGCTGCAATAATGGAATTGAAAGGTGGCCAGTAACATGGGTGAGAGAGAGACAGAGAATAAAATTGGCATTCAGAAGAAACGATGCTGCTGTGGCTGGCGCTCCAGCTCATTTCCAATTTATTTTGTCCTCCATGTTAGTTCCTACCTCCTGGCTAGCAGGCATTAGTACTCGGCTTCGACCCTCGGCAATGGAAAACTTTCGTCCTGGTTTTAGATCTGCGCATATGCGAGTCATACTTAAAGTTAAAGATGAGGAAATAAAGGGAATGCAATAGGCTATGCCGACAGTTATTTTTTTTAAAATATGGTTACTATGGGATTGAAGTCTGTTTCCGTGCGTGACCAGCAGCTGACCAGTTCCCGATTGAGCAAAGTTAACGTATTTTAAAACTGAAAATAATGACAAGAAATGTCTTGAAAACAGTGAACTCCACGTAAAAAAATCATATGAGATAAATTGTGTTTTAACGAAATTTACATTTTTGGGGAGTAACTTTTTGTCTATCTCTTACGGTTTACCAGTTATGCAAAATTCAGAAAAATTCATCCAGAATGAACAGATCTTTGGAGGCTATTCCCAGAAAATTGAAGACATACATTTTATTTGCCATGTAGATATCTTAAATATAAGAGATTTTAATAAAAATCATTGGAGCCATTTTTGAACATATCAAAATTTTCGAAAACTTTTCCATGTAAAGGATAGTTGGGGGTATCGAATTTTTTTGAAAATCTTCGTGTCGCATCCCTGGAAGATACTAAACTTAAATACCAAGTTTGGTATTTTACCGACTTTTCGTTTTTGAGTTATCGTGTTCACAGACACACGGACACACACACACACACACACACACACACACACACACACACACACACACACGGACCTTTTTGTAAAAATGCTTTTTTTACTTTCTCCATACGCACTATGTACATAGTGTATAGAGAAAGTATTGCACTCCACCAAAAATTCCATACCGAGATTTCACCGGAAATATATGTTTTAGGGTCCCCAATATCCAAAAAAAAGTATTTACCCTTTACATGGAACTTTTTTCGAAAATTTTGATTTTCTCAAAAATGGCTCTAACGATCTTGATTGAAATTTCGGATATTAAACATATTTACCTGAAAAATGAAATGTATATCTTGAATTTTCTGGGAATAGCCTCTGAAGAGTAGTTTATTCTGAATGAATTTTACTAAATTTTGAATAACTGCTAAACCGTAAGAGATGGACAAAAACTTACTACACAAAAAATGTAGAGCACATTAAAACACACAATTTATGTCATATACATTTTTTTCGTGGAGTTCATCGTTTTTGTGACATTCCTTATTTTTGGTTTCTGCTATGAAAAACGTATACTTTTCTCATACTGGAACTTGTCAACTCCTAATCATATAAACAAAGGAACTTCATTGACATAGCAACCAGCTTTTGACTATCACTTTAACCTACGGTTGTCCTTTATTTCGCTTCTACTTAATAAGGATGCGAGTAATAAGACTATTTCTGCTAATTTGTTCTGATTAGCATAAAGTAAATATAAGTATAAGCTTTTTAAGAATTATTTGTTGCAGGGATATGGAGAAAGTCATGTGAATGGTACACATCAGATTTTGGATATTGGGGACCCTAAAACATATATTTCCGGTGAAATCTCGGTATCGAATTTTTTGGTGGAGTGCAATACTTTCTCTATACACTATGTACATAGTACGTATGGAGAAAGTAAAAATCGCTTCCTTATGTTGAGTATTATGGTTTATGTGTGCTGCTGGTTTGGGAAAGATGTGAAATAGAAATGGATGGACACAGATGCTAGTATAGCTAAAACAGTTTTCGATTGGAACCCTCAAGGAGGTCGGGTAGACCAAGAATTACATGGCACAGCACAGTTAAGTCAGAAAGAGCTGCAAGGATATTAAGGTATTGTCAAAGAACGGAATACGCTGGCGTGCGTTCACTAAGTCCAGAGGAGTAAGGGAATTCATTACTATATTGTTGGTGCATCCAGAGCCACATGGTTTTGAATAAACAGCACACACCTAAATAGGAATAATAATCATAAACAACACTGAAACAACAGATTGCATGCGAGTTCTGTATCAATAAATCGCAATTACTACGTAGCTGAGAAAACAAGCGAAATTGTCCAGATGTTTGTGTGCTGTATCTGTCCCTCGTATATTTAGTTTCAATGTATTATAATACAGCATTTTCATTTCCTGATTTCCCTGAAGACACTCCGCGCATGCGCGCCCTGACAACAAACCGATAGGGATCCGAGATATCCTGGCATGTCTTTTTATCACACTCTCTCTCTCCCTCTCGATAATAATTTATGTGACAGCTATTTCTCGTAATTCACAATTTCCTTGAGTGCTCGAGAGCCTCCCCTTGGAGTTAAGACGGTGAGAAATATTACGGCCGGAATTGAAAATAGATGCGCAGAGGTTACCCGCTTCCCTCTAACAAAAGAAACGCGTAAGGGCGAGTGGATTGGAATTAATGAGACAAATTGCGACCTTAGGCATCCCACCGTGGGTTTCTGCTGACTGCACTGCTTTTTGACATGCCATGCCACCTCGCATTGTTGGGGCAATCGCTCTGTAACGTCAGTGGCGGCTGGTTCTGTCAAACATTTGCTAAAATCCAGCGGCGGTAACGATGGTTCATCATAAAGCTGTGCGCCACATTGTTGGGGCAATCGCTCTGTAGCGTCAGTGGCGGCTGGTTCTGTCAAACATTTGCTAAAATCCAGCGACAAAAACGATGGTTCATCATAAAGCGTTGGCCTTATACGTTTTAAAGTATATTTACTACGTACAAGTATACACAGAAGTTATTGCATTGCACCCAAAAGTTTAATACCGACATTTCGTGGGAAATATATATTTTAGGACCCCCTGAATCCGGAAAATGTGCGTGTGTGTGTGTGTGTTTGTTTGTGTGTGTGTGTGTCTGTGGGCAGCATAACTCAAAAACAAAAAGTCCCTTAAATACCAAACTAGGTATTTAAATTCAGTATCCTCCAGGATGCGACACGAAGATTTTCCAGAAAATCCCCCCAACCCCAATTACCCTATACATGGAAAAAAATTCGGAAATTTTGTTTTTCTTAAAAATGACTCTAACGATTTTCATTAAAATATTTACATGGCAAATAAACTGAATGTCTTGAATTTTCTGGGAATAGCCTCTGAAGACAACTTTATTCTGGAATTTTCCATAACTGGTAAACCGTAAGAGAGAGGAAGACAAAAACTTACCACACAAAAAATGTAGAGCTTGTTAAAACACACAATTTATGTTACATACATTTTGTTCGTGGAGTTGACCGTTTTCAAGATAATCCTTGTTATTGGTTTCAACTTTAGAAATATACTTTTCTCATACAAGAATTTGGCAACTCCTGTCCATACAAACAAAGGAACTTCAGTCACATAGCAGCCAGCTATGGTATTTCCTTATTTTTCCCTTCTACTTACAAAAGAGCAAGTACTAAGACCCTTTCTACTAATTTTTTCTCGAGTAGAATAAGTAAATAGAAGAATAAGCTGTTTAACAATAATTAATTGCAGAGATGTAGAGAAAGTCATGTGAATGGAACATATCAGATTTTTATTTCTGGTTAAATCTGGAATCGAAGTTTTGGATGGAACACAATACTTCCCCTCGTGGCCGAGGCGGAAAACGCAATGGATAGGCTATGAAAGTTTGTTCTGCTCTTTTTACACAAAACTAGCGTGTTTATTACATAAAACAGTTCTTTCTGTAACACGAGAAAGTGTTTGTGTATAGGGAGTACGTCTAACGTGTGTGGAGTGTGTTTTGTGCCCAGTCCAAGCTAACTCGGGCAAACTGAAAACCTCAAGTTCAACTCCTAACCTCAAGTAACAACGATGAATACCAAATCTAATGTATTAAGTTATTCAGCGATCGCACAAAGTGGACCTAGTAAGGATCAGGCAATCGTTTTTGCAGCTCATGATGGTATTCCTATCAAAGATTATGTTTACGCCGTAACAAAACTTACTGAACCAACTAATACACGGTTAGTCTCACGAATCTCAAATAACCGTGTATGCATGTACCTCTCTAACAAACGAATAGCGGAAGAAATAGCAGCAAACCATCCCCGGATTACTATCAATGATGTTGTACTAGATCTGCGACCCCTATTGACTAAACACAAGAGAGTCATACTGTCAAACGTCTGTCCATTTATCCCCAATAGTACCCTAGAAAATTACCTGGCATCCCAAGGTATATATCCGACCTCTGCAATTTCACACATCAGAGCCGGAATGAGCGCTCCAGGTTTCTCTCATATTTTAAGCTTTCGCCGACAGTTCTACGTTAAGCCTGAGGATGTCGATCAACTTCCCGACAGTTTTCAAATCTATCACGATGACACAAACTACTGGGTCTATGTGTCAACTGACACACCTACTTGTTTCATTTGTAAACAAGAAGGCCACTTGGCTAGCCCATGCAAATCATCAGAAGTGCAACAGACCACCACAACGCCCTCTACCTCCAATTCAGGGGAATTTCCCTCCTTGCCTACCACAACGGTAACTTCTGGTCCATCTACCTCAAAAAAAGACACTCATCATGTCAATGACGACCAAGTAAAGTCCTTAAACACTGAAAAAGGGGAAAATTCTTCTTCTCATACAGTAAACAATACCATGCTTGTCACTGCTTCCCACGATGCTACTACTGTACACTTAGGTGAAGTAGCCACTCCTGTTTACAGTCTACCACACCGCATGAAACGCCCTATTTCTTCAACCAATAGTGATTCAGAACATCCAAATGATTCAAAACTTGAGCAGGACAATTCTGAACGGTTAACCAAATCACAGGATGAGTCATCTGATGATGACAACATCTTAAAGACCAGTACTAAACCAATGCCTAAAAATCCAAAATCATCAGCGGCAACACAACCACTACGTGAACTGCTGCTACCACTTCAAAACCACATGGAGACTAACCCGGACGAATACCTTTTGAATTTTACACAACTTGTCAGTTTCTATGAAAATTCAGTGGGGTCCTCTGATGTCGCCCACTTGGCCACATCATACATCACAGATCATCATGCGTTAGCACAATTGCTTAAAAAGATATATCCTATGTTAACAAACAATAAAATAAAAAACAGAACCACACGGCTTGAAAAGAAATTAATGTTGGGCACTACTAAACCAGAGAACAACTTTGGCACCGTCTCCACAGATGTTGCTGGAGTTAGAGCTCATGACTCTCAGCCATTAACTCTTGATACGTTGCTACTACAATGGAACATCAATAGTTATAGATCTCAACTAGAATACTTGCAACTACTTTTCTCTACTCATAGTCCAGCTATTATTTGCCTACAAGAAACTAATTTTCATACTGACTACATAGCACCAATACGCCGGTACACCGGATACCATAAAAATCGTCTCAACGCTCACCATGCTAGTAGTGGTGTTGCAACATACGTACTTGAGAACATTCCACAGAAAGAAATTGTCCTTCAAACCTGTCTGGAAGCTGTGACTGTCTCTATTTTTCTCACTATTGAGATATGCATTTGCAACCTCTATCTACCAAACAGTGCCAACATTGATCTACAAATGCTCACACATCTTATTCAACAATTACCCACACCTTTCATTTTACTGGGAGACCTTATAGTCATAATATTCTGTGGGGAAGCCAGCGAACTGATCGGCGTGGGAAAGTAATTGATTCAGTTCTGAATACATTTCCCTTAGTGGTACTCAATTCCCCATTACCTACCCGTTATAATGTAGCCCATAACTCCACAAGCAGTATTGACGTCACCATGTGTTCCTTGAACATTGTGCCTCTGTTCCATTGGTCCATTGAGCATACTCTCTTTGGTAGTGACCATTATCCTATTATTCTGAAGTCTACCTTCAATGCACCCAAACATGCTCGACGTCCTACTTGGCAACTCCACAAAGCGAACTGGCCCTTGTTCAAGGTTCTTGCGCAGAATGCCATTGCAGATCTTCCGCAACCGGATATTTTCCCACAAATGGACGTAGATGACCTTATTCATATGTTCTCTGCAACCATACTTCAGCAAGGACGTCTCAGCATTCCTTTAACGGAAAATGTTTCAGGTAAACGCCGTGTACAATGGTGGAATGAGCAGTGCGCCGAAGCAATCCGGAACAAAAACCATTCATATTACAAATACAAACGTCAACCTACACTCGAAAACAAGTGCGCCTTCAAGCGTCTCCGAGCTGCGGCTCATCGGGAGGTGAAAGAAAGCAAACAGCGTTCTTGGCTTCAGTTTCTATCTACACTAAGCGCTAATGCTCCTCAATCCTAATTGTGGCATAAACTACATACTCTCTGCGGCAACCGCACCTCACAGGTGATATCTCATCTTCGAACACCTATTTCAAGTGCGCCTTCAAACGTCTCCGAGCTGCGGCTCGTCGGGAGGTGAAAGAAAGCAAACAGCGTTCTTGGCTTCAGTTTCTATCTACTCTAAAAGCCAATGCTCCTCAATCCCAATTGTGGCATAAACTACATACTCTCTGCGGCAACCGCTCCTCACAGGTGATATCTCATCTTCGAACACCTACTTCAAGTGCGCCCATTACCGACTCTCTAGCAATAGCTAATACATTGGCAAGCACATTTTCTGATGTTTCCAGTGACTCCCATTATGATCCTGAATTTCTCCATACTAAAAATAAGACTCCAACATTAGATCTGCAGATGATATTTACAAACAGCAATCAAATGTTCAACGAAGAACTCACGATGAAAGAACTACTGTATGAATTAAAGTGTTGCACCAGCAAAAGTCCAGGACCAGACAGTATCCCATATGCATTCCTACAGCATTTGCCAACAGCTGGTCTTTCCTACATATTAGATATTTATAACTACCTATGGGTTAATCAGTTTTTTCCTAATCAATGGCGTAGCTCCATCGTGGTACCTATTCCTAAACCCAATAAAGACCACTCTCTTCCCTACAATTACCGTCCAATTTCACTTACCTGTACCCTATGTAAGCTGCTGGAGAAGATTATCAATCGCCGTTTACGTTGGTATTTAGAATGCAAAACATTTTTTGCAGACATCCAATATGGTTTCAGAAAATACCGTTCCACAACTGATGCATTCTTGCTGCTAGAATCCTACATTGCCGAAGCCTTCTTGAACAGTCAACATACCTTTCTTGTTAGCTTGGATATCGAAAAGGCTTACGATACTGTCTGGCGCGATCACATCATTCGCACATTAATAAAACATTACGTCACAGGAAACATGATTGCATTCATTTACAATTTTCTCCAAAACCGGAAAATCAGCGTTCGTGCTAACGGTGTTCTATTCCAAAGCATCAACATTGACAACAGAATACCACAAGGATCTATTCTTAGTGTGACACTCGTTCTTAGTAGCCATCAATGATGTGAATTCCTGCCTCCAGCCACCTGTAAGAGCTAGTCTCTTTGCGGATGACCTAACTATATTTTGCAGTGGAAAGAATGCACAGACTACCCAGGAACTAGTGCAAAATACACTCTACAAATTACAGCAATGGAACAATAGTACCGGATTCAAATTCTCTGCCACTAAGAGCCGATGCATTCTGTTCAGTCGTTCTCGTGGGCAATCATCGCCGCCTCTCCTTTTTCTAGGGAACCAGACAATTCCTACAGTATCCACTGTCCGCATTCTAGGGCTGCATTTTGATCACCGCCTAAACTGGATCACACATTTAAAGCTCTTGAGAGCAGAATGTTAAAATGTCATGAAAACAATGGCAGCCAAAACTTGGGGAGCTGACTTCACAGTACTACTTCGAACATATAGAACAATTATACGTCCCAAGTTGGACTACGGCTGCATTATATATCATTCAGCCAATCCAACAAGCCTGAAAATGCTCGATAGTATTCAATCTTCGGCGCTGAGGATCTGCTTGGGTGCTTTTCACACCAGCCTTGTAAGCAGTCTCCAAATCGAAGCAAATGAACCTCCGCTGAATACGAGCAGGAAGGCCTTAAGTCTCATGTGCGCTACGCGAACTGCCTCCAGAAGTCCATCAACAGTTTTCAACCATGTTTTTCCTGCCAAGTCCCAAAGCGTATGTGCTCATAGTCAACGTCGTTTTGTACCCTTCTCCCAGAGAATTCTACTTTTTCTGCAAGAGTTCCAATTGGATATTCCGCCAATGGTCTCCTGCTCCTTCACCCTTGACGATATTCCTTGGAAGTTACAACTACCTACCATAGATATTTCCTCCATGGCGCGTTACAACAAAGACAGTAGAGTTACTTCAGTCTATCTCCGTTTATTCAGAGCCCTTTGTATCTCACACTCCGCATCACAACAAATTTACACAGATGGCTCCAAATGTGAAAATCGTTGCGGTTGTGCTGTGATTTTACCACATAAAATCTTGCTATACGGCTTACCACAATTTCTATCTATATTCTCTTGTGAACTGATAGCTGTTCGTCTCGCTTTGGAGTACGTCCTTGAAGCCACTGCTCTGTCCTTCACCATCTATACAGATTCGATGAGTGCTCTTCTCAGTCTTCAACAGCGAACTCCAACCAATAACCTGGTGCTTTACATTCAGTTACTGTATCATAGGTTATCTATCTTGGGCAAACAGGTCCTGCTTGTTTGGCCCATGCTGGCATACCCGGGAATGAGAACGCCGATGCTGCAGCTAAGGAAGCAACAGGACACCCTCCCAACTTATTGGACCTCAGGATTCCTCACCAAGACTTCAACCGTTTTATGCGTGGCACCATTCTCCGGCAATGGAAGCAACATTGGTTCAACTCAACTAGAGACAAACTACGTGATGCCTGTCCTCTTTCCACTTCTGTTTATCTTCTCACACATTACAAACGTCGTCATCAAGTTCTTCTATCTCGCCTACGTCTCGGACACACTGCTCTCACTCATTCTTATCTTCTGTCCGGCGATATTCCCCCCAAGTGCAACTATTGTCACTCTCCGCTTACAGTCACTCACATTCTCACCAACTTACGATGATGCAAGAACTAGATGCAGTATTCCAGCAAATATGTTAACCACTCTTAGTGATCCAGCCTTCTCGAAGAATGTACTGAACTTTCTAAATGAAACACATTTAAGTAAAAAAATTGTAAAATTTATTGTAGTCGCGATTTGACCTTGTTGTTAAAGCGACATTAAATAAAATAAAATAATAAAAAAAAAAATAAAATACTTCCCCTGTTTACTCGAAATAGTAGAGAAGTGAAACAAAAATTATAAATGAAAGACGTTGCAAAACCTTGACAGGATTCCACTCTGAGTAGAAAATTGCAGAGAAACAGAGTAGGCAGGTAGCTACTAGAAGACTTACCGAAGCGCAATTCTGCACAACAAAATAAAAGAACGCTTTGTGTCCACCACATTCAAAGGGAGCTACAGATCTAATCTAATTAAAGCTTCCTCTCAGTTTCTTCATCTAAGGTTCTAAAAGGTTCTTAACGAGATAAAGGTGTCGATAAAGCGGTTTTCCTTTCCAGCGCGGAAATTAAGAGCTTCGGGGCCGTGAACAACTTCTTAAGTAGGTTCAAACAAAGTCAGGCATGCGATCGTCCTTTGAGCACACAAGTGGCGTCATTAAAGAGCGCGTTTCTTACATTTTCATGTGACTTGCAAGCAGTTGTACAAAGTTCTCGTGATGAAGAAACTTGCACAATTGTCTTCAGTTACAGCAATTCCTCCAAACTGGTAATTACTTTCTCTACTCTACTATGTACATAGTGTATAGTGCATTGCACCCACAAATTCCATACCGAGATTTCACCGGAAGTATATGTTTTCGGACCCCCTGAATCCAAAAAAGCATTTTTAGAAAAATGTCCGTGTGTTGCTGTCAGTCAGTCTGTCCGTCCGTCTGTCTGTCTATCTGTAAGTGTGGGTGTGAGAGGGCAGTATAGCTCAAAATGAAAAGTCCGTTTAATACCAAACTGAACTTACGTGCCAAACTTGGTATTTAAGTTTAGTATCTTCCAAGGATGCGACACAAAGATGTTCAAGGATATCCCCCCACCCCCAACTACCCTTTACATGGAACAATTTTTGGAAATTTAGATTTTCTCAAATAGAGAGGGCGAGGCAGGGTTAGGAAACCATCTCTCATACTAGCTGTTAACATTCCATGCATGGTCTTACAATACGGCATCCTGGTGCCTATAACTGTTACACTTAATTGTTTTCCATAACTATATACTCCAAACTGCTAACTAATAATAAAACTTTACCGCTATGAAACTTTTCGAATATTTTTTTTGGGGGGGCGGGGTTCATTTAATCATTACGCAGAATAACTTTTTGGCTTTTTTTTTTTTTTTTTTTTTTTTTTTTTTTTTTTTTTAATAACTGATATATGCAAACGTTTTCAACTTTTCAAATTGCTATAAGATTTGTTATCTACTTATTACTGTTGTTATTATTAGTATTGTTATTAACAGTTTATAACCTTGTCTTGCATTAACAACTCTTCAAAATGTGCTTTTAACAAAGTCATTCTACTTTTCTATCTCCGTCACCATACACAACCTTTTAAATTGGTCGAAAAGGCGTATGAATTTAAAATTTGTAAAATATCGTAGCATTTATAAAGTTAAAACTTGTAACAATAGCAAAAAAATATACAAAAGCTGGAAATCATGAACAAAATTTTGTAAAGAGAGTCTGTGGTTTGCTGCACACACTTTTGTAGTATCTGGTCAGGTTCTCGAAATGGTCTTTGGAGCTGTTGTCTATAACGATGATGCTATCCAAAGGGAGCAGACAAGCGTCTGCTAAACGTTGTAAAATTATAGAAATTTATTTAGAAACTTTCTTTCTTAATACTTACAGAAAGTATTGAAAAATACATTTTCTCTCTACTTAAGATTTTCCACAAAATGTAATTTTTAAAACGTTATAGATTATACAAAATATAACTTAGCTCTCCGTGGCTACCCAAGGTTTCGGGTTCAAACCTGGCGGAGGGTGACAGATTTGTTGCTCACGTGAAATATCCTTAGTATAGTTTTCTTCGGAAGGAAAATAAAGCCTTCGGCGCCATGTAATATTTATTTGACATAAAAGAACGCCGAACTTGAAAAAGAAGGTTCCTGGGGAAAATTCTGTGTTTTCACGCCCGCAAGTGTAATTTCGTCGTATGATGCCATCTATGAGTGACGAATTGACATCTCGTGACTGCCATGGCATAGTGACGATATTAGAAATTCAATAAATCAAGAAAACACCGGTAGATGTCCTTCAACGCCGACATGGCGAGAAAGGAACTTGAATGAATATTAAGTTAGTATAAATGTTCAATTGGAATGCACGACAAACCTCAGTCTGATATACGTGGCCGACTCATCAAGAAGACTCGGGTTCAATCCCGGGGGACAGCATGTGGTTTTATGATGGATAACACAGCGAGGTCTGTGCGGATTTTCTCCGACATTCATTTCGCCATCCTCATCATCCAGTTCCTCACTCTCAAACCTGACTACGCGCCAATCGCTCAATCTGGCCTCTACAATTAAATGTTGTTGGCTCCTCTATCAGCTTCTGATCCCACCCAGAAGTTCTGAATACGCCGACTAAGTGTAATAAGGTTTCAGGTCCTACAGGGATATCACAGTCACTGGTAGGTCCTCGTCGCACTAGGTAGCGTGGAGGGGAGATTGGAGAAGCTAAAATACTGCCTCCCCTCACGGCAGTAGAGTTACAATTGTACACCTCTGGACAAAACAAATGACAAGTCTAGAACGCCTATTTCGTCTAAGTCTTACACGGCACAGCGTCTTTTACCCGCGATACAGTTGTGTAGCGTCAGCAACAATTTATAACAAGTTCTAAATCTTAATATTACTAACCCATGTGATCAATCATCATAATCAAATACATAACTTAAGCTTCAACAACTATCAATATTAACTAAAAACATTAATGACACAAAACATGATACAGTTTGTATTGTACGGCATTATTAAACATGCCATCTTTCATGTGTGAGCATGTATGAATGTCAAAACGTAGGTTACTCCTCTAGTGAGGGTCGCAGGTTCGCATCTCGCATGTAGCAATCATTTTTTTTCCCCCTTTTCTTAATGATATTGAATCAACACATAGCGGCTATTTATTTTAGACGTACTTATTTCATACTCTACATTAGGTACAGTTAAAAGCATGTTAATTATCGTGATCCTTTTTTACTTTCTCACGCAGTATACGAGGCGTGATCAAAAAGTTTCCGGAATGGCGTCTTAAATATACACAACAGTTTGTTTCGTCTAATCTGTACTGTCACCCTCGAAGTAGTCTCCTTGGGAGTTGACAAAATTGTCCCAGCGCTTCTGCCACTTCTGGAAGTGCTCTTCTTTCAACGTGTTCAGAGCCTTCTGCGATTTGCGATGGATAACATCAATGCCCTCAAAACGGTGTCCTCACTCGACCCTCCAAAACTATACGTGTGGTACACTGAAGAAAGTAATACAGTTGAATATTTCATCAATTCAATCTATTGTACTCGCAGTAGGAGAAACAAATAAATAATTTACTGCTGCCACAACCACTTGCCATGATCAGAACATTCTTTTAGAAGTTTTTCGCAAACCAAACTCTCCTATTTTATCTGCAGCAGCGCAGGTCATTAGATCTATGATCGCATTGGATCTTGTCCGCCGTTACTTTATAGCTTCCCATTTACTTCCTTCTGGTACAAGATAATAGCTTCTTATTTTCACTGGTAACAGATCTTCCCAGGTGCGCCTTGCATTCTTCCTCTCTCTCTCTCTCTCTCTCTCTCTCTCTCTCTCTCTCTCTCTCTCTCTCTCTCTCTCTCTCTCTCTCTCTCTTAGCGCGCACCAACTAACTAGGACTACTCCTCCTCCCTGCAGTAAGAAGATAAAGATAAAATACTGAATTTTAATCTAAATGTTCCATCTTGTTTCTTCACCTTGCTGCGTCTGTTTAGCATTCTAGCAAAATGTTAAGCTCCATGCTTTTTAATGCCTCTACAGAATGCCTTGCGTTTTCTCTATTTCTCTTTTTCTATATTCGTGTGTATAACAAGCAGAGAAGGTGAATGAACTACTTGAAAGTGTCAGTGTCCTATGTGTTGAGACCTACAGGATTTTCTCTATTATCTACAGCACATTGTTTCGTCTGTTGACAACATTCATTAGGACCGATAGCGGGACACATACGTATACCTATCCAACAGAGACCGACCAACCTGCATTAGCAACTGCACGCGCCACAAGTAAACAACCTGTAATAACGTGGTTCGGCGTAGCAGTATACTATGCTGTATATTACAATACTGTTTTACAGGCCTTTGATGATAGAACATGCTCTTCAATCAAGATTGTAAAATCTCTTACTTCAAATGGATTGCATGAAAATTTGCAATTCATGTTTGGAAACATGGAACATTGAAATGCCCCGAGCCCTGAACTTGTACAAGCAATTAATCAGACCCGTGACACCTGTTTTAGACCGTGTGAAAAAGAAAGTGAAGACAAGGTTTGGGGAAAATGTGGGATTTTCAATAATGTGTGAAATGCGAAATGTGCTACGAGGTGTTGCTAGGAAAATAATCGCTAATGAAGTATCTTACCCAATAGTCGGTTATGTGTCCTATTTCTGTTTGGCTTCAATCTGATCTTGTGATGTGGAGCGATGTTTTTTCACAATAGAAACCTGTTTACGTGCCAATCGGCGACGGTTCACGTTTGAGACGTTACAAATGCGTGTTGTGCATTGTAACCTATGTATCTTGAGAGAAAATGAAACGTTTTGCACAACTTAAATTGAATGTAAATATTAAAAATGTTAGTTCCCGTAAATTAGTGGTATTATATTTACCACCCACCCAACCTCAATCTCCTTCCACTGCTAGTGAAAACACCACAGTCTACCACTGTCACATTTTCCTGCTATTAGTGTACACTGCATTGTCAACACAGCACAGCTATATACCATGCTGCGCTAACTTCGATTCTGTCCCGCTATCTGTTTCCAAGATGCTATCCCTACTGATCATAATGGAAGAAGCCTATAGCGTAGACGAGGGTAGAGGGCCATAAGCCGCAAAGCGTAGCTAAGGATCCCCAGTGAACTATAGCGTAGCCGTAGGATATATGAGACCTAAACCCACCTGCATTACCAAAAATTGGGAATTTTCATATTGCGACATTTCTCTAGAGTGGCAACAGTGATTTACCGCTATGTTTTGCGCACGTGTGTAGTTGTAATGGCGTGACTTTCGTACATAAGTAACCTCGCAAACAAGGGTGAGTGGGTGTATGGCGCAGCAGACTCCTGGCTTCTCTGGTTACAGCGGGTACAGAATAGAGGACTCCGGTCCTTATATTCTGTATGTCGACGTTTCCCTTTGAGGCTACTACATGAAGCTTCGGCCCTCCCATATGTGGAAGATGTTATCAGGCGCCGGGCTCAAAAATTCTACGCCAGATTGGGCGACCATGAGAACGCACTTGTCAGATCTCTGGGGGAGTACTTACCCTCTGAACGCCGAAAGAGGCGGTCTCATTCTTGTGGTTAAACCCTTACCAGGGTAGGTACACAGCAACAACACCTAGGCTCACCACGAGCCTACCAGACACGCACGCACGCACGCACGCACGCACGCACACGGGTGGGTAAAATGACTTTGTCCGAGCAACAACATCTCCTACTTTGTTCCTTGCTCCTTCAGGATTGTGCGGGATCCGTAAGTTTTTAGCTAGTAAAACAGTTACCTCTGGGTTCGGCAGTGAAACACTTATATATATATATATATATATATATATATATATATATATATATATATATATATATATACATACTGTTTCCAAACGTTCTGTAATGTACTGCAGTTGTGTTCCATTCACATGACTTTCTCTACCTGTTCTACAAACAAAACTTTCCTTATAAAAGTATTCTTTTATCTATGTCGTACCAATCGAGATAAACATTAACAGAAACGATCTTGTTACTTGCTTTCTTGTAAGTATAACGGAAAAGGGGGGATTCACTACTAAAGTGACAGTCAAGTCTTTTAAAATCTATCGTTATAAGAAACAATTGAAATTCAGTTCTCTTTTGCATTCCCGGGAGTAAAACAAAACAGATGAAGCGAAAGTTGACTATCCGCTTGAGAAAAGTTTTATTAGTTTAAAATTGAAACCAATAACAAGGAATATCTCGGCAAGTAGGTATACACAAAAAAGTATGAACAGTGGTATGCTTTAATGAAAACAACATTTTTGTTTGTCTCTTACGGTTTATGGGCTATACAAAATGCATGTACATAGAATGAAGTCTTCAGAGGCTATTCCCAGAAAACTCAAGATATACATTCCGTTTGCCATGAAAATATCTTAAAACACTTGGTACTTTAATAAAAATCGTTACAGCCATTTTTGAAAAAATCAAAATTTGGAAAAAATGTTCCAAGTATAGGCTAGTTAGGGGAGGGGCGATTTTCTTGAAAATCTTCCCGTTGCATCCTTGGAAAATACTGAACATAATACCAAGTCTGGTATTTATTGGTCTTTTCGTTTGTTTTTATAACTATTCTGTCCACACACACACACATGCACGCACGGACACGCACGGGCCGCACAGTGGCCGAGTGGTCAGACCACTCGCCTCTCTCCTAGACGTCCCGGATTTGATCCCAAGTGATCGCATGTGAGATTTGTGGAAGACAAAGCGGGGGCAGGTTTTCTACGGATTCTCTGGTTTTCCCCAAAATGTAAATGGCGTGTTATTTATGGACGCTCTTTAACTGTGGTTCTCAGCGTCCCATTCTATACTGGGCGTGAAAGACCACTTAATTTTGCTCAGAGGCCTCTCTATCAGGCTTGAGGTTCTTTTACGTACCGTAAATCTACGACACGGGACCAACGGCTTTACTTCCCTTCCGAAGAAAGCCATGCTAAGGATTTTACACCCGAAAAAATCCATCGTCCTCCGCCGGGTTTGAACCCGCGACCTTGGGTATGAGGTCAGCATGGTACCCATTACACCACGGAGGGCGACCTGGTTTTCCCCGCCATTACATTCCACCGGGGTTCCATCTTCATCCCATGTATCATCAATGTCATCGCCTGCGGTGCCATAGTAGTAAAAGCGGGCGTTAAACACTATAAAAATCTGATGTGTTACACTCACATGACTTTCTCTAGCTGCTCTACAAACAAACTTCTTACAAAAGATTATTCTTTTTTTCTACACAATGCTAATCGAGATAAACATTAGCAAACTATTTTTATTAATTAGTTCCTTATAAGAAGGAAATAAAGGAATGCACTAAAGTGATATAATATGTTTTATCATTATGCGATTCTCACTGCAAATCGCTTCTTTTCTTGACCAACAGAAAAACTGATTCTTTCTGTCTGAGAAAGGTATAATAAGTGAATTGAAACTAATAACAAGGAATATGTTGAAAACGGCAAACTCCACGAAAAAAATGTATATGATATAAATTGTGTATTTTAAAGAGATATACTTTTTTTGTGCAGTAAATTTTTGTCTATCTTTTGCGGTTCACTAGTTATACACAATGCAGCAAAATTCATCCAGAATAAACAGGTCTTCAGAAGCTATTCCCAGAAAATTCAAGATATACATTTCATTTGTGATGGAAATAGCTTTAATATGTGGCATTTTAATAAAAATCGTTAGAGCTATTTTTAAGAAAAACAAAATTTTCGAAAAGTTTTCCATGTAAAGGGTAGTAAAGGGTGGGGGATTTTCTTAAAGATCTTCCTGTCGCATCCTTGGAAGATACCAAACCTAAATACCAAGTTTGGTATTAAACTGTATTTTCGTTTTTGAGCTATGCTGTCCAGAGACACACTGACAGACACACACAGACCTTTTTCTGAAAATGCTTTTTTTGGATTCAGGGAATCTAAAACACGTATTTCCGGTGAAATCTCAATATCGAATTTTTGGGTGCAATACAATACTTCTCTAGTCCACCTGGGTAGTGTGGTGGTAGCGTGTTTGCATCACATTCAACAGGTCACGAGTTCGAATCTCGCTTAGGGTGAGTTACCCGGATAAGGTTTTTTTCGGGGTTTTCCCTTATCCTGAGAAGACGAATGTCGAGTAACTTTAAGCTCCATGGACCCCGAGATCATTTGAGTATCATTTCACCAATTTCATTCATAATCCGATATGACCAACCAGGTTAAAGGACGTTAAGTAAAATAAATAAATAAATAAAAAAATACCTCTCTATCCACTATGTATATTGTACATACGGGGCTAGAGAAAGTAAAAAAAACACACACACACACACACACGTATGTTTCTAAAAATACTTTTTTGTAATCACGAGACTTCAAAATATATATTTCCGGTGAATTTTGGACGGAATACAATACCTTCTCTATCTACTATGCACATTGTATATACGTGCTAGAGAAGGTAAAAGACAATTGCTCTTTCTTTCAATAACAGAATGAAAAAGATCATAAATTGACTTCATTGCTAATAATCACATTAAATTGATCTAAAACTCGGTGTAATTGATAATAATACAACTTATTTTCTTGCTCGTGTTTGGAGAATGAAATTATAATTTATCGAAATATTTTGAAAGAGTTACGAACACGCTTAACTATTTCTTCAAGTGGTAAAAACTCTCAATTTATGTGCAGCACGTGTTTTAATGTTGGTGCATATCCGCAGAGCGAGGCCAGGATAAATGGGGGCCATTTTATTGCCTGATAAGTCGCAGCTATGTTCACTTAGTTATGACACTGATAAAGTGTATGGACATGTGTATGAAATGTCACAACGCAGATTACCTGTTTTGTTGTTATACTACAAACAAAATGTTCTATTTAAAATATAATGTAAAGAAATGTAGAAGAAAATTGGATTAGGGCTAGAAAATTTTTCGGAGTGGACGCCTCTCGTAGGGCCTTCACGGGAGGTAGGGATGAGGTGAGGGTGGCAGGAACAGCAATAACTAAGTCGTGGCTCAGTTCGTTAGACGCGGGTTCAATCCGTCCCAGACCTGGGTTTTAAGTGTGTTAAGCGACCACTGAGAAAGAACTTGGTCGATCGCCTCTTACCTAGGCGGCATGGTTTCGATCTCAGGGACCGCATATGAGATTTGTGGTGGACAAAGAGGCGTTTGGTTGGGTTTTCTCTGGATTCTCCTCTTTCCCCCGCCATTAACTCAATCAGTTGTTCCATCATCATGTTTCCTTTTACAGTAATTTCATGTACTCCACTTTCTTATCACCTGGCTTCTCTCTGTTCCTCAGGGGCGTCTGACCTCATACTCTGCCTTGTAAATCCTATGTACTAGGAGGGCAAACAGAGAAAGAAGAAATAAGTCATATAATTCCTGACAGCGCTCATATGATCCTTGCAATTGACAACGTTATTAATAAACTAATAATTAAACATTTTTCAGGGTCGCTATAGTTTCTAGATCGAAACCCCCGCCCCACCTAGAGCGCCGTATACTCCGACCCGAGGAACGGAGTAAGCTCCACAGAGAGTATTCTTTTCCCTGTCAGGGTGCCGACATTCCAGCCCTGAAACAGAGCACACAGGCAAAGGGTTCAACGAAAATATTAATGGGAGGAGCAGGAAATCCGGGGAGAAACCACTCCAGGAGGACATTGGGTCAGAGCCACGGTCACCGGGAACCGAATCCGGGACCCCCGAATAGGAGCAGGAAATCCAGGGTGTGGGAGAAACCACTCCAGCATTCGCTTGGAGGACCATTGGGTCAGACCACGGTCACCGGGAACCCAATCCGGGACCCCCGAATGAGCAGGAAATCCGGGGTGTGGGAGAAACCACTCCAGCATTCGCTTGGAGGACATTGAGTCAGAGCCGACGGTCACCGGGAACCGAATCTGGGACCCCCGAATGAGGAGCAGGAAATCCGGGGTGTGGGAGAAACCACTCCAGCATTCGCTTGGAGGACATTGGGTCAGAGCCGACGGTCGCCGGGGACCGAATCCGGGACCCCGAATGAGAGCAGCAGGAAATCCGGGTGTGGGAGAAACCACTCCAGCATTCGCTTGGAGGACATTGAGTCAGAGCCGACCGTCACCGGGAACCGAATGGGAGCAGCAGGAAATCCAGGGTGTGGGAGGAACCACTCAGCATTCGCTTGGAGGACATTGGGTCAGAGCCGACGGTTGCCGGGGACCGAATCCGGGATCCCCGAATGGGAGCAGGAAACCCGGGGTATGGGAGAAACCACTCCAGCATTCGCTTGGAGAACTTTTGGGACAGAGCCGACGGTCACCAGGGACCGAATCCGGACCCCCGAATGCGAGCCGCACGCATCACTGCGCCGCCATCTTGCTCTGTTAGAAGAAATGTAACTGTATAATTATAACTAAAGATGTGTTACACTCACATGACTTTCTCTAGCTGCTCCACAAACAAACTGCTTACATAAGATTCCTCTTCTTTCTACACAATGTTAATCGAGATGAACCTTAGCACATTTTAAATAAAATTTTGAGAAAAGATTTTTTTGAAAATATTCATGTCGCATCCTTGGAAGATACCAAACCCAAATACCAAGTTTGGTATTTAACGGTCTTCTAATTTTTGAGCTATGCTGTTAACAGTCACACACACACACATGGACCTTTTTCTAAAAATACTTTTTTCGGACTCAGAATACCGCAAGGCATATATTTCCAGTGAGATCTCGGTATGGAATTTTTGCGTGGAATACAATAGCGTCTCTATCCACTATGTACATTGTACATGCGGGCTAGAAAAAGTAAAAAAGACATATACAGTATACCATACACATTTCTGGACTACATTGCAAGGGGTAGGACAAATCTCGACCGGGAAACAGTAAGTTGAAATAAGCATCCATTCCGAAACCATGATAGTGTTGATGATGATGATGATGATGATGATGATGATGATGGTGGTATAAAAAGGGAATGAAGATAGCAGTTTCCATACCATTCTATACATTTTTCTCTGCTACACCTCTTCTCTAATCTTGAGCCTACTTTTTACTTTCCCTATGCTTGTAAGTGTTGCATTCCAACCTAAAATTCGATACCCAGAGTTCACGTGAAATACAGCTTTAGAGTTTCTAAATCCAAAAGCAGCATTTTTAGAAAAAGGTGCCTCTCTCTGTGTACATCATCCAAAACCTCAGTTTGGTTAATATGCCGCTTGGAATGTGATCCCAAGATTGTTAGTAAAATGTTCTCACCCCATGTCACCAGCACTATAGATGGAACAGTTTGCGAACTGTGTGATTTTCTCAAACACGACTCTAAAGCGTTTTATTGAAATATGTGTTAAAGACCAGTTCATAACAAACAATATGAGTTATATATAATTAATGAAATCCACCTATTCCAAGGTACTTTTGTTATCTGGTATACCGTAGAGATTAGACAAAGTATCATTACACAAAAATGTACACCTCTTTAAAGCACACAGTCTATGTTGCTGTTTTTCTTCAGTTATACTATTGCCAAGATATTCCTTGTTAACGGTTTCAATTTTAAAATAATTACACGTTTCTCAAATGGAAATTACTCGCCCAACTCCTGGTCATCAAAATTGTCAAAGAACTACATAGCAACCAGCTCCAAAAATATTTTATTATAGCTTTAGACACATTCATCTATTGCTGTTGTATCTACAAACAAACATGCAAGTAATAAAAGAATTTCTACAAAGCTTAATCTTGGTTATAAGATCGTCGCTATGTAAAGCAATTGATATTCGCCTCTCTTTGTACGGCTAGAAGTAAAGTAAAAGAGATATGAAGCAAAAAACGTCTTCCCGTTTGAAAAAAATGTAAATAGTTTAAAGCTGAAACCAATATATATTGTCTAGGAAACACTTAATTCTACGGGAAAAATGTATATGATACAAGATGTGTGTTTTAACGAGATAATGTTTTTGTGTAATAAGTTTTTGTCTGTTTCTTGAGGTTTACCAGTTACACAAAAGTCATGCGAAATAGGTAGGGCTTCAGAAAATATTCCCAGGAAATTCAAGATATACATACGGCATTTTAATCAAAATCGTTAGAAGCATTTTGAGAAAATCAAAATTTACCAAAAATGTTCTATGAAAAGGGTAATTTGGGGAAGGGAGTATTTTCCTGAAAATCTTCTTGTCGCTTCCTTGAAAAATATTAAACTTAAATACCAAGTTTGATATTAAACCAATTTTCCTTTTTTTAGTTACACTTTTTTACTCAAAACATATATTTCAGTGAAATCTCGATATAGAATTATGGATGGAATACAATACCTTCTTTGCCCATTAGCCATGAGTGCTAAAGAAAGTGATAAGCTTTCGTGGGCACAATTTGTTGAAGAATGGTAGAGAAAATAATGTGAATGTAACACATCAGATTTCCTTTTGTTTCTTTCTTTTCCTCTTGGTCATATAAAGAGGATGTAATTTCAAAGCCAGCCGTGTTTTAAAGATGACTCTCACTTAAACACTTTTTCCCGAAGAAGACCATGGCCGAAAGCTTGGAGAACTATTAACGTCACACGTCTGGAAGCTCTCATCAGTTACCGTAAATTCCTTATGACTACAAGGCAACATGCAATAGGAAAATTTCTGCAAATGTTTACTAGAAGAATTAGAAGAATATTTAGTACAAAAGTAAACAGAAGTATTAGATATCTTGGCTGTATTTTGTTACGTAACATAAAATTTTCAATTTAAGGACATGTACGACTGAAAGTTTGAAATTCCAAACTAGATAATAATCCTAACTTTTTTAAAATTTTTACCACAGACGTAATATAATGCAAATAAGCTATAGCGAAAATTTCATTCATTTTACTCATTGGTTTGGAGGTTAACCCTAGGTTCTCAATATACCTACTTAAAGTTACGTAAGGTAACGAAAGACGACGTCACCAATTCTTGCCCCGTACGTACACTGAAGATGAAAGAACAAGTGAATATCACAAGACTACGAATAGGACATACTAAACTAACCCATTCGTACATCTTCACCAAAGACAACCCACCTCAATGTGAAATCTACAACACACAACTCACCATTAAACACATTTTCACAGAATGCATAAGATACACTACAGAACGACAGCTCTACAACATCACAGAAGATATATCCACAACACTGAATACTCCACAAAAATTCAAGCAAGTTCCACTCTTTCTTAGAAGCATAAAACTGGACTTCAAACTCTAATGTACAATTCACAATATTTTAAATCTTTGTAAAACTGACTTTTAATAGCAATGTACCTTTTCAAAATATTTTATTTAAATGTATGTAAAACTTGCTATTCTAATGTAATTTTAATTCACAGACCTGTGTTTAATGTGTAAATAATTTATTGTAATAGCTTGCTTTTCTAATGTAATTCTAATTCACAAACGTGTGTTTAATGTGTAAATAATTCCATTGTAATATAATGAATTTAATTGTTATAATTTTTGTATGGTCGCGATATGACCTAGGAGTTAAAGCGACCTAAAATAAATAAATAAAAAATATATACCTACTTTTTGAAATTGCCCTTGTGTCTCTTTTGATTGAGGCTCCAAAAATGTTTAAATTTATGAATGTGCTTTGAAAATTGAAAACATATGCTTAAATAATTCTAACAGTAAAACCTAGAGCAATTCTTATTCATTGTTCTTCTGTGAACATGCACAGCAAATTTTATTTGTGTAGCACAAGGAACGTTTTACAGGAAAAAAATGCTGAAAATATGAATAGCGAGAAAACAAGGGGAGAGTTGAATGCATGGCTCACATTAACACCAACCAGGCTGGAGGTTGGGCCCTCAGCTTTCCTTGCTGCTGCCTTTTCTTCTTGCATTGCTGTTTTTCTTGACGAGTCCAGTACAGTTTTACCTCTAATGCTCTATGCGGCTCCAGTGACTTGAGGTATTTAAAAATGGCGTCTGGTGGCTAATAACACCTTTTCATATCCAGAAATGTTTAAATTACTTTATGCAGTTAGGATAAAAATTCTGATATGTTCCATTCACATGACTTTCTCTACATCTCTGCAACAAATTATTGTTAAAAAGTTTATACTGCTATTTACTTCATGCTAATTAGCAGAAATAGCCTCATTACGTGCTCCCTCGTAAGAAGAAGAGAAATAAGGGAGTACCGTAAGTTAAAGTGATAGTCAAAAGCTGGTTGCTATGTGACTGAAGTTCCTTTGTATTGGACAGGAGTTGTCAAATTCCTGTATGAGAAAAGTATAAGCATTTTAAAACTGAAACTAATAACAAGGAATATCTAAAAAAACGATCAACTCCACGAAAAAAATTATATAACATAAATTGTGAGTTTTAACGAGCTCTACATCTTCTATAATAAGTTTTTGTCTATCTCTTACGGTTTACCACCTATGCAAAATTCCATGAAATTCATTCAGAATAAATATGTCTTCAAAGGTTATTCCCAGAAAATTCAAGTTATACATTTTATTTGTCATATAAATATCTTAAACGTAACAGATTTTAATCAATTTTCGATTCTTTTTTTTTTTCATATAAAGGGCAGGGGGTGGGAATTTTCTTGAAAATCTTCGTGTCGCATCCTGGGAAGAACTTAAATATCAAGTTTGGTACTTAACGGTCTTTTCGTTTTTTAGCTATGCTGTCCACACACACACATACACACATTCTAAAAATGTGTTGTTTTTTTATTCAGGGAGTCTTCAAACATATATTTCCAGTGAAATTACGGAATCGAATTTTTGGGTGCATTACAATACCCTCTTTACACACGTGTAGAGAAAGTAAAGTCAATTTTGTGTTATTTTTCAGTTGATGGACAGCGAGTTTGGTGACCGCAATGAACAAGAATCCAAGCTCAGCAAAACAAGTGTCTGTCTGACACAGTTACGGTCTGATGAAGAAATCCTGGTATACTGGGTCACCAGCGATTCTCTACACACACTATGCTTCGCTTCCTGTACGGCAAGCACTTCCTTTCACGTTACTTACTATATGCTTTTAGTTTCATCTCAACATAAGTATTACATTTGTCCAAAAATTACATGCCAAAACTTCACCGGAAATACATGTTTTGAACACCCCTGATTCTGATACGGATATTTACAAAAATCTTATGTGTTTCATTCACCTAACTTTCTTTAGCTCTTTCATATAAAATTATTCTTATAAAAGATTATTCTTTTTTACTTTCTCTTCACGTACTATGTACACAGTGTATAGAGAAGGTATTGCATTCCTCCCAAAAATTAGATACCGAGATTCCACGGGAAACAGAGTTTTAGGCTTCCCTAATAAAACATTTTTAGAAAAAGGTCCGTGTGTCCATGAACACGATAACTCAAAAACGAAAAGCCGGTAAAATACCAAACTTCGTATATAGCTTTAGTATCTTCTAAGGATGCAACACGGCGATTTTGAGAGAAATCCCTCGCACCCCAAACTACCCTTTACAAGGAAAAAATTTTCAAAAATGTTTATTTTTCGAAAATGGCTCTAACGATTTTGATTAAAATACCGTGTGTTAAAGATATTTATATGGCAAATAAAATATATATCTTGAATTTTCTGAGAATAGCCTCTGAAGACTACTTTATTCTGGACGAGTTTTGCAGTATTTTGCGTAACTAGTAAACGGTAAGAGATAAACAGAAACTAACTGCACAAAAAATGTAGATCACCTTAAATCACACAATTTATCACATAAGTTTTTTTCGTAGAATTGGCCATTTCTGAGATATTCCTTGTAATCTGTTTCAGATTTATAATACTTAAACTTCTCTTACATGGAAAGTTGTTAACTCCTGGCCCTGTATAGAAACGGATTTCAACCACATGGCAACCAGCTTTTAAGAAATTTAAATTTCATTTTAGTCTAGTGTATTCCCTCCTTACAAGGAAGCAAGTAATTAAGAAAATTTCTGCTAATGTTTATCTCGATTATCATAAAGTAGTTAGAACAATGTGCTTTTTAACAATAATTTGTCACAGCAATGTAGAGAAAGTCCTGTGAATGGAGCACATCATGTGTTTTAACAAGATTTAGATTTTTTTGTGTGGTAAGTTTTGTCATCTCTGACAGTTTATCAATTAAGGAAAATTTAGCAACATTCATCATGAGTACAAAGGTCTTCAGAGGCTATTCCCAGAAAATACAAGATATACATTTTATTTGTGATGTAAATATCTTTAATATACGGTGTTTTAATCAAAGTCGTTACAGTCATTTTTGAGAAACAAAGTTTTCAAACATTTTTCCATGTAAAGGGTAGCTTGGGGTGGGGGATTTTCTGAAAATGTTCGTGTCGCTTCCTTGGAAGATGCTAAACATAAATAGATACTTGAGCTTTGTTGTCCAAGGGAATATATGAACTTTTACTAATTTTTTTGAACTCGGGGACCTCAAAACATACATTTCCGCTGAAATCTCGAAATTTCATTTTGGGTGGAATACAATACTTTCTCTAGCTACTATGTATATCCGTGAACAAAAAAAATGAGTTATGTGTGGAAAGCCAAATTCGTCCAAGTCCCTCACGCAAAACGCCTTGTATACACCATCCCTGAAACAGTTGTGTAGCGGCAAGTTGTCACAAATTCCCAATCTTAATACGATCAATACTCATAATCAAATGCCTAACTTAAGCTTCTTCAACAACAATCAATATTAACTGCAAATACGACACAAAACATGATACAGCATTACTGAATCTGCCACCTTCACTGTAGCGCTGCGACAAAACGTAGGTTACTCCTCTGCAGGTTCGTTTCTCGCTCTAGCAAACATTTTCCCCTTCTCTTAATGATAGCGATTATTTATTTGACACATACTTATTTCATTCACGACATTCGGTAATGTTAATAGTTACTATGATGCTTATTTAAGGGTTTATTCTATCGAATAGTAATATGCTGCACACGAAAGCATTCAGTGCGCAGAATGGTGCGCAATGCATCAGGCAATTCTCTCTCAATGAAAAAAAGAAGAAGGAAAAAAAAAAGAATCTGTATAGTATGAAAAAATACTAAAAATATTGTTAACAAACATTTTTAGAAATCCAACTTTGGGAAAATTTGATTGGGGGGAGGGGTGATTGCGATCCAACAGGAAAATGCAAACCGCAACTAGAATAATGTGACATTTTCTTGCACATGTAAGGAAAGGTGATTGTCTATCGCGATACGATGCAAAATACGTGGATTCACAATTCCATCATGGTCCGCAGTGGCAGCTTGACGATGCACTGAACGGTGTGCAGTACACCTAAAACTCGACTGCTGTAGGATGGGATATCCTGGAATTGTTGAATTTGTACACAACAATCATCTCGATAGGTTTCAAATTGTGTTTCACAGAGGCAGGATATCAGAGTGGTAGACTGGCCTCACTGATCACTAGATTTGAACTCTGTTGAGAATATGTGGGTTGAGGTAAAAAGGAAGCTGCGCCCCAATTTACCTGTAGATGGACGAAGGACAAAAGATGGCTTCTGAGCACAAATTAAAGAAGCCTGAGATCTTGAAGCTTCTCGTCCACATTACTGCAGACATTTAATTTTGTTTATGCCCCGAAGATTGAGGACAAATATACAGGCTGAGGGTTCATACACCGGATATTAATTATGTTTATTTTTGTGTTTTACTTTTAGGATATAGTAGTTTATTCACATATTATTAGTTATTTAACACGAATGTTAATAGATTTTTGTTTTTGTGTGCTTAGAAAGGGCCATAATTTCAAATGCAAAAGTTATGATAGTATAATGAAGTATTATATTCCACATATGCAGTCATAACTTAAAAAATGACAAACAGTGCAAGTTTTGAACCCAGGAACTTATGAGTGGAAGCAACGCCTTCTTAACCTCTTCCGTACTCACAAGTTAACCATTGCACAGTTCTTTTACTAAGATACACGATACTCTTCGATCGACACAGGGAATCTGGGGAGGACTCTTTTCTTATGTGTGTGTACACGGCTGAACATGCGAGCTAGAGAAAGTAAAAATAACTTGTTGAAGGATCGCCAGAGATAGTCATGTGAATGGAATACACCAAATGTTTTATTCCTAAGCATGCAAAAAGAACGGAGTAGCAAAGTCAGCACTTAGCGACCAGTTTAAAACATTTACTATAGCGTTAGACTAGTCAAGGATATTCCTTTATTTATTTTTATTCTCTTAATTGTTTCATTTATACTGCCCCTTTAACAGCTAAGGTCATATCGGGGGGCTTTGCATTAGAAATAACTCATTATCTGTAGGTTTTTACATTGTGTTTGAATCGTTTTATTTTCCTCCAACACATACACATTCATACTTCCAGACCCTGTGGGGGATAGCGAATAATTCTGGTCCCCACCCCAGCCGGGAATCAACCCAGGACCTCCATGGGAGAAGTCAGCTCGCAGACGACTCAACCCGGAGGCAGTCTTTATTTTCTTGTACGTACAAGGAAGTCATGCTAATATTTTCTCGATTAGAATGGAGTACATAGAAGAATATAATTTGTTGCCAAACAGGAGGAAAAGATTACGTGAAAGGAACACATCATTTCCTGATTAATTGTATGGAATGGTTTACAGGCAATTTTGGTGGTTTGAGTCGCTGTACCAGACAGCAGGGCAGGTTACAAGGAACGTGGTTTTGGTATTACTCACGTTCTCAACACTGTGACCTTTAAGTGTAGTGTTAGTGTGTCTCCCAAAGGGGCGTGGCAAAGCTTCAAGTCGTGAGTAAGGTACCTACACGCATCTTATACTTCCTACTTTTGTGTGCCTTCACGGCCGCCGAGAGAAGTGACCAAACAAAAGAAAGAAAGCAAAGACCTTTATTCCGACACTTCAGGCGATGTTCACAAAACTAATATTAAGTATTTATTTTCTGGGTTGTTGAAAATAAATTACAATGCTACCTCTGTAACAAACTATTGTTAAAATACTTATTCTCTTATTTTTTTTATAGTGTTTAACACCCGCTTTTATTACAAATGGCACCGCAGGCGATGATACTGGTTGCACATGAAATGGAATTGGAGCGCCGGTGGAATGCGATGGCGGGGGAAACCGGAGAACCCCGAGAAAACCCGCCCCTGCGCCATATTTTCCACCATAAATGTCACATGCGGTCGATTGGGGTCGAACCCGTCCCGCCTAGGTGAGAGGCGAGTGCCAGGGCGCGGCCTGTCTACTTCATGCTAATCGAGATAAACATTATCAGAAATGATCGCATTACTTGCTTCCTTGTAAGTACAAAGGAAATAAGACAATACACTGGGTAAAGCAACTGTCAAATGTTTTAAAAGCTGGTTGCTATGTGGCTGAAATTCGTTTCGTTGCATGGCCGGAATTGATAAATCCCCGTATAAGTTTAAGTATTTTAATACTGAAACCAATAACAAGAACTAACTCACAAATGTTCAACTCAAAAAAAAAAAAAAAAAAAGTATGTGACATATTGTGTTTTAACGAAATCTACAATTTTTATGTATAGTAAGTTTCTATATCTTACGGTTTACGAAATTCAGCAAAATTTATCCAGAATAAGAGGTCTTTAAAAGTTATTCCCAAAAAAATTCCAGATATAGATTTTATCTTATTTTATGCAAATATCTTTAATATACGGTATTTTAATCAAAATCGTTAGAGCAATTTTTGAGAAACTCAACATTTTCGCAGATTTTTTTCCAAAGGGTAGTTTGGGATGGAGGGAGTTTTTTTCTTCAAAATCTTCGTATCGCGTCTTGGAACATACTAAACTTAAATATCAAATTTAGCATTTTACTGACTTGTCGTTTTTTCAGCTATCCTATTTATAATCGGAATTCACCCTTTTTTTTTTTTCTAAAAATGATTTTTTTCGGATACAGAGGATCTGAAACGTATATTTCCGGTGAAAGCTCAGTATCATATGTTTAATCAATACCTAAGTACTATGTTATAAGTAGAGAAAGTATGTTGCATCACACCACTTTTTCTACTCACTGTTCTACAAACAATCGTTACAAAATGTATCTGTTCTTGTTAATCAAGATATACCGCCCTTACTTCGAAAGCGCAGAGAGCAGGATGGTTTCCGTGCAACAAGTCGTTCAATTTCTCAGGAATGGTGTTCAACATTAATTGCATTAAAATCTGTCAATAAGCTTGCAAATGTTACTCAAATAATATGCACTAAAAATATTCAGTATAGTATGACCCCTTTTTACTTTCTCTACACCTACTATGTACATAGTGTGTAGAGAAGGTATTGCACTCCACCAAAAAAAATCCATACCGAGATTTCACCGGAAATATATGTTTTGAGACTCCCTGAAACCAAAAAAAAACATTTTTAGAAAAATGTCCGTATGTGTGTGTGTGTCTGTGTGTATGTGTGTGTGTCTTTGGGCAGCTTAGCTCAAAAACGAAGAGACCCTTGAAAACCAAACTAAGTTTGCTATCTTCCAAGGATACGACACGAAGATTTTCAAGAAAATCCCCCACCCCCAACTACCCTTTACAGAGACACCTCCGCCACGCTATTTTCTTCACCAAGCGCCGCTTTCCCGCAAACTTCCCCACATTCACGTACCTCAGACGAAGGATACAATGGACCAACACCATCACCTACTTGGGGGTGAAGCTTGACAAGGGCGTCACTTTTAGGGAGCACATCAGGTAGGCTGTGGTGCCGGGGCAATGGGGCTGCGGCCTCACTGTACCCGATGCTGAGGTCCTCGATGACGGTTCCCCTTAAGTTGCGCCTTTTAAGGGCTCTCATAATCCCCTTGTTAATCTACGCCTGTGAGATCTGGGGCATGGCGGCAGACTCCAGTCTGCTGTTGCTTCAGCGGGTACAGAATAGGTGTCTTTGGGCTATCTATTCTGTGCCTCGAGGCTTTCCAACGAGACTCCTGCACGAAGCCTCTGGTCTACCATACCTGGAGGACGAGATTAGGCGTCGGGCAACAAAATTCATCGAAGGGTTACCATTCCATCGGAGCGCCCTCGTTAGGTCTCTTGGGGATTACGATCCCACAAACCGCCGTTTCAGGCGATACCGGCTTCCCCGCATGGCTTGCGGGCATCCCCGGTAACGAAGGAGCACCACCAACAGCTGCTACGGCTAAGCTCCTTATAATATCCTTCAAGAGTTGCTTGGATTCAAAATTAAAACCTCAAAACAAACATTTTGATTAACACACACACCAGCGGTGCACAAGGGCCGTTGCACCATCAAGGCAACCGTCGAGGAGCAATATTTGCCTGCTCCTGTCACTCCACAACCCCAAAACACACCCGCCATCCTGCAAAACCCACAATCCCGTCGGAACGTGGTTAAGTTCTTTCCGAGAACAGGGACACGTCTAGCACACCTCGGGCTGCCCTCAGCCTGCCAATTACACTGGACTGGAGCGAGATGGCTCCGCGGTAACGTGTGCGACTCGCATTCGGGTGGTACCGGGTTCTGTCCCCGGCGACCGCCTATTCTGATCCATGGGTGTTCTTATGGTTTTACTGGAGCCCGCAGCCAAATGCTGGGTGGTTTCTCGTCTACTACGATATCCTTCCCACCATTTCCCCTTCCTTTCGTTTTCTTATTTTTAGGCGAGCTTCCAGATTCGTAGTGTAGGGCTGTGCGAGCAGATGACGCGGATGCATATTTCCCGTGGACACTAGAGGGCTGCCAGTTCGAAGGGTCGCTTTGAATGTCATGTGGTGGCTCCAGCAGTAGCTTAGGAACGTTTAACCCTTTCAAAGACAGAAACATTGTTCTAAAATATATTAAAATAAAGTCATTCTGAAATAAAACACATTTATTTTAACAATGGAAAATATTTTCCAATTTTATAGTATCCTATATATTGTGCAAATCATTTGTTAGGAGTCGAACTGCCATTAAGACAGCCTTTATTTCACAGCCGGAAATATGCTATTGTTGGAGTGTGGCTAGATCCGCTGCGTGCTCTATCGCTTTTGTTTTAAGATGGGATGGGACCAGGTAAAATAATCGGTAAGTCTGGATGGTGACGAGGTAGAAAGAACCCAGTGTGAGTGCTGTTTGTAAATTTTCTAAAAATGTTACTGTACTCACTTTTAAGTAATACTGCATTATAAACAGTGACTGAGTCCATTTCCATTAACTACAGTAATTCTGTTGTAAATAAAAAATGCATTTGTATCCATTCACAGAATACATAAAAGTGGGCGTAGCATACCGCTTCTAAACGACCCAACATATACAAAAGGCATCTTCAAATTCTGAAAATTTAAAAATATGGTACATATTGCAGCACGTAACTAAGTCATTGGGAACGCTGTGCAGGATGCAAGGGAATAAAATACTAGGTATGAAACTTCCACGCGTCTCTGTGACCTGCTTGTGGCCTGTAGCCTCCTCTGGTTCCCATTTCATTCCTTCCCTCCCATATTGGCCACATTACATCTGAGTAGGTCGTCCTCCGTGTCTACCCTTTACTTCCCACCCTAATATATGTTATTCGTTTCGTAATTGGCTTACCCTCCCCGTATTTGTAGGACTGACACCCACCTAGGACTTACAAGCCAATGCCTAGGGATCAGAAGCCTGTCGGGGAGCCAACGACATAAAACCACAGAATGGAGAAACTGTTACGAGCGATCGGCCAGTATCCATGTATGAACATGAGGAACTGGATGATTTGAAATGCAAGTGAAATTAATGAAAGGTAAAGTGATGGAGCAATTGGTGGCGGGGGAAACCGGAGCACCCGGAGAAAACCCGCCCAGACGCCGATTCTTCGACTGTGAATCTATCGTGCGGAATTGGGATCGAACCCGAGCCGCCTAGATGGGAGGCGAGCGGTCTAACCACTCACCCACGGCGCCACCATGTATGTTACAATTACCAAATTACGTATGTAGTAAAAAATGAATCTGTGTGTTGAAAATATAAATATCCTTCTGTATTAGTATATTTGGGAAGACGGAGAGCACGCGATCGTGCAAAAATAAAAATTAGGTTTCTTGCGAGGAATAATACAGGAGATCGCGCGCCTGGGTAGTGTGGTGGTAGCATGTCTGCCTCACATTCAACAGGTCACGAGTTCCAATCTCGCTTAGGGCTGAGTTACCCGGAGAAGAGTGTTCCCTTAACCTGAAGATGAATTACGGGTAGGTTTAAGTTCCGTGGACCCCGATAGTCGTTATGTGAAAATAGCTTTAGATTATCTCTACTGACTTGTGCATGACTTTCTCAACTACTTTTTTGAGAATTTTATTATTAAACGCGGACAGTGTAGAATCCCTTTGTTGATAAATACAACCATGGAACTTGTCCAAAGCAGAGAAAAGCACGTAGTAAACTGCTAGAGGTGTTTACAACCTGTGCGATGCGTTACGTAACACAAAATCAAAGAAAACAAGAAAGAAACGGGTAGATGTTTATCCTCATGCGAAGGCGCAGGGCAAGCGTGAAGAATCGAAATGCCCAGGAGGATATTCAAGGATTCCGAGAAAACGTTCCTGGCAGCCATCCTTGCTGCGTCCCTCATGATGTAAACTTCACCTAACGTGGCAAGTTTGTAAATCAACTTCCAATGGCGGCCTCGAAATCTGTCCGTCCCTGGAATGTGATGTGGTTGTATTTAACTGATTCACTTAAAAGTCTAGTCTATTAAACATATTTACTGACATCCATTCTACACACTAAACATAAAACAACTAAATAGTAATAATAATAATAATAATAATAATAATAATAATAATAATAATAATAATAGTAATAGTTGTTAAAGAAGCTGTATATATTATTCGGAACTATAGCGAATTTCTATGAGCCGTCTGTCACACTTTTCCTCGCACTATTTTTACTTTCTCTACACGTATTAATGTACATAGTAGCTAGAAAAGGTACCTATTGTATTCCACCCAAAAATTCGATGTCGAGATTCCACCATAAACACATGTTTTGAGGTGCCCTGAACCCAAAACAATCGTTTTTTGAAAAAGGTCTGTGTCTAGATAGCATAGCTCTAAAACGAAAAGTCGGTTCAACACCAAACTGGGTATTTAAGTTCAGAAACTTCTAAGGATACGACACGAAGATTTTCAAGAAAATCCTCCACACGCAATATTTTCTCAAAATGGCTCTATCAATTTTAATTAATATACCATATGTGTAAGATATTTTCATGATAAACGAAATATACCTATATCTTGAATTTTCTAGGCATAATCTGAAAATCTTTTCACTGTTGATGACTAATAATAATAACTTGACTTGTAATAACTGGACCGTACGAGATCTACAAAAACTTACTGTACAAAGAATATACATCTCGATAAAACACAATTTGTTATATACATTTTTGTAGCGCTAACCGTTTCCAAGATATTCGTTGTTATTGGTTTCAACATCCGGCATGCTGTGTCATGTGGATAAAGAGCAAACAACTTATCCGGGTTGAAATGCTTATCGTGGAAGCAGAAGCACCGATAATTAGCGTTTTCTATTTTATTTTTAGATTAGTGTATATATTATTTTAATAATGACATGCAATAAATTATATTAGGTATGTAAAAATTGTAGAGATTTATCTTTATAAATTCCTTCAAACATTTGTTTTAGATAACATGGCCTTCAAACCGTCATAACTTGCCCAATCTCAAAGTTCATTAATTAACACTAACGTTTCTTTTAATATAGCATCTTGCTTATTAGCAGCGCTACCATACAAAAAACTCTTGTGTTCAATTCACATGACTTTCTCTACCTACTCTGCAACAAATTATTCCTATCTTTATCTTGTCCTAATCATTAAACATGGGTGTATTATTAGTTCCTTTTAAGAGAAGGGAAATACTAGGCTAATGAGATAGTCAAATGTTTTAAAAACTGGTCACTCTGATACAATCCAAATTCCCTTCTTTTGCATGATCACAATGTGTTATATTGATATCAACAATTGAAGAAATATACTTCCTTGTAAATACGTGGGAATAAAGAGGCTCAACTCTCTGAGGTACTCAAGAGGTGCCGAGTTCGAATCTCGGTTAGGGTGAGTTAATTGGTTGTTTGGTTCCACTGTGCAAGATCCCAGAAGGAAAGGAGATATCAGAGTATTATGATGGGCGGCTGAAACCGCCACTGTGGTGGAGCCGTAACAGAATGAACACATGACTACCACCACCACGAAGTCAATGCCGACACTCACAACCCTGAAAGGGAACAGTTGGAATGAAATGAAGGGACAGGATGCCTGGGGAAAGAAACATAACGTCAAGGTTTATTTTTATAAATATTTCAAGAACTAGTCGCTATATGCGGCGTTGACATTCTGTTCTCTTTGCTTTATCATGCGAAAGAAAAAGTAATAAATTATATTTTTTGAGAAACGTGTACTTTAAAATTGAAACTAATAACTGGGTACATCTCAAAAACGGCTACCTCCACAAAAATGTATTTGACATAAATTGTGTGTTTTAACGAGATCTATATTTTTATTATTCTTTTCATTTATATAGCCCCCTTTAACATCTAAGGTCATATCGGGGGCTTTGCATTAGAAACTACTCGTCTGTAGGTTCTTTACGTCGGGTTTAAATTGTTTTGCTTTGCTTAAACACACACACACACACACACACACATTCACCCGCACATACATACTTCCAGACACTTGGAGGATAGAGAATAATTCTGGTTAAAAAAAAATTATCCGCCCCTGGGACCTCCGGGTGAGAAGTCAGCTCCCTAACCGCTCGACCACGTAGGCAGTCTCTAGAGTTTTTGTGAAGTAACATATTCTGTATCTCTTATGGTTTACCAGTTATAAAAAATCTCATCTAGAATGAAGAGGTCTTCAGAGGCTATTACCAGCAAATTCAAAATGAATGTTTTATTTGTGATGTAATATTCACATGTTAATAAAATACTGGAAGCCATCATTAAGGAAATGGAAAACCTTCCATGCAAAGGATCGTTTGGAATGGGGGATTTCCTTGAATTAAATACAAAAATACAATTCAGCCGGCTATTCGAATTTCATTTAGGTTGTTCACACACACAGACACACACACTGGACCTAGGGTGCCCAACCTTTGCTCTTATGAGCTAATTGCGTCACCTAGTCGTGTTACCCGGCCTCCTTTTTGTGCATGGCCAGGCAGGAAGCATTTCCCCTTATTCATTCAGTGGCGTTTAACTGAACGGTTCGACTCCCGACACGATGATGGGTTTCAAGCAAACCAAACTTATCGTATTCCAGAAAAAATGGGGGGACAATATTTTTTTTGTTAAATGTGAAATGTCTTATTCACTTTTTGGGGTTCCATGTAAACGGCACTTTGGAAAATACCATCATACTGATTATGCAAACATTGATTATGCAATCAATAACAGCACTTGAATTTGAATTAATTTTGCCTCCAAAGACGACGCTCCCCAAGATCTTCAAGTAGTACTAGTTACTTTATAAAATTCAATAATTATTAAATATTCTCAGAAAAAAATATTATTTAAATCTGTTCCCAATGAAAAATTTTCCAAATTGCGAATTTTTTCTGGAAAGCATATATCAATATTTGGTTCTACATATATTTGTGAACAGATGTTCTCGAAAATGAATCAAATAAAATGCAAATATTGTAGTAGGGAAGGGAGGGCAGGATCATTTGGCCTGCCTTTTAAGCTTCTGTTGTTCATCTCTGTTGGCAAACAGAGATGAACTGGTTACAAGAAAACAATGCCAACCAAATCACTAACAAGAAGGTTATTTTTAGTATTTGTAGCATCCCATATTAAATTATTAACGTTGCTGAAGCCACCGCCACTGATAGAAAGCGACGTCATAGATTTACCAGGGAGGTCAATCTGCCCTCCCCTTTAACGCTGTAGGTTGGGCACCTATACACTGCACCTTTTTCCTATTTTTTTTTTTTATGACGGTAGTTTTAAAGAAAGAACTCGATCTTTTTGGGTGGAATACAACACTTCCCCTAGTTACTATACATAAGAGAGAAACTAAAATGGATTCTCAAAAATTGAGATGTGATAAATTTTCTGTTTGATTCCAATTGGAGACAATAAAATAATAGATAAAAAATGAATACTTGCTTTCGGAATATCTGTTGGCAGAAGCAAAACAAGCGTAGGAGAAAATCAACAACTAAAGAAAAAATGTTATGTGCTCCATCCACACGACTTGTTCTGTCTGTTCTGTAAACAAAATATTCTTAAAAAAGAGTTACTCATTTATCTGCATAATGTTAACCAAGATAAGCATTACCAGAATAGCTCCATTAATTACTTAGTTCCTTATAAGTAGGAAGGAAATAAGGAAATATACTAGGTTAAAGCGACAGTCAAATCTTTAATAAGGTGCGTTCAAAAAGAGGTATCAGTTCCTGTATGTTAGAAGTATTGGTCCTGGCTGTTGAGACACTTGTCCCACTGGGACACACGGCGGTGAATGGCTGTCTCATAATGTGATGTGAACCAGTTCCGCTCATACAGCTGGACGTCGTCGTCCGAGGTTTGCCACTCAAGAGCCTTTTCAAGGGGACCAAATATGACATAATCACAGGGAGCAAGGCCTGGACTGTATGGAGGGTGACCGAGAACCTCGCATTTGAATTTCTGCAGGAGTGCCGCGACTTTGATAGATGTATTGTCGCGGAGCAGAATGACCCCGCGGGTGAGATTGCGTGGTCGTTTCGATTTGATCGCTTGGCGAAGGTTGGTCAAGGTTTGTCAGAAACGCTGGGCACTGTTGTTCCCGTGCTGCAGGAAGTGTATCAGAATGGGGTCATCTTGGTCAAAGAAGGTCAGCATAACTATTCCTGCACTCGTGTGGATAAATATAAATGGCGTGTTATTTATGGACGCTCTTTAACTACTGTGGTTCTCAGCGTCCCATTCTAAATTGGGCGTGAAAGACCGCTTAATTTTGCTCAGAGGCCGAAAAAAGTAATCGTCCTCCGCCGGGTTTGAACCCGCGACCTTG
Source organism: Hymenopus coronatus (assembly GCA_030762935.1). Taxonomy (NCBI): domain Eukaryota; kingdom Metazoa; phylum Arthropoda; class Insecta; order Mantodea; family Hymenopodidae; genus Hymenopus; species Hymenopus coronatus. The sequence continues at coordinate 16,272,875 of CM060896.1, forward strand.
AAATATGAAGTTAGCATGGTAACCATTACACCACGGAGGGCGACACTCGTGTGGCCTTTTTGGTGGTGGTGATCCTGAATGCTTCCACTAGAGACTTTGTCGTTTTGATTCTGGTTCGAAGTGATGACACCATGACTCATCTCCAGCCACACTTCCGACGCTCAAATCGACCTCGACGACAATGGCCTTCACTGTCACTCGGCGGTTCTGGGTAATGAGTGCATCAACCAGCTGGAAGATGTCATCGGTACTGTAGTGTGGTGCTCCAGACCGTGCATCATCGGCTAACAACACCCGTCCTTCCCTGAAGCGCTTGTGCCACGCCTTGACCCTTGCAAAGGACATGCCGTACACTTGTGACATCCGTTTTCCTTACTCCTTCCGCTTTCAGAAAACGAACACCTCTTTGCTCTTCTTTTGACGCCTCATTTCAATGTTGCTGGACGATTGATACATGCTGCTGCTAGTCACGTGACAACAACGCGTGCCCTCTAGCGACGAGCTGTGAACTTCCACGCTCTTCGTTACACACGCCACGATTTTACCATCCTGTCACCGGTTTCCACATTCCAGACTCCGGCTCGTTTCTTTTTGAACGCCCCTTATATAAGCTGTCGCTATGCGATTGTCAAGACCAAAAGAAAAAACAAAAGAGGTGTCAAACGGATGAGGACGTCCCGTTTGAGAAAAGTTTTAGTATTTTAGAAGGGAAACCAATAACAGCGATTATCTTTAAATGGCTATTCTACAGTTGGAGGGGGGAGCAACAACCGTATATGACAGAAGCTGCGTGTTTTGACAAAATCTACCATCTTTACGTGTAAGCAATTATCTATTTCTTACGATTTACCAGTTATGCATAAGTTATTCAGAATGAAAAGGACTTCAGGGGTTTTTCTATAACAGTTCAGGATATACATTTTATTTGTCACGTAAACATATTTAATATACTGTATTGTAATCAAAATCGTTAGAGTTATTTTTTACAAAATGGAAATTTTCAAAAAACGTTCCCTGTAAAGGGTATTTGGGAGTGGAGGGGATTTTCCTAAACATGTTCGCATCCTTGTAGATTGGTATTTAACCGGTTTATGTTTTTGAGTTATGGTCATAAGATTCTCTCTCTCTCTCTCTCACACACACACACACAAACACCTGCACACCCGGGGGTCCTCAAATCATGTATTTCTGGTGAAATCCTGGTATTGATTTTAGGTGTAATACAATAGGTACCTTCTCTACCATGTGCATACGCGCTAGAGTAAGTAAAACTACAGCGATATATTTTCTCGTCTCAAAAAATGCACGATCAGTCTCCCTGTATCCCGTCTGCTACCATTTTACGTAAATCTCTTTCATACCAATCACCGAGCTCTCTAGTTTATTCCCCCGAGCTATTCGGAACGCAAAGCCGCGAAAGCAAGAGGTTCTTTTGGATTAATGTCCTCTTGTTTTCCGAGGTCTATGGCTCCCTTTTTTCAACAACAAAAAAAGAAGAAAGAAAGAAAAAAAAAGCTATTTTAATTCCGCGTTGTAACGTCGACATAACCAGCGAAGCGGAGAGAGCACACAGTTTTCCGGTTTGTCCACGTCAGTCAGTAGCGCCAGCAGTGGTGTGTTTGACAGGCGATTGTTCACTATAACGATCAGAGCATTGAAAAACGCGAACAATGCGTCTAATAGACACAGCCCGGAGACCAACTTCCACGCTTTCAGTCCTAATAAAAGATGGATTTATTCCACTTCGTTTAATATGAGAATAATAGGCAAGAATCTATCAAAAATAATCTCCTCTACAATTATCTGAATTTATTTCTAACAAGAGCTTTTGTTTGTACATCATTTGCTGAAATTAATTAATTATTGTGTCAACACAATTACAGCAGGAGTATAATTACATTTGCCATTTGGCAAATTGTGTAGAAATATGTAGAATCAAGATTTTACATGCATTTGTCTGTGTCCACATTTTTGTATCGCAACTGTTTTATAATCGTTGTTTCCTTTAAACAAGGTATAGATTTGACAGGTTTCTTTACTCATATCCAGAAGTATACAGTATATAACTTCATATCAAATACATTTAAAATTTGGTAACATTTCAAATATTTGGGGGGGGGGGTTGATTTACACAGAAACCTTAATCGATGTAAGTTGGCATCCAAATGAAACAAAACAATTTCTGAATTCATATAAACTGTTTTATTATACTTTTTTGAAATAAAATGTTGCAGAAAGAGCTACGTCACATATTTCGTTATACATACAAGGGAATAGAGGCATCAAATGTTTAAGAACTGGACGCTATGCAGTCTTGCACTTTCGTATACACATATTGTTTACTTGCAATCGCGAGATACAACTGAACATCGGAAGGACTTTTAAAAAGTGACCAACTATTGAAGAACTCCAAACATTATTATTTCGCAAAGTTATTCAAAATATCGAGTGTTTTGAAAATATATCCTTTTCTGTGTGTTTTTTGACTAACAGTATCAGTTAGACAATATTATACAAAATCCCTTCCGAATAACAGGATTCACAAACTAATCCCAGAAGATTCAGAATGTAGCTATATTTCATTCGTTACAAAAAAAAATCTTAAACTTATTGTATTTTAAATAAGATAATTGACCCATTTTTGATAAAATTAAACTTTTAGAAAAATGCTCCATGAAAGTTCAGTTTTGTTTATTGCTATTTTAACTACTGTGATTCTTAGCGTCACATTCTATGTTGGGCGTGAAATTTTGCTCAGAGGCCTCTTTATCGACTTCAGGTGCTTTAACGTGCATAAATTTGCCCCACGGGATTACCGGCTTTACGTCCATTTCTAATGACTTTTATCCCTGAAAGAATCCATCACCCTCCGCCGGTTTTGAACGCACGACTTTGGGAACCAGAGGTTGGCTCGTTAACTCTAGACCACCGAGCGGGAGTGGTTTCATCTGTGGCGCATTCGAAAGGTCGTGGATTCGCTTCCCGTGGGTTTTATTTGGAGGTTTTCCGCATCCCATGCCCCGATTTTTTTGTCCCTCCATATCGTTTTCATTGTCATTTCATTCTCCTTCATCCCGGTGGTTTCTTTCAGGATTGGATGGTGCTCGGTGCGGCGAAGCAGGGAAATAGAACGTTCCGATATCCAGTCGAGGCTGCGGGGATGAGGACCGCTCCTGGTGGGGGCGGGGGTTCCGGTCTGCCGGGGTGCTTCCCTGTAAGGACCCTATCGTTGCCCCTGGTTCCGGCCGTCCCCTCGTAGAGGCGTAGATTAGCTGCCGAGACACCTCCGACCGTTTCCTATCCCCCTAGACCACGGAGGAGACTGAAGGTTTGTCAAATGTGTTTTGAATGAGATTCAGAAGGCAATGTGGAGGATGCCCATAAATAAGTGAGGAAATGGAATGCCATAATGTAGTCACTTTAATAACCAGAATTTACGAGGCTGTGTAATGGATTCAGATAAGATCACACATTATCTTTCCTTTTATTGAGCTTCACATTACTAAACCGCCCAAATGGAAAGAGCATTAGTTCAAGTATTACAAGAATAGAGAAGTCAGCAATATTATTGTGTTACGCTAATGATTAACATACGGCGTATCAAAGCCGGGTAAGAAGATGAAGGTACTCAATGTCGCGAAAAGCAACATTGTCGTGTTTTCCACAAGTAAGCCTCGACACTACTTCTTAGAATAAGGCAGAAAACAGGTTGGAATTTTGCAACGCTCCAAGAGGACTTAGCACTCTGCAATCTAATGATCTCTTTCATCTCATTACCTGAAGCGACACGCTCATTGGTGTAACGTAAAACATCGGCATGCGATTGTGTTAACTGAGAGGCTTCTAGTGATCAAAGGCCGAGCGCTCGTTAACCATTAGAGCAACACAATAATACCACATATTAAACTTCCAATATACCATATGCCCCGTGTCTGGTATCCCTTCCTGCGTTAAAATAGTTGCAGAACTCAACGGGGATGTTTCAAATTAAAACCTGCCAAAGGAGTACTGGCGAGATTGATCTTCGCTTACACGTCTTGCTGTGAGCGGGTCGCTTTTACCCAATTCTCCATTGGTGGGGTTTAACTTGAAATAGCCCCGTTGAGTTCTGCAAGTGTTTTGACGCAGGAAAAGATATCTGCACGCGCCAGAACGGGGTTATTGAACGACCTGGTAAGTATTCAATCTCTAGATGACCCATTTAATAAACAACATAAAGTTGATAAATAAGACAACTGTGGGCTAGGGTCAGTAGAGCACCTGCGAGGGGACCCGGGTTAGGTTCCCGGTTGCGAGGTGGTAATTTTTCTGTAGCGTATCTACCTGGTCGAGTAAGAAAGACTGCATGTGAAGTTAAAGATTATTCACCAAAGATAAACGACTGCAGTAAACAAGTGAACACCATTCCTATGAGCACCAATTGTTCCAAATGAGAAGCCGCTTACCTAAAAGTTAAAGGTAACTTGTAAATAGGGTGGTGTCGTAGTTGAGTCGATAGAGTATCTGCCTGTAGTGTGAGAGGTTCTGGTTCGATTCTCAGTTGGAGGGTGGAGATTTTTGTCTTGCCGTATCCTCTCCAGAATCTAGAAGCATGTGTGAGATAATTTACAAAACCTGCAGAAAACAAATAATCCGATGATAAACTACTGCACTCAAGCTAACATCTACCGATGGGACAAAAATAACAACAGTAATTTTGAAACAGTTTCACCACTAAAATGTTCCATAAAACACTTATCATGTAATAAGAACAGCAACGCCTGAATACTTGTTTCACTTATTGCAACAGTTAACTACCCTGCGGTTGTTGTGTTCCATAATGTAAATATGTTGTCATTGCTTCCAAAGTTTACCGCAAGGTGCGCCTTTGTACCTTGTAGCGCGCGGTTTGATATTATCGCGCAACAACGCTTTGCTTCAGCAACTTGATATTTCCTCTTCAGTGCACCTAATGAATTTGGTGCTATACAACATGTATGCAGCACTTTTTCAGCTGATGAATGCGGCGAAACAGTTTAGGGAATTTCTGTTGTAGGAAACTATTATTTCAAAACTGTTTCACAAAAAAGAACAACTTTTCCCACCACTACTAACATCATTGCCATTAGGCAGTAAGTTCCCCGGGGTAGCAGGCAGCCGATATGAGCATTCAAGTTAAAGCGGAACTGACTACGGTCGGTAAGAAATTCCCTTGTGATTGTCACTTGTAGGGTGTGTCGTCTGCTGGCAGGGGCTCTTCAGCTTGCTCACCAATATAGTGTAAGAAAGATCATGTCATCGACGTTATAACACTACGGGTTCAGTGGAAATTCAAGCGCGCGTTCTCATGCATGATGATCTGATATTTCTTTCTGTGAAAAGTTCGGTTGTGTTATTCACAGTGATTCCGTAAGGATTTACATTTATATATCGTGGACATTGCTCCTGTTCTCATTCTAGAACTACCAAGAGTGACACTGTGGTTTGAAAATATCATTCAGCCTTGATAAACGAGATAAGGTTACCTTAGCCGAAATAATAAAACTTTTAGGTTTAGTAAGTACAGCACCAGTGAAAGAAATAGATGAAATAACTAGTCAGAAATGGGGAAAAGTAGTTAAACATATAAGAAGTGTGATAGAAGATGCATAGATAGAAGACGTTTTAGAGGAAGCAGTGGAACATCTAGTGCCGCAGACGGACAGCGAGTAAATGTGGCAACAGCGTACCGAGGCGGCCACGTGTTAGCAGGAATGTCAATCACAAGGTAGTTTCTCACCAATTATAAAGCTCGGTTCGGGGTCACGAAATTGCACACAGAGTATAACTATGACGTGATGGAGCAGGTGTGGTCTATATAGTCGTTGATAAACTTGTTACACTATCTAGCATTGCTCACTGCCTGCTCTCGTTCAATTCCTGCTGGTACATAAATTAGTGAACGCTGAAAGAAAGCACACAGGTTGAAAAATGTCAAAAATAGGAAAGGGTAGGCGTTCGACATTGATCAATCTTGTGGACGATTCAAACAATATATTAATTACCTGCAATGAAGATGTTTCTTGGAATTCACTGCAAGAATTCTGAGTGAGTTTGTTTGATTTATGTTCATTGTTTTTTATCCTTATTTTTTGTATCAAGCTTTATACTTTTGTTTGCAAAACTACATGGCGTTTTAATTACTAATCATATTATGAAATACTTGTTTTATTGTGTTTCTTTAAGAATTAAAACAATGCATTTAATATAATTACATGTAATGAGGTACTTTTAGAACAGAGTATACATCAATGTGTGCATGTTTACGCTACAAACCCCTCCCCACTTTCCTCCCTTTATACCTCTGTGTGTTCGTAACTGTGTGCGCTTCGGAACCCAAACCGAGCTCGAAATGTGACCAATCATTACGACCAATAGTAATGTGCAATGCTTTGGAATTATTCCGTAGCCTTAAGGTGTATTCTATGGAAATCAAATTACACAGGCGTTGCATTCACATGACTTTGTCTACTGACCCTTCTACAACACTTTTCTTCCAAAAATGTATCCTTCTGTCTTAGAGATACATAAAGATAGACTTTCATTACTTTTTGTTTAGCTTCTATCGTACCTTTAGCCATCAGGAATGGTTGAACTGATGCTCAAATGGGCCCGGGGTTCTAAAGTTTAAAATTCGCATTCTCAGGATAAGAAAAACACTTTAACCAGGTAACTCATCCTGACCCAAATTCGAACCCGGGACCTGTTGAATGTGATATAGACACATTACCGGCCGCGCCGTGGCCAAGTGGTCAGACCACTCGCCTCTCACCTAGAGGCCCGGGTTCTATCCCAAGCGACCGCATGTGAGATTTGTGGTGGACAAAGCGGACAGGGGCGGGTTTTCTCCGGGTTCTCCGGTTTCCCCCGCCATCTCATTCCACTGGGGCTCCATCTTCATGTATCATCAGCGTCATCGTCTGCCAGTAAAAGCGGGCGTTAAGCACCACAAAACAAAACAAAATTCTTCCTTTCGTTACATCTTTAACATTAATACAAGTTTGTCTCACATTTAATAGATCCCGAAATGGAACAGTGGTTAGGGTGAGTGGGATAAGGAATTTTCGGAGGTTTTCCCTTACCCTATAAAGATGAATGTAAGGTAACATTCATGGATAAATGGATCCCGCGCTCATTAAAGCCACATACACCCATTTTATTCATTCATAAATTATTAATTATATTTTCTCGGGCTAAAGCTGCGTAAGATTTGGGTTACTGCCCAAGCTTTCGGCGACTAACTCAACCGTCTTCCTCGGGGGAACTCAGTACAAGAAATCATAATTAATAATATACGCCTGAAAAGCTTCAGATCTTTTTTTCATACATCGTGCGTTATGACCTAGCCGGTTTCTCTCTGATAAGATCGCGTGTAGTTCAGTCAAACAGGTAACAACTGCAATGTACTCCACAGATATGATCTACAGGGAGACGCACTGCAATGCAGCTGAGCTCGAAGGCTGGTTTCTCAACGTTTTCCAACCTTTTGCGCAAGTGTTTAGACGTACAGATATGCATTTAATGACCGAGAGAACTTTTCAGGGGCAACGTGTCGTGGAAATAGCAATCTGCGATGTACCTGATGTTTCCCGGAACGTTATGGGTTATTTTGGAGCAAATCCCACGCAAGGTACACTTAGCTTAAATTAAAATAATGCGTATGTTCGTCGTATAAACAGTAATGTTATCTAGCTATTTCATTTTAGTTTGCATTATTATTTGTAGCTATACTACTACTACCAATAATGGTAATGATTTTATTATTATGAAAGCCATTAGTTCTCAAACATTAATTCCTATTTCTCATTTAGCACAAAGAAGAGCCGCTGCAGACCTGCGGTTATAGAGATCTTCGATACAAAGGATGCTGAAGGAACGAAAATGGCATCCCTTTAAGTTGTATCTACACCAAAATGGGGTATCGTTCTGCAGAAGTCTCTTAAATAAAGTAGACGTAAACCGGATTTCATCGTGCAGATTTTATGGGGAGATGAATACTATTTCGTCAATGACTCGACTGTAAATTGACATTACTGGGCTCCTGAAAATCTTCACTGGTTACAACCACATCAAATGCAAGCGCACTGGAGTTTAGACCAGTTTATTTGACTCCCAGCCTACCTGGCTAGCTGTATTTACAATTCTTAAGGATGAGCTGAATCTGGAGCATATTTTAGAGAACATCTCACTTCAGCTAGCTGTGAGGTACTGGTTTCAACACGAGGTGCACAACCCTATTATTGCAGAGGAGTTAGAAAATATCCCAGCAATGTGTACCCCGAACGGTGGATAGGTCGTAGTGGTATATTCGATGGCCAGCGAGATCGCCTGATTTAACACCCTTGGATTTTTATCTTAAGAGGATATATCAAGATCAGGGTTAACGAAACGGAACCATAAAATCCAGCTGTGTTAAAAGAAAGAATACGTCAAGTTTGCGCTTCAGTATACTTGCCGAAATGTTAAGACGAGTCCATGCTAATACTGAGAGACGCTTACATCAATGCACCCAACAAGGCGGACATGCATTTAACATCTGCATTATGAATAATGCAATAATAAAAATATGTCAGTCTATAACACAGAACATTAATTAATTATATTCATTATTCTTTATTGCAATCACGGATATAATAGTATTTATTTAATATTGTTAATTGTGAAGCACATATTGTTGCATTATGTTTTGTTGATACATTATCTTTCTGATATGCTTTAAATCATTAATATCCACTAGCCCATGAGCACAGGAATCGAACCCGGCACCCCACCACAGTGAGCAAGTGATCTAGCGACGAGCTATGGGACCAGTTATAGCAGTTAAGTGTTGATTTTCAAGCTCTGGTCTTCGTTTAACAAGGTTTCCTCTCTGCTGGTATCACGTCCCCTCTACTGACAGGCTTAGGCAAACCTTTCGGCGTCTGCATTATCCGGGAGTAAGTTACTTCAGCGAAGGACGGCTTGCGTGGGCCACCTGGTGTATATATACAGGTGTACATAAATTAATATCGGGGTTTTAACTCTTTATAATATTTATTATATTCAACTTACAGTTATAAATGATATGTCAAATGAAAAAGCAACTCAAACAGTTTTGTTAGTTGGCACACGTGCGCATGTGCGTGCAATGTTTCTGCCGCAATCCGCTAGACAGCGGTAGTAGCAAAGATGGCGACTAGTAAACAGAACGCGTTTTGTGTTTTGCAGTTCGCAAAGACCGAATCTGTAGTTACTGTGCAACGTGCGTTCCGCAGTAAGTTCGGTTGTGATCCTCCTAGTGATAAAAACATTCGTAGATGGTATCATCAGTTTGAAGATACCGGCTGCCTTTGTAAAGGGAAGAGCACGGGACGACCAGGAGTAAGTGAAGAGACTGTTGAGCGAGTGAGAGAGTCGTTCACTCGTAGCCCAAAGAAATCAGTCCGGAAGGCTAGTCGTGAATTACAAGTTCCTGTGTCGACTGTTTGGAAAGTTGTAAGAAAACGCTTACAGATACGTCCTTACCGTTTACAGTTATTACAGGCTCTAAAGCCGACAGACCACGGATTACGTGCCAAATTCGCAAACGACATGTTGTTTCATGACGATTTTGTGGATCGTTTTGTCTTCAGTGATGAATCGACCTTTCACCTTAGTGGACTTGGTAACACTCATAAATGTGCGCATCTGGGGCTCAGAAAATCCTAACGAGATGGTACAAATGCAACGAGATTCGCCTAAAGTGAATGTTTTTTGTGCCGTATCCCGGCGAAAAGTTTATGGGGCTTTCGTTTTTGGTGAACCTACTGTAACTGGCACTTCTTACCTTGATACACTAGAGCAATGGCTCTTCCCTCAGTTGAAAGAAAATGAGCCAGAGAACTTCATTTTCCAGTAGGATGGTGCGCCACCTCACTGGCATAACGAAGTACGCGATTGGTTGAACGTCACTGTACCCGAGCGCTAGATAGGCCGCAAGGGTCCCAATGACAGGGCATGCTATGCATGACCTCCACGTTCTCCTGACCTAACGCCGTGCGATTTTTACCTTTGGGGCTTCATCAAGGATCGTGTGTACGTGCCTCCGCTACCAGCTGACCTCCCTGAATTAAGAAACCGGATTGAAGCAGCTGTTGCTACAATTACTGAATACACACTTATCAACGTTTGGGAAGAATTCGGCTATAGACTTGATGTGTGCCGTGTTGCAAAGGGTAGTGACATTGAACATTTATAAGCTTCTTGGTAAAACTGTTTGAGTTGCTTTTTCATTTGACATATCATTCATAACTGTAAGTTGAATGTAATAAATAGTATAAAGAGTTAAAACCCCGATATTCATTTATATACACCCTGTATATATCGCTGTGTGAGGACATCGCTCTGTCTATTGCAATCTTGGTAGACATTGCTTCTTTACGTTTCCCGAAGAAGGTATATATCATCACTAATTGTAAATGGAAGTCTGGAAGTAACCAACATTGTAAATGTCGATTAACACACTTACGTTATGGACCACCATATTCTTGCACATATAGCCACATCCGGATGTTCGGTTAAGCGCTCCGTTATGCAAGCGGTTAAATTATTGGGTGTGAAATTAATGACGCCAGAAGAACATTTAACGTGGATTTCTGGTTAGGGTGCGAAAACTCCCTAATAATTCGTTAATAGGAATAGACGGGGCCATGCTAAATTATAGGTAAGGAGCAAACGGAAGATTCTTCTATATTGTTGTGCAATAATTGCATGGAGAGCGGAGGCAGTAAATTAACTTTCCGTGCAGCCAGCAAGACACAAATAGAGCAAAAGGAGATTATGAGAAAGGACAGGGACAGTGCTGTCTTGTTTTCACATGATTTAACAAATAAAATATACTGGTGTACTCTGTGACATCCACAAAAAGAATGACGATTCCCACCTCTGTTAGGAGCTTCCATCAGACCAAGATGGTGACCATTGCCAGCAGAATTGCTTTGCGCACGCGCAGATGATTGTGGTGTGGGAAGGAGAAGCGCCAGTTCTCACGAATATTGAGGCAATGAATGTCGAGATTTTTATACTGTTTCTCCCTTGTTTACCCCGACGTGTTTTAGTACTCCAATACCAGACACGCGGCGGGGTCAACGACACTTTCCTGTGGCCTACCTTCCAGAAAACGTCCCGTCCCCTCCCCTCTTTTAAGGCACGTCAAACACGCATTATTTGGTCCCATTTACAAGGCATTACACATTTGACAGGAACTGCAGCCTATTTCGAAACGACACTGAACGAATATAACAGTACTTTAGCTTATGCCTGAACTAATCCGAAATTGTCACAGCTCTCAAACTCATTTAGAAATGTTGTTATGTAACATTGAAAGTTTAGGTATTTTGAGATTAGGCAGCACACGAAGCTCTAGTGTGTGATGTCTATATACATCTCAGAGAATAATTTCTTGCCAAGCACGTGTCATGAAAATGAACTGGTTTCTCTTTGTTCGTAATCAACAAACCTGTCCTAGCTTTCAGGCTAAAGGATAGATTCCCTTATTAACTTTATTTACTTAACTAGACCTTTAAAAGAAAAATTTTAAACCCAAATAAAAAAATTAAAGATAAAGTAAAAATCTCCTTCGTGCTAAATATATTAATTTATCATATCAATATTGAGGTAATGTACCCATACATACAAAAAAGCAATAAAAATTAGTTTCAAATAAAACATAAATGAATTTAAATCAGAACCAAGAAAAATAACACATACTAACATACTTATAAATAAAATACTAGAATACTCTCTTAAAAAAGGATTCTCCCTTATTCAACATTAAACCCTGAAACTTATTCAGAAAAGACTACTTATGAGGTTGTCTTGAATGTGAAATTTGTACTTATTATCCCAATCATTGTGTGATTGTCCTAACAGTTAACTCTCAACAGCTTTCTGTTAAATGTACAAATGTGTGATTTAGTATAACGAGTTAAAGGCAGTGACTTAAAATGTTGACTCACTGCAAATGAGAGCTTTATAACTATCTCAATCCTTTGGTGGTATTCTCAAGTATTGTTGTCTGTGTTGACTTTATCAGTGCTTGATCATATTGTACAATTGCCTCTAAAACAGAGCATTAGCAGGTATGTATCCCGATCATTTCCTTTCATTCACTGTCTGTTATGGTGAAATTGCATGCTCGAATTAATAGTTATCTATTATACAAATGGATAAACAGAGAGTTTATCCATGAGTAGAATAACTTAAAACGTGACCCGAAGGGAAGCGTTTTAAGTTCTACGAGTGGATAAAAGAGGTTTGTCCACTCGAATAATACAATATTGTATCCTACAGATACGATAAATTAATAAATGACAAATATTCAGTTAATATTTTACAACAGATAGTAATAAATAAAATAAGGAATAAGGCATTGAATTGCGGCATTGTTATAGTTATACAATATGGTGGGCTATGTATCAATACTAATTTTGTTTTTATTGCTGCTAGTTTCAAATTGATTAAGTTTATGACGAACGTTGAGAACGTTAATATATCGGTTACAAATGATATATTAAATGAAGCAAAAGAAGGAGTTGAGGCTTTAATACCACCAACTTCACGGAAATTACACGAAAAATCTTATGCGTTACACTCACATGACTTTCTCTCGCTACTCTACAAACTTCTTACAAAAGATAATTCTTCTTTCAGCGCCATGTCAATCATTAGCAGAATTTTATTACTTAGTTCCTAATAAGTAGAATGGAACTAAGGGAATACACTAGGATAAAGTGATAGTGAAATGTTTTAAAAGCTGTCGTTATGCGATTGTGATTGTAAATCACTTCTTTGCTTGGTCAGGAGTAGAACAAAAGAAAAAGGAACACTTCCATCTGAGAAAAGTATAGGTGCTTCACGATTGAAACTAACAAGGAATACCTCGAAAACGGTAAGCTTCACGAAAAACATGTATATGACTTAACTTGGGTATTTTAACAAGATCTACATTTTTGTACAATAAATTTTTGTCTATCTCTTACGGTTTACTAGTTATACTAAATTAAGCAAAAATCATCCAGGAATAAACAGGTCTTTAGAAGCTATTCCCAGAAATTTCAAAATATACATTTTATTTGTGATTGATACGACTTTAATATGTGGTATTTTAATCAAAATCGTTAGAGCCATTTTTAAGAAAAACAAAATTTTCGAAATTTTTTCCATGTAAAGGGTAGTTAGGGGTGGGGGGATTTTCCTGAAAATCTTCGTGTCGCATCCTTGGAAGATACCGTCTTTTCATTTTAGAGCTACGCTGTCCACAGACTCCCCCCCCCCCCACACACACACACACATACACACGGACCTGTTTCTGAAAATGTTTTTTTTTGTGATTCAGGGGGTCCTAAAGCATGTATTTCAGATGAAATCTCGACATCGAATTTTTGGGTTGAATACAATATTTCTCTATCCCTATGTACATTGTACATGTGGGCTAGAGAAAGTTAAAGCGTTTCAGCAATTTAAAGATTGGTAGATACGAGGAAATGTTCCCGGCAGTATGAATGTGGAAGCGAGTATTCCTATTTGCAATGATATATTTACTGGTAATGTTACTGCTTGTAATCTATGGTAATGCACAAGTTCACTTTCATGAGTTAAGCAATAAAAATGTTTGATGCTGCTGTTAAAGGTTATAGAAAAATTGTAGTTATCAAGCATTTATTTACTTTATCCGACTCGTTACCGAAGCAACGAGTGAATTTTGTTTAGTTTATCCCACCCGTTGCGCTAATAACAATCACTTTGATTTAAAACCATGCTCCTGTTGTAGAGGTGACATGTAGATACCAGAGTCGCTGGTTCTATGGCTGGAGGGCGTTTCATTATTTTGGCGCAAAACTCCTTAATGCAACTTTCCTCGGAAGAGAAGTAAAACCGATTTACGGCCCGTAAAAGAACCTCAATTTAGCCCAATATAGAATGGGAGGCTGAGAACCGCAGCAGTTAATATATAACACTCAATTTTATTTGACTATGTCGGTACGTTTGGACGCGACTCGGTGATTCCTAGCCTGCCTACGTTACTTCCTCCAGGATGGAGCAGACACGTTGAATACCTTCATTGGTGTTGATGCACCATATTCTCGTATCACATAGGATCTGATCTAAGCATCAACACCCACATCTTGGTTCGGTGTCGTTTTCAAACACTCTGTGTTTCTTGCCGAGCAGGATGGTTCAGTGGTCTGGCCTATAGCTCGCATTGGGCAAGTCCCGGTTCGGCAGGCGAATCTGAGTAGGTTTATTACGTCCCCGAATTTTTCGTTCCTTCATTGGTAGTCACCTATTTGAGGATTGAAGGGTGAGGCTGGCTTGTACACTGTAGAGGTTTATCCTAGCACTGTCGTCGGTAGCGCTAGAGCTGTAGGACCGCCGGGGGCTCGGGGCTCGTGTGGCGTCCTAAGCGTTCCATCAGAGACCTTGCGCCCGTCGTCATCCGCCCTCGGGTCTCTCCCCTCACCCCTCTGAGGCTAAGAGGCGAATCTTGATACTAATCTTTTTCTACCAACTATGTTGCAGTGACCAGCTTACGTGACTCAAGATATATAGATAGGGAGGTGAATAAGTTCAAATACTTTTATCTGCGTGCGATAATCCAGTATTTGCAATTTTGTCGCTAAGTTACATCCATGAGGAGCCGTGTCGTGGCTGAGCGGTTAAACCGCTCGCCTGGTATGTGCGATTTGTGATGGACGAAACGGCGTCTGGGCAGGTTTTCTCCGAGTCCTACACTTTCCCCCGCCATTCATTCCACCAACTGCTCCATCATTAACTTTTCTTTCATCCATTTCGTTTACATATCATGTCATCCATTCCCAACTCATGCCTGGCTACGGGCCGACCACTTGTTCCAGCTTCTTCATTCTGAGGTTACGTGCTGTTAGCTTCCCGACAGGCTTCTGACCCCTAGGCAGCCTTGTAAATCCTAGGGGAGTGTCAGTCCTACATAAGGGGAGGTTAACCCAACTACGAAAAAAATGTTCAAGAGGAAAATTTCGCTATATTTTTACGATGACTATTATTCCCTATCTCAGATTTTTTTTTTTTGCGTAACAGTTCACACGGTTGACCCTCCTCTGTCCTGCCCGACTATAGGTGGTGTGATGTATGTAAACACAGGAGATACATAACTTAGGGTCGTTCAAACACATTACAAATTTTGCTTCATCTATGACAAAGCTATTAGTAAGCAGAATAACTGAGATACATTCATGTATTACACCATTCTTCTCTACTAAATATCAAATTATTTACACTTGTTCACCTCTCACCCTGTATATTTGCTTAGCAAAGATTTCAAATTAAACAAATTACAACATGCGGAAGCAATGTTTAATTATATATTACTAGTGACAACCTGTTGCTATGAAAAGAAAAGCGAGTTGCTATATGCTGGATTCCGTACTCTTTCCTTGACGAGAAACAACTGAAGAGCGATTGTCCATTAAAATTTACAAAACAACCGATAACTGATATCAAGGAAATGGCAAGTGCAAAAATTAGTCATTTGAAATAAATTGTGTTTCAAACTTAATGCTTAAGGTTTTCAAGCAAATCCTTCTCCTCAAATTCCACTTTACATGGAAGAAAATATTTACTGTCTCGAACATGACCCTCATGTTTGTGATTAAAACATCATATTTTTAAGGCATTTAAAGATTTATGACTAATGAAATCTTTAATTTTCTGGAAATGCCTTATGAAGTCCTCTTCATTCTGAATGATTTTTTTTTTCAAAGCTGGTAAACCATAAGAGATACACAATATCTTACTGCACAAAAAATGATCGTCTCGTTGAAACAAACAATTTATGTTCGATACATTTCTTTGTGGAGTTAACTGTTTCCGATACATAAATTGCTATAGTTTTAAAATTGTCCATTTTTCTCAAAAGGGAAGTGTTATTCGCTTTCTTTTTCCTAATCTCATGCAGAGAGAACGGAATTTCAAAGAAATCACATAAGGATTCGGCGACTCGATTTGACTATCACTTTAATCCTAGTGTATTCCATTATTCCCCTTGGACCTACGAGGAAACCTCTTCTGTTGATATTTATCTGAAGTATCAATCAGACGGAAGGTTCAAATCTGGCCCAGGCCGATGATGTAATTGGGGCACCCGGCGGCAAATACGAATTTGTGCAAGCAAAAATAATATTTGGATAGGTAGAGTCAGACTGAAAAATTCAATGCCATAGCCGGGATTTGAACCACGGTTCACCCGATCTCTAGCAGGTTGCTCTGCTACTGAGCTACCATGGCAACATGCCGGAGAGGCAACATGCTAGAGATCGGGTGATCCGTGGTTCAAATCCCGGCTATGACATTGAATTTCTCAGTCTGACTCTACCTATCCAACTCCTGTCCTACACACGGCTTGTGTGGAAAAAAAAAACAGTTAATCCAATATAAAAAAAATATTTGTATATTATAAACTTTTGTGAGAATAGTTTGTTGCCGAATAGGATACAAAAATATTGTTAATATAATATGAGATAATATCTCTTATGGTTTATCAGTTGTACACAATTATGCAGAATTCTTTGCGTTTGAACAGGATTCAAAAGTATTCTCAGGTATTTCAAGGTACTCACTTTATCATCTAAACATTTTAAACAAATGAATATTTTTAATAAAATACCATTGTTAAGAGAATAAAACAGAAAAAGTACGAAACATGTTCCATATAAAGGGTCGTTTAGAGTGAGGGTATTATTTCCTGAAAGTCTTTGAATGATCTTGCAAGTAAATACAAAATGTTGGAATTTGTGGAACATTTACTTTTTGAGTTATGCTGTTCTCTCTCTCACGTATACACAATCGCTGTGTTCTCTACCACACCTACTAAAGATTGGATAAAGCTGGCAGCAGTTTCTAACTTTTCCAAAGAGAGACATTTTTATAGTGTTTAACGCCCGCTGTTACTCCCATGGCACCGCAGGCGATGACACTGCTGAAACATGGAATTAAGATGTCCACCAACATGCGGTCGCTTGGGATCGAACCTTGGCCGTCTAGGTGAGAGGCGCGGCCCCAAAAAGAGACAGAAGTACTAAGGCAATGTTTCTGGTTCATGATAATGTGTGTAGCAGAAACTGTGAATCACGTGGCAGCATGCCTAACGTATTAGCAAACTAAATAAGACTAATGTAAAGCGCGTGCTTATTGTCAACCGGAGCAAGACAAAATTCCTTCGAGAGTGTAAGCCTCTCTGTAATTAGAAACTGGTAGGCTAGGAGTGACAATGTTGCTAACTGCAGCAGGTTTAACTTACAGTTTTATATTGCAACAAACCGATTACAATCAGCATCTGCTCGCAAAAAACTCTCTTTCTTCAATGCTTTTATAAAAATTCTGCCGTATAGTTTCCTTTCGACGACTGCTACGAGTTTTCCGTCGAAACTGAGCTCTGGACATGGCTTCGTTCCCCTTTTTATGCTTGTCGATCACGTGACGAGAAATTTCCAGAAGCAGTCACACGTGCAAACCACAGCAGAAGTCACAAACTCGCTTAGGTGTAACAATGTCCGGCTTCGGCGTCTCAGAACCCTCCTTCCTGCAGCACATGTGACCACTCACTGGTGTAACAATCAGAGGTTTGATGTCCCGCCGACATGTGCAATATAACAATGGAAGCCAACAATCAGCTTGACTTAGGAGGCAAGTCGGCGATTAAGGCCTCAGGGCATGACCATAATGGTCGACATTGCAAGCATAGTCTTTAAAATTTGAATTTTAAATTCATCCACTAGCGAATGAGGTAACGTTGTGGTAACGTATGCGATTCGCATTCGGGAACTTGCTGCACATCAGTTCCTGTTCCCATCAGTTTCCATCCGTGACTAATCCAAAAGGCCGGTGGTTCCGTATCGTAGATTTACGAGCAAACTTTATCATTGTTTACCTTTGATGGCGTAAATCATAGGAGAATGGGAAGCTAAGAAGCACAGTAGTTAAAAAGACACCATAAATAAAACTCATTTTCATTTCAGTTGCAAGACCAAGTAAGCGTGATTAAAATGGTGCTTGTGCGCGCTTGCTTGCATGTGATCTAGTATAAATGCCACGCCCGAATCACAAACTTTTACGACAGTATGCAGTTTAACTTTCCTCTTCCCTTGTGTTACAATAAGCAGCAAAAGCTTTTTCATTCTGCATTGCTTCATTTCCTTTGTTATAAAATTACTTATATCTTTTTATTGGTTTTATTTTAGGATTTTAATTATAAAGTAGCAATGCTAAATAAAAAGCGTATATGTTTGTATCATAGCGACCAATGGAAAACCTGAATGCAAACAATATTTTCATAAATGGTCCATGTATGTGTATGGCGTGTCTCTAGATAATAGAAGTCATATACATAATAAAACTAGGTATTTACATTCAGCACTTTCCGAACATGTAACACAAAGATACACATTCAAGAAAATGTCCCCACTCTAAATTACCCAATACAAAATACTTTATGTTTAAGACATTTACATGTAGATAGTATACATACGAGGGTAGGAGCATAGGTCATGGCAACCATCATATTTGGTACCAACTATTATCGGGACACAAAATGGGATGTGTCGCAGTCCTAATGAGTGTTAACATGGTACTGTAGGAGCGCAGAGGCAATGTGAAATCAGTTGTCCGGCGATCGCCGTGCCAGATGGATGTAACTCGTGTTCTCTCCGTGAGAGAACTGACAGAGAAAGTCAGAAAATTGATGGAAGCTGTGGGGAATAATCATTTGCCATACAGGACAGTGGCAATCTAAGCAGAGAGTGTGGGACGGCTAGATGGGAAGAATTGGAGCATCCACCATCCTGATCTGGCGTGACCATGAGACCTCGTGAGCAAGATGAAAAAGTTAGCAGTTAGCAACACATGAGGATGTTGGAAATTCAGCGCCTCTCCCATTGGCAGCGTTTGTGAATGTTGCAGAGGACTACCTTTAGAACAGGTATGTAAGCTGCACTGTGCCGTAATGAGCGAGAAATATGAAACCAATAATATCTTGTCAACTATCTCAAAGCATATTATGTGAAGAATAATTCTGAGGTACTGTTCACTGTCATACTGTTCATACCCTCTCCTGCCATGTATATATTTCAGATTTTCCGTATTCGCTGGCATACTAAAAAAATAAATAAATAAAAATAGTTGCCATGACTTACGCCCCAAACCTGGTACACACACACATATACAAGTCCCATCACCCAAGCCGCGTATTTGGTCACCTTAACAGTGGTTCCTTGATCCAGGGAAGTTCTACATCGCGGGTTCGCACTTGGCACACATGCTGATAAGGTGCCCTTAGGTGGCACTATAGGGTGAAATCACCACTTGCGGACGTGAAAATGGCGAGTTTAGCCCAGGGAGAATTTTTTCAAGGTATGGTGTTCTTTTACAGGAAATAAACGTTACATGGCTTTACTTCCAAAGAAAGAAACAAAAATGTACCTACCTAATGTACAAAATGCATGTTTTTAAAACGCATATCTTGTGGCATTTGTAATTGTCATTTTATTAATGGTTTGAGTTTGCCACTTGTACTTTTTCTACTACGCAGAATAAGCAGGGGAAGTATTGTATCCCACTCAAAAATTTAATGTCAATATTTCACCGGAAATATGTTTTGAAGCCCCCTGATAAAAATTCAAATTTTGGAAAAGGTACTTGTGTTTCTGTAAAATCGAAAAGTAGATTAAAAACCAATCTTTGTAATTAAGTTCATCTTCTTCCAAGGATGCAACACGAAGACTTTCAAGAAAATTCGCCTACTCCAAACCACCCTTTACACGAACATTTTTGGAAAGTTTTTATTTTCTCAAAACTGGAACCAATGATTTTGATTTTGTAATAGTGTTTAACGCCCACTTTTACTACTATGGCACCGGAGGCGATGACACTGATAGAACATGGAATGAAGATGGAGCACGGAGAAAAGCGGCCCTGCGCCGCTTTGTCCACCACAAATCCCATATGCGGTCGCTTGGGATCGAACCCTGGCCGCCTTGTTGAGAAGCGAGTGGTTTAACCTATCGGCCACGGCGCGGCCAATGATTTTAATTAAAAACCTACAAGTTTTCATGAAAAATAAATGTATATCTCGAAGTTTCTGGAAACAGTCTTTGCGTCCTTCTCATGCTGAGCTACTTTTACACAACCAGTAAACCGTGAAAGTTAGACAAAAGGTTGTGACACAAAAACAATGTCTCGTTCAAATTCAGTTTATGTCAAATACATTTTTTGTGTGGAGTTAAACATTATTAATATTTCTTATTATTCGTTTGCGTTTTAAAATAGTTATGCTTTTCTCATATATATATATATATATATATATATATATATATATATATATATATATATATATATATATATAAAACAGAGGTGAAGACCTCGCGCAATACGACTAACGGGAGATCACCCCCCCCCAGTAGGAAGGAATGAAGGAGTAGGAGGCCACAGACCACAAAGACACGCGGTGGTCTTTAAGGTGATACATCTCTGAAATTTGATCAAAAATTGTGAAAAATTAAAAAACTAATTTGTTTGATAAAATAATATGAATGCTAAACTTAAGGAAAAAATGTCGTTTACCCCACTTAACGCACTTTAACTACAACATAGCTGAAGCTATAAATGAGCAGGCGCATGCTTATTAATAGGCAGTCCCAAGTTTAAACCTTATTTTCTCAAAAAAAAAAAAAAACTGTTTTCTAACCCTTTTCATTACTCAAAATATTCCACAGGATGCAATTTTTCACTAGTATGATTCAAACGTTTTATACTGTATCTCTAAAGCATATTAAATAAAATGGTAATATTACTTTTTCGAAATGTTCCAATTTTTATAAATAAAGCATCAAATTTTAAAAAAATAATTAGTTTTGGAAAGCACGTAAAGTAATAATTTTTGCACATTAATTAGGGATAATATTAAAAAATATATTATGGCAGATCTTTTTGTAAACTCATTTGTATGTGAATATCTATAAAAATGCATCACGTGGTTCATTTTTATTAGAACAATCAATATAGGCAATAAAGAATTATTATTTAAATAACTATGCAACCTATAATTTTCATACATGGCATAAATATCATTATTAATGTGCAGAATTTCGTTTCGTAATCGGTTTATCTTCCCCGTATTCATAGGACCGCCCCCCCCCAAGACTTACAAGCTAATGCCTTAGGCCAGAAGCCTGTCGGGGAGCCAACGGCACCAAACCACAGAATGGAGCACCTGTTACGAGGGGTCGCCCGTAGGAACACGAAGAAGTGGATGATAAGAAATGCAAGCGAAATTGATGATGGAGCAATTGGTGGAATGAGTGGCGGGGGAAACCGAAAGACCCGTCCAGACGCCGCTTCGTCTACCACAAATCCCACACGGGGGCGCTTGGGATCGAACCCGGGCCGCCTATTGTGTACAATAACTGATATAAATGTCGATAAGAGATCTTACACACTGTGGATTTTTCAAATTTCACCCGCCCCATTACTGGAGCTGCCCGATTAAAGAGCGAGCATCATCATCTGTTGGGCAGCGAAATCTACAAGCACGCCTGAGAAGGAAACGGACAAAATCGTAATAGGTGAGAAACACCGCAGTACAGAGTTGCCAATTTAGCCATTTTATAGCTAGTTCTAGCTATTTTGAAAAGTGATTTGCTACAAAACTTTTAGTTTAGCTATTAGCTATATTTTTAGCCATAAATTTCTTTTTCATGCGCTATTTTGGATTTCATTCATTCTAATGCTATTTTTAAAGATTCGTGTTTTTCTATCTCACTGCAAATGACACACGAGTCAGTAGAGTGACTACGGATTGCATCATTACAGGTCAATGACTAAACCATTACACGGGTTTCGGGAAATCCCCTAAATCCAACGGCTAGCTGCTCATCTGAAACTGCAACTCAGTATTCGTGCTGTGTTTCAAGAAGCAGCTGTGTAAAATGTGGAGTAAACTGTGACGCAAAGCAAAGGAGTAAAATATACGACTGCAGCTGACAATGTATGAATGAATAAGTGTATTTATTGACATAACAAAATCATATATTGAACTTCAACAATTCCACAGACCGTACGTGATTTTGTAATACACAAAATAGTAAACAAAATTAAACATCTACAACAACAAAGAATTAAGAGAGTACACACGAAAATAAAAAGACAAAGATATCCCAATAGAGCAATTTAAATTTACAATTTACACATTAATGTACACTATTATAATTACAAACACACTTAAGAGAATATATACACACAATATATAAAACCACAACACATCACTGACATAAGTATGACATAAAATATATGTATGAAAAACATTGTAGTCACTTTTGTTTACCAATTCGTGTAACATAAATAATAATACAGTTCTAAGAGAGTTGTTGGAAACCAAGAGGAGGAACATAGTTTTCATTGATTAGGTGAGTTAATATAGTCTTTTCTTCAGCTATTTTTATCTGTAATTTTAGCCACTTTTAGCTATGTTTTTGAAGTAGTTTATGTTGATAGTTGGCAACACTGCCCCAGCACCCAGAAAAGGGCAAGGTCAGAGTGGGTGATCTCGGGTTATACTGTGACGATATTGGTCACCCCTGCCTGGCAGACCGTCCCACATTCCTTCCCAGTCAACTTTATAACGTTACCTTTACGATGATGGCGTTGTTTCTCGTCCATCTTGCTTTACCGCTACCTCAACATTCATTCACTGCTATTGGCAAAACTGAGTTTCCTCAACCAAACGTTGTCAGCACCTCTACTTTCCTCCGCAATTCTAAAGGTTCACAGCCACTCAAATATTAAATAACTAAACCAATAACAACGCACCTAATTACTTGGTACCGCTTGAGTATCTTTACTTTCTCCAGCACGTAGGCACCTAAGATGGGTAAGTACTGAATTCCACCCTAAATATATACGTGGAGGTCTCATGAATCAAAAGTTATTACTTTCTCTACTACGTATAGTAGGTAAGTAGGAAAAGTACGTACTGTTCCATTTAAAATGCGATGACGAGTTTTCACAGAATGCAGACCTCCTGAATCCACATGACTTTTTCTCCACATCTGCAATAAATTATTGTTAAAAAGCGTATTATTCTATTTACTTTCCTAATGCTAATCGAGAAAGGGTCTTATTACCCACTTCCTTGTAAGTAGAAGGAAAATAAAGTAGGCTAAAGTGATAGTCAAATATTTTAAAAACTTGTTTGTATGTGATTGAAGTTCCTTTGTTTATATGGACAGGAGTTGATAAATTCTCGCGTGAGAAATATAAGTATTTTAAAGCTGAAACTCATAACAAGGATATCTCAAAAACGGTCAACTCCACGAAAAAATATATATTATAAATTGTGCAGCACAATATACAGCATAGCCAGAAAGGTGGAAATACGTGTGGGGTGCCAATTTGGTTTCAGAAGCGAGAGGAGGTCCCCGTCAAAAACAGCAAGAGCTTATTGGCGATGGACAATTGCAGGTGCAGATTCGAATGGAAATAGCGACAGGATTAGCCGTGAACACAAAGCAGAACATGAAGCAATTGCAGGTTGTGCGAAGAGAAAGTCCAGGCGAGCCATCAAGCAGTACAATGTATAACGGTCTGGTTCACACTGACGGATTGCGCTGCAAAACACCGGGAGGTGAGGCCCGAGAAACTGGAGACGACAATACAGACCGTGAATTAGATAGAGGAAGACGAGGAGAGGCAGCTTCAGTAGAAGCAAACTTGGTAGACTCCATACAAAGTAAGTATAAAGTGGAGGAACGTCCGCAGGAAGTGCACCAGAAACTGTATGTTGGGAATAAGAGCGAGACGCTGAGAGCTTGCAATAGGGCAACAATTATAGTTCGACATGTGAACCTTTACAATTCACAAGCAGAGAGGGCGTGTGAGAAGCCTTAAAGCACTGCACAGTGGACGATGGCGTTCACCCTAACACAGTGGGGATGTTTGTGATAATTACGACAAAATTTGTCCAAACTTCTGACATGTCAGCCACTGAAAAACACCCCTTTTGGGTTTCGGAGGCTCCACTCTCATAGTGGACGATGGCCATCACTCTAACGCAACGGGGATGTTTGCGATAATAATTACGACAAAATTTGTCCAAACTTCTGACATTTCAGGCACTGAAAACACCCCTTTCGGAAGCTCCACTCTCACCATCAAAATCACTTGGAGGTTGCCAACATAGCGTTTTTTGCAAGTGTGAAATTCAGCCTCAAAATAATGTAAGGCTGCACGAGCAGTCACAAAGGTGAATTTGACCAGCTGCTTTCTAGCATAACAAGCTTGTAAGCACCCAACTTGGACATTTGATAGGTGTTCATGTTGAGAGTATTAGAGTCGTAAATCGGAGGCACCAGGAATAGGCGTACAGCGGGCGCAAAACTTCTGGAATCGTGACCCTGACCGCCAACCCAGCTGCCGAGCCTAGCTTGCGCTATGGTTACTTTGTTTATTCACAGTCATAGCGAGCAAAACATTGAGTTGCTTATCTGGTAACAACATATACGACTCGCTTCCTAGCTCTCATTGCGATTTTCACAAGTTCAGATCTGTTGCGCCGTCCTCAAGACCATGTTAGCCAAAACTCTTAGCTAAAGCAGAATCAAGAACGCTCCCGGCTGGGCGCAATTTCCACTAAATTTGACGGATTTTACACACCGTCAACGGATTTATGTACAGTTGTCACAATAATATTTTTCTGTTTCATGAGTGTTTCAATTATATAATTAGAAAAAAGATTTAGTGGGATAAGAGTGTAAATTATAATGCCCTCCTCCTATTTCAATCATGAAATGTGCACATTGCAGAAGACCAAATGAAACATGACAGCTCCCTACATGCCTTGCGAGGAGTAAGTTTACATGTAATGAAGTATTATCGCCATATGAGTCGGCTACATAATTGTACATCTGAGCGCTGTATATATTCTAAGTGGTATTATTAATTTCTAACTGCTGCTGCTATATATGAACACATGATCACAGATAGAGCTCGTCTTAGTTGTCTAGTTTAGTGTTGCTATGACTACCAACTGCCAGAAATCGACACCAGACATATTTCTACCCGGCCAAAGTACTTCAACAGTGGGCATACAAGACATCCTATTGCAGTATGAGCAGGAAAATGAAATGCAGTGGCTTGACTTATAGTAATACATTGAATGAATTCTAATCCTTTAATAATAATAATTATAATAATAATAATAATAATAATAATAATAATAACACAAAATTTATTTGCAAATTATCAGTACTATATTAAACGTTCACTTTTAAGAAGGTGGCAAACAACAATAATAAATTGGTTTTAATTTAGTTTACATGGCTTGTGTGAAAACCAGTTATACCATATGACCATAATAGTTGGCTACACTATGAATCCTGAGGTTTAAAGTACTTACAACATTGTAAGTCGCCATTGGGGTTGTCATCTCAAAATAATTTGAGATCACCTTGTGGTGTACCGGGAAACATGCGAGTCAGTTGAGAAATTCAATGCTATGCCGGCATGTTGCCATGGTAGCTCAATGGAAGAGCAACCGGCTATAGATCGGGAGATCTGTGGTTCAAATCCCGGCTATGGCATTGAATTTTTCAGCCTGACTCCTCCTATCCAACAATAATAAACATTTAGCGGATTTTAGCGGAATTTTAACTTCAGTTTAACGGAAAAAAATATCGTGTTGGCAACACTGGGCGGAAGGCAGACAGCAGTGGAGCGGGCACGATAGACAATTGGCGTTGCTGACTGTGTGATGAAGTAGAGGGCTCTTCTCTCTGAGATCTACTAAGATGTGGCGGTAGAGAAGATTCAGAATGATAGCAAAACCCAATGGATCGAAAGAAATCACGAACACACAAAAAGATACGTGTGCATAAGAAAGGCTGCCGCGCGCGAGCGCGGGCGCTACCTGCTCAGTGGCCAGCCGGCGTTTACATATGTACTATGTGCATAGCAGGTAGAGAAGGCATTGTATTCCGCCAAAAACTTCCATGTCGAGATTTCACCAGAAATATGTGTTTGTGTGTGAAGAGCATAGCTCAAATACGAAAAGTCGGTTAAATACTCAAGTTCACCATCTTCCAAAGGTGTTTGAAGAAAATACCTCCATCTCAAACTACCCTTTGCATGGAACATTTTCTCAAAAATGATCCTAACAATTGTATTAAGTTGTTTAAGAGATTTTCGTGACAAATGTAACGTACAGCTTGAACATTTTCTGAGAATAGCCTCTACAGGTGAACTGTAAGAGATAGACAAAAACTTACTACACAAAAAATATAGATCTGCTTGTTTTTTGTAAAATTAGCTATTTCCCAGATATTCCTTGTTATTGCTTTCAATTTTAAAATACTTAAACTTTTCGGTAACCGCAAGTCTTTATTCATTTCACGTCTCTTTTATTTTACTCCTGGGCATGCAAAGAGAATAGAATTTCACTTATATAACATAGCGGCCGTCTTTTAAAAGATTTGACTATCACTTTAGGATTATGTATTCCTTTATTTTCCTTCTGCTTACAAGGAAACAAGTAATAAGACCATTTCTGTTAATGTTTTTCTCAAATACCATCACGTAGATAAAGGGTAGTATTTTGAAAGAATTTGTTTGCAGGTCCAAAAATGCATGTGTTTGGAACACAGATTTTGTTAAATTGTTTCATTTGGTTATTATCGGAGAAACAACTCAGTGATTCTTCTAAGGTTGGGTTTTTAATTATTTCTATTTATGAGCACCTGCCAATTCACTTCCACACTCTGCTTAAAGAAAACTTCCCCGCTCCAGCTGGGAATCGAACCCGGGGCTTCCGAACAAAAAAGTCAGCTCGTTAGACACTCCACCACGTAGGCAGTCATGACCATTTTGTTTTTGTTAAATTTAACGTAATATTATCTTGTGAAATATCGCTGGAGTAGTGCCTACATTTCCACCAATTTCACATATTATTACATTAAACATAAATTCAATTTTACTCAAATTTAGTATCGCAAATTCCATGCCTAACTTTATAAACAACTCCGTTCCCCTTAATTATGTTGTGCGCGGCATATTATTAGATTAACTGTATTCTGTAGTACCAAAAACAATACCGCCATCCGAGCGCTCAAAAAATAATTGTGTGCTGCATTCACACGACTTTCCCTACTCATCTATAAATTATCTTATAAAAGTTTGTTATTTTAAACTTTCATTACACATTTACATATTTCGTCATGGGGAAGAATATGGTAGACTAAAGCGATGTCACATTTAAAAAATAAGTGTTGTATTCATATGACTATCTCTACATGTTTTACAAATAAACTACTCTTAAAAAAAAACTGTTCTTTTATCTACATCATGCTAACCAAGATAATATTAGCATAGCTTGCCTTAATTGCTTGTTTTCTTGCAAGTAGAAGGGAAATAAGAGAATAGAGCATGCTAAAGCAAACAGCTGTTTGCCTCTGATTGACATTGGCATTCGTTTCTCTTTACATGGCCTGGAGTGAAACAAAGCAAAACAAAAAACAGCAATATCAAATTCCCGTTTGGGAAAAATTGAAGTATTTTAAAATTGAAACCAATTACAAGGAATATCTCTGAAATGGTTAGCTACACAAAAAGGCGTATATCACATAAATTGTGTGTTTTAATGACATTTACGTTTTTGGTGAGGTAAGTTTTGTATATCTTACCGGTTATGCAAAAGTCCTCCAGAATGAAGGGGACTTGAGAGGCTATTCCCAGGAAACTCAAGATATACATTTTATTTGTCATGTAAATATCTTTAATATACATTTCAATCAAAAACATTGAGATTTTTTTGAAAAAATAAAAATTTTCGAAAAACCCTCCATGTAGAGTATTTGGGGTAAGAGTTTTTCTGAACAATTTCTTGTAAAGCACTAAAGTTAAATACTAAGTGGTATTTCGCGCAATTTTTGGTTTTTGAGTTATACCGTCCATTGACATATATGCACACACAGATCGATACATACACGGACCTTTTTCTGATTTTTTTTTATTCAGGGAACTAAAACATGTATTTAAGGTGAAATCTCGGTATCGAATTTTAGGGTGGAATATAAATATGTGGTACTACTTGGTAATGAAAGTAAAGTGAGCAATTATGCGATGGATTGAAATTACGTGTTCTTTGCTTGACACGGGAAAAATTAAATTAAAAAAAAAACACAATAACAATAGTTACCGATTTACTTTTTACAAAAGTAATCCAGAGCCTATTCCCAGGAAATTCAAAATATAAATTTGATTTATATGCAAATTTTATCAGGTAAATTGAATTGGCTGGAAATAGCTTGTGAAGTTCTCTTCGTTCTGTATGACTTTTGCATAACTCGTAAATCGTACAAAATCTTCCTGCATAAAACATGTAGATCTCGTTAAAACACGTAATTTATGTGTTTTTAATTAGCGAATTTACCCATTTCCGAGATATTCCTTGTTATTGGTTTAAATTCTTCCAATATTTTTCTCAAATGGGAGGTTGCCATGTATTTTTGACTCCTGACTATGCATAACATATAGATTTAAAAGATATGACTGTCGCTTTATTGGCCTAAATTCAATATGGAGCTTTCGCTGGGAAAGCCCGTTTTAAGCCCACCTGAACCGGGGGAAAAAAAAAACTTTCTAAAAATAATGTGTGTGTGTGTGTGTGTGTGTGTGTGTGTGTGTGTGTGTGTGTGTGTGTGTGTGTGTGTGTGATAGGCCTAACTCGAAACCGTAAGTTTGTGAAATACCAAATTTGACAGTTAAGATCAGCGTAATAACATTTCTAGAAAATCTTCCCACCCCAAACTATCATTTAGCTCGAAACTGTTTTTGTTATTTTTTATTTCATTAAAATGGCTCTAAGGATTCTGATTAAAATGCCAATCTGCATATTAAATAATTTTTCTGACAATAGCCTGTGAATTCCTATGTATTCTCACTGGATTTTATATAACTGATAAATGTATACACAAAATCTTACTATATAAAATGTGTATCTCGTTAAAGTACACAATTTATGGCAAATAAAAGAGTTCGGACACACCAATTCCGGGACTCTTGTTTTGAATTTTCAATTACTAGTACATGATTGTTTCTCGCGATCAGGCAGCACTGAGCGATTCACTTTTTAAACATCTGACTATCGCTTTAGCCTTATGCATTCTTCACATACCTGCCCAACACAAGCACTGTAACTATATAAACAACTCTTCATGTATATTATGAGCCTCTATAAGAAAGTTTGTAAAAGAGTGAGTGGAAAAAGTCATATGGATGCAACATAAACTTGCTGGGTTGTGATACCAACCTCTCAAAGTAATCAGTGAAATTAAAACAGGCGCATAAGTAAATGCTTTCTCTACACGTACTATGTGCAGTGTATAAAGAGGTATTGCATTCCACCCAAAAATCAGTGCCGATATTTCACCGAAAATGTATGTTTAGAGGTCCCCTTAGTCCAAAAAACAATTTTAGAAAAAGGTCTGTGTGCGTCTATACACAGCATAGCTCAAGAATCGATTAAATCGATTTGGTATTTAAGTTTATTATCTTCCAAGGATGGAACACGAATATTTTCAAGAAAAGCCCCCCACCCCCAGCTACCCTTTACATGGAAAAAGTTTTGAAAAGTTTGTTTTTATCTTTTATTTGATTAAAATACTGTATATTATAGATATTTACATCACAAATAAAATGTGTATCTTGAATCTTCTGGGAATGACTTTTGAAGACATGTTCGTTCTGGATGAATTTTGTAGACTAGTAAAACTTAAGAAAGAAACAAAATCTTATCACACAAAAAATGTATATCTCGTTATAATACAATTTATGTCACTTGTATTTTAGTTGTAGAGTTGACATTTCCAAGATATTTCTTATTATTGGTTTCAGGTTTAAACTACGTAATATTTCTCAAATGCAGTTACCATTCCTTATTTCTCGCTTTTGTTTACTACTGGCCTTGCAAATTGAGCCGAACTTCAATTGTTCACAAAGCGATCACCTTGAAAATCTACTACTATCGCGGTGGCCATATTTCCCGTTTACTTACAAGGAAACAAATAGTAAAACCATTTCTGCTAATGTTTATGTCGATTACCATGAAGGAGAGAGAAGAGTAAGCTATTGTTGCCGAATAAGTAGAAAAAGTCCGGTGAATGGAACACATCAGAATTTGTGTGTGTGTGTGTGTGTGTGTGTGTGTGTGTTTGTGCCTGTTCATGAATGAGTCTGTGAACAAAGAAAGAAAAGACGGTTAAATACCAAAATTTAATAAGTTAAGCATCAATCAAGGATGCATCACAAAGAGTTTAAGAAAACCCCCACCATAAACTACCCTTTCGAAAAAATTTATTTTCTAAAAAACGCTCTAACGATTTTTATTAAAATACCGTACATTAAAGATATTTACATAATGATTAAGATGCATATCTTGACATTTTTGGGGAATAGCCTCTGAAGAACTTGCATTCAGGATGCATTTTGCAAAACTGCTAAACCTAAACAAAAACTTACTACACAAAGATGTAGCTCTTGTTAAAACACACAATTTATGTCACATACTTTTTTGTGGAGTTACCATTTCTGAAACTGTTATTTGTTTTAATTTAAAATACTTAAAACGTTTCTGAAACGGGAATATGACATTTCTTTTGTCTTACTCCTGGCAATGCGAAAGGAACAGGATGTGAATCACATAGCCATTAACTTTTTTAAGGATTTGAGTATCGCTATCCTAGTATACTCCCTTATCTTGCTTCTTATAAGAAAATATGTAGTATGACCATTGCTGCTAACGTTTATCACCATTAGAATGAAGGTATAAAAGAATTATCTTTTGTAAGGATACTTTGTTTGCAGAACAGGTGAATGGATAACGTCAGATTTTTAATTATAATTTATTTACAATTTAGCTCCTGTCAGCATCCGCCTATGACGGTAAGTACACAGTTTATTTCATTTTGTGCATGTATCATGCTTTAGGCAGTTTTTATCTAATATTAGCTCACTCAATGATATTAGGCAGCCTTGCGTCAGATGCAAAGTAAGCAAATGTCATCTCTTTAAGTAAACTGAAAACATGAAGTGAATCGTTTTCCTTTGATGAGTCTTGACGATTAAAATAGGAGGAAACTTTTAGAATCGTATTTCATATCCCATCAACCGGAATTGCCAACTGATTTCTCCACGTTTTCTGTTCTGATATATGCACTGCAAATTTCTTGAAAAACAAGTGTTATATTTACGTAAAGCTCTAAAATGTGTGTGTGTTTTTTGTTTGTTTTTTTACTTAAACTCAAATTGCAAGTTTAAAACGACACTTCCGACTTCACTTGGGTACAAAAGCAGGTGAAACAAGTGTTCTCAACATGGACCGTTACATTTGCTTCCCTCAGGTGGGGGGTCAGCACTTGGCCACGCACACAGAACTTTCCAAGAAAACCATCTGCGAATTCTACCATCCAAAACTGCATCAAAAACCTGTTAACATTTTGACTGTTATGTTATCCTTTTTTCTTCTTCTTTTTCGTATCTGGGGAGAGGGGTTTAGTAGGAGAGAAAAATAACATTTTTCAGTACAAAAGAATGCCACTAGTCTCTTGTAGCTCGCACAATGTTTTATTGTTTTAACAACACCAAGAGAATCAGTAGTTGAGGTATATTGCTGGCGTGGGCTCAGGTTCGAATCACGTTCGGGTTGCTGGTTGTCCGCCCTTATGAATTAGTCTCAACCATCTATTTGTGTACTCATTTCATAAATCCATTCTCTGCATATTTGATCCTTAGTTAAAAGAAACGCATAATGGAACATTTTATTTAAGTGGTGTTTTATGCTTGTAGGTATATTTAAATTTGTCTTTTATTTTAAGAATTAAATGCAAAACTTTTCTGATGTTTCTGTGCTAAAATATACTTTAAAAATTTGGTTTATTTGTTTACATAGAATCTATGAATATCGATCTCTTACGACTTACCAGAAGTGTATTTAAAAAAGCCTCCGAAATTCCTTCTTTGCTAGTACAACAGCAATTAAATAAATTGATAAATAAAGGCAATTGTAAACATTTTAGTTAAATTCAGTTCCAGAGGGAAATATTTTTTCAAAAATATTTATTTTTCACAGGAAAGTTTTCTTAGGGCAATGTGACAGCAAGGAAAGCTTCAAAGACAAAATGTTATCCACAGCAAAACAGTTGAAGACACGGTTGAAAAGCATATCATCTGACTTGCACTGCTGTCAGTTCACTGACATATTCATGAAGTTCTGAATAAGTTTGCTAATGCTACAAAAAATTTGATTTTGTGTTTTGAATATGTTTGATCTTTCAATTATTTTCATAATTGTTAACTGTGATGTGTTAACAATTATAAGAAATATTGTAAAGCCCATTTACTACACAGATTATGGAGATTTCTGCCTCAGAAGCCAAAGAGTGTAGGCACTTCTTTGAAATAATTATCCTTTGCAATGTCTGTTGTTATAGATACGTGGCTGTATCTCGTTTGGAAGAATTCGAAATTTGAAGATATTAGAAGCTTTCGTCCCCTCTCAAAGAATGCTACGTCTATAAGGTCTGCGATCTACAATCTACGACTTTCTGAGTAAATGAAATATTCACAAATGATTATTATACAGTGCGAAGAATAAAAGTTTTCATCGTAAGCAAAAGCAGGTATTTAAAGGAGTTGTCTAAACCACGGCGTGGCACCTGTTGTTCTGGCTTACCTGTGTTTCTAGAAGCTGCCGTCGCCGCACTCCCGAGCAAACACACCACAACACAATTCCAAATCACTCGACGTCCCAACGCCGGGGAAGTCATCGTGTTTATATATCACAACACCAAACACCACCACCCGAAATCAAAACAAAATAGCGTAACACGTTGAGAAACAAGCTGTTTCTGTTATATGTGTCGCAGAGGTTTTCCTGGCAAGGTGAGTTCCTCGCAATTTCCTCACCGAACCACACACATCACTTCGAGTTTGTGATTGGTTGCGTCTGATTCGCGCACTCTACTTCACCAGCGAACACTTTAACCTCACTCCGGCACGGCCAAGAGCGGACTGACGGATAAGTTGCGGTCCCGCGTACGCCAGGGTTGTTACGGGGGAGGGGGGGGGGCTGCAGCGGGCCCCGGCATGAGCACTCAAATTTCACTCCGCAGGAAAATTACTGACCAAGGCTATACAAACAAGAATAACACCCAAAACTTCAACACTGAAATCTCTAGAATATAAAAAAATTGTGATTTTTTACATTCACAAGAATTTCTCTACCTACTCTATTCTTAAAAAGAGTATTCTAATCCGCATTAATCTGAATAAACACGTTCAAAAAATTGTTATTACATATTTCCTTGTAGATGCAAAGCAATAAGGAAAAACACAAAGCTTAAGTGACAGTTTTTTTTTTTTTCTCCCATAGAGCGTTCGGTTGCCTGCTGCTACTCAAGCAAAGAGTAGGAGCAAGAAAAAGAAAACGAGACTCCATTTAAAGAAAGTATAAGCACTTTATGGTTACACCGCTCGCCTCCCATCTAGGCGGCCCTGCGTCCGGATGTGGGATTCGTGGTGCACGAAGCGGCGTCTGGGAGGATTTGGGTTTTTTCCGGTTCCTCCGATTTCCCCCGCCACTCATTCAACCCATTGCTCCATTATCACCTTTCCAATCATCAATTTCGCTTACATTTCATATGATCCACTTTCTCATGTTATTGACTGGTGCCTCGTAACAGGTTCTCCATTCTGTGGTGACAGGCTTCTGGTCCCTAGGCATTGGCTTGTTAGTCCTAGGCGAGGGGTCAGTCCTACAAATACGGGGAGGGTAAGCCAATTTCGAAACGAATAAGTACTTTAAAGTTGAAACCAATCACAAGGAACGCCGGGCAAATAGTAACTCAAATTGTGTTTTGAGATTCTTTGTAGTAAGTAGGTTTAGCTACCTCTTAAGCGGGGATAATGAAAACCTTTATAAAGTAGTTTTATGTACATTTTCATTTATATAGCCCCCTTTTAACGTCATATCGAGGGATTTGCTTTAGAAACGTGGGTAGGTTCTTTACGTTGGGTTTATTTTCCTCAAACACACACACACACACACACACATACACATACATAGTTCCAGACTCTGTTGGGGGTAGGGATTAATTCTGGTAGGAATATCCAGCCGGGGATCGAACAGGGAACCTTCGAGTGAGAAGTCAGCTCGCTGACCACTCGACCACAGAAGCAATCAAAATGATTTGTCTCTTTAGCTTATCTAGAAAAAATAGTTCCTTGCGCAGCAGTTTTCAAAATTTTGGAACAAAATCTCATATTTCCATTCCAGGGCAAACATTAAAAAAAAATATCGGATGTATTTGAAACTAATCATCACTGTAGGAAAAGGCATGATAAATTATTCATTCATACTTTTTTCATTGTTTTTGTACGTTTGATAATATAAATAAATAATTGATTTCATTTACTTAGAAATGTAATTCAATAAATTGTATTTATTATCATATTAAGGATCTCTGGTGGAAAAATCAAACTGATTTGTTAACATGTGCACCTAAGGGGTAGAAACATTTACATGTGTTGGAGAATATATTCAGCGAAACACGCCTTTAATATTTGAAGTGTCATTTGTTACCATTAAAACTCCCATTTTAAAGGTCACGTGACAAGTGTTTAAATTGCAAATGGTTGCAAATAACTCCGGTATATTAATCTACGAGGACCAGGATGTGTTAAAATTAAAATATCTTATGTGTTTCATTCACATGACTTTCTCTACATCTCTGTAACAAATTATTGTTAAAAAGCTTATTCTTCTACTAGGTATATACTTTATAA
The DNA here is from genome assembly GCA_030762935.1 of Hymenopus coronatus. NCBI lineage: Eukaryota > Metazoa > Arthropoda > Insecta > Mantodea > Hymenopodidae > Hymenopus > Hymenopus coronatus. Next base: position 16,307,768 of record CM060896.1, read on the forward strand.
TAAGCGAGATAAATATTGGCAGAAATTGTCTTAAGTATTTTCTTGCTTTTAAGGAGAGGGAAAAGTGAATACCCAGGTTAAAACGATAGTCGAATCTTTTAAAAGCTGCTTTACGCGTGATTGAAATCCGTTTCTATGCAGGGCCAAAAGGGTACAAATTTCCTTGTGAGAAAAGTTTAAGCATTTTAAATCTAACAAATAACAAATGTATATGACATAAATTGTGTGGTTTAACGTGATCTACTTTTTGTGCAGCAAGTTTCTATCTAATACGGTTTACCGATCACGCAAAATTCATTCAGAATAAAGATGTCTTTAGAGGCTATTCCCAGAAAATTCAGGCTAGGTATTTTATTTGCCATATAAATATATTTAATATACGACGTTTTAATCAAAATCGTTAGAGCTATTTTTGAGAAAATGAAAATGTTCAAAATATTTTTTGTGTAAAGGGAAGTTTGGACTGGGGGAATTTTTCTCAAAATCTTCGTATCGCATCCCTGGAAAACACTAAACTTAAATATCAAGATTGGTATTTTATCGTGTTCAAGACACACGGACCTTTTTCTAAAAATCTGATGTGCTCCATTCACATCACTTTCTCTATATCTCTACAACAATTTATTGTTAGAAAGTTTATTTTACTTTATGTTAATCGAGAAAAAATAGCAGAAATAGTCTTATAACTTGCTTCCTTAAAAGTAGGAGCGAAATAAGGGAGTAACATAGATTAAACTGAAAGTCAAAAGCTGGTTGCTTGTGACTGAAGTTCCTTTGTTTGTGAGGACAGGAGTTGACAAATTCCTGTATGAGGAAATTATAAGTTTTTACTTTCTCTATAGGCACTAAGTACATAGTGTATAGAGAATGTATTGCACTCCATCAACAAATTCGATACCGAGATTTCACCGGAAATATATGTTTTAGGGTCCCCTTTAGCTAAAAAAAAGCATTTTCGGAAACAGGTGTGTGTGTGTGTGTGTGTGTGTGTGTGTGTGTGTGTATGCGCGCGCGCGCGTGTGTGCGTCCGTGTGTCTGTGAACACGATAACTCAAAAACGAAAAGTAGGTAAAATACCAATCTTGGTATTTAAGTTTAGTATCTTCCAGGGATGCGACACGAAGGTTTTGAGAAAAATCCCCCCACCACAAACTACCCTTTACATGGAACTTTTTTTCGAAAATTTTGATTTTCTCAAAAATTGCTCTAACGATTTTGATTAAAATTTCGTATATTAAAGATGTTTATATGACAAATAAAATGTATATCTTGAATTTTCTGGGAATAGCCTCTGAAGAGTAGTTTATTCTGGATGAATTTTACTAAATTTTGAATAACTGCTAAACCGTAAGAGATGGACAAAAACTTACTAGACAAAAAATGTAGAGCACGTTAAAACACACAATTTATATTATATACATTTTTTTTCGTGGAGTTTGTCGTTTTTGTGATATTCCTTATTTTTGGTTTCTGCTATGAAAAACTTATACATTTCTCATACACGAATTTGTCAACTGCTGTCCATACAAACAAAGGAACTTCAGTGACATAGCAACCAGCTTTTGATTATCACTTTAACCTATGGTACTCCCTTATTTCACCTCTACTTACAAGGAAGCAAGTAATATGACTATTTCTGCTAATGTTTTACTGATTAGCGTGAAGTTAATACAAGTATAAGCTTTTAAGAATAATTTGTTGCAGGGATATAGAGAAAGTCACTTGAATGGTACACATCAGATTTTTTAAAGCTGAAACCAAAAACAAGGAATATCTAAAAACGATCAACTCCACGAAAAAAATGTACATATATGACATAAATGGTGTGTCTTAACGTGCTCTACATTTTTTGTGTAGTAAGTTTTTATCTATCTCTTAAGGTTTAGCAGTTATGCAAAATTCCGTAAATTTTATTCAGAATAAAGTAAGCTTCAGAGGCTATTCCCAGAGAATTGAAGATATACATTTTATTAGTCAGGTAAATATCTTTAATATACGATATTTTAATTAAAATCGTTACAGTCATTTTTAAGAAAATCTAAATTTTCGAAAAAAGTTCCATGTAAAGGGTAGTTTCGGGTGGGTGGATTTTGCTCAAAATCTTCGTGTAGCATCCCTGGAAGATACTATACTTAAATACCAAGTTTGGTATTTTACCGACTTTTCGTTTTTGAGCTATCGTGTTGATAGACACACGGGCCTATTTCTAAAAATGCTTTTTTTTGGATACAGGGGAACTTAAAGGTGTATTTCTGTTGAGATCTCGATATTGAATTTTTGGTTGGAGTGCAACACCTTCTCTATACACTATGTACACAGTAGGAATGTGTGGAGAAAGTAAAAATCAACATTTTCAAAAATGTTGGTCAATGTTCACAAGTGACGGGACGGGCCGTTAAGAAACACTGCTAAACAAAAGGTCTGAAAATGATGAACTTAACGTAAAGATAATAATGATTCCCGATCGGTAGCTGTTTTATTACTTCATGTTATGTTTCGTGCCGATTGGTTCTGATTACCACGTGACATCAAATATAACGTAACGGAAAGGAAAGGTTTGACAATGCCAAACTCTTAACGAATTCGCACCAAGTTCATCACACACAAATACATACACACCGCCCTTTTTACTTTCTCTATACGTACTATGTACATTGTGTATAGAGAAGGTATTGCACTCCACCCAAAAATTTGATACTGAGATTTCACCGGAAATATATGTTTCAGGGTACCCTTTATCCAAAAAAGGCATTTTCAGAAAATGGTTCGTGTGTCTGTGAACTCGATAACTCAAAAACGAAAAGTCGGTAAAATACCAACGTGGTAAGTTTAGTATCTTCCAGGGAAGATTTTGAGAAAAATCCCCCACTCTAAACTACCCTTTACATGGAACTTTTTTTGAACATTTTATTTGCTAAAAAATAGCTCTAACGAGTTTGTCAACTCCTGTCCATACAAACAAAGGAACTTCAGTCACATAGCAACCAGTTTTTGACTATCACTTTAACCTATGGTACTGCAGAGGTTTATTCTTGGCGTCGTTATGGTACCATCTGGTAAGACAGGAATTCGGCTAGGGACCCTTAGAGAAACTATTGGAGGCTTGGGACTCGATGATTGGCCCAGGCGGTATCAAACTGAAGTCGTTAGGGACTCCATTGTTAGCGCTCGTCGTGGCTCGGACCTGTTGGTCCTCCAGGGCTCTCGCTCAACACTCCCTGGGATCTCGTAAGTAACAAGGTATCGCAAGGGCACTCTGCCTCAGAGACAGAGTATACGTGAATAATCATAATTCTATGGCTAGTGCCAAGTATCGTTTTGTACCTACTTTCAATTGAAAGAATATGGTATCCATTTAATCCTAAGCTTATTGCAGGATTTGAGGATCTTCTTGTACTCTCAGTATATATTTCATCCTAATCTTATTGCTGAGCATCTTCTTGTACTTACACTAACTTTCTGACGAAAGACAATAATGGTTGACAGTATTCCTATATACACATTAGCTCCAATTCCACAAAGCGCACGTGTTAGATGATGTGTTTCCAAAAATGGTAGCAAAGTGCACAGTTGGAAAGGAATACCAATCTTTGCACATTCATTTAAATAAAGTTTTAGAGTAAAATACATACAGCAGTTATTAAATAAAGATGTGTAAAGCTTCAAGTAATTATATATATTTCAGTAGCTGCTGGTGACTTAAATGACAGGAGTTCACCACTTTTACTGCTTAATGAAGTTTACCTTTCCAAATAATTTGACTTTCTAAATTATTTAAAATATATCAATAGTTCTAAAATTAGCTTAAAATGATCCTGAAGACGTTGATAGGTTTGAATCTCCTGTAGAGGTATGTTTATAGAGAAAATCCATCCTCCTTTCCTTTTTCGTGGCGAATCTGTCTATGACTATCGTTGAAATGTGGAAGCTTGTGGATCATTTCCTTTTCAATGGATAGCATGGCAAGAGCAGACAACCTATCTTCATCCATGGTGCTTCTAAGAAATGTTTTGATCCGCTTCAAAGTGGAGAAACACCTCTCTGCTTCACACGTTGTCATTGGGACAGTAGCTACCAATTTCAGCAATTTCATAACTTCTCCAAAGGGTTCTTGAAGGGTTTTTTCAATTAAAAACTTCAGAAGTGCTACTGAACTTTTCATTTCCTGAAAATCATCTCGAAAATAAATGACCTGTAGTTCTGTTTTTAACTTAGGTTTATTTAAAATGGATAAGACTTCACAACAGCAGAAAGCATTTTTTCAGGAAATTTATTCTTTAGTGTAGGGAAGAAGTGATGGTTAAGTAAATTAGAGGCCAATAATTAGCTGGAGAATTCAAACCTTTGTTTGCTGTGTTGAATTATTATGTCACATACTTCTTTAGCTGCTACATTCCTTGTTGTGTACACGTCCTCGCATCTTCTTTTTGCTACATTTGGCTCTTCCTTGATTATGATATCAACATTGTCTCTAATTTTCGAAATTTCATATTCGAATGCTGCTATTGCTTGCTTTATTGATACAGGATCAGTGGTGCGCTTTTGTAATTGGCTTTACAAGATATCCACGTAGGGCATTATTTTATAAAATACCTCTAACCAAAAGGAAAATGTTGGCTGTTGCAGTTTCAACCTTAGACCATAGGCTTGATTCACAGTTGTCGTTTGGCTGCTGGTGTCTTCAATTTGTTGGAGACATTCCAGAATGTCCTCTTTATTTTCATGAATTGTAAGAACTGTTCTGGATTTAAACTTCCTTCTTGTGGTTGATCCCTGAGGGACTCTTCGCTTCACAATTGCATCTAGAATAGCCACTTTTTGAGGTGAATGAGAGAGGAATATTGGCACTTCTGCAATAGTATTGAAAAACAGTTTTACATGTTTATTTTGACTGGTAGCTTGGGTAAGAATTAAGTTCAATTGCTGAGCATAACAATGCACATAATACGCGAAATGTTACTCTTCTCTTACAATCGTTTGCACCCCTGCATGTTGACCGAGCATGACACTAGCACCATCATAACTTTGAGATATTACTTTTTCTTTCTACAACATCGGCGAGGACATTTTTAATGCAAGCTGCTAGGGAGGAAGCGCCATTACCAGGTGGATTTAAAAATGTCCAAAATCTTACAACAGGCTCTCCAATAGATAACAGATAACGAAATACTATAACTAATTGAAATTTAGAAGATACATCAGATGTTTCATCTGCAATCACAGACACGAAATCTGCCTTGGCTATTTCAGCATTAATTTCCTCACGACACACATGTAACATACATTCTAGTAAATCATTTTGTATATCCTTGGATGTGCCCTTAAAGACTATAACATTGCTCGTGTGCTCTTTTACAACTGCATCTAAAGCTGAAGTAAAATTTATTAGCCCTCTGAGTATTCCAGGATTGTTAGATTCTGCTGTTTCACCATGTCCACGTAGGGCAAGTTCAAACTCACCGCAGAACTTAATACAATCAATTATTTTGGAAAGAACATAGCGATTTTTCCTTAACGTTGTCATTGTGTCTTTCTATGTTCTGTCTAAAAGCCGAGCTAAGTTGCCGCCTAATTTCCGTTTTTCCAAGGACTGATAAATCTAAATAAGCATTCTTATGTGCAATAGACTCCTCGTGCTTTTTAATTTTCTGTGTTAGATGACTTAGATCTGACACATCAAGGCATGTCCAGTTTGTATCTTTGCCCTTAGCAAACAGTAAGCACGGAAAACAAAATAGCTTATTTGTAGTAATGCAACCGCAAATCCAACTATTTCTTTTGTATATATTTACATTGAAAGAAAGACCTGCAAAATGTCTTACCTCGGCTGGTTTGTGCTTGTTTTAATTCGAGCTGAGGTATTCGCCTGCCAAGCTTCTTAACTTTACACTTCTCTTCCAAGCTTAAAGCTGTGAAGTTTGTTTTTAATAGGTATTGAACGCTGATCATTCTTCTTTGAAAACAAACTCGAACAGATGAATATGCACATGAACAACAAAGCACAAGTATATTACCGTATGCACTGTTACATATGTATTGTTTAATGAATCACTCTATTACAATGAAAACACACGTGCTATTTGTTGCAGACCTGTAGCTTTTCATTTCGGATTAATTCGTGCGTTTCCGCCAGAGCCGACTCGAAGCAGAGCTGGTCATCACTCCAGCTCAAATCCAGTATTGTTAGCGACGTTTCCCCCTACCCCTCTCCATCGAAGAAGCACCGACAAACTTATTCTCGGAGGTTCAGAAGAGAGATTGAACCCGGGCAGCGCGTTGGAACGTTTGCGGCTATTGCAAAGACTTGAAGGCTTTTCATACGATAAAATAGTTTGAAAATGCAAATAAAATGAATAATACGAGAAAGAATAATTATGTAAATTATAAATTTATGTATTTTAAAATGCAACTTTTTTTTCCGGGGGTTCACTGAACCACTGAACAAATAGGACGCGCCGCCCCTGATATCTTTATATATAATTTTTCTGTTCATGTGTAACTGAACTCCTCCTAAACGGTTGGACCGATTTTAATAAAATTTTGTGTGTGTTTAAGTGGATTCGAGAATGGTTTACATTCACAATTCCATCCAATAATAATACTTTTATAGTTAATTTTTTAGTTTTCTTTGTTGTTAATTTTTGTATAATTTACATTGGATCCGGCAGGCAGCGCTGCGATCGCGATATAGAAATATTTGAAGATTTTTATATTACTTTCAGTTAGACCCGGTTGTTGGTGCTGCGATCGCATTTAAGTAAATTTCCTGTTAAGTTTGTTACTTTTTCGCACATTGGTACTTCTGTTGTACCTTAGTGTTCTTATTATTGCGAAATAAATTCTGCGCTAATTGAGAATATTAAATTAAAGTGTAATTAATTTGCGAAGCGTTTTGCAGTGTAATAAAAATTATACATTGTGCATGTTGTTAATTTTGGATGATTTAAATATTATCCGGCAGCTAGCGCTGCGATTACGGTATCGAAATATTTGAAGATATATTTTTTAATTTCGATTAGACCCGGTAGTGGGTGCTACGATCGGATTCAAGGAAATTTCCTGTAAGTTTGTTACTTTTTCGTACATTCGTTACTTTCATCGTAGCTTGTTGTTATTGCATTGAAATAAATTCTGCGCTAATTCAAAATATTAAATTAAAGTGCACATATGCAGACGAAGTTAGCGCATGCTTAAAAGGATCATACTCTGGCGAAGTGTCAGTAAATTATGCCTTGCCATAAATATGCGCGTTCAACTCCAAAATGATCCACTGGCATTGGCATTCTCGAACAATTGCTGAACATTGGCAACGGAAAAATTCAGCTGCATGAAACTACACAATCTGTTCGACTCCCAGAACACTTTTGTTACATGGCGGCTTCCAAAGATGCTTTGATTGAAAGTATATTTCCAAATGTACAAGCTAATTACACTAGTCGTGAGCGAGCTGTTTTGTTCGCAAAAGTCTAGATGTCGATGCAATTAATTGTAAAATACAACAGTCACTGCCTGCCAACGACTGCTGTTTCAAAGCTAGCGACGCTGTTGTCGATCCTAACGAAGCTGTCAACTATCCTCTTGCATTCACTTGATTTATCTGGAATGCAACCATATAATTTGCTATTGAATCATTCTGCTTAGAAATTTGAATGCACCAATGACATGCGATTGGTCATAAAAATAAAAAAATCTGATGTGTTCCATTCACATGACTTTCTCTATATCTCTGTAACACATTATTGTTAATAAGCTTATCTTTTATTTATTTCACGCTAATTGAGAAAAATTAGCAGAAATTGTCTTATTTCTTGCTTTATTGTAAGTAGAAGCGAAATAAGGGAATACCATACGTTAAAGTGAAAGCCAAAAGCTGGTTGCTATGTCACTGATGTTCCTTTGTTTGTATGGACAGGAGTTGACAAATTTCTGTATGAGAAAAGTATTAGTTTTTCAAAGCTAAAACCAAGAAAAAGGAATATCTCAAAAACGATCAACTCCACGAAAAAAATGTATATAACATAAATTGTGTGTTTTAACGTGATCTAGATTTTTTTGTATGTTAAGTTTTTGTCCATCTCTTACGGTTTAGTAGTTATGCACAATTCATCCACAATAAAGTAGTCTCTAGAGGCTATTCCCAGAAAATTCAAAATACACATTTTATTTGTCAGGTAAATATCTTTAATATATGATATTTTAATCAAAATCGTTAGAGCCATTTTTTAGAAAATCAAAATTTTCGAAAAACGTTCCATGTAAAGGGTAGTTTCGAGTGGGGGGATTTTTCTCAAAATCTTCGTGTCGCATCCCTGGAAGATACTAAACTTAAATACCAAGTTTGGTATTTTACCGACTTTTCGTTTTTGAGTTATCGTGTTCACGGACACACGGACACACGAACCTTTTTCTGAAAATGCTTTTTTTGGATACAGGTGACCCTAAAACATATATTTCCGGTGAAATTTCGGTATCGACTTTTTTGGTGGAGTGCAATACATTCTCTATACACTATGTACATAGTGCGTATAGAGAAAGTAAAAAATGATTGGCAATGTTCTTGAAGCTGCTATTTTGAACGGCAAGTTTCTACCGAGGATTCCTATGATTTTTTCAGACTCGACCACTCCATTCAAACGTCCAACTCCAATTCGCTTGGATTTGTAATGACTATTAATAAGTCACAAGGCCAATTATATGTTGTGTGCTCAGGAGTTGGCAAACCTTCAAGTTTGTTTGTTTATACCCCTCAGGAATAAATTAAATATATTGTATATCAAATTGCATTACGATAGAAAGAAACAAATGTGATTCCTGATAATATTAAGTATATATCTAAAGATGTATTTTTTGTACATTAAAAAAAATATAGCTGTCATAAAAATGATTTGAGTTTTTTCTTTCTTACTATTAATTAAAACAGTTTTAAGTTTATATTTAACACATTTAAGCTTATAGAATACAGATATACTAACACGTAATTGATATGAAAAGTTGTCATAGCTGTACGCGTAATGGCGTCAGGTATTTCAATTTTTTTTTAACGCATATTTTCATCAAAATGGTCCAATTTATTTAATAAATGTTGTACTTTTCGGATTTAAAATTTTTGAACAGGACAACGTCTGTTGCGTCCCTAGTGTATATGTATCTGAAGGTTAGTTTTAATATGGTACATAAATCAGTTTATAGTTTTGTAGTAACATTTAACTAATTTGTTAACAATTATTTTTAAAACATAGTTGAAATTTAACATGCTATAATATAAAATATACACCATTTTCGTAAATGAAATGTAAGGTTGTAATATCTTAGATATATTGAGAGCGTTTGTCTTGCAACACATTGCGTATCAGTATGGTGTTAAGTCGTATCCGCTTGTCACTGCATTTTATTATTTGGGTTTTATTCATTAAAACATTACACCTCCAGACCTTGGGGTGGGGAGGGGAGGGAAAAATCTCCAACCGGGTTTCGAACCTGGGACTCCTTGCACAACAGTGAGATGCTCTATCGGAGTAGACTAATTGTAATATTTTACAGACAGTGAGAAAAGTATAGAACGTCTTTGGAATGGCCATCACCACAAAGATGCTACCTGGAGCAAATTGCGTTGTTTAGCAAAATCTAATTGTTCCCTTTTTACTTTTTTCTTTCTCTTTCTTTCCATCCCCCCTTAAGATTTTTACTTATCTCTTACGGTTTTTCACTTATAAAATTTGATATACTATTTCTAAAATGATTTTTTTTATTCAGACGTACTATTTCCGGTGAAATCTTGACCTTGAATTTCTGGATGGAGTACTTCCTTTACTTATTTTAAGTACGCGCGTAGTAGGTATGATTTTGAAGTTGAAAACCTATAAAGTATTTGATAATTCAAACCTCTAATAAAGAATATATAGTAAATAGTTACTGCCACAAAAATACTTTATTTCACAGCTTTGTGCTATTTAAAGAGATGTCATCTTGTGCCAAAGTTTTCATCAGTTATAAAAAGATGTGTTCCATTCACATCACTTTCTACAAACAAACTATTCTGACAAAAGGCTATTCTTCTGTCTATTTCATGCTAATAGAGATAAATATTAGCAGAAATTGCCTTATTATTTGCTTCCCCGTAATAAAATGGAAATAAGGGAATACACTAGGCTAAATCTTCTAAAATATGTTATGCGATGACATTGAAATTCAGTTCTCTTTACATGACCGGAAATAAAACAAAAGAGATGAAACTATAAAGAGTAAAAGTATATGAGTTTTAAAACTGAAACCAATATCAAGGAATATCTCGGAAATGGTTAACTCTACAAAAAATATGTACATAACTGACATATATTGTTTCTTTTAACGATATCAAAATGTTTGTATTTGTATACTCTTACGGTTTATATGTTGAAATTTAACGGAGAGAGGGCCTTCACAGGCTATTCCCAGAAAATGTAAGATAGGTATACATTTTATTTGTCATTTAATAACTTTAATATATGGCGTTTTAATCAAAATGTGTATCCATTTTTGAGAAAATGGAGCATTTCTACATATATTCCATGTATAGAGTAGTTTGGGGTGGGGTATTTTCCTGAAAATCTTCATATTGCATCTTTTTAAGATACTTAATTTAATTACCAAGTATGTAACTGGCTTTTGTTTTTATACATACACAAAGTGGACCGCTCTCTAAAAATAATTTTTTTTATTTCAGATGGCGTCAAAACATGTGTCTCCAATGAAATCTCTGTATCGAATTTTTGCGTGGAATGCTATATCTCCTCTCTTTTTATGTTCATTGTGCATATGTGATAGAGAAATTAAACATTAATTAAGACAAACGTCATGCCTATTGTCACAAAATTCAAGATATGGGTTTTATTTGTGACATAATACTTAAATATTTGTTCCAAACTGTTAGTGTTACATTTTGAAAAACAAAACCAATTTCGCGAGCTGACTTCTCACCCGGAGATCCCGGGTTAGATTCCCGACTGGGGCGGGGAATTTTTCTTTAACCACAATCATTCCCTGTCCCCCACAGAGTCTGGAAGTATGTATGTAATGTGTATGTGTATGTGTGTTTGAGGAAAATAAAAAAGTATTTAAAATCCAACGTAAAGATCCTACAGACAACGAGTTGTTTCTAATGCAAAGCGCCCGTTATGACCTTAGACGTTAAAGGGGGCTAAATGAATGAAACAATAAATAAAAAGTAATAATAAAAAAATAACAGTTTCACGTAAAGGGTAATTTGGGATGTAAGATTTGGTTGAAAATCTTCGTGTCGCATTTTGGATGAAGCTGAACTTAAATACCAAGTTTGATATTAACTGTCTCTTGACTTTTGAGTTATGGTGTTCACAGATTCATACACAAGGACCCTGTTGTAAAATTTACTTTTTATTCAAGACATGTATTTTGTGGAATCATGGAATGGCATTTTTGGAGGAATGTAGAGGTTTCTCTATTTCCTGCTTACGTAGTAGAGAAAGTAATAGTTAAGAACACTGCTTGTTCAGTATATGCAGAAAGAATACTTTATGGTCATCAAACCGTCATCACTCGTCTGAGAATTGGCCACACAGCAATGACTCATGCCTACTTGATCACCAAAGACGTCCAACCTCAGTGTACAACTTGCAATACTCCACTGACTGTGTCTCACATATTTTCAGAATGCCGCCATTATAATCCCCAGAGGAAAAAGTACAAAATCACTGGTGATATAAAAGTACTAAATAATGAAACCATGTATAAAAATGTTATTATGTTTCTAAAAGCTATCAATATCTACATTTTAATCTAAAATCGCAATAAACATTAACACAGCTTTTATTTGCTTTCGTTCACGAAAATGTTATAAATATATTATAGATCATTAAAATTAAATATATCTGTACAGTTTAATATTACTCTATATTAACTTCATAAGAAGTAATTTTGTATTCATTGTTACCTGTTAATTAGCACAACTTTTATTATATTCCAATGTATCTTTATAACCATCCTGTAATAATTATTGTTATCACACTGTATCAGTGTTTCAGTCGCGACAAGACTCTTACGAGTCAAAGCGACTATAAATAATATTAATAAAAAAAAAAAATACATGATGGTTTGTAAAATGTTTAGGGTTCCAGGTTGCAGGATATCCGGCAGACGCCAGGACGCGCCATGTCCGACATCTTAAGGTAAATGGTCACTCTAACATGGCGCCAGTCTACCAGTAAACAGTCTTCAGAACATATGTCAACGTCTACCTGGCTACGCTTCCATCCTTGAACATGTCAGCATGTACCCACACTGAAATAGTTTCTGATGTGTTACACTCACATCACTTTCTCTGCAGACAAACTTCTTACAAAAGACTATTCTTCTTTCTACACCTTGCTAATCGAGATAAACATTAGCAGAATGTTCTTATTACTTACTTCCTTATAAGCAGAAGAGGAATACAGGGATACACTAGGCTAAAGCGATAGTCAAATGTTTTAAAAGCTGGTTGCTCTGTGATAATCATTGAAATTCACTTCTTTGCTTGGCCAGGAGTAAAACAAAAGAAAAACCTACGACTTCCTGTCTGAGAAAAGTACAAATATTTTGAAATTGAAACCAATAACAAAGAATATATTGGAAACGGTTAACTACACAGTAAATTGTGTGTCTTGACTAGAACTGCGTTTTTTACTTTCTCTACACGTACTATGTACATAATGTATAGAGAAGCTGTTGTATTCCACCCAAAAATTCGATACCGAGATTTCACCGGAAATACACGTTTTAGGGTCCCCTGTATCCAAAAAAGTATTTTCAGAAAATGGTCCGCTTGTGTGTCCGTGTGTTTGTGACGATAACTCAAAAACGAAAAGTCAGTAAAATACAAAACTTTGTATTTAAGTTTAGCTACGTCCAGGGATTCTACATGAAAATTTTGAGAAAAATCTCCCCATCCCAAATTACCCTTTACATAGAAAAAATGTCGAACATTTTGATTTTCTCAGAACTGGCTCAACCGATTTTGATTAAAATACCGTATTTTAAAGAAATATATATGGAAATAAAATGTCTATCTTGAATTTTCTGGGAATAGCCTCTAAACACCTCATTATTCTGAATGAATTTTGCTGAATTTTGCGTAATTGGTAAACCGTAAGCGATAGACAAAAACCTACTTCACAAAAAGCGTACATTACCTTCCTTAAAACACACAATTTATATCATATACGTTTTTTTCGTGAAATTGGCCGTTTCTGAGATATTCCTTGTTATTTGGTTCAGATGTAAAATACTTATTTTCTCACACGGAAAGTTGTAAACTCTTGGCCCTGCATAGAAATGGATTTCAACCACATGGGAAGCGCCTTTTAAAAGATTTGACTATCCTTTTAGCCTAGTGTATTCCTTTATTTCCCTTCTGCTTACAACGAAGCAAGTAATTAAGACAATTTCTGCTACTGTTTATCTCGATTATCATAAAGTGCAGTAAGCTTTTTTCTATCTCTTACGGTTTATCATTATGCGAAAGTCATTCATAAGGAAGTGGATTTGAAGATATGTATATTTTTATATGTCATGTGAATATCTTTAATATGCGGTATTTTAATCAAAATTGTTTGTTGAAGCACTTTTGAGAAAACATAATTTTCAATTTTTTTTTCAAATAAAGGGTAGTTTATGATGGTGAGATTTTTTTTTTTTTTTTTTTTTTATTCTCGTGTCGCGTGCTTGGGAAATATTAAACTCAACGTTCTTTTCGTTTTTGCGTTATGCTGTCCACACACACACATACACACACAAACACACACACACACACACACACAAAGTGTTGCCAGAAGCATTTCTCAAAATTTCGCCCGAATCATTAAAAAAAATCGCAAAGTTTCAGTTGAAGTCGCCCAATATTTTTATATAAATCTGCAATTTATTTCACTATTTTATATACACAAACACACACAATCTTAGAGTATTTTCAAAATATGAGAAGTCAGCTCGCTGACCATTTGAGGCCGTCATCGTATAGTGTTTTCAAAAGTCTGTATAGCGCTATCTGCTGAGCGACTGTTAAAATAAAAGAATCTAGCGTCTTGCTCTCACAGGTTATCTATTCATTCTTGTATGAATTTATATCAAAAACGTATATTTTTCATCTACTCCATGTTAATCCAGATAATCGTTCGCAGAAATTAGCTTATTACATATTTTCTTGAAGGTAGAAGGAGATTAGGGGAATGCAGTAGGCTTTAAAGAGTTGGTCCTTATGTGATTTGACTGTCAGTTCTGTTTGAATAGCCAAGAGAAACGAACAAAGACGTCCGCCCCTTTCTTCTAAAATGCAAACTAAGAACTAGGAATATCTGGAATTGGTTAACTTCACAGGAAATTTTAACATCTACATTTTTGTTAGTAAGATTTTGTCTATGTCTTACGGTTTGTTCCCCTTTTTGGAAAGTCCTTTTGAATGAAGAGGGCTTGGGAAGCTTTCTCAGAAAATATACATTTTATTTGCAATATAAATCACTTTAATATATGATATTTTGATCAAAATCGTTAGAAACATTTTTAAGAATATCGAACATTTTAAAAATCTTCCATGTAGAGGGCCCCCCCCCCCCTGGTGACAGAACGTTCTTCGTGTCGCACCTTTGGAAGATGCAGAACATAAATATCAAGTTTGAGATTTAATCGTTTCATTTTAGAGTTATGCTATTCACAGACACAAGCAAACGCACTCGAAGACGAGATTTCACTGGAAATACTCATTTTAGGGCCTCCTTTATTCAAAAAAGGCAGTTTCGTAAAAAGATATATGTTAAACATATGTATGGGCACGTGACATTGAGCGCTTTAACTCAAAAACGAAAAGTCGATAAAATACTAAACTTGATATTTAAGTTCAGCATTTTCCAAGGATGCTACACGAAGATTTTCAGGAAAAGTCCCCACCCTAACTACGCTTTGGAAAACGTTTCGAAAAATTTAATACACTCATTACAACACACAGTTTATGTAGGTAATATACATTGTTTTAGAAGAGATAACCATTTCCGAGGCATTCCTTGTTGTTGGCTTCAATTTTAAAATTCTCTCAAACTGCAATTTATCATTCCTGTTTCTTTTGTTTTACTCCTGGTCATGCAAAGAGAACCGAATTTCAATCAGATAGCCAGAACTATAGGGTTCTTCATTTAAAACCTAACGGGCGCACGGTATTTCGCCTGTGCGCGATTGGGTGTGCGCGTAAAGCATGTGTAGCACTCAGCATTTACAGTCTGCTGTACGATTAAGCATCTAGCGCTAACTCACATAAAACTCCAACTTTCCGATCATGAGGGATTTCTTGAGCGCGATGTGAAGCCCAGTACCGTGTTATGAGGTGAAACCACACCTCGTCGGAAAAGAACAGCAGCTGTGGATCAATTAAACCGCCATTCACTGGGTCGCCTTGTTTTAAAGAATAACACTTGTACACTTATAACGTTTTAATAATTCATTGCTCTTTGTGTAGAAGACTCTGAAACTCCCACCTGTTGTGCTAATTTTTGGATGGATTTTGCTGGTGCTTATGTTGTCTAACTCTTCCTCTGTTAAAACTGTACTTTACGTTCTTTGATTGCTACAGAACCATTGGCTTCGAATTTCTTCAAAATCTTGTGAATTGTAAATGTGGAAGGAGCCACTTCACCAGGGAACTTGTGAATATACTCTGTGTAAACACGGCTTGGTGATGCCTTGCTCTAGAGTCAATCGCCTGTGTATGATGGTGGTCGACGCTAGCCCGCGGTAATGGGGAATCCAGCAAGGGCTCGGGAGAGGTTAAAGTCTGTGTGCTCCGTTAGGGTTTAAAAGATATCACTATCGTATTCGCTCCCTTCCACTTAAAAGGGACAAAGTAATAAGACCATTTATGCTAATGTTTATCTCGATTAGCATGAGCTAAACGAATAATCTTTTCTAAGAATAGTTTGTTTGCAGAACAGGTAGAGAAAGTCATGTGAAAGGATAACATAATATTTTTTATCATTATTCTAAAATCTCAAAATGTGTGTTTTCGTCGAAATCTTGGTATCGAATTTTTGGGTGCAACTCTAAATGCTTATTTTTGGGATGGGGCTAAAACACATTTTCTGGTGAGTATCGACACTGAATTTGTTAATGGAATACAATACTTGCCCGCCTGTTTTTATAGTGCGGTGGTAGAGCTTTGGCCTCACATGCAAGAGATTCTGTGTTCAAATCTCGGTTAGGAAATGTTACCGGATAATGTTTTTGTGGGCTTTTCCCTTATCCTGACTGTCAGATAACTGTGAACTCTATTAGTCGTCCTCCGTGGTGTAATGGTTACCATGTATCCATGTATCCAAGGTGGCGGGTTCAAACCCGGCGGAGGACGATGGATTTTTTCGTGTGTAAAAATCCTTAACAAAGGAAGAAAAGCCGTGGGTCCCGTATCGTAGATTTACGGCACGTAAAAGAACCTCAAGCCTGATAGAGAGGCCTCTGAGCAAAATTAAGCGGTCTTTCACGCCCAGTATAGAATGGGACGCTGAGAACCAAAGCAGTTAAAGAGCGTCCATAAATAAAACACCATTTCCATTTCATTTTGCAAATTCTATTGACATCAGGCTCGTTTGAGCATCATTTTACCCATTTCATTCATCGTGCGGTATGACGTTAAAGGACGTAAAACAATTAAATTTCTTTTATACGTAGCATACAAGGTAGAAAAACATCTGATGTGTTCCATTCACATAACTTTCTATAGCTGTTCCATATAAAACTATTCTTGTAAAAGAGTATTCTTTAATCCACATGATGCTAATCGAGATAAACATTAGCAGAATTGGTCTTATTACTTGCTTCCTTGTAAGTAGAAGGGAAATAAGAGAATGCATTAGGCTAAAGCGATTTTAAAAGCTGGTCGTTGTGTGAAACAATTGAGGTTCGGATCGCTTTGCATTGTGCCGATTGAGAAAAGCTGGGTAGTTTAAAATTGAAACCAAAAACAAAGGACATCTTGAAAACGGACAACTCTATAAGAAAAACCTATATGACATAAATTAATCTTTTAATGAGATCTGCGTTTTTGTGTTCTAAGTTTTTGTCTATCTCTTACGGTTTAACCGTTTTACAAAATTATGCAAAAGTCACCCAGAATAAAGAGGTCTACAGAAGCTATTCCCAGAATATTCAAAATATTCATTTTATTGCTGAGTTAAATATCTTTAATAGACATTTTAATCAAAATCGTTAGAACAAGTTTTGAGGAAAACATAATTTTCAAAAATTGTTGCAGTATAGGGTAATTTGTGGTGGGGGATTTTCCTGAAAATCTTCATGTCGCATCCTTGGAAGATACTGACATAAATACCAAGTTTGGTATTTACGGTATTTTCGTTTTTGAGCTATGCTGCCAACCTCACACTTCCGTTTTTCGGAATCAGGGTATCTCAAAACATATTTCCGGTGAATTCTCGAATAGAATTTTTCGGTGGAATACATTACCTTCTCTAGCTACTATATATCTTGTATGTACATACGTCTAGAGCAAGCAATAATAAAAAATAAAAGATAAAACTCACATGGCTTTCTCTACATCTTCCATAAAAACCTTCCTTATAAAAGCGCATTGTTATGCTAATCAAGATAAACATTGCCAGAATTTGTATATTTGCTTGCTTCTTTGTAAGTAGAGGATTATAAGGGAACACACTAGGTTAAAGCGATAGCCAAATCTTATGAACGCCGGTTGAAACAATTGAAATTCCTTCTCTTTGCTTGCTAGTAGTAAACAAACGAAAGGCGAAAAGAAAAATGTCAAGTTAAGTAATTCAAAAGTGAAGCCAATAACAAGGAATATCTCGAAAACAGTTAATTTTTTTTTTTAAAAAAAAGTATATAACATAAATTAGGTGTTCTCGTGAGATCTAATTTTAAGTGAAGTAAGTTTTTGTCTGTCTCTTACAGTTTATCACTTATACAAAAGTCATCAAGAATGAAGAGGTCTTGTTCAGAGATCATTCCCAGAAAATTCAAGATATACATTTCGTTTTCCATTAAAATATCTTAAAAATATGGTATTTTAATAAAACTCATGACAGCCATTTTTGAGGAATTCAAAATGTTAAAAAAATATTCCATATAAAGCGTACAAATTTGATATGTAACAGACTTTTCTTTTTACTTTCTCTACACGTACTATGTACATAGTGTATAAAGAAGGTATCGAATTGCACCCAAAAATTCGATACAGAGATTACACCGGAAATAAATGTTTTGGGACCGCTGTAAACAAAAAAGGACTTTTAGAAAAATGTTAGTGTATGTGTGTGTGTGTAAAAATGGCATTTTATTTATGTACGTTCTGTGACTGCAGTGGTTCTCAGCGTCCCATTCTAAATTGGGCGTGAAAGACTGCTTAATTTTACTCAGAGGTCTCTCTATCAGACATGAGTACCATAATACTACGACACGGGCCAAACGGCTTTACTTCCCTTCCGAAGGAAGCCATGCTAAGGACTTACACCCGAAAAAATCCACCGTCCTCCGCCGGGTTTGAACCCGCGACCTTAGGTGTATGAAGTTAGCATGGTAACCACTACATCGCGGAGGGTGACGTGTGTGTGTGTGTGTGTGTGTGTGTGTGTGTGTAGCTCAAAATCGTAAAGTCCGTTAAATACCAAACTTGATACTTAAGCTCAATCTTCCAAGGATGGGACACGAAAATGTTCAAGAAAATCCCCTTACCGCAAACTACCCTTTACATGAAAAAATTTCGTAAATTTTTATTTTCTGAAAAATGGCTGTAATGGTTTTGATTAAAATCTCTTATACTTTAGATATTTACATGACAAATAAAATGTATATCTTGAATGTTCTGGAAATACCTCTGAAGACCTCTTTATTCTGTATGATTTAATGAATTTTGCATAACTGGTAAACCGTAACAGACAGACAAAAACTTACTACACAAAAGTGTAGATCTCAACAAAACACACACTTTATGTCAATTTCATTTTTTCGTGGGGAAGGCAGTTTTCGAGATATTCCTTGTTATTGATTTCAGTTTTAAAATACTTAAACTTTTCTCATACGGGAACTTGTCAACGCTTGACCATGCAAAGAAACGGATTTCAATGCCATAGCAACCACATTTTAAAACATAGGACTATCGTTTAGCATAGTGTATTGCCTTATTTCGCTTATACTTATAAAGAATCTAAGTAATAAGACCGTTTCTGCTAATGTTTTAGCATGAAATGAATAGAGGAATAAGCTTATTAACAATAATTTGTTGCAGAGATGTAGAGAAAGCCATGTGAATGGAGCACATTAGTTTTTTTAGCTATGCTGTGCACAGACATACAGGTAGACACACACGGGCATGTTTCTAAAAATGCGGGGGTCTTGAAAGATGTATTTCCGGTGAAATCTTGGAATCGAATTTTTGGGTGGAATACAATATCTCATTGTATATACGGGCTAGAGAAAGTAAAAATGTCTGAAAAATATGTAGCTATGCCTAAACTCAAATCAAATATAATTCAGTTGTTGCTATAACCTTGGTGATAGGTTACAAAGTATGTGTTTGTCATTTAGAAAGGAAGATGCTTGTAGAAGCTGCCATGTTCGGGAACAGTTGAAGACAATGCAAGTGTTCCTTATAATGCCGCGTCAGCAAGAAAGGGGATCATACATTACTTAAGTGGGGGATGAAGATCAAACTTGTGCAAGCCAGAGCAGAAAGTGACGTAATTAATGAGAACCCTCAGCCAGAGTGTTAAATTTCTACCAGGGGTATCCAAATTACATGTAACATTTACTATAACTTTTATTTCTCTTCTCCTTCATTACCACGTCCATATCCGGACTTCTCGAAAATAACTCGTTTTGGGATTACTGTGGTGTTCCATTCACATGACTTTCTCTACATCGCTGTAACAATTATTGTTAAAAAGCATGTTGTGCTTATAACTTGGTCCCTTGTAAATAGAAGGAAAATGTGGGAATACACTAGGATAGAACGATAGTCAAATCTTTTAAATGTTGGTTGCCATGTTATTGAAATCCGTTCCAATGCAAAGCAAGGAGTTTACAACTTTCCCTGTGAGAAAAGTTTAAATATTTTAAATCTGAAACAAATAACAAGGAATATCTCGAAAACGGCCAACTCCACGAAAAAAAACATATGACAAATCGTGTTTTAACGTGGTTTACATTATTTTTGTTTATTTATTTTAGTTTACCAGTAACGCAAAATTCAATAAAATTCATTCATAATAAAGAGGTCTTTAGAGGCTATTTCCAGAAAATTCAAGATGTACATTTTACTCGTAAATACCTTTAATATACGGTATCTTAATCAAAATCGTTAAGGCTATTTTTGAGAAAATAAGAATTTTCGAAAATTTTTCCATGTAAAGGGTAGTTTGGGGTGGGGGGATTCTTCTCAAAATCTTTGTGTCGCATCTCTGGAAGATACTAAACTTAAATACCAAGTTTGGTATTTTATCGACTTATCGTTTTTGAGTCATCGTGTTCACACTCACACGGACACACACGGGCCTTTTTCTGAAAATTCTTTTTTTGGATGCAGGGGACCCTAAAGCGTGTATTTCCGGTGAAATCTCGTTGTCTATTTTTGGGTGGAATGCAATACCTGTACACTATGTACATATTACGAATAGAGAAAGTAAAAAGGAGCAGTTTATAAACATCTAAAGTGTTAAACTAATGTGTTCTGTATTCTCTATAGTCCATATTGTATATTCTTACAAAACTTTCTTTTTCTATCTCCTGTATTTTAATTGATATAAAGCTTTGCCTTACCCTGGGAAAGCTTTCCCTTAATTTCACATTTCCTTAAATATACAAATGAAATAGCGATCGATACTCAAATATTTAACACCTGAGTACTATATGCTGGCTTTAAAATTCCATACTCACTGGCCCTGTAGTTCAGTCGGTAGAGCTCCTGTCTGTTATGCTAAGGGTCACGGGTTCGATTAGGGGGGTGGGAAATTTTTCTGTACCCCAGAAATTTTTCTCCACCCTTCCCAGGATCTGAAAGTATGAAAGAGAGAGAGAGGGAGAGAGACAGAGTGTATGTGTGTGTGTGGTTTTTTTTTTATTATTATTATTGAAAATACAGTTCCGGAATCTGATCGGGACTCCGGCGCTATATACCCTACTTTTTATTCACCTTATTTGTTTACTTTGATTACTGCATTTCTGTTTTACTTTTTACGCACACATACACAAACATATAACACTCATGCCCAAGGCGGGACTCGAAACCACGATCCCCTGCGCTGCGAAACACCAAAGCGAGACGCTTTGGCGAGCGCGGCCATGGGGACCGGCTGTTTGAGCGATATGATGAATAAAACTAAAGAAAGTAGAAACCCTAGACAACAAACAGTGGGTACACGAGCTATCATCCTCAATAATAGCCAATATGCTTCACAGGGAAATGCCGTCGATAGGATCTTGTAGTTAAATGGGACAGTAAAAAGAATGCCACATCCTCTCCATGCATTCACTAGAAACAACTGAAAATCGGCAGTGCTTGAAAAGAACGAAGCAAGTATTGAAGAAATAGAACCATTAACCTTGGAAATGGTTTATGGTATCAAAAAAGTTAATTGAAATAAACTGCGTGTTTGAAAGAGATTTACATTTTTCGTGTTCTGCGTGTGCATCTTTCGTCTTTTCATTTACTAGTTCTGTAACATTATAAAGAAATTCCTCCTGAGAGGACTTCACAAAGCCATTTCTAGAGAATTCAAGGCATACACTTTATTCGACATATACATATCTTTAATGTACGGTATTTTAATCAAACCGTTAGAGATACTTTTAGAAGATAAAAGAACAATAGTGTTCAATGGGGGAAGAAAAACAACAACACTATTTTGGGGCGGGGACTTTCTTTACAATCTTTTTTCGCATCTTTGGAAAATACTGAAATTAAACACCAACATTGCGATTTATATACATTACGGTTTTTAGTTACACATCTACACATACACAAACTCGCAGACGAATCTTTTTCTAAAAATCTGATGTGTTCCATTTACATGACTTTATCTCAGTAAGAAATTGCTAAAACGCTTATCCTTCTATGTACTTCATGCTCATCGAGATAAACATGAGCACAACGGTCTTATTACTTGATTTCTTGTCAGTAGAAGGGAATACAAAAGGTTAAAACGATTATCAAATCTTCTAAAAGCTGTTTGCCACGCAGAAGAAATCATGCATTGCCCAGAGTTGACAAATTCCCGTATGAGCAAAGTTTAAATATTTTAAAACTACAACCAATTATAAAACATGTTTAAAACATTGGTGATCTCCACGAAAAGATATGAGATAAATGGTGTGTAGTAGGTTTTTGTCTTTCTCTTGCGCTTTACCAGTAAACCAAAATTAGGCAAAATCCACTCAGAATGAAGAACTCTTCAGAGGATATTCTCAAAGAATTCAAACTACATATTTTATATGTCCCGTAAATGTCTTTAATATAAGGTGTTTTAACAAAAATTGTTAGAGCCGTTTTTGAGAAAACAAAAATTTTCGAAATTTATCCTATGTAAAGGGTAGCTTGGGTTGGGGATATTTTCCTCATATTTTCACATCCTTGAAAGAATCTAAACTTAAATACCAACGTTGGTATTTTATAGCCTTTTCGTTTTTGAGTTATTGTGTTTAGAGGCACACGAACACACTCACACAGGGACACACACGGATCTTTTTCTAAAAATGCCATTTTCATAAAGAGGACCTAAAAACGTGTATTTCCGGTGAAATCTCGATATTGAATTTTTGGGTGGAATACAATAC
The DNA here is from genome assembly GCA_030762935.1 of Hymenopus coronatus. NCBI lineage: Eukaryota > Metazoa > Arthropoda > Insecta > Mantodea > Hymenopodidae > Hymenopus > Hymenopus coronatus. The sequence continues at coordinate 16,330,598 of CM060896.1, forward strand.
CTTCTCTACGTACGTACCATGTACTGTGTAGAGAAAGTAAGAATGCTTTTCTTTTTACTTCTTCTAGCATGTACGTACAATCTACATAGTAAGTAGAGAACGCATTGAATTCCACCCAGAAATTGCATACGGAGATTTCACTAGAAATACACGTTTTAGGGTCCCCTGTATAATAAACAACAAACATTTTGGAAAAATTTGTGTCCATGTGTGTGTGTGTGCGTATGTGTGTGTGTGTGTGTGTGTGTGTGTGTGTGTGTGTGTGAAGATGGCAACTTAAACACGAAAAGTCGGTAAAATACCAAACTTGGCATTTAAGTTTAGTGTCCTCCAAGGATGTGACATGAAGTTTTTGAGGAAAATGTCCTCAACCCCAAACTTCTCTTAATAGGGCAAAGAATTTCGAAAATTTTGATTTTCTCAGAAATGGCTCTAACGATTTTGATTAAAACAGCGTATAGGTATTAAAGATTTTTACATGGCAAATTAAATGTATATCTTGAATTTTCTGGGAATATCCTCTGAAAACCTCTTCATTCTGAATAGTTGGTAAACCGTAAGAGATAGACAAAAATTTACTGCACAAAAAATTAGATCTTGTTAAAATACACAAATTAAGTAACATACATTTTTCGTGTGGAATTAACTATTGCTGAGATATTTCTGGTGTCAGTTTTAAAATGCATGAAACGTGTTCATTGCCGTTTCTTTTGTTTTATTCCTGGCCATGCAGAGAGAGCCGAGTTTCAATCAGATAGCAACCAGCTTTTAAAAGATTAGCCTAGTGCGTTCTCTTCTAATTATAAGGAACTAAGTACTAAGACCAGTTCTGTTAATGTTCATTTTAATTGGAAGGAGCTAGACAAATAAGCTTGTTACAGATTATATTTTAGAGAAAGTCATATGAATGGAGCTACATCCAAGAATCTGTTTATTAAGTCCAATTTATTAATACTTTATTACTTTTCTTAAGTGCAGCCCTCCCATGCTAACTTCATGTACCTACCCAAGGTCGCGGGTTCAAACCCGGCGGACAACAATTTTTTTCGGGCGTAAAAATCCTTAGCATGGCTTCCTTCGGAAGTGAAGTAAGCCGTTGGTCCCCTGTCATAGATTTACGTATAAGAACCTCAAGTCTGATAAAGAGGCCTCTGAGCAAATTAAGCTCTCTTTCACTCCTAGTATAGAATGGAGAACACATCAGTTAAAGAGCGTCCATAAATAAAACTCCATCTATTTTCTTTTATCTTTATAAGTGTTGTCGATTTTCAAATTTTCAGGCGATTGCATGGAAAGAGTATGAAGTTTTAATGCCAGCATATAGCGTCCAGTTGTTAAACATTTGACTATAGCGGTTCCCTTTGTATCTATGTCGAAATGCATAATGGAACTTTCAGCGATTAAAATGAAATAGATAAAAAAATGTGTGCCAAAGTTTCGTCTCACAGGTGTCGCTTTTAAAGCGCACTTATAGCAATCGGCCTGGACGGGCTTGAATCCACATTAGAATCCGATAGAACCTAATTAATGCCATATAATGCACCATATTGCTTTTTCTAGCCCGAATCTACAATGTGGATAGAGAAGGCATGTATTCCACCCAAAAATTCGATGTCGAGATTTCATCGCAAATATATGTTTTCAGGTCCCGTGAATGCGAAAAAAGCGTCCGTGTGTGTCTATGAACAGCATAGCTCATAAACTAAAATTCTGTGAAATACCAAACTTGGTATTTATCTTTAATATCTGCCAAAGATGCGACAAGAGCATTTTCAAGAAAATCCCCCATCCACGAACTACGCTTTACATAGACATTTTTTTGAAAATTAGATTTTTCTGGAAAATGCCTCGATCGATTTTTATTAAAATGCCGTATATTAAACACATTTACATTCCAAATAAAATTTATATTTTGAATTTTCTAGGTATAGCCTCTGAAGACCTTTTTATTCTAGATGAATTTTGCATAACGGTTAAACCAGACAAAACTTACTGAACAATAAATGTGGATCTCCTTAAAGCTCACAATTTATGTTGTATATCTACGTTTTTCTCGTACAGTTGAGCATTTTCGAGATATTCCTTGTTATTGGTTTTAATTTTAAAATACCTAACTTTTCTTAAAGGGAAACGAACCTCAATTGTTTTACATAACGACCAGCTTTTAAAAGATTTGGTTATCGCTTTAGCTTAATGCATTCCCTTAGTTCTCTTTTACTAACAATGCAAGTATGTCGATTAGCATGATGTAGAAAACAAAATCTTTTGTAAGAAAAATTTGTTTGTGGAACAGCTAGAGAAGCTTATGTGAATGTAGCACAACAGATTTCTTTTTACTTTCTCTAGCCCATATGTGGAATGTACCTAGTGGAAAGAGAAGGTATTGTATTCCACCAAAATTGGAGTCGCGATTTCACCGCAAGTATACATATATTTTGAGGTCACCTGAATCCTAAAAAAGCATTTTTAGAAAAAGGCCCGCGTTTGTAAACTGCATAACTCAAATATAAAAAGATCGTTAAATACCAAATATGGTATTCAAGAAAATCTCCTACCTCAAACTTCCCTTTACATGAAAAAGTTTTTGAATTTTTTTTCTCAAAATGGTTCTAACGATTTTTTATTAAAATGTCTATTTTGAATTTTCTGGGCGTAGCTCTGAAGACCGCTTCATTCTGGATGAGTTTTGTAGAATTCTGCAAACGGTTAAACGGTAAGAGACAGACAAAAACTTACTATATCAAAATGTAGATTTCGTTAAAAGCACATAATTTGTGTCATTTGTAGAGTCGGCCGTTTCTGAGATATTCTTTGTTATTGGTATCAATTTTAAAACTATTCTCAAACGCGAAGTGACATTTTGTCTCATCTCTCTTGTTTTACTGAATTCTCTGTACAGCCTTACTTCACCAGTAATGTAAACAAAAACAACAGGTTCCAATGGCTATGATTGGTTGCTGAACATTGTACTGCTTTTTTACTTTCTCTAGCCCCATATGTACAATGTACATAGGGATAGGAAAGTATTGTATTCCACCCAAAAATTAGATACCGAGATTTCACCGGAAATACATGTTTTAGGACCCCCTGTATCCAAAAAAAGCGTTTTGAGAAAAAGGTCCGCGTGTGTGTGTGTGTGTCCATGTGTCTGTGAACACGATAACTCAAAAACGAAAACTAGCTAAAATACCAAACTTGGTATTTAAGTTTAGTATCTTCCAGGGATGCGACACGAAGATTTTGAGAAAAATCCCCCACCTCAAACTACCCTTCACATGGAACTTTTTTTGGAAAATTTTGATTTTCTTAAAAATGGCTCTAACGATTTTGATTAAAATATCATATATTAAAGATATTTACCTAACAAATAAAATGTATATCTTGAATTTTCTGGGAATAACTTCTGAAGACCTGTTTATTCTGGATGAATTTTGCTTAATTTGACATAACTAGTAAACCGTAAGAGATACACAAAAACTTACTATACAAAAAATTTAGGTCTTGTTAAAATACACAAGTTATTTGATATACATTTTTCTCGTGGATATTGCCGTTTTCGAGGTATTCATTGTTATTAGTTTCAGTTGTGAAGTACTTATACTTTTCTCAGACTGGAGTGTCCGTTTTTCTTTTGCTCTACTCCTGGCCAAGAAAAGAAGCGATTTGTAATGACAATCGCATAACGACAGCTTTTAAAACATTTCACTATTGGTTAAGCCCTTATTTTCTTCCTACTTATACGGAACTAAATAATAAGAACATTGTGCAAATGAGTACCACGATTAGCAAGTGCAGAAAGAAGAATAATCTTTATGTATGAAGTTTGTAGAACAGCTAGAGAAAGTCATGTGAGTGTAACACATCAGATTTTTTCTATCACAATATAATTCCTCTTAAGTTGTCGAGAGAGTACAAAAATATCGCAATTCACTCTACAATTTTATATAAATAATATAGTGTGACTGATTAAGGAACAAAATTACTGACCATTTAATCATTATTTCTTTACATAACAATGCATATACGTTGTGCAGTTCAACGGCTGCTTTTATCAGCAAGTAATGGCGGAAACATGTAATACCACTGCTATGAAACATAAGCAAGGAAAGAATTATTCCTAGTGTATGTAATAAGTTTTGTGAACAGTACCTCAACTTTTCATTAAACAATGTTCTTAGCTTAACGGTAGAATTTGCTGGTGTTTCTGAAAGCAGAATAAAGTGTGCAAAACTTTCAAATTAGCCGACGTGCGACATCTTGTACAAGCAGTTTTTCAACAGGTGACAGCCGAAAACACAGCAAATGTGTATCTCATAATGTTCAGGAAGAGCAAACAAAGTAAGATCTGGAGGGAATGGTGTACATTGTACTAATTATAAGACTCTGTGATAGTTCGATTGCAAGTGTAGCAAATGACTCGTAGGTATCTTAAGGAATGGGACGAGTTCCATCTTCAGATTAGCTCTTCTGGTAAGTCACTTGGGTGGAGCGCAATACCTTGTCTACATACTAAGTACATAGTACGAGTAGAGAAAGTAAAAATCCAATTGCGTCGACATTGCATTTCGTTCCAAAACTGACTAAATGCAGTACTTAGTTCCAAAACCGACCTTTTTCACTTTTGAAACTTGAAGAACTGATTGAGGTTGTGTGTGTGTGTGATTATATATATAGTTTTTGGTCTCTTGTGACAAAGTTACAAAAGGCAGATGGACGGTTTAGGAACATTTAAAGTGCAATATCATTAATAACTTAAACTGATTCTATCCATTGGAAGCTTATACGTGCTCAAAGCATATGAGCCAATAAATTAATTTTGTGAATATCAGTGTAGAAGCTGTGATACGATGAACATGTTTTCGTTACTTTGTAGTTATCTCATATCCGGGTGATGAACACAAGCCAATATATCGGAATTTTGTGTTTGCTGTTGGCAATTATTTCAGCAATGTGACGGCAGGTGTAGGAGCGAGGGGAGAACATGGTTACAGCACAACAAGCTCTGCTACAGTTCTGTGAGCTTTTCTAGGCATCTTCTCAAAAGTAGTGACAAGAAAGTTGTACAAGAGCTTCTCGGCTCTTTAACTGCTGCTGTTCTCAGCGTTCCATTCTATATTGAGTGTAAAAGACCGCTTAATTTTGCTCAGAACTGAGGATATTTTACGCACAAAAAATCTATCGCCCTCCGCCTGGTTTGAAGCTGCAACCTTGGGAACCAGACGCTAGCACCACGGAGGACTAAAATATTAGTAAAAAATCTGATGTGTTCCATTCACACGACCTTCTCTAGCGGTAACACAAACATCTTACCTTACAAAAGATTATTCTTTTATCTACGATATAATCAAGATCAACATTAGCAGAAATAGTTTATCACTTGATTCCTTGCAAGTAGGAGGAAAATAAGGGAATACACTGGGCCAAAGGGATAGTCAAATCTTTTAAAAGCTAGTCCTATGTGAAACAATTGATTTCGGTTCGCTTTGCATGGCCTATTGTCTGTCCATCCTAACTTACCGGCGATGTAAGCTAATCAGAATGTATTCTTCCGCGAACGACGCACGTGTACTCACCACATGGTGCAAAGCTGGTTCGTCTGCCATACAATTATAAAACCGCGTACCTAGGTTTGGCAGGAAAAGAAATAGCTACCTGCGTTCACTGTTCACAGATAATAATTAACTCTATTAACTGTATAATAAATAAAACACAATAAAACAGGCAAGGGAGTCATTATATATTCAGTACGGAATGTAAAATTCTTCCGTAAAAGTATAACTTGCAGACGTGTTTTTTTGAAAGTTTGTTGAAGTATTGCATACGTAAATCACTCCACTTTTAGCAAATGTTAGCACTTACATATGCACAACCATACACTACACATTTCTTTAATATTGTGTTTATAATATAATCTTACTTCGTGCTAATCGAGAAAAAAAAAATAACTGACATAGTCTTATTATTTGCTTCCTTGTAAGTAGAAGTGAAATAAGGGAGTAAAGTGATAGTCAAAAGCTGGTTGCTATGTGACTGATGTTCCTTTGTTTGTATGGACATGAGTTGACAAATTCCTGTATGAGAAAAGTATAAGTTTTTTAAAGCTGAAACCAAAAACAAGGAATATCTCGAAAAAGATCAGCTCCACGAAAAAAACGTGTATACCTTACATAAATTGTGTGTTTTAACGTGCTTTTTACTTTCTCCATACGCACTATGTACATAGTGTATAGAGAAGGTATTGCACTCCACCAAAAAATTCGATACCGAGATTTCACCGGAAATATATGTTTTAGGGTCCCCTATATCCAAAAAAAAGTATTTTCATAAAAAGGTCCGTGTGTGTGTGTGTCCGTGTGTCCGTTTGTCCGAGTGTCTGTGAACACGATAACTCAAAAACGAAAATTCGGTAAAATACCAAAACTTGGTATTTAAGTTTAGTATCTTCCACGGATGCGACACGAAGATTTTGAGAAAAACGCCCCACCACAAATTACCCTTTACATGAAACTTTTTTCAAAAATGTTGATTTTCTGAAAAATGTTTCTAACGATTTTGATTAAAATATCGTATATTAAAGATATTTACCTGACAAATAAAATGTATATTTTGAATTTTCTGGGAATAGCCTCTGAAGACTACTTTATTCTGGATGAATTTTTCATAACTACTAAACCCTAAAATATGGACAAAAACTTAACCCACAAAAAATGTAGAGCACGTTAAAACACACAATTTATGTTATATACATTTTTTTCGTGGAGTTGATCGTTTTTGAGATATTCCTTTTTCTTGGTTTCAGCTTTGAAAAACTTATGCTTTTCTCATACAGGAATTTGTCAACTCCTGTCCATACAAACAAAGGAACATCAGTCACATAGCAACCAGCTTTTGGCTTTCACTTTAACCTATGGTGCTCGCTTATTTCGCTTCCACTTACAATAAAGCAAGAAATAAGAATATTTCTGCTAATTTTTCTCGATTAGCATGAAATAAATATAAGATAAGCTTATTAACAACAATAATTTACAGAGATATAGAGAAAGTCATGTGAATTGAACACATCAGATTGTTTACTTTCTCTATACTCACTATGTACATAGTGTATAGAGAATATATTGCACTCCACCAAAAAATTCGATACCGAGATTTCACCGGAAATATATGTTTTAGGGTCCCCTGTATCCAAAAAAAGTATTTTCAGAAAAAGGTCCGTATGTGTGTGTGTCCGTGTGTCTGTGAACACGATAACTCAAAAACGAAAAGTTGGTAAAATACCAAACTTGGTATTTAAGTTTAGTGTCTTCCAGGGATGCGACACGAAGATTGAGAAAAGTCCCCCCACCTCAAACTACCCTTTACATGGAACTTTTTTCGAACATTTTGATTTTCTCAAAAATGGCTCTAACGATTTTGATTAAAATATCGTATATTGAAGTTATTTACCTGACAAATAAAATGTATATTTTGAATTCTCTGGGAATAGCCTCTGAAGAGTACTTTATTCTGGATGAATTTTTCATAACTACTAAAGCGTAAGAGATGGACAAAAACTTAATCCACAAAAAAAGTAGAGCACGTTAAAATACACAATTTATGTTATATACATTTTTTTCGTGGAGTTGATCGTTTTTGAGATATTCCTTTTTCTTGGTTTCAGCTTTGAAAAACTTATACTTCTCTCATACAGGAATTTGTTAACTCCTGTCGATACAAACAAAGGAACATCAGTCACATAGCAACCAGCTTTTGGCTTTCACTTTAACGGTACTCCCTTATTTCGCTTCTACTTACTATAAAGCGAGAAATAAGACAATTTCTGCTAATTAATCGCGATTAGCATGAAATAAATAAAAGATAAGCTTATAAACAATAATAATTTACAGAGATATAGAGAAAGTCATGTGAATGGAACACATCAGATTTTTTACTTTCTCAACACGTACTATGTTCATAGTGTATAGAGAAGGAATTTCACCCCACCCAAAAATTCAATACCGAGATTTCACCGGAAATATATGTTTTAGCGTCCCTTGTATCAAGAAAAAGTATTTTCAGAAAAAGGTCCGTGTGTGTACATGTGTCATTATGTCCATATGTGTGTGAACACGATAACTCAAAAACGAAAAGCCGGTAAAATACCAAACTAGGTATTTAAGTTTAATATCTACCTGGGAAGTGACACGAAGATTTTGACAAAAATCCCCTCACTCCCAACTACCCTTTACATGGAACTTTTTTCGAAAATTTTGATTTTCTCAAAAATGGCTCTAACGATTTTGATTAAAATTTCGTATATTAAACATATTTACCTAACAAATAAAATGTATATCTTGAATTTTCTGGGAATAGCCTCTGAAGAGTAGTTTATTCTGGATGAATTTTACGGAATTTTGAATAACTGCTAAACCGTAGGAGATGAACAAAAACTTACTCCACAAAAAATGTAGAGCACGTTAAAACACACAATTTATGTTATACATTTTTTTCGTGGAGTTCGTCGTTTTTGAGTCATTCCTTATTTGGTTTCTGCTATGAAAAACATATCTTTCTCATACAGGAACTTGTCAACTCCGATCCATATAAACAAAGGAACTTCATTGGCATAGCAACCAGCTTTTGACTATCACTTTAACCTATGGTAGTCACTTATTTCGCTTCTACTTACAAGGAAGCAAGTAATAAGACTATTTCTGCTATTTTTTTCTGATTAGCATAAAGTAAATAGAAGTATAAGCTTTTTAAGAATAATTTGTTGCAGGGATATAGAGAAAGTCATGTGAATGGTACACATCAGATTTTTACTTTCTCTACACGTACTATGTACATAGTGTATAGAGAAGGAATTTCACTCCGCCCAAAAATTCGATACCGAGATTTCACCGGAAATATATGTTTTAGGGTCACTTGTATCCAAAAAAAGTATTTTCAGAAAAAGGCCGTTTTTGTGTCTGAGTGTCATTGTGTCCGTATGTCTGTGAACACAATAACTCAAAAATGAAAAGCCGGTAAAATACCAAACTTGGTATTTAGGTTTAGTATCTTTCAGGGATGCGACACGAAGATTTTGAGAAAACTCCCTCCACCCCAAACTACCCTTAAATGAAACTCTTTTCGAAAATTTTGATTTTCTCAAAAATGACCTTAACGCTTTTCATTAAAATATCGTATATTAACGATATTTACCTGATAAATAAAATTTATATTTTGAATTTTCTGGGAATAGCCTCTGAAGACTACTTTATTCTGAGTGAATTTTACGGAATTTTGCATAACTGCTAAACCGAAAGAAATGTTCAAAAACTTACAACACAAAAAAAATGTAGAGCACATTAAAACACACAATTTATGTTGTATACAATTTTTTCTTGGAGTTGATCATTTTTGAGATATTCCTTGCTTTAGGTTTCTGCTTTGAAAAACTTAACTTTTCTGATACTGCTGTCCATACAAATAAAGGAACTTCAGTCACATAGCAACCAGCTTTTGACTATCATTTTAACCTATGGTACTCCCTTATTTCTCTTCTACTTACAAGGAAGCAAGAAATAAGACTATTTCTGCTATTTTTTGTCGACTAGCATGAAATAAATAGAAGCATAAGCTTTTTAACAACAAATTGTTGCAGAGATGTAGAGAAAATCATGTGAAGGGAACACATCAGATTTTTATGCAATGTTCTACATTTTAACCACCTATTTCATTAAAAGAATCTACCAACCATTTGGCTGCACTAAAGCAACTCAACTGACCGACTGACAAAATGTTACGAGGGTTTCAATATAAAATGTCCCACTTTTTACTTTCTCTATACGCTCTATGTACATAGTGTATAGAGAAGGTATTGCACTCTACCAAAAAATTCGATACCGAGATTTCACCGGAAATATATGTTTTAGGGTCCCCTGAATCCAAAAAAGAGTATTTTCAGAAAAAGCTCCGTGTGTGTGTGTCCGTGTGTCCTTGTATCAGTGTGTCCGTGTGTCTGTGAACACGATAACTCAAAAACGAAATGTCGGTAAAATACCAAACTTGGTATTTAAGTTTAATATCTTCCAGGGATGCGATCGAAGATTTTGAGAAAAATCCCCCCCACCCCAAACTACCCTTTATATGGAACTTTTTTCGAAAATTTTGATTTTCTAATAAATGACTTTAACGATTTGGATTAAAATATCATATATTAAAGATATTTACCTGACAAATAAAATTTATATTTTGAATTTTCCGGGAAAAGCCTCTGAAGACTACTTTATCTGGATGAATTTTGCATAACTGCTAAACCGTAAGAGATAGACAAAAACTTAACACACAATAAATGTAGAGCGCGTTAAAACACACAATTTATGTTATATACATATTTTTCGTGGAATTGATCATTTTTGAGATATTCCTTTTTCTTGGTTTCAGCTTTGAAAACCTTATACTTTTCTCATACAGGAATTTGTCAACTCCTGTCCATACAAACAAAGGAACATCAGTCACATAGCAACCAGCTTTTGGCTTTCCCTTTAACTTATGGTACTCCCTTATTTCGCTTCTACTTACAATAAAGCAAGAAATAAAACTATTTCTGCTAATTTTTCTCGATTAGCATGAAATAAGTAAAAGATAAGCTTATTAACAATAATTTGTTACAGAGATATAGAGAAAGTCATGTGAATGGAACACATCAGATATATATAAACAAACGTCCTTGTAGGCACTTCACATGTTATGTTTCTTCTGTGCGCCGGTGACATTTCGAACCGTTCCGGCAGATGGCAGAGCCCTAGTACAGCGACAAAATGGCGTCTACATACGATTCACGTTACAAGAAGCGAGCTGTTATTAAATGCTTGTCTGTAGAAAAAGAAGCCGTAGTGAGCATCCATAAGCGTTTGTGTGCAGTGCATGGCAATGATGGTAGGAGTACAGTTGGGCGACGGGAAAAGAAGTTAAAGCCTCAGGAAATGCAGAAACAGAGCTCCATGATCAGCCACGCTCGGGACGTCCTGTCACAGCCTCTGCTCCAGACATGCTGAATCGAATTCGTGCCGACCAGCGCATCACAACTCGACAATTGGCTCTACAGTTGTCGGCCAGCATTAGAAGTGCGTCTACAATGATCAATACGTGTTCACGATGGGTTCCACGAGTGCTCACAGTACACCGCAAGATTCAAAGAAAGGCCATTTCATCCGAATTGTTGGAGCGTCATGAGACTGACGGAGAGGCCTTTCTGTCACAGATCATTACGGAGGACGAAAGCTGGATACACCACTTTGCGCTGGAAACAAAAAAGCAGTCATTCTCGTGGATGCGATGCCAAGAGGATCAACCATTAATTCAGAGGCTTACGTGAATACTGACTAAACTCAAGAACCGTTTCCGATGTGCTCGATTTGACAAGAATCCATAAACGATGATGCACGCCCACACACAAGTCTGAGAACCCGGGATTACGTCGCAAAATTGGTATAGACGTCATTGCTTCGTCCACTCTACATCTAGACGTGATACTCTCGGACTACCATCTCTTTGGGCCGCTTAAAGATTCTCTACGGGGGTCACACTTTGAAGATACGAGAGCAGGGAATACATGCTGTCACACAACGTTGGCATAAGACCATAGACGTGATGGAGACTGCGTAGAGAAGTGACACATGGACAAGAGGTATATTGTCACCTAACTTTGACTCGTAACAATAAATATGTTCAGAGAAAATATGGGGCATTATATATTGAACAGCCATCGTAAAATTATCTAGGACTTCTGCTTAATTGGCTGACTCTAAAGCAATTCAATTATGTCTTCTGACCAAATGTTAAAAGAATTAGCACCACTGTCTAGTTGGCTGACTAAAGCAATTCAATTATATCTTCTGACAAAATGTTAAAAGAATCTAGCACCACTGTCTAGTTGGCTGCCTCTAAAGCAGTTCAATTGAATTGACTGACAAAATGTTAAAAGAATCTTGATCACCACTGCCTTATTGGTTACCTCTAAAGAAATTCAGTTGAATCGACTGACAAAATATTAAAAGAATCTAGCACGACTGTCTAGTTGTGTATTAGCACAGAAAATGTTAATGTCGTATTTTCCGAAATAAATTACTATTTCTAGTGGTGTGTTTTATTCTATACACAATAATATATATATATATATTTTTTTTTGCTGCAGGCAAAACTTGAAATTTTGACGCTTGGTGTACGCAAGTATCCCATAAAGGAATGGATGGCCCCCTTCCTCAATTTCACTGTTGCCGCATCCGATTGCTGCAACCTTGTGAGGTAATTGCTGTTTACGTAACTTTAATTATTGTCGGAACATCACCTTGCTCTGCCCCTAAGCAACAATGTCCTTTCCACGTATCTTCTCAACCTTGCTTGCTTATGTCAACAAGAACTTCTAATGTCATAAACTAGCAATAGTTTCTATCGTCAACGACATTCATTACATACAACAAACTACTCTTATAAAAGCTTTTTCTTCTACCTACTTCATGTTAATCGAGATAAAATTAACAGAAATGGTCACATTCTTGGTTCTTTTAAGGGAAATGACGGAATACACTGGACTAAACCGATAAACAAATCTCTTAAAAGCTGATTGCTATTCAAATTTGAATCTCTATAAACGGCCAGGGGGGGAAAAAAGTGGATGATCACCTCCCATTGAGAACATTATAACAATTAGAAAATTTAAACCACTAAAAAGGAATATTTCAGGGGGAAATATCGCATACATTTTATTGTGTGTTTTAACAATATCACTTTTTTTTTTTTTGCGTTAAACTAAAATTTTGGTGTTTCTTGTAGGTTTACCAGTTATACCAAATTCATCCAGAATGGACATGACTTCAGAGATATGACCCGGAAAATTCAAGAAATACATGCTATTTTAATAATAATCCTCAGGCCTATTTTAAGAAACTCAAAATTCTCAAGTAAAGGGTTACTTGTATACCCAAGGTCGATGCTTCACACCGGCGGAGGACGATGGATTTTTTCGGGCGTAAAAATCCTTAGCATGGCTTCCTTTGGAAGCGAAGTAAAGCCGTTGGTCCCGTGTCGTAGATTTACGGCATGTAAAAAGACCTCAAGCCTGATAAAGAAGCCTCTGAGCAAAATTAATCGATCTTTCACGCCCAATTCAGAACGGTACGCTGAGAAACACAGTAGTTAAAGAGCGTCCACTTCATTTCATTTCAAATAAAGGGTAGTTTGTGGTGATTTCCTTGAAAATCTTCGTGTCGTATCCTTGAAAGAGGCTAACTCCATAAAAAGTGCATATTGCATAAATTTTGTTTTAACAACTTCTACGTTTTATTTTTTGTGTGTGCTTTTTAGGCTTACCAGATATACCGAATTCATCCAGAGTACATATGACTTTAGAGGTTATTCCCAGAAAATTCAAGAATATATTTTTATTTGTCATGAAAAGTCTTAAGTATATGTTATTTTAATCAAAATCCTTAGACCCATTTTCAGAAAATCAAAATTTTCCAAAAAAAAATTCAGGCGAAGGGTAGCTTAGGGTGGGGAATTTGCTTGAATATCGTGTCTCATCCTTGAAAGAGGCTGAACTTGAATATCACTTTTTGTTTGTTAGTTATTCTGCTCACAGGCACACACAAACTGACCTTGCTCTAAAATGGTTGTGTTACGTTCACATGACTTTTTCTACCCGTTCAGCAAACAAACAATTCTTTTATCTACATCGTCCTAATCGAGATAAACAATGGTTTCTTGTAAGCAGAAGGGAAATATGGCTAAAGCGTTAGTCATATTTTTAAAATCTGGTCACAATTGAAGTTGATTTCACTTTGCAAGGCCAGCAGTAAACAAAAGCAAGCTGTAACTTGAAACCAATAACAAGGAATATCTTGGAAACGGTCAACTCTACAACAAAATGCTTATGCCATAAATTGTGTGTTTGAACGAGATCTATCTACATTTTTGTGTAGTAAATTTTTGTATATCTCTTACGGTAAACTTTGTACGCAAAATTCGTCAAAATTCATTCAGAACGAACAGGTCTTCAGAAGCTATTCACAGAAAATTAAAAAAAAATATATTTAATTTGTGATGTAAATATTTATAATATACAGTGTTTTAAACAAAAATGTTAGAGCCATTTTCGAGAAAAACAATATTTTCAATATAAAAGGGTAGTTTGGGGTGGGGAGATTTTCTGAAAATCTTTGTGTCGCATCCTAGGAACATAATAAACTTAAATATGAAGTTTGGTATTTAACGATCTTTTAGTTTTTGAGCTACAGTCCACAGACACACACAGACCTTTTTCTATTTTTTTTTTCATTCAGGGGATCCCAAAGCATATATTTCCGGTGAAATCTCGGTATTTAGGGGTGGAATACTATACCTTCTCTATACACCATGTACATTGAGCACATGCACATAGTGTACAGAGAGAGCGAGACAGTAAAAAGTATTGTTCTAATTATTTCACATTAATGCAGATAAACATTTGTTTAAAGTATTTTATTACGTATTTCCTTATAGATACAAGGGAATAATGCAGTACACTAAGCTTAAGCGATGACAACATCTTTTAATGGGTGATACTGAATTATATTTCTTTGCTTGACCAAGAGGCAGAAAAACGAATAACAACTTCCTATTTGAGAAAAATATAAAATTCAAACCTATAACAAGGAATATCAACGAAATGATTAATTCCACAAAAAATGTATTTGACATAAGTTGTGTGTTTTGACGAGAACTACAGTTTTTGTGCAGTAAAGTTTTTGGCTATATTTTATGGATTATCAGTTAGCAAATGTCACCCAGAATGAAAAGGACTTTAGAGGCTATTCCAGGGAAATTCAAGACATACATTTGATTTTTCATGAAAATATCTTAAACATATGGAGTTTGACGCAGTATTTTACCGTCAAACATTCACAACGATTATTAATTAATTTAAAATATTAAATTATTTACAAATCTGACATAATATTGTATAAACAAACTATAAATATACGGAACACTGAGTAATGTGAACGAGAAATGGCGTCTCGGCGAGAAAATGTCATGAGATTGAAATAGAAGGAATTTAAACATAAAATATGTAAAGTTACTTAAAAAGAGTTATATATTCATTGTCATTCTTGATTTAATTAATTAACAATTAACAAGCACTTTTAATTTGCATTCAGCGCTTAAACATTACTTAAAATGAATCAAAACAAAACAAAGAAAAGATAGGATGCGTAGCCGGATGTTAGTGAGGCATAATATCGCTATATTCCAAGTCAAACATTTGGTAAGTATTTTATGTTCAGTAGCTTACACCTAGAACTATTGTTAATATTATATCATTAAAAGAAAGTAATTATTAGTTAATTTATTAGGCTTGTAAACAAGCAACACTCAATTTCTGTGAAATATGATGCATGTAATGAGTATTATTACCATGACAACCGATAAAGGAAAGGAAAATAATATGTATGAAATGTTTCCGCGAAGATAGCGTCAAGAGGAACGCAGACATATTGGGAGAGCAATATCTCCAATTATAAGTTTAATTATGAAAGTGATAATAAACATAAGTATAATAATATAAAGTTAACAATTGAGAGAATATTATAAGTATACATAAAAGAAATGTGTTACAATTAAGAAAATAATAGAAAGTTAGTGTCAACAAGCTAAAGACGCATACATATTTAAATTCAATGAATTCCGTTAAATGTTGGAAACATAAAAAACTTGCTTATTCTCTCAAATCCTTACTCCTACAATATCCAGAGAGATTAAAGATATACTCATAGCAGGTTACAGCACATACACATCGTCTATTCATTCAGGAAAGTAAAGTATTTAACAACGTAGCAACCTCTGTTCCTAACCAACAATAGTCATGAATACCAACAGAACTCACGAAACAAGTCACCACAGGGCGGAAATGCCTGCGGGAGCAAGTTTTGTGACCAGCACCATCTTGCGATTTCATTACACCATACGCATCATCTGTCAAATTAATTGTTTTTCCAAGTTTTTTAAGTAAAGAACAAAAGACTATGGAAGGGGAGAGATCGCTAGTTGAAGGAATATTTAATATACTCACTTTTTGACCTGTCAGAAGTTATTATTGATAAATTAGTATTATTGCAGTAAACATCGCGGTAATGCTATAACTTAATTTTATTCTAATTTCTTAATCTAAAATACCGTTAATGTAACAAAAGGTTGTACGACATTCCAGCGTTGGTTTAAAGCTTTAGTAGAGTGTTAATTAATTCTTGTTTTACTAAAGAAGCAATTACTTCCCTAACACTGCAAATATGTCTTTCCTCTCTCGTAACCCTCTACTTTAGCAATTTGATGGTTTTACATGCTTTTACAACTTAGCAGTTTTGTCCAACTTCAACATTAATTTTCACTTTCTTGGGTTTTGCAGTACAACACTATTGTCAGTAGATATCAGTTTGCTGGGTGTTCTTTTCAGTTACTGTTTCACAAACCATTGGGGTACTTCCACTATTTGGGGGTCTCTTTGGCGGTCTACGTCGATATATAGGACATCTCTGTAAATAAGAGGGATAAGAAAGAATAGCTCCTTCTCTTAGTCTCCTAGTTTGTCCTGTTAAGTTCAAATCGTCGGATGTAAAGTGTTGTGAGCACACACCATAAACCGGAGAGGTAGCCAATTTTGTCTGCGAATTACCTTTACCCAGGGTTCTCTAAAGTCTTTCCGAGTTGGAAATGTACAATTGACAAACAATACAGAATCGTTCTGTTGATAATGATAAGTACACCGCCGAAAAATCACTTAAACAAGTACACTAACCTGTGTATTGAAACATTTTCCTTTTCCTTGTAGATGTTGTCACAACCAAACACTACTAACTTATGCACCATTATACAGGTTTAAAACCTACAGTCCAAATGTACTGCTTAATTCACATTTAACACCACAAAATCTTATTTTTGGGTGCATATTCAACCCAGAAAAGCCGTACTCGTCTCACAAGTGTAGAATAAAAATATGGCGGCTGGGCAAAAACGTGCTTTACCAACCACAAGTCATAAGGATAGAGGATAGGACATTTCCTAGCATTCTCTCTATATCTGCAGTCTGCACGCGTTTTCTTTTACCAACCCACCTTTAGTTCACACCACTGCAACCAGGGGAGCAGCAAGTCAGGTACAAGGCCGAATTTCCAGGGGACTATGAACCAGTGTCAAGGGGGGTACGCCACACCAAAGGTAATTAGAAAACAGCAGCAGCTACTACATGGTTGCAAACAACACCCAAATAGCCAATCTCCTCCCCACGAGAAATAAGCATTTCATGGAATGCAATAACTTCTCTACCTACTATGCACGTGGTAGAGAAAGTAAAAAGAATCCCAAGTGTTATATTCACGTAGTTTCTCTATCAACATTTTAAAAGCTTACTCTGTCTCCCTTACATAAATTGAGATTAACGTTGCTGAGACTGGTTTATTGTATACTACCCTTTATGTTCAAGACTTAGGGGACACTCGTGAAAAAATATAATGTGCTACACTCACGTAACTTGCTCTGCTTATACTGCAAAAAAAAAAAAAAAAAAAAAAAAAAAAAAAAAAAAACCTACCCTTACAAGAGCTTATTATTCTATTTCACACCTATATAGGTAAACATTAGTAGAAGTTATTTTATTTGCTTCTACAAGAGAATATGGAAATGCAATAAGCTACAGCGATAGTCAACTGTTTTAAAAGCCGGCCGCTGTATCCCATTTGAGAAAAGTAAAAGAATTGGTAAATTTAAACCTATAACAAGCAATATATCGGAAACGATAGCTCCACAATTTTTACTTCCTCTAGCCTCGTATGTACAAGTACTGTGGATAGAGAAGATATTGTATTGCAACCAAAAATTCGATGTCGAAATTTCACCGGAAATATATATTTTGGGTCCCCTGTGTCAGAAAAAGTTTCGTGTGTGTCTGTGGATAGCATAGCTCAAAAACGAAAAGACCGTTACTTGGTATTTAAGCTTAGTATCTTCCAAGGTTGTCGCACGAAGATTTTCAAGAAAATCCCCCAACCACAAACTACGCTTTATATGCAAACTTTTTTGAACATTTTTATTTTATCAAAAATGGCTCTAACGATTTTGGTTAATATACATTACATTAAAGATATTTACGTCCCAAATAAACTATATATCTTGGATTTCCTGGGAATAGCCTCTGAAGACCTCTTTATTCTGGATGAGTTTTGCTTAACTGCTAAACTGTAAGAGATAGACGAAAACTTACCGCACAAAAAGTGTAGATTTCGTCAAAATATACAATTTATGTCCTTCACATTTTTATTGTGGGCGTGAATGTTTCCGAGATATTCCATGTTATTGGTTTCAATTGTGTACCTTTCTCAGACGTTTTTCTTTTGTTCTATACCTGGCCAAGCAAAGAAGCGATTTGCAATAATCGCATAACGACGATCAACTGTTTTACAGTTGACTGTCGGTTTAGCCAAGTGTGTCCTTTAGTTCTATTTTTCTTATAAGGAACTAAGTAATAAGAACATTTTGTTAAGTTTGTAGGACAACTAGAGAAAGTCATGTTAGTGTAACACATCAGAATTTTTTGTAGTGTTTCACGTCCGCTTTTACTTCTATGGCACCGCAGGCGATGACACTGGTGATACAGGGAAGGAAGATGGAGCACCGGTGGAATCTAATGGCGGGTGAAACGGAAGTATCCGGAGAAAACTCGCCCCTGCGCTGCTTTGTCCACCACAAACCCCACATGCAGTCACCGGGCCATATTGGTGAGAGGTCAGTGGTCTAATCACGGCCAGCTCCACAATAACATGTATTTTACTTAAATTGTCTGTTTGTCTATGTGTATATTCTTTGTGCAGTAAGTTGTTGTCTATCTCTTACGGTTTGCAGATATGAATAAATCATTCAGAACGTAGAGAACTTAAGAGGCTATTCCCAGGAAACTTAATATATACTTTTTACTTGTCATTCGTATCACTGACATGCAATACTCTAAACAACATCGTCTTGCTATTTTGAGACAGTAAAAAATTCGAAAAATGTTCCATGTAAAGTGTATTTTAGAATGAGGAATTTTCCTGAAAATATTTGTAGGCATCCTTGGAGTATGCTCAACTGAAACATTAAGTTTGGTATTACCGGCTTTCGCTTTAGAATTATGTGCATGCATACATCCATCCATCCATCCGTCCGTCCGACCATCCATCCATTCATACACACAATATACCCGCCTGCCCGCCTGCCCACCCATCCACCCACCTACCTACACACCAACGACAATTTTCTAAAAAAAAAATCTGGATTCAGGGAGCCCTAAAACATGCATTTCTAGTGGTATCAATTTTTTGGGTGGAATGCAATACCCTCCCTAATTATATATTATATATAAAATAGAAAAAGTGAAATTGCAATTTTTAGTTCACAATGATTTTTAGTGTTTTTATTTACATCCTGTTTTGAAAAGTATAACATCTTCCTATTCTTCGTTATAAAAGGACATAGTGGTAAATTAAATGTCAGATGTACGTCAGCTGCTCTCCTCTTTCTTGTACGCCCCCCCCCCGCCACATTTATAACTTTTGGCGCGCAGTTTCACTTTGATCCAACTTCAAATGGCCCCACGAGTTATTGGATACCTTTCCTCTAATCTAGGCGGCCCGGGTTAGATACCAAGGGACCACATGTCAGATTTGTGATGGCCAAAGCGGCATCTTTAAGTTTTTCTCCGGGTTCTCTGGTTTTCCCCAACATTTATTTCACTTATTTCTCATTCATCACATGTCCCTTCATTCATTTCACCTTCATTTCATATCATCTACCTACACACTTTGGAGTTGTTAGGAGCCAATCTACCATTCTGCTTTCTCCTTCTGATTCTTAGCTAGTATGCACTTTGACAGACATCTGACCCCGACGCTCGTGTGTAAGTTCTGGTCCTAGACAGAAAGCTGATACAGACAATCGTGTGTAAGTTCTGGTCCTAGACAGAAAGCTGACACACACAATCGTGTGTAAGTTCTGGTCCTAGTCAGAAAGCTGACACACACAATCGTGTGTAAGTTCTGGTCCTAGTCAGAAAGCTGACACAGACAATCGTGTGTAAGTTCTGGTCCTAGTCAGAAAGCTGACACACACACAATCGTGTGTAAGTTCTGGTACTAGTCAGAAAGCTGACACAGGCAATCGTGTGTAAGTTCTGGTCCTAGATAGAAAGCTGACACAGACGCTCGTGTGTAAGTTCTGGTCCTAGATAGAAAGCTGACACAGACAATCGTGTGTAAGTTCTGGTCCTAGACAGAAAGCTGACACAGACAATCGTGTGTAAGTTCTGGTCCTAGATAGAAAGCTACAGACAATCGTGTGTAAGTTCTGGTCCTAGTCAGAAAGCTGACACAGACAATCGTGTGTAAGTTCTGGTCCTAGACAGAAAGCTGACACAGACAATCGTGTGTAAGTTCTGGTCCTAGATAGAAAGCTGACACAGACAATCGTGTGTAAGTTCTGGTCCTAGACAGAAAGCTGACACAGACAATCGTGTGTAAGTTTTGGTCCTAGATAGAAAGCTGGCACAGACGCTCGTGTGTAAGTTTTGGTCCTAGATAGAAAGCTGACACAGACGCTCGTGTGTAAGTTTTGGTCCTAGACAGAAAGCTGGCACAGACGCTTGTGTGTAAGTTCTGGTCCTAGATAGAAAGCTGACACAGACGCTCGTGTGTAAGTTCTGGTCCTAGATAGAAAGCTGACACACACATTCGTGCGTAAGTTCTGGTCCTAGATAGAAAGCTGACATACACAATCGTGTGTAAGTTCTGGTCCTAGATAGAAAGCTGACACACACAATCGTGTGTAAGTTCTGGTTCTAGATAGAAAGCTGACACACACAATCGTGTGTAAGTTCTGGTCCTAGATAGAAAGCTGACACACACAATCGTGTGTAAGTTCTGGTCCTAGATAGAAAGCTGACACACACAATCGTGTGTAAGTTCTGGTTCTAGATAGAAAGCTGACACAGACGCTCGTGTGTAAGTTCTGGTTCTAGACAGAAAGCTGACACAGAGGCTCGTGTGTAAGTTCTGGATCTAGATAGAAAGCTGTCACAGACGCTCGTGTGTAAGTTTTGGTTCTAGATAGAAAGCTGACACAGACGCTCGTGTGTAAGTTCTGGTTCTAGACAGAAAGCTGACACAGACGCTCGTGTGTAAGTTACGGTCCTAGACAAACAGCTGACAGTCAATCGTGTGTAAGTTCTGGTCCTAGATAGAAAGCTGACACACACAATCGTGTGTAAGTTCTGGTCCTAGATAGAAAGCTGACACACACAATCGTGTGTAAGTTCTGGTTCTAGACAGAAAGCTAACACAGACGCTCGTGTGTAAGTTACGGTCCTAGACAAACAGCTGACGGTCAATCGTGTGTAAGTTCTGGTCCTAGACAGTCAGCTGCCACAGACGCGCGAATGCAAGTTCTGGTACTTGACAGACATTGACACAGACGCTCGTGTGTAAGTTACGGTCCTAGACAAACAGCTGACGGTCAATCGTGTGTAAGTTCTGGTCCTAGACAGTCAGCTGCCACAGACGCGCGAATGCAAGTTCTGGTACTTGACAGACATTGACACAGACGCTCGTGTGTTAGATCGGGTCCTTGATAGACATCTGACACAGACGCTCGTGGTGTAAGTTCTGTGAGTGACAAGTCTTAGATTGCTCCCTGACAAACATCTGACACATCTGACACAGATGTTCATGTGTAAGTTCTGATCCTATACAGACATCTGACACACGAGCTCGTGTGTAATTCTGGTCTTATACAGGCATCTGACACAGACGTTTGATGGTAAGTTCTGGTCCTATACAGACATCCGACACACGAGCTCCTGTGTAAGTTCTGGGTATGGTAAACCCTTGTGGTTTACCGGGAAAAAAATGTGAGTCAGATTTAAAATGTAATGTCGCACCGGCATGTTGCGATGGTAGTGCAATGGTTAAAGAAACTGGTTGCAGAACAAGAGATCCGTGCTACAAATTCCGGCTATGGCATTCTATCTTTGCAACTCCTGTTCTAAACACGACTGATGTGGAACAAACAATTAAATCACACAGAAAAGTGACAATATAACAATTGGTGGAATGAATGGCGAGGAAACCACAGAACCCAGAGATAACCCTGTTCAGATGCCGCTTCATCCACCGTAAATCCCCACATGTGGTTCCTGGAATCGATCACAGACCATTCTGATGAAGGCGAGCGATGTAACTACTCGCCCACGGCGCCGTTATTGGTTTTAATAATTTTAAATTACTGACACTTTACTCAATTGAAAATAGTTATTTGCTTTTTATGTCCTCATTAAGCAAAAAGAAAGGGACTTCAATGATTCACATAGCGACCAGCTCTTAAACAATTTGAATAACGCTTTGGTCTGCTGTATCCTCTTATTCCCTCTGTAACTACAAGGAAATAAGTAATAATCATTTCCACAAATGTTTGTATCGATTAACATACTATATAGAATAACAGGCTTTTGCAAAAATTATTTGTTGATCAATTGGTAGAGAAAGCCATTAAAATGTAACAATATTCTTTAAAGCAGTGTAAAGTATCAGTTCTATAAATTATTATTATTATTATTATTATTATTATTATTATTATTATCATTATCATTATTATTATTATTATTATTATTATTATTATCTTTTAGTTTGAACTATGATAGGTTACATGCAACTATTCTAAATATTGCATTATGTTTATTATTGATGTTTGTTCATTTGTTGTATTTAGTGTATAGAGGTGTTTTTATGTAATTATTTCACTTTAAAGCAGTTGATGAGATTAAAGTTGAAAACAAACGCGAGAGTGAAACTTCTCTAGCTGCTGTTCTCCGCGCATATATGGAGAATGTCGCAGTGGAAGCATTTCTTTAGGTTTCGCCGCCAGCATGGCAGAAGTCGAGTGTACCACAAAGAAAAGTCGCGCTAAGTGGAACGTGACGCCGTAGGGTTTTCTCCTTCTTGTTGTTGTTGTGGTCTTCATAAATACTTGAGCATCTCTCGTCATGGCCTCCCAAGATGATACCTCGGCACACTGGTCGGCCACCCTGGTGTATGTTACACGCGGGGGTGTGCACTTCCTTTAGTCATTTGTTCCTTGCGCTGTCTGTAAACACTCGTGTGCAAGTGACACTTTTCAGGATAGTTATAGGCAGGGGGCGGTTCGTCCATAACAATTGAGCACTTTCACTTTAGCATATAATTCATTTTTGTGTAATTCTTAGAGGATTGCTTTCACCTTTAGTTGGGTATTTCTTTATTATCCTACACGACTCGGACTTAAGCCGATGTCCCACGCCAAATATTTTGTTCCAATACTCTTCTAACTACAAATTGGACCGTGGGACATTTCATTGTGTACAATTTCCGTACTATTTTTTGGTCCAATTCCAGTTTGCTACAACAGGATACAGCGGTTTCTAATTTTTGGTCTAAACATACGAAATCAACCAATGAGCGACCTGGTGGTAAGATGGCAGCTAGCGCTGTGTCTTCCTTCCCGCCAACGTGATTGTTTGTGTGAAACTAGGCTGTATCTTGTAGATTTTTCCCTAAATAATAGGGTTATAGTACCTGAGCCATTGTTGAAAATCACATTTTTTTTTTTTTTTTGTGCGGCAGAGATTTATGAAATAATGACTCGGGTGTTTATAACCCTTGCAAATGTATTTTATCGGATCCATTTGTACTTAATCTTCTTTTCTCAACAAAATATAAAAACGCCACATTTGATTTGCTGGTATGGACTGCTTCATATTTGCGAACAATTTTTGCTTCAACTAAGGACAGCAACTTTCCAAAGAAAGTTGCGTCCATTTTAAGAAGTTAAAATAATTTACAGGGTCAGAAGCGAGTTCATTTTACAGCATATGTGGTACACCTCTTCCTTGGTCTGCATTCCTACGTTACAGCCATGGTCTAGTCCACCAACGCCCTCTTTATTGATTTTTTGTTTTTATTATAATATGCTCTTACAATGGATACATAAACTAAGCTTGCGACAGCGATCGTAAATAATTATGGATCAGCAACCTCCACCATTTTCTATCAGCTGTTCATGTACATGCGAGAAATATTTGGTCCAATACACACTCCCGAGGGAATGAAATGGAGAAATTGTACACAACGTTCACGTTCTATAACAATTTTTGACCGTGGGACATTGGAGTTATTTAGCCATCTCTTACGGTTTACTAGTTATGCCAAATTAAGTACAATTCATCCAGAATAAACAGGCCTTTAGAACCTATTCCCAGAAAATTCAAGATATACATTTTATTTGTGATAGAAATGGCTTTAATAAATGGTATTTTAATCAAAATCGTTACAGCCATCGAAAATTGTTCCATGTAAAGGGCATTTAGGAGTGGGGAATTTTCTTGGAAATCTTCGTGCCGCATCCTTAGAAGATACCAAACTTAAATACCAAGTTTGGTATTTAATTGTCTTTTCGTTTTTGAGCTATGCTGTCCATAGACACAGACAGACACACACATACACACGGACCTGTTTCTGAAAATGCTTCTTTTAGATTCAGGGGTCCTAAAATATGTATTTCCGGTGAAATCTAGACATCGAATTTTTGAAATGCAATACTTCTCTATCCCTATGTACATACGGGGCTAGAGAAAGTAAAAATAGGATTTGTGGGCTCTATTGTCACAAAATACTAAAAGCTGTATGGGAAAGAAGATGCTGGGTTAAATAATGATGTTACTAACATGAAGGTTTTAACACACAAACATACAGGATAAATTTCTAAGAATGGATAGTAATATCTTCAATAAATTAATACGTATGGTAGCGCCAATAATAAGAAAACAAGATGGTATAATTAAAGAAAGTGTTAGTGTTGAAGAAAGATTAATGGGGAGCTTTGACATTGTAGGCAACTAGAGCAAGTTTTGGAGACTTGAAGTTTAGTGCGGCCGTGTAACCACAGTTGTTGTCTAAAGTAAGTTCGGAAACCTAATGGACTATGTACAATTACCATAAGAAATTGATAAACTTTTATGTGTTAGTAAAATTTATTACAGGTCACAATTAAAACAATAGTTTAATACTAATCTAAAAATAAAATAAAAAACACCAATTGTCAGTACTTCTGCTTCCGCGACAAGAATTTCGACACGGATAATTTGCACCAACTCTTTCGCTCTTTACCAGCCCGAGAATCTTCCACATCAGACTGTATGTGTTGGAGTTGGGCAAATCGTGTGGCAAGTAAATCAGCAACTCAACCTCGTCAAGCTGGACACAGCAAGACACACGGCTACCAGGCCATCATGATTTGCTGGGTCCCAGCAAATGGCGAAGGCAGGCAAGCCAGCCAGCCAGCCAGCCAGCAAGATTGACCCAGCAAGCCCACACATGGATCCCAGCAAATCGTGTGGGCAAGCAAGCGGAGTATCTGATTTCATCAAGATGAACCCAATATGCCAACACACGGTCTGATCTGCTAGATCCCAGCAATTCGTGTGGACAAACAAGTCAGGCATCTGATTTTATCAAGATGGACCCAGTAAGCCAACACACGACCTGATCTGCTAGATCCCAGCAAATCGTGTGGGCAAGCAAGTCAGCAACCCACCTCATCGAGATCGACCCAGCAAGCCTTCACACCTTCCGATCTGCTGGGTCCCAGCAAATCGTGTGGGTAAGGTAGCCAGCAACCTTGCCTCGACAAGATCGACCAGCAAATCTACACATGTTCCGATCTGCTGGGTCCCAGCAACTCATGTGGGCAAGCCCCCGCCAGCAACCAAACCTAGACAGGATGGACCCAGCAAGCCTTCACACGAGCCAATCTGCTGGGTCCCAGCAAATCGTGCGGGCAAGCCAGCCAGCAACCAAACCTCGACAGGATGGACCCAGCAAGCCTTCACACGAGCCAATCTGCTGGGTCCCAGCAAATCGTGCGGGCAAGCCAGCCAGCAACCAAACCTCGACAGGATGGACCCAGCAAGCCTTCACACGAGCCAATCTGCTGGGTCCCAGCAAATCGTGTGGAAGGATCGACTCAGCAAGCCTTCACACGAGCCAATCTTCTAGGTCGCAGCAAATCGTGCGGGCAAGTCAGCCAGCAACCAAACCTCGACAGGATGGACCCAGCAAGCCTTCACACGAGCCAATCTTCTAGGTCGCAGCAAATCGTGCAGGCAAGCCAGCCAGCAACCAAACCTCGACAGGATGGACCCAGCAAGCCTTCACACGAGCCAATCTGCTGGGTCGCATCAAATCGTGCGGGCAAGCCAGCCAGCAACCAAACCTCGACAGGATGGACCCAGCAAGCCTTCACACGAGCCAATCTGCTGGGTCGCATCAAATCGTGCGGGCAAGCCAGCCAGCAACCAAACCTCGACAGGATGGACCCAGTAAGCCTTCACACGAGCCAATCTGCTGGGTCCCAGAAAATCGTGTGGAAGTATCGACTTAGCAAGCCTTCACATGAGCCATCTGCTAGGTCGCAGCAAATCGTGCGGACACGCAGTTCAACTTCGTCAAGATCGGTCCAATAAGCCTACACATGGCCCAATCTGCTGGGTCCCATCAAGTCATGTGGGCAAGCCAGCCAGCAACCAAACCTCGACAGGATGGACCCAGTAAGCCTTCACGCCT
The DNA here is from genome assembly GCA_030762935.1 of Hymenopus coronatus. Taxonomy (NCBI): domain Eukaryota; kingdom Metazoa; phylum Arthropoda; class Insecta; order Mantodea; family Hymenopodidae; genus Hymenopus; species Hymenopus coronatus. Next base: position 16,357,273 of record CM060896.1, read on the forward strand.
TCCGATATGCTGGTCCCAGCAAATCATGTGGACAAGCTAGCCAGCAACTAAACCTCGACAGGATGGACCCAGTAAGCCAACACACACGACCTGATCTGGTGGGTCCCAGCAAATCGTGTGGAACAATCGACCCAGCAAGCCTTCACATGAGCCATCTGCTAGGTCGCAGCAAATCGTGCGGACAAGCAGTTCAACTTCGTCAAGATCGGCCCAGTAAGCCTACACATGGCCCGATCTGCTGAGTCCCAGCAAATTGTTTGTAGAAACTTTTAATGACTAATGCTAAGGCAAATGACATCATCTTCATTTTCTTAAAATAAAATAGCAGATATATTTGAGGGTAGGTAAATGTTAATACCATTGTATAATATAATCGCTACGGTAGTCTGACTTCTATTTACTGAAGACGACTGCACCAATATAATCTTTTTAATGTAGCATGACAAGAAAAGTATTTATGCCGATTTAAGAAACTTCTAAATAATTCAGTAATTAGTTCAGTTTCATTTACAGGAAATAAATATTCAAACCCGGTGGAGGACGATGGAATTTTTGGGCGTAAAAATCTTATCATGGCTTCCTTCGGAAGGGAAGTAAAGCCGTTGGTCCCGTGTCGTAGATTTACGGCACGTAAAAGAACCTCAAGCTTGATAATGAGACCTCTAAACAAAATTAAGCGGTCTTTTACGCCCAGTATAGAATAGGACATAAAGAACCACAACAGTTAACAAGCGTCCATAAATAAAACTCCATTTCATTTTATGTATTCAAACGTAGATACTGTTCATTATTGTTATTACTCCACGGAGCATAATGTAACAACACAACCCTCAAGTTAAAAGAAAGAAGAAGAAAAAACTATATGTGCTTTGTACAAACGTAGATTCTACGTATTTTAACTATATATGGATAATGGCTAATTTTTCTCTTCCTTTTAACTGTTATTGCATGTAGGCGAGGCAAAGATAACCAACTCAAAGACGTTAACGAACCAGGTTTAGATTTCTAAGTGTTGACTGTAATATATTGAGACCATTTTTGTGCTACACTAAATGCCGTTTTAAGCAATATTTGTTTGTAACCGACTACGCTGCAGCACCTCGGTTTCATTAGCTCACGAGCCACCACTGACTACAGCGGCTTCACGTTTCTTATTTTTGTTTTTTGTTTGTTCTTTTTTTACATATACAACATAATTTTAAAACACAACCTAAATAGAAGACTAACTGGAGCGTTGAATCAAAGTTTTTTTTTTTTTGGCTTTTTATGTATATATAGGGTATAGGTAATCAACGGAAGGGACAGCATGCTCACTGCATGAATTTTGTTAAGGCTACCAGCCCAGGGGGGAGGAATTAGTCGAAAGAATCATAGAAGGCCACAGGCCTCAGACAGACATACCAAAGAGACGCGCAGAAGTGTCTAACAGTTCCTAGCTCGAAGACCCGAACTGCCCAGACAGAAAATATTGCAACCAGGCAGCCCTCTATTGAACACCTTTTTCTTGAGCTAGCTGTTTTATGCCCGGACGCATAAAACAGCACGAAACCTAGACACAACCTGAAACATGTGAAGGAAACGAAATCAAATGTTTATGAACGAAAGGGAATCTAAAAAATAAGAAAGAAAAAAATCTGATGTGTTACACGTCACATGACTTTCTCTAGCTGCTCTACAAATAAACTTCTTACAAAAGATTATTCTTCATTCTACACAATGATATTCGAGATAAACATTAACAGGATGTTCTTATTACTTAGTTCCTTATAAGTAGAAGGGAACTAAAGGAATGCACTATGCTAAAGTGATAGTCAAATGTTTTAAAAGCTGCCATTGCAAATCGCTTCTTTGCTTGGCCAGGAGTAGAACAAAAGAAAAACGGACACTTCCTGTTCTGAGAAACTAATAACAAGGAATATCTCGAAAATGGTAAACTCTACGAAAAAATGCATATGGCATAAACTGTATATTTTAACAAGATCTACATTTTTTGTGTAGTAAGGTTTTACCTATATTACGGTTTACTAGCTATGTAAAATTCAGCAAAATTCATCCAGAATAAACAGTCTTTTGAAGCTAATCCCAGAAAATTCAAGATATATATTTTATTTGTGACAGAAATGGCTTTAATGTATGACACTTTAATCAAAATCGTTGGGGCCATTTTTATGAAAAACAAAATTTTTGAAATGTTTTCCATATAACGGGTAGTTAGGGGTGGGGGGATTTTCTTGAAAATCTTCGTGTCGCATTCTTGGAAGATACCAAACTTAAATACCAACGCTGGTATTTAACGCTCTTTTTGTTTTTGAGCTATGCTGTCCACAGACACGTACACACACGGACCTTTTCCTGAAAATGTGTTTTTTTTTATACTGGGGGTCCTAAAATATGTATTTCCATTGAAATCAAGGTATCGAATTTTTGGGTGGAATACAATACTTCCTCAACACACTATGTGCATAGTACATGTAGAGAAAGTAAAAAGATAAACTACGAGATTAGAGTGGCAGCCGAAGGGAATTGAAATCAGAAAATTAAATATATCTCATTTTTATTTAATAAACAATCCAAATAAAGAACATAATTTCATCTACCAAAATGTAATATTCATACAATAGCTGTTAATAAAGCAACAACCCCTACTCGATTGGTTAAAGCAGGTAATACACCTATAAAATTATTGTATAGAATGATAGAGAAAATAGAAATAAAAATAAATATGGATCCTTCCAATTAAAAGTTTAAATTCATTTAGCATTTTTTTTTTTTTTTTTTTTTTTTTTGTAGTTTGTACAAGTATGGGTGTTTATACAGTAATGTTTGCCGGTTGATCTTCCTCCCGACCTAGTCTGGTTGTACCCATGGTAACGTAATTAACGAAACATTGCGTAATTCAGGTGTTACGTTCAGAGGCAAAGATTACGTTTTAAGCCCCTTCTGGTGACAACATTCGTTACAATCAGCATCTTCTATCAGCCGAGAAAGTCAGAATGGCAGGAACAGGTCATTCCAATAATGATAATGTGTCAGACCTGCCTGAGTTGAGACGCCAAGAAATACATGTCTTGCAATCTTATTCTTTTGTTTTAAAATTAAAGTTGTGACTCAAAATTGTTTACCACAAAGAAAATGTGGCTTTTACTTTCTCTACGTATACTATGTAGTGTATAGAGAAGGTATTGCATTGCACCCAAAATTTTGATTGCGAGATTTCACCAGAAATACATATTTGGGTCCCCCTGAATCCAAAAAAAAAAAACTTTTTAGAAACATGTGTGTGTGTAGCATAGCTGAAAATACCGTTAAATACCAAACTTGATATCTTCCAAGGAACATTTTCAAGAAGATCCTTCCACCCCAACTACCCTTTACATGGAACATTTTTCTAAAATTTTTGTTTTCTCAAAAAAGGCTGTAACGATTTTGATTAAAATACCTTATGTTTAAGATATTTTTATGACAAACGAAATGTATGTCTTGAATAGTCTCTGAACACTTCTTCATTCTGGATGACTTTTGTTTAACTGGGAAAGCTAAGAACTAACTACACAAAAATGTAGATCACATTAAAACAGACAATTTATGTTACATACATTTTAAAATTTTCTCAAACGGGAAGACATTTTTTTTCTCGTTTGTTTAATCCCGGCAAGCAAAGCAATTGGAATTTCAATTGTTTCACATAGCAACCGAATTTTAAAGGACGAGACTATCGCCTTTGCCTGTGCATTTTCATATTTCCTTTCTACTTACAAAAAAGCTAGGTATAAGACTAATTTTGCTTATGTTTATCTTGATTAGCATGATGTAGATAACAGATTAATCTTTTGAATAAAAAGTTTGTCTACCGAACACAAGTATTAAGGACAATTTATGCAAATGTTGATGCAGATAGAAGAATAAACTTATTAACAAAAAATTGTTGTAGAGAAAGTCATGTGAATGATACTTTAGATTTTTTATTTATGAAAACTTGCCAAAGAGCAAAGCTCCGTTTAAGAGGTTGTATACAATGAAAATGTACATTAATGAATCACTAAGCATACATAGTTACCTAATACAATGCAAAAGTTAAATAATGAACTGTTAAAATGTTAGAAAGATAAGTATAAATCCTGAACACAAATAAGTTCTTTCCAAATTTAATGACAATTAAACCAATGGATAAAACTCTAATGTAATCCATTCATATGACTTCACATAACTACAACAAATTATTGTTAGAAAGCTTATTCTTCTATTTACTTCATGCTAATCGGAAAAAATAGTATAAATCGACGTATTACTTGCTTCCATGTAAGTAGAAGGGAAATAAGGGAGTACCATAGGCTGAAGTGCTAGTCAAAATCTGGTTGCTATGTGACTGAACTTCCTTTGTTTGTGTGGACAGGAGTGGACAAATTCCCGTACGAGAAAAGTATAAGCATTTTAAAGCTGAAACCAATAACAAGGAATGTGTAAAAAAAAAAAAAAAAAACGATCAACTCTGCGAAAAAAATGTTTATGACATAAATTGTGTACTTTAAAGAGATCTACATTTTTTGTAGTAAGTTTTTTTCTATCTCTTACGGCTTATTAGTTATGCAAAATTCAGCAAAACTCATCCAGAAGAAACAGGTCTTCACAAGCTATCCCCAGAAAATACAAGATATACATTTTATTTGTTATGGAAATGACTTAAGTATCTATGTAGAATTTTAATCAAAACCGTTAGAGCTATTTTCTTTTTTAAAAATAAAGGATAGTTGGGGGTGGGGGCTGAACATTATCCACATTGTACATGCGGGCTACATAAAATGAAAATAATAATATGTTTCACTAATTTTAATTTTAATTATATTTATTTGAAGTTTTAGCTTAAATTTCTGAAAATTAGAGATATTCCTTATTCCTTCTAATAATTCAATACATATTTTTACTTTCTCTAGCCCGCATGTACAATGCACATAGTGTGTCTGTGGACAGTATAGCTCAAAAACGAAAAGACAGTTAAATACCAAACTTGATATTTAGGTTTGGTATCTTCCAAGGATGCGACACGAAGATTTTCAAGAAAATTCCCCCACCACAAACTACCCGTTACATGCAAAATTTTTCGAACATTTTGATTTTCTCAAAAATGGCTCTAACAATTTTGATTAAAATACTATATATTAATAATATTTATATCCCAAATAAAATGTTTATCTTGCATTATCTGGGAATAGGGTCTGAAGACCTGTTTTTTCTAGATGAATTTTGCCTAACTGGTAACTCGTCAGAGATAGACAAAAACTTACTGCACAAAAAATGTAGGTTTCGTCAGCACATACAATTTATGCCTTCGCATTTTTGTTGTGGAGGTAACCGTTTGCGAGATATTCCTTGTTGTTGGTTTCAATGGTAAAGTATTTATACTTTTCTCACACAGGAAGTGTTCGTTTTTCTATTGTTCTACTCCTGGCCAAGCAAAAAAGCGATTTGCAATGACAATCGCATAACGACAACTTCTAAAGCATTTGACTATCACTTTAGCATAGCACATTACCTTAGTTCCCTTCTACTTATAAGGAACTAAGTAATAAAAACCTTCTGCTAATGATTATCTCAATTAGCTTGGTTTAGAAAGAAGAAGAATCTTTTGTAAGAAGTTTGTAGAGCGGCTAGAGAAAGTCATGCGAGTGTAACACATCATAGTTTTAATTAAAACATGTTTTAAGCTCTTTGTTCTATAAGTTACACTTTCAGAATGGTTAAAATAGGTGATTTTAATTAGCATCTCAACTTTATTATACACGTATAACGCATTACAGTTGTGAGCAATTAGAAACAAACAAATAACATGAAACATGTTTCCGAGGTTCTGCCCATTAGTTAAGATCTAATTAATGCTGTGCAAGTCTTAAATCGGAGTTTCTTTTTCCTTTTAATCTTCTGTTTTCTGGATCTGGTGGATAGTTTGCAAGAATTTGTTATACTAGCGGGTTGTTGTTGTGGTCGAACGAGTTACGAAGTCTTCAGTAAGCTCTGCCGAGGACTGCTGGTACCTTCTGGTACTTTGAGAGCTAACAGTGGAGTTTCTGACATGCCGTGGTGCATTGGTGATTAAACAGAGACATCTGTTCTGAATGGTTTATACCTTTATATTTATTTGAGAAGGTGAAACTGAACCTCCGATAGGGCAACTGTACATCCATACATGTAGGTCTGATCAGTGAAGAGTGTTAAGCCTTTTATAGTGGAGAGACAGTCAAGATTTTGAGGACATGATATGTTTTAGTTCATGTAGACTGTTGGAATGCATTATTCTCCTCCTATTTACACCATGTGTCTATTTCGTCACAAAAGTTTCACAATGTCTTGCAGTTGCTTCAGAGGTACCTTTACTCAGAACTGTGACGTCGTCAACAGACTGTGCGATTACAAGTTTATCGAAAATCTGCTGTAGGGATCTTAGTATACTACCCTGAGGTACTCCAGAATGAATAGCTAGAGACTTTTATTGTGCCGGTCCACATTTTACAAAATTCTGATGTGTACCATTCACATGACTTTCTCTATATCCCTGCAACAAATTATTCTTAAAAAGCTTATACTTCTATATACTTTATGCTAATCAGAAAAAATGAGCAGAAATAGTCTTATTACTTGCTTCCTTGTAAGTAGAAGCGAAATAAGGGACTACCATAGGTTAAAATGATAGTCAAAAGCTGGTTGCTATGTCAATGAAGTTCCTTTGTTTATATGGATAGGCGTTGACAAGTTCCTGTATGAGAAAAGTATAAGTTTTTCATAGAAGAAACCAAAAATAAGGAATGTCTCAAAAACGATGAGCTTACGAAAAAAAAAATGTATATAACATAAATCGTGTGTTTTAACGTGCTATACATTTTTTGTGTAGTAAGTTTTTGTCCATCTCTTACGGTTTAGCAGTTATTCAAAATTCAGTAAAATTCATCCAGAATAAACTACTCTTCAGAGGCTATTCCCAGAAAATTCAAGATATACATTGTATTTGTCAGGTAAATATCTCTAATATACGAAATTTTAATCAAAATCGTTAGAGCCATTTTTGAGAAAATCAAAATTTTCGAAAAAAGTTCCATGTAAAGGGTAGTTGGGAGTGGGGGGATTTTTCTCAAAATCTTCGTATCGCATCCACTTAAATACCAAGTTTGATATTTTACCGACTTTTCATTTTTGAGTTATCGTGTTCACAGACACACGGACACACTGACACACATACACACACGCGCGGACCTTTTTGTGAAAATGCTTTATATTTGGATATTGGAGACCCTAAAACATATGAAATCTCGGTATCGAATTTTTGGGTGGAGTGTAATACCTTCTCTATTAGTGCGTAAAGAGAAAATAAAAAATGTGTATTAGATAAGTAATACGCCAGGATGTGGAGATTTCATTTTGTAAAGAAGACACTCATGTCACAATTTAACAAACACCTCTTCAGTTTCCAGATATAGGCCCACACAAACCTTTCCTCGCAAGTGTCTGGTACAGTAAAGCTGTTCTGGACATCTAAATTCAGATTGTGTTTTGGGTAGAATTTCTTCTCAGTGCTGCATTAATTGTGTTAAAATTCAGTTCTTAAGAAGTTTTGGAGAGGGTAACAAAATACTTGTTGTACGATAATTACGTGAGCCACTAGTAATTTTCTGTGATTTTGGCATGCTTCCATTTTGATGGAAAATAGGTTAAGCGGTGAATGGCAATGTATATTACTCCTGACAAGTAAAGAGATTGGAATATTAATTGTTTCACATAGGGACACGCTTTTAAAGGAAGGGACCATCGCTTTAGTCTGTGCATTTTCTTATTTCCGTTGTACTTACAAGGAAGGCGGTAAAAAGACTAATTCTGCTTATGTTTATCTTGATTAGCATGATGTAGATAACAGTTTAATCTTTTGGATAAAAGGTTTGTTTACCGAACAGCTAGAGGACATGGTGTGAATGGAACACACTATATTTTTCCCCTTCTACTTCCAAGGCACCATATAATAAGACAATTCCTGTTAATATTTATGTGGATTATCATGATGTAAATAGTAGAATAAGCTTTTTAACAATAATTTGTTACAGAAATGTAGAGAAAGTCAAGTTAATGGTATTGCCAGTGCTGTCTTAAATAGCAAACGCTGCACAGCAAATTCGTTAAAATTAAATTTAGCATTTTCTTTAACAAATCTTAGTTTACATTATACAAGGATTATCCAGGAAGTTGTTGTTGTTGTTGTTGTTTATCTTTTTGTTTTTTAGCTTAATGTCCTTTAACCTGGTTGGTCACATTGGACGATGAATAAATCAAATGATGCTCAAATGATCTTGGGGTCCATGGAGCTTAAAGTAACTCGACATTCGTCTTCTCAGGATAAGGGAAAACCCCGAAAAAAACCTTATCCAGGTAACTCACCCTAAGCGAGATTCCATCTCACAACCCTTTGAATGTGAAGCTACCACCACACTACCCAGGCGGGCCAGGAAGCTTTAATTTAATCAGAAACAAAATTATTATAAATGAACAAGTCACTCCATAATTTAAATATTTGTCATATCTGTACACGAGCTTTAGAATTCTCATACTGTAACCAGATGCAATTTCGCCAAGCAAAATATGAGAAACATTTACGAAATAAATTTGTAACTTTTCTATGGTTACATATTTGTTTAAATAATGTTTTGGCTTTTACTGATTTTTGAAGCCGTCTGTGAAAACTGACGGGCGTACGGGTCAAGTTTTGTCGGGTACATTTATTCGTCCATTGTTGAATATTTCATATTACCTTCTGAAACTTGTTTTGTTCTTTACTGCGCTACCATACACTTCTAGCTGGCTGAATGTCTTCAGATTTCAATATTCGTGTATTAAAAAATCCAATATTTCTCGCGCCCAGAGTTGGCGGTACTTGTTTCACACAGACCATTTTAAACAATTATAACAACGCAGATAATTTTAAACTCTTACAGCACCGAAAACACCATTGCACCGACAGCGATCTGAGCAGCAAACCATTGTGTACCCTCATGTTTCAACTTTTGAAACATCAACATGAATTCACACTCGAAGTGAAATATATTTTAGAATAGCATTATAAAAACACTACTGTTACTTGCGTTTTTCAATATCTCTAACCATTAAAAGATGATTCTTAGTAGTATTTAATGCCCTCCTTACTACAAACGACACCACAGTCGGTGGGCAGTGTTCATACATGAAATTAATCATACTTGCGAAAGGAAATTTGGAAAGAAAACATTCCAGTCCCGTTCACTGTCTCCTCTGTTAAAGAAACAGGAGTAAACGGAAGTAGTTCACGCCACTTCTCCAATGACCGGTTTGAACTTGAAATAGCCCTGCTGAGTTATGCAACTCTTTTAACCACGAAGGGATATCTGCACACGCCAAATAGGGGTAACTGGGATACTTGGTACATGTGTTGAGCATTAAATCCGGGCGGATGCATTTTAGAATAATTCCCGGTATATGTCCGCGCGCGTGTGTGTGTATGAATGTGAACAGCATACCTCAAAATCGAAAAGTGGTCAAATACCAAATTGATATTTAGTTCATCTTTCAAGAATGCAACACGAAAATTTTTAAGAAAACCCCCCACATTAAACTGAGCTTTACATGGAATATTTTCAGAAAATGTGTAAGATATTTTCAGGACAGATGAAATGTACATCTTAAATTTGCTGGAGTAGCCTCTGAAAGTCCTTTTCATTTTGGATGAGTTTTGCATTACTGGTAAACCGTAAGAGGTAGACAAAATATTACTATACAAATATATATATATATATATATATATATATTCCTTGTTATTGGTATAAATGCTGTAATATACTTTTTTTCAGTTGGGAAGTAAACCTTCAAGAAAATAAGTAAAGAAAGTATTTTTGTTAATGTTATCTCGATTATCATGAAGTAAATAGAAGAATACGTTTTGTTGCAGAATAGGTAAATGTAACCCATCCGAATTTCAGAAAAAGGTTCGGCTATGTTTCTGTGAGTCTTTGAACAGCATAACTCTAAAACGAAAAGTTCGTTAAATATCAAGGTTGATATTTAAGTTATGCATCCTCCAAAAATGAAGCGCGAAGATTTTCAAAAATATTCCCTCCAACACAAAGTAACCATTACGTGGAATATTTTTCGTAACTTTTGATCTTCTCATAAATGGATTTAAGATTTTGATGAAATCCATATCTATGTTTAAGATATTTTCATGAAAAATAAAATATTCATCTTTAATTTTCTGTGCATATCCTCTGAAATCGTGTTCATTGTGAATGAATTTTGCATAACTGGTAAACCGTAAGAGATAGACAAACTGTTAGTACACAAAAATATACATTTTGTTAAAACACATATGTATGTAAAATACAATTTCTGAGATACACGCTGTTTTTAATTTTTCAATTCTTATGCTTTTCTCAAATGGAAAGTTGTTATTCCGTTTTCTTTCTTGCTGTTTTGTTTTTGTTTTTTACCCTTGGCCATGCAAAGGGGACAGTCATCACACAGCTACGAGCTCTTAAAATATTTAAGCATCGCTTTAGTCTGGTGTATTCCGCTATCCTCTTGTACCTACAAGGAAATGGTAGGTTTATAAAAGAACCATTTCTGCTAATGTTTATCTTGATTGCATGTGTTACACTTCCGCTGAATGACAAATTCTTCTTTTTTTTTATTTTTTATTTCTTTAAGTTTAATGCCTTTAACCCTGGTTGGTCATATCGGACAATAAATGAAATTGGTGAAATGATGCTCAAATTATCTCGTCTTCTCAGAATAAGGGAAAACCCCGAAAAAAAATTATCCGAATAACTCACCCTAAGTGAGATTCGAACTCACGACCTTTTGAATGTGAGGCAGACACGCTACCACCACACTACCCAGGCCGGTTATGCAAATCCTTTCTTAATTACCTCAGGTTTCAGGTAGCCACTTCCCCTCTATCCATCTGGAAGAGATGAAACAGCTTCCGAGAAAACTCATCACTGAATGTAATCTTTCTCATTCTACTACTCTTCAATGGAACTCATCACGAAGGAATTATATAGACGTTGCTTTAATATACGACTCATTTCCCTACCACGTATAATGTACATAGTAGGTAGATTTCGTTTAAAAAGTCGATATCGAGATTTCACCGGAAATACACGCTTTGAGGACCCTCGGATAAAACCAAGTTTTTAGAAAAATATCCGTGTATGTATGTATGTTTGTATTTTTTTTTTTTTTATTGAACATTACCTGCATGCCTCATTACAAAGTATATTACAAGTACTAAATGTATTACATTTATATATATATTCTAATACAGTTAAGATAGTGTTAGTTTTATAATTTTAAGTATGGGGCGTTCAATAGGTCCTTAGTAAAAGATAGCAAAACAATATTTTTCCCAACATAATCTGCTTTGAGCTCGATACACTTTTCCCAGCCAGGTTTTAAGCCTTGCAAAACGGAGGATTTCGGAAAGTCCTCAAATTAGGTATCTGTTTGGGAGATGGCCTCTTTTTAGACGTGAACCGTTTTCCGCCAAGCCACTTTTTCAAGTTTGGAAATAAAAAAAGTCACTTGGAGCCAAATCTGGTGAATAATCTAGATTTTTTTGTAGTGTTTAAAGCCCACTTTTGGGATATTTGTGGTGCCAATACTGATGATATTGTAGTAATTCGAACCACAATTCTACAATTTTCGCCATCGAGACTGTGTAAGTGTGCACCCCTGCAGCGTCTTGATGGAAGAGAATCTTTTCTTTACACGATGAGGGCATTTTTTTCTTTATTTCTCCGTTCAACCGTAGCCATAACGATGCATAATACTGTCCATTTATCGTTCTTCCTTTCAGCAAGTAATCATGTAGATGATCCTGCCTGCATCCCAAAATACCGAGACCATTACCTTGTCTACAGATTTCGCCTCCTTTGCCTTCTTCGGAGCCGGTTGCCTTTAAAAACCCACTGTTCGACCCTACTTTTATCTGTGAGTGTAGTAGTGTAACCTTGTATCGCCCCTAGTTATGTATTGACGCAAAAACTCGTCATGATTGCGACAGAAAACAGTCAAGCCAGCTTCCGAATCGATCACACGATTGCATTTATTCTCCAACGAGAGCAAACGCGGCACCCATCTTGCCGAGACCTTTGTCAGACCTAATTTTTGGTGGAAAATTGAGAATACTGTACCTTGAGATGTGCCTGTAGCCTCTACTATTTCGCGAACTTTGATTCGTCGATCACTTAATCCTGGCTTTTATCAATAATTTCAGAGGAAGTCACTTCTACTGGACGTCCGGAACGATGTGTGTCATTTGTGGATGTTTAAATTAATTTATCCAATTGTAACTTGTTGCAAACGCAAGAGCAGATGTGCCATGAACTTCATTCAAATCGGTTTTTATCTCTTTCGGTGTTAAGCATTTTAAATAGAAGTATTTAATTACCGCACGAAACTCCCTTTTTTTTAATCATATTGCTAAATAAGCAGAAGATTGTTGATTCAATCGTCTATGGCAACGGAACCACGTGATGCCACATGTAGTTGAAACTTTAACTGCTATCTCGATGCTACGAGTGTAACTTCTTGGATTTTCAAAGTTCTTATTGAACGCCCCTCGTACTAATATATTAAATATAACTTATTTTATAACATGTCCCTAGTAAGACTCTGGGGTACACATTATGCAATTCTTCTTAATAGAATCGTTTACAGTTTAATAGAATGGACAAACTTACAAAATGCTTTCAAATGATTTGTCACTGGCCAGTTTCCGCCATTCGTGTATAGGGGAGACCGGAGGAAAATCGACATCCTGTGTTGTGGCCGTGTTTTCAACTCCAGTCGCAGTTGGATAGTGCTGCTACGTTGCGGACAGCACAATTGTTGCACACTGCGTTTCTATTCTTGAAGCACACCAGTTTTTACGTGGTGTAAAAAAGTTAATTTCTACTGACTTTGAAGTTACAGATAAAGAGAGGTAAGCTTTTAACCACTTTGTTTATGTGTATAACTAACAAATCGCCATAAACTACACATAATTGTGACGTTTTAGTATACATATTGTTAGAGCTTAACGTACTATTTAGTCGCCAGATTTTTATGTTCGCCATATTGTCTTTCCAGGGTAAAACCGACATTTCACTACGGAGAAATATCGACAGGATGTCGGTATTACCCTAACCCATTTTTATTTCCAAATGGGTTTCTCAAAGTCTAAAGGTTTTCTTTTCTTTCCTTTCAGGTGGTTAGTTCGAGAAAAAGGACAATGGAGAGGGGTAAATGGAGCTAGGAAACCCTTAAAAAAGCAATTAAATTAGTGAAAAGTGGTAGATCCGTAAAAAAGTGTAGCAGCTGAATTAAATATCCCAAGAATCACCCTAAATGACCGTCTAAAATCCAATTCTGCTAGGGAGAAGATCTGTGTTCACAGCCGATCAAGAAGCTGTATTGGCTAATCATGTTAAACAATTAGCCATGTTCTATGGCATCACTTTGATTGAGCTACGTCGACTTGCTTATGATCTTGCTGAACGGTTACAATTAAAACACAGTTTTAATAAAGAAAAACGAATGGCTGGAGAGGAGTGCGTTGCCGGATTCAAGAAAAGAAATCCTACCATCAGCTTACGGCAACCTTCAGCAACAATTGGGTTCAATAAGTCAGAATTAGATTTATTTTATTCCAACTTGAAAGAGGTATATGAAAAACACACCTTTCCGGCTACAAGACAGGACGAAACAGGTATATCAACCGTGCAAAAGCCGAGCAAAATAATAGTTGCAAAAGGTCAAAAACAGGCAGGCTCTATAACAAGTTGGGAAAGAGGGAGAAATATTACTATAGTGTGTGATTCTAGTTCTTCTGGAACATACATTCCACCAATGTTCATTCATACAAGAAAGAGAATGTCTCCTCTGTTAGAAAGAGGTGGACCAGCTGGTGCAGTCTATGTGTTCCCACAACGGTTGGTCCAATGAAGATTTATTCAACGATTGACTGAAACTTTTTGAGAACAACATTAAACCTACCGAGGAGAACCCAGTGTTGCTGATTATGGACAATCATGGCAGCCATATCACCTTAGACAGTTACGAGTTCTGTAGAGCCAGTCACATACATGTCGTTTCCATTCCACCACACACATCACCTCTGGATCTGGGCCTCTTAAGAAGGCATTTAACACAGAGTGTGACAGGTTTTTATAGGCTAACCGTCTATGATATAGCGTCAATTTTTAATGTAGCTTACATGAAAGTAGCTACAATTGAGAAAGGAGTTTCCTGGTTTAGAAAAGCAGGAATTTTTCCACTAAACCCTGAGAAATTTGCCAAAGAAGATTTTATGCCTGAAGGGTAGATCCAGCCTCCAATCATTGATCAGGAAATTATAAATGAAACAGTAACTAACGAAATTGGTGACATTATTAGTATGTACATCTTCTATTCTGTTAACTGATGTCCCTGCATTCGTATATAAGACGTTTCACTGTTTATTGTGGGCACTGCATGTACAGTAAGGATCGTCTGAGAGGTGAAACTTTTGTAAATAGGCTTTGGTTTTTCCATGTCCTGAAACTATTGCCGTGAAGTCGGTGTTGTGGGAAGCTTTCTCTTAATTCGGTCTTTTGTAGAAGGGAACAATAGTTTTCTGAGGGTCCTTTTTTTATGTGGTTCCATCTTTGCTGTCATTGTCGATATCCTACTTCTACTGTTTCGGTTTTGATGATATATAATCTGTAGTTCATTATGTTCAACAGCTTCTTTTGCTAGGTCTGCTAACTCATTACCAGTAAAATGCTCACACTGAATAGTATTGTCCATTTGTTTCGTTGTAAAATGTTGAGTATTTTAAGGGTCTCCTCTGCTATAGAGCTATGTTTATTGTTGTTCTGCAATATGGCTACTGCTACTTTGCCATTTGTATATATGACTGAGTCATCGTATCAGTAATACTCTGTAGTATTTTTAGTATAGCCAGTTGCTCGCCTGCTTGTTTAAACATTTTCTATTTTTTCCGGTTTTTATCCGAGGGTCCTCAAAGCGTGTATTTCCGGTGAAATCTCGATATGAACTTTTTAAGTAAAATCTACCTACTATGTACATTATACGTGGTAGGGACATGAAAAACATAGAGTCGTATATTAAAGCAACGTCTATATAATTCCTTCCATTGAAGAGTAGTAAAGTGAGAAAAATTACATTCAGTGATGAGTTTTCTCGGAAGCTGTTTCATCTCTTCCAGATGGATAGAGGGGAAGTGGCTACCTGAAACCTGAGGTAATTATGTAAATTATGTAAATTTCATTCAAACACAAATCGTTACTTATTAGAATATGATTTAATTAATATTATAATAAATATTATAACTTCGTGTTCTAACTTACTGAGTTCTCTCAGCCTACGGATTGAGAGGTTATGGAGTCCTGGCGTGTTACAGGCTATGCTATAAATACTGCATCCCGTCGTGTCAATTTCGGTCGAAATGATTGCTTGTGCATAAAGTGATTGCTCTCGTAGCGAAACAGTTTTTTATTTGAGGTCCTGGCTTCAAATACTGCCACTTTGAAGGTATTTTTTATGTTTAGTAAATTTAACGAGAACTGATAGTTTGGGATGGAAATGTCGTTTCATTTAATTAGTTTAATTACGTGAATTTCATTAAAACATAGACTGTTACTTATTAGATTATGGTTTAATTAACATTATAAATGATAAATAAGTGCATATAACATTGTAATTATAACTTACAAACATAACGATAATTAAATAATATTGTACTATTTAAAGCTATTATTTCATACAAAAGAAAGCCAATATTTATTGTCCTGCAGTAAGTACATACAAACCAGATAACGTCTGCAAACCCACATTATCATCGTTGTGAGCCTCTTTGGCTCCTAAGGTAAGTAAGACATTATGCCGGATCAGCACACAGGTAAACCTTTATAACTTACACGTTTCCGCCATGTGGTTGTAACAGTCGTTCAAACTGGCGGATGAAGAACTCGGTCTAACCACCATCGCCAGCCCAACATGGCCGGCGTGATGTCACGGCAAGCTAAGATGATGCGTCCCTTGAGCTGTTGAGGAGTCAGTGTTTGCTCCTGGTACACCTTTAAGATAACCCGATAAGAAGAAGAAGTCTAATGTGGTCAGATCTGGTAGCGTACTGGGCATCCTTTTGGTCCATGCCGTCTGAACCATCTCTCAGGGTAGGTGACATCGAGACATACCATCATGGCAGGCCGAATGAGCTGGCGCATGCTGGTACCACATAGTTGGTTCTGCAACGGTTCTAGTAGGGTAGACAGCTGGTGTTGTAGGAAGTGGATATAACGATTTTCAGTGAGTTGGTCATTGTTAGATGATCACAGAATATACAATCCAAACGTAGAAACTTCATCGGACTTGTAAGACGGCCTCCAATGTTTACAGTGCTCCAGTAATGACACAGCCTTTGTCGTGGAACCTACTTCGTCTGTAAATAACACAGGTGCCAAAAAAGAGGATCTTGTTCAGTTTGTCGTTTGATCCACCAGAAATGCCACTCTCCGTCCATGGCCCGACTGCAGTGAAGATGATAAGGGTGACAATTTGCACTCTCCGTGTGGATAATATTGAAATGCCTGTGCTGAACCACATATTCACTCGCAAGATCCCTCGCTGCTTGGTTACAGACATGGATATGGTGTCTTGTGCACTGTTTCTTCCGTCCAGAAGGCGGTTCGCAATTCGTAAAAACGTGTTCTCTGCGGAGACTTCTATTGGTATACATGACGTGTTTCCGTTGCATTCTGCTGCGCTTTCTAGCACACTAACAGCACATTATCTATTCGAAAAAATTTGTTCTACAGAGAACACGAAGGCTGGAACTTCATATTTATAGGCAAAGCCACTTTCTAGTGCATTCGGAAAGAAATCACGATTTCTGGAAGCTCTCGAAGGATGAAGAGAAATTATTTAAAAACTCACTTATTCACAGGCCTGATTTGAACTTCTGACCTTGTTAATTATTGCACTACTGGAGGTCGTTAACAACAAGCATCACCGTAGTCCTAATCAATGCGTGTCAGCGCTGCATGTTCCATCAATAGTAAAATACAGGCTCCTAGTTACCAGACTCGCCCGCAAGAAGTTGGCACCACAGGTGGCCTAGAGCTCGCCTTGCCACGCTTCCAGCCGTTGCTACAGTCAGTGTTCCTTACAGAGTGGAGGTAACGGCATAGCTGCAAACTCACGACTAGTTTACCTTACCCTGCATACCACCATAGAAACTATTCCTGGTTAAAATAAAAATGTATTCAGAGTATTCCAGTCAAATTACTTTCCTTTCAAGCAATGACGCATCTGTAGATTATTATTCTAAGATATCACAGAGGTTACCTCTCTTGTTTACACTAGATTTTTACTTTCTCTATACGTACTATGTACATATGTATAAAGAAGGTATTGCACTCCACCCAAAAAGTTGATACCGAGATTTCACCGGGAATATATGTTTTAGGGCCCCCTTTATCTAAAAAAAAGCATTTTCTGAAAAAGGTCCGTGTGTGTGTGTGTGTGTGTGTGTCCCGTGTGTCTGTGAACACGATAACTCAAAAACGAAAAGTTGGCAAAATACCAAACTTGGTATTTAAGTTTAGTATCTACCTGGGAAGTGACACGAACATTTTCAAGAAAATTCCCCCACCTCCAACTACCCTTTACTTTTTTCGAAAATAGCTCTAACGATTTTGATTAAAATATCGTATATTAAAGCTATTTACCTGATAAATAAAATGTATATCTTGAATTTTCTGGGAATAGCCTCTGAAGAGTACTTTATTGTGGACGAATTTTACGGAATTTTGAATAACTGCTAAACCGTAAGAGATGGACATTAACTCACTACACAAAAAATGTAGAGCACGTTAAAACACACAATTTATGTTATATACATTTTTTTCATCGTTTTTGAGACATTCCTTGTTTCTGCTATGAAAAACTTACTTTTCTCATACAAGAATTTGTCAACTGCTGTCCATACAGACAAAGGAACTTCAGGGACATAGCAAAAAGCTTTTGACTATCACTTTAACCTATGATACTCTCTTATTTCGCTTCTACTTACAAGAAAGCAAGTAATAAAACTATTTCTGCTAATTTTTCTGATTAGCATGAAATAAATAGAAGAATAAGCTTTTTAAGAGTAATTTTTTGCAGAGATGTAGAGAAAGTCATGTGAATGGTACACTTCATATTTTTATAAATTTATCCCGTGCGACTACATTACGCGTCACTGTCACTGCTGTTCACAGACGCTGAGAAAAGTGCGTATTTGTTATTGCGTGAGGAAGATTGTGCATAAGGGCAAGAAGAAGGAAAGAGGAATAAACCCATACTCGGCAAGTGATAAGTCTGTGAAAACTGTTTTGTAGCAAGAAACAACACCACATACAAACTGCTAGAGGTTAGGGTGCCACTCAGTACAGCTTTACCGCCTGTTAAACACATCATGGAAAGAAGAAATTACTCACGTGGTCGATCTGGAAACAAAACATTGCAGAAAGTTCATCTGACAGCAAACAGATGTCGCAGAATGAGATCCCGATATGGAAGAGGTTGCTCTATTTCTAGATACTTCGTAATTGAGAGCTAAACATCCTTTATGCATTTGAATGAACGTATAATTTATATGAATCATGCACGTTTTTAGGATTTTCATTTATGCTATGTTCACTCCACGTGCTGTATATTCAAAATTACAGCAGGAGTATCCTCAGCCAAACGAAAATCTAATGTGATCCATTCACATGACTGTCTCTACATCTCTGCAACAAATTATTGTTAAAAAGCGTATGCTTCTATTTACTTCATGCTAATCGAGAAAAAAAAAAAAATAGCAAAAATAGTCTTATTACTTGCTTCCTTGTAAGTAGAAGCGAAATAAGGGAGTACCATAGGTTAAAGTGATAGTCAAAAGCTGGTTGCTATGTGACTGAAGTTTCTTTGTTTGTATGAACAGGAGTTGACAAACTCTTGTATGAGAAAAGTATAAATTTTTCAAAGCTGAAACCAAAATCAAGGAATATCTCAAAAAACATTCAACTCCATGAAAAAAATATATAACATTAATTGTGTGTTTTAACGTGCTCTACATTTTTTGTGTGTGGAGTTTTTGTCCATCTCTTACGGTTTAGGAGTTATGTAAAATTCCGTAAAATTCATCCAGAATGAAGTAGTCTTCAGAGACTTTTTCCAGAAAATACAAGATATACAATTTAGTTTTCAGGTAAATATTTTAATATACGATATTTTAATCAAAATCGTTAGTCATTTTTGAGATAATCAAAATTTTCGAAAAAACTTCAATGTAAAGGGTAGTTGGATGTGAGGGGATTTTCTTGAAAATCTTCGTGTCGCATCCTTGGAAGATACCAAACTTAAATACCAAGTTTGGTAATCAACGGTCTTTTGGTTTTTGAGCTATGCTGTCCACAGACGCACAAACAGACACATACACACGGATCTTTCTCCAAAAGTGCTTGTTTTGGATTCGGGGGGTCTCAAAACATGTATTTCCGGTGAAATCTCGGTATCGAATTTTTGGGTGCATTACAATACTTTCTCTGTCATGTAGTCACTGTGTACATAGTACGCGTAGAGAAAGTAATAAACAAGGACTAGAATGTCAGCCGAAAACAACTGCAGCTGTACTGGTGTTAGTGAAACGTCTACGAGACCGCGCCTCAAATGTTTCAAACAAAAGAAACTCAGTAAATAAACGTGAGTAAATGTAGAGTTTAAGTGTCAAAAATCTGATTATTCCATTCATATGACTTCCTCTAGCTGTTCCACAAACAAACTTTCCTTATAAAAGAGTATTCTTTTATCTAAATCATACTATTCGAGATAATGGTCTTATTACTTGGTTCCTAGTAAGTAGTAGGGAAAAAAGGGAATCACTAGACTAAAGCGATAGTCAGATATTTTAAAAACTCATGGCTATGTGATAAATTTGAAATTAGGTTCTCTTTGCTTGGCCAGAAGTAAAACAAAAGTGATATGAAACGAATGACGATTCTCGTAAGTATTTTTAAATTGAAATGCATAATAAGGAATAACTCAGAATAGGATGACTACAAAAATTTACATAAATTGTGTGTTTTAACGAGATTAACATTTTTGCGTAGACAAATTTTATTTGTGTTTTGCGATTTACCAGTTACACAAAAGACATCCAAAATGAAGAGGTCTTCAGAGGCTATTCACAGAATATTCAAGATACACATTTAGTTTGTCATGAAAATATCTTAGTTAAATTCGTTAGAGCCATTTTTTATATAATCAACATTTTCGAAAATGTCTCCATGTAAAGAGTAGTTTGAAGCGCCTGGGGGAGGGGGTGCTGAAAATCTTGGTGTTCCATCGTTGGAAGATACAATAAGTAGCTATCCTTATCTCGTGGTCATGCAAAGAGCGTTCGATTTCAATCCATCACATAGTTCTTTTGTATTTTCTCTACTACATAGATATCTACAGTAAGGAGCGGCAGTATAGTATTCTACCCAAAAATTCGATGTCCAAATTTCGCCGGAAACATTTGTGCTGATACCATCTAGATCCAGAGAAAGTCTTTTTTCTACGGCCGAGTAGTTTACGAGCTCATTTCTGATCGCAAACTTGATTTTTACGGACTCCACGTGCAAAAAAGTGCAGCAAGCATAAAGTGATTTTGTTCCAACTTTACGCAATGACTGTAGTTCAACTGGTTAATTTCATGTTCCCTCTTCACCTCGTGCGTGTCAGCGGTTCGAGTCCCACAGTCAACGTGCACTTTTTACTTACTCTATACGCACTATGTATATAGTGTATAGAGAAGGTATTGCACTCCACCCAAAAATTAGATACCGAGATTTCATCGGAAATATATGTTTTAGGGTCCCCTTTATCTAAAAAAAGCATTTTCGGAAAAAGGTCCGTGTGTGTATGTGTGTGTGTGTCCGTGTGTCTGTGAACACGATAACTCAAAAACGAAAAGTAGGTAAAATACCAAACTTGGTATTTAAGTTTAGTATCTTCCAGGGATGCGACACGAAGATTTTGAGAAAAATTTCCCCACCCCCAACTACCCTTTACATGGAACATTTTTCGAAATGTTTGATTTTCTCAAAAATGGCTCTACTGATTTTGATTAAAATTTCGTACATTAAAGGTATTTACCTGACAAATAAAATGTATATCTTGAATTTTCTGGGACAGCCTCTGAAGAGTAGTTTATTCTGGATGAATTTTACTGAATTTTGAATAACTGCTAAAGCGTAAGAGATGGACAAAAACTTACTGCACAAAAAATGTAGAGCACGTTAAAACACACAATTTATGCTATATACATTTTTTTCGTGGAGTTCGTCGTTTTTGAGATACTCCTTATTTTTGGTTTCTGCTATGAAAAGCATACTTTTCTCATACAGGAATTTATCAACTGCTGTCCACACAAACAAAGGAACCAGCTTTTGATTGTCACTTTAATCTATTGTACTCCGTTATTTCGCTTCTACTTACAAGAAAGCAAGTAATATGGCTATTTCTGCTAATTTTTTCTGATTAGCATGAAGTAAATAGAAGTATAAGTATTTTAAGAATAATTTGTTGCACAGATGTAGAGAAAGTCATGTGAATGGTACACATCAGATTTTTTCTTCTTTATGTATTATCGATCGAGGTGCAAAGTTAATTAAGTGTTTGTCACTCTAATAATTTTAGGAGTAAACAAATAGGTATACGAATGAAGAACAAACGACAGTTCATTTTACGTATTCTTCAGTCTGTGATCCTTAATTTCTTTGTATTTATTTTGAAAAATAAACTTCACTAAGACTTTAAATAATAAAGAAAAATTTCAAGACGTATAAAGTTAATAAAAACAATTTCAAAATACTAGAACACCTAACACGTAATCTATTGTTCTTTGTGATTAGAGAATGTTCTCTACAAAATTTTGGCAGCTGGTATCCTCAGTGGGTTAGCGAATACCACCAGAGGACACTTTAGGCCTAAACATGCCCCATTAGATACAAATACACGAAGTAAATATGTAGGCATGCATATTGAGAAGTTTGTTGAGCTATGGGGATAAAATCTAATTTTCTTTTCAACTGAAAGTATTGGTGAATACCTATGTATTTGGCACAGTTTGAGATTGTCAGCTGGGTATTTTGTGTATTTTTCGTTTTAGAGATACTCTGAAAATGGATTTGGTTCTGTAGTATTATCTGAAATACTATGTTAGTTTTAAAACATTGTAATAATACCTGGATATTTAGAGGAAACTGAATGAATAGGCCTAAGAATGTTAATTTTCATTTGTATTTCCTCTAACTAGAGACTCATGAAGTTAGAATAAACATAAATAAAGAGAACAACAAAAAAGAAACAAATAAGCAAGATCAAAAATGTTCCTATCTAGCTTTGTGTCAGGAAGAAAGAAAGCGGGGGAAGTTTTTGTTAATGTTTTGGTATTTTCGAATCTGAATCGAGCATCTTGGAACTCGTGCCAACACCGCGCGTTAATCAAATATGTACGCTACTGTTTAGCTATAACTTATACGGCCAAAGTCTGATATGTTAATGTCCAATAGAAGGGTCTCGGGAACGATGTTTTCAGGTTAGACTGTAATCTGCGGGTTGCATAAGGGACAAGATATAATTATAAACTCATTTATCGTAAAACTTGAATTTTTGATGGGAACTTTAAAAAAAAAAAAAGGTCTTCTGAAGTATTCATATTAGAAAAATAAATTTAGACAGTAACATATTTACTTTCTCTAAACGTACTATGTACATAGCATATTGAGAAGGTATTATATTCCACCCAAAATTTCAATACTAGGTTTCACCAAAAAAAAAGTATTTTCAGAAAAAGGTCCACATGTGTGTGTGTCCGTGAACACGATAACTCAAAAACGAAAAGTTGGTAAAATACCAAAGTTGGTATTTAGGTTTAGTGTCTTCCAGGGATGTGACACGAAGACTTTGAGAAAAATCCCCAAACACCAAACTACTGTTTACATGGAAAAAAACTTCGAAAATTTTGATTTTCTCAAAAATGACTAACGATTTTGATTAAAATACCGTATATTCAAGATATTTATATGCCAAATAAAATGTATATCTTGAATTTTTTTGGGAATAGCCTCTAAAGACCTCTTCATTCTGGATGATTTTTATTGAATTTTGCATAACTGGTAAATCATAAGAGATAAACGAAAACTTACTGCACAAAAAATGTAGATCACGTGTAAACACACAATTTATGTCATATGCGTTTGTTTCGTGGAGTTGACCATTTCTGAGATATTCCTTGTTATTTGTTTCGTATTTAAAACACTAACTTTTTTCACACGGAAAATTGATAATTCCTGGCCCTGCATAGAAACGGATTTCATCTATGGCAACTGGCTTTTAAAAGATTTAACTATCGTTTCAGCCTGGCGATTCCCTTATTTACCTTCGTACTTACACGGAAGCAAGTTAGTAAGACATTTCTGCCACTGTTCATCTCGATTATCATGAAGTAGACAGAAGAATAAGCTTTTGAACACTACTTTGTTACAGAGATGTAGCGAAAGTCATGTGATTGTAACCCATCAGCTTTTTAAAATTGTAGCTTGCACATCCTGTGTAATAACTGATATAAACTTCAATAACATCAAATTTTTCAGATGTGTTTGCTCATTTTCACTTGACAGAACAGGTATACAATTATAAAAAAAAAAAACATTACCGTAAATTAAATTTATTGTTCTATAGTTCTCATACTGAAATGTAAACAATTGTACACATAATTTCTTTACTTCAGTTACTCTCCACAGGGGAGAATTCCGACCTCGCTGACGGCTCTTTCCCTGTCCGGATGTCGGCCGCCCTCTGAAATTACTCTCATCTCACCCTTCCTCCTGGGCTCTGACGTACAAAAAGCCCACGGCTGTAATGTGCAAAACACACACACACACACACACACACTAACACTCTACACTGCCGTCTCATTATCTAAATTCCCGATAAACAGCCTAGAAGGCCCAAACAAATGATCTAAAGCTTTTATTGTTCATCACTTGATGATGATATAACAAGCACCATGCCATAATAGAATAAATAAAATAGACTTTGAAATCGTGTTCTGCTTTATCTTCAACATTGGGGTCCACGCGTTCTTCAAGCGCTGTTGCTCTGATTCCAAAATGTCCGCTCTCTACTATTTTGCATGTGGTGTCAGCAAATTAATTCGGTATAAAACAAGGTGACCTACAGTTTTTTTCCCCCTAAGAGTAAAGCTCTAATACTGGATCTATTACTAACCTACAGTTTTCAGAAACAAGACATTTTCTTGCTTGGGACTTTATTTTAGTATCTTGTAGGTAAGCATATTTAACTGCTAACTTCTTTTCCCTGAATTCTAACATTTTTTAAGAAACTTCTATCTTCATGGTTGAAGACGCAAATGTAAAGTAAATCTTTATTTTTGTAACTTGAAATAAGTGCAAGTTTTACTATTCAAAATAAAAAAAACAACATATATTTCTCATTTATCACTAAAAACACATTATTCTCGAAAAAATGAACAATTCTCAAAAAATAAGCCTATGCATCATTTCAAAGTTATGCCAAATTCATACTAAAATGTTGTTTTTTAATTCAACAACTTTCAGCTCGCCTGGGTAGTGTGGTGGTAGCGTGTCTGCCTCACATTCAACAGGTCGTGATTTCGAATCTCGCTTAGGGTGAGTTACCCGGATAAGGTTTTTTATCGGAGTTTTCCTTTATCCTTAGAAGACGAATGTCGAGTAACTTTAAACTCCATGGACCCCGAGGTGTTTTGAGTATCATTTTACTAATTTCATTCATCGTCCGATATGACCAACTATGTTAAAGGACGTTAAGTAAAGCAATTACACCTCCTAATTTATTAGGAATGGATCGTAAAATGGCGTAAGCAAATAAGAAGTATCATTCTGGTTGAAAAAAAAAAAATATTTATTGTTAAAAACAATCTATAAATACAAAATGTGTAATGAAAGTTTATTGTATTGGATTAATTTTTTTTCACACAAGCCGTGTGTTGGACAGGAGTTGGATAGGTAGAGTCAGACTGAAAAATGCAATGCCATAGCCGGGATTTAAACCACGGATCTCCCGATCTCAAGCCGGTTGCTCTGCCACTGAGCCACCATGAGTCAACTGACTCGCATGTTTTCCGGTAAACCACAAGGTGATGTCAAATTATTTTGAGATGACAACCCAAATGGCGACTTACAATGTTGTAAGTCCCAGGATTCATAGTGTAGCCAACTATTATGGTCAATTGGTATTGGATTAATTGTTCAACTATCCAACTCCTGTCCTACACACGGCTTGTGTGAAAAAACAATTGACCATAATAGTCAGCTGAGAAATTCAAAACTATGCCGGCATGTTGCCATATAGCTCAGTGGCAGAGCAACCGACTAGAGATCGGAAGATCCGTGGTTCAAGTACCGGCTATCGCATTGAATTTTTCAGTTTGAATATACCTATCCAAAGTTTATAGTGTTAGGAAGCAGTAGATAAGATATAAGCGTTTGCAGGAAGAGTGGGTAGAAAAAGTCATCTGACTGATACACAGCGTTTTTAATTTATGAAGAGATAAAGTGTTTTATTTGTATTTGTCAACTTAAGCTCAGAACACGGAAATCTGTAGCAGAAAAATGGTGTTTGGATGTGAAGGACGTTATTTCCAGAGAGAAAGGTTCCAGGAAAGGAAATGCAGCGAATCTCCGTGTTGCGTGGCTGTGACGTAACAGTCATGGGATTTCTCAGTAGGGACAGGTTTATTGTTGCAATGCAGTCTTGATTAGTCATCGTTCTAGCTCCTTCCTAGCACGAGAGTGCAGTGATCAAGGATTTCGAGTTTGCTACCTCCAAACAGATTAGGTAGTGTGTACGTCTCGTCTTAACAAGAAGCTATTAGCCAAATAAACGTGAAGTTGCTGTGCACACTCACACTTTTACAAACTATTCTGCAACATACTTCTTGTTAATCGAGATAAACTAATTTCGTTGCAGCAAAGGAAGTATAAGGAACCTACACTGTTCTTTACATGGTCAAGAGAAGGGTGGGAGGTAATCACATGACTTTCTCTACGTTTCTGCAACAATTATTGTTGTTGATAAGCTTATACTTCTATCTACTTCATGCTAATCGAGATACACATTAGCAGAAACGGTCATATTACTTAGTTTTTTGTAAGTAGAAGGGAAATAAGGGAATGCAATAGGCTAAACTAAGTCACATTTTTTTAAACTGTGGTTGACATAGAATTGAAATCCGTTTCTTTACGTGGTCAAGCGTTGATAAGTTCCGTATGAGAAAAGTAAGTATTTTAAACCTGAAATCAATAACAAGGAATATCTCGAAAACGGCCAACTCCACGGGGAAAAAAATGTATATAACAAAAATTGTAGGTTTTATCGAGATCTACATTT
This sequence comes from Hymenopus coronatus, assembly GCA_030762935.1. NCBI lineage: Eukaryota > Metazoa > Arthropoda > Insecta > Mantodea > Hymenopodidae > Hymenopus > Hymenopus coronatus. Next base: position 16,383,787 of record CM060896.1, read on the forward strand.
TGTGGGTAGTAAGTTTTAGTCTATCTCTTACGGTTTACGAGTTATGCAAAATTCAATAAAGATCATCCAGAATAAAGAGGTCTTCAGAAAATGCAAGATATACATTATATTTTTCATGTACATATCTTAAATATAAGAGATTTTGATCAAACTCGTTAGAGCCGTTTTTGAGAAAACCAAACTTTTTGAAAATTTTTCCATATAAAGAGTAGGACACTTCGTGTCGTATCCTTGGAAGACACAAGACTTAAATACCAAGTTTGGTAATTAACGGTATTTTCGTTTTTGAGCTATGCTGTCCACAAACATACAGACAGACACACACGGACCTTTTTCTAAAATGCTTTTTTTGGATTCAGGAGATATCAAAACATGTATTTCTGGTAAAATATCGGTATCGAATTTTTGGGTGGAATATAATACTTCCTCTATACACTATGTACATAGCATGTGTAGAGAAAGTAAACATTAACATATATCTTTGCAACAGCTACAAAGGAAATAGCGGTAGTCAAAATTTTAGGAACTGGGCGCCGTATTCTGACCTTAAAAATCCATGGGACTTCCAATCAGTAAACAGGTAAACAACTGAATATCAAAATGTCTTATGACACAAAAAAGTTATGCGGAATAAATTGTGCGTTTTGAGGACACCTACATTTTAGACTGTACATTTTCGTGTATCGCTTAACATTAAGCGGTTATACGTGATAAACAAAACTCCTTCCAAATTAAGAGAGCTGAAATGATCTTCACAGGTTTCCCTGAAAATTCAAGATATACATTTTATTTGTCATGTAAATATCGTAGTATATGGTGCAGCATAATCAAAATCGTGAGAACCATGTTCGAAACAAATAGACATTTTAAAAAAAGTCCATATAAAGGGTGGTTTGTGGGGTGTTATAAGCTTAATACAAGTTTGATCGACTTTTATTTTTTGAGTGATGATTTTTGCGGACACAAACGCACTCACGCACACTTATATACACGCATGGAACATTTTCTAAAAATATTTTAGGATTTAGGACCCTCAAAACCTGAGTTTCCAGTGAAATCTCGGTATCCAATTTTTTGATACTTTGTAGTGGTAGAGAAATAAAAACTATACGTATTTAAAAATTGATACAGAAAAGAAATATCATAGTAGTGTTTAAGGGACACTAGTGCAGAATTTTCTAACTCTTTTTTTTAAATTTTAAAGTCATTATTTAAAATTGTCACATAATATATATATATATATATATATATATAAAGTACTGGCTGTGCAAAAGCTCAAAGCTGTATCTCAAATAGATTTCCAGTAATACAATTAAATGTTTTAATTAGGCAAGAAAGAAAAAGTACTAAAACTGGTTGTGCAGTTACATTTTTCACATAAAGAGATAATGATATTTTCTGATACTGATAAGTGTCGTCTAAATAAAACAAATCTAATGTGTTCCATTCACATGTTTCTCTGTACATCTCTACAACAAATTATTGTTAAAAAGCTTATTCATCTATTTACTTCATGCTAATAGAGATAAAAAAATAACAGAAATGGTCTCATTACTTGTTTCAATGTAAGTAGAAGGGAAATAAGGGAGTACCATAGGCTAAAGTGTTAGTCAAAAGCTGGTTGCTATGTCACTGAAACTCCTTTGTTTGTATGGACAGGATGACAAATTCCCGTATGAGAATAGTATAAGTATTTTATAGTAACAAGGAATATCTCAAAAACGTTCAACTCCACGAAAAAATGTTTGTAATATAAATTATGTGTTTTAACGCGCTCTACATTTTTTATTAAGTAAGTTTTTATCTATTTCTTTCGGTTTATCAGTTATGCAAAATTCTGCAAACTTCAACCAGAACAAAGATAGAGGCTATTCCCAGAAAATTCAAGATATACATTTTATTTTTCATATAAATATCTTTAATGTACGAACTTTTAATCAAAGTCATTAAAGCCATTTTTGAGAAAAACAAAATTTTCGAACATTTTTCATGTAAAGGGTAGTTGGGGTGGGGGATTTTCTTAAAAATCTTCGTGTCGCATCCTTGGAAGAAACTAAACTTAAGTACCTAGTTTGGTATTTAACGGACTTTTCCTTTTTGAGCTACGCTGCCCACAGACACACACACACACGGACATTTTTCTAAATATGCATTTGGTTTTTTATTTAGGAGGTCTCAAAACATGTATTTCCGGTGAAATCTCAGTATTGAATGTTTGGGTGCAATACAATACCTTCTCTATACACTATATGCATTGTATGTGTAGAGAAAATAATTAGATATTTGATTTAAGTTGATGTTATTAGTGTAGATAAATAATGTTTTTGTTTTATGAAGGTGCTGGTGTTAAAATTTACCTTGTTGTTTATTTAAATTAATTTTTGTAAGCCAATGAATAAAGAAATCATAAATCTTCAATCTTTAGATATTGCATTGAAGATTATGCATGCAAATTTCCACAGAAAAACAGCAATTCAAGCAATAAATTTCACGCGCCAAAATGAACGGAGAAAAAAAAGTACATACAGAACGGAGAGGTGGGCGGGTTCAGTCTTGTTAAAAGCGAGAGCATTGATTTAAACATGTCATTAGGGTTTTAAAAATGGGGGACAGTGAAAAGTGTATTCCGAATAAACTTGCAAATGTCACATAAGATATTTCCGAGATATCTATTATTAATAGCCGATTTTGATTTTAAACTTTGTCTTTATGTTTCGAGCGCTGTCAGTTTCAGACTTTTGCATTTTAAGGTATAACATAGAAACCAGTTGTTAGAATTTTAATGTCACAAATCCTTTTCTATCTATAATGAAATATATACTTAATGCAGCTATTTTTGCAAAGGTTTGTCTCGATTAAAATGAAGTAGGTGGACAAAATAGCTTACGTGTTCCATTCACTTGTTTTTTTTTTTTTCTACCTTTCTGTAACAAATTACTCTTACAAAAGCTTATTCTTCTATCTACTTCATGCTAATCAAGATAAAGCCGCTCTGTGGTGAGGGTTAGCACATCTACCTTATATTCAAGTCCTGAGTTTGCATCTTGCTTAGGGTGAGTTACCCCGATAAAGTTTTTTCTGGGGTTTTCCCTTGTCCTGAGAAGACGAACATCGAGTAACTTTGAGCTCCATGGAGCATCATTTCATTTATCGCCTGATGTGACCTATAGAGTTAAGGGCGCTACAACAAAATAAAAACAAAATTAAGAAAAATAATTAGCAGAAATGGCGTATTACTTGGTTCCTTAAAAGTAGAAGGGAAACAAAACAATACACTAGGCTAAAGCTTTTAAAAGCTGGTGGCTATGTCATTTGCATGGCTAGGTGTAAAACAAATGAAACAGGAATATCAAATACCCGTTTGAAAAAAAAGTATTTTTAAATTAAACACACACACACACACACACTCACACAAAAAATGTATTACATAAATTACGTATTTAAATGATATCTACATATTAGTAAGTTTTTGTTTACCAGTTATGAAAAAAACGCCCAGAATGAAGTTTTCAGAGTCTTGTACCAGAATAGTCAAGATATATATTTTATCTGACATGTTAATATGTGGTATTTTAATCAAAATCGTTACAATCATTTTTGAGAAAATAAAAAATTCCGAAAAATCTGCTAGCGAAAGACTAGTTGGTGGGATTTTCCTGAAAACCCTCATGTTCCATCCTTAGAATACACTAACTTAAATACCAAGTTTGGTATATTGCGTCTTAATTAGTTCCATAAAGTAAGAATTGTAATGGAACAGAAATCAAAAACTACATTTCTAGTATATTGCTGAGTTTTAATGCAAATATTCTGTATAATATTTATTTTAATACTCTTTTGTGTTTTAATTTACAGTAAGATCTTAAAAACAGTTATTTCACATCGGTACAAGATTGTGAGAGAAGCATAGCAGGGTGAGGGGGAGAGACTAGTATGAGGGCAAAGGGGGGAGTGAGTAAGAAAGAAAAATCTAATTTAATAATAAAATTTGTTCCTCCATATATCCCGTGTGTAAGGTAAGTTAGAAAGAAGAATTAACTGAAAAACATAATATCATAACCTTGATAAGGCGTATGCCACGAAAAAAAAAACGAAGTGAATTGTCTTTTTTTTTTTTTTTTTGTTTTTTTTTTTTTTTTTGTTTGTTAGGTTAACGTCCTTTAATCGCCTAGGGCATCTCCAGGATTAATGAAATCTGTGAAATGACGTGATGGAGCTGAAATTACTTGACATTAGTCTTCTCAGGATAAGGGAGGCCTTGCCCGTGTACATCACCCTAGCCGGGATTCCAACTAGGGACTTCTTGGTGTAGTATGGTTTGTCTGTCTCTTAATATTCCCAGTTATACCAAAATCCCTTCGAATGAAGAGGACTTCGTAGATTATTCTCCGAAAATTGAAGATACACATTGCATTTGCCGTATAAATAGCTTAAAATCAATTTTAATAAAATTCTTGTGTCCGCTTTTGAGAGAAAAAAAAAATCGAAAGAAAATTCCCATAAAATACTTCAGTATTTTCCTGAATGGAGGATACTAAACCTAATATACCAACTTTGGCAGTTATACAACTTTTCATCTTTGAGTTATATTTCTCACAGACACCGACACACACATACGCGGACCTTTTTCTAAAAGTTTGATGTGTTGCAGACACCTGTTTTTCTCAACTCACACTGTTACACTTACAAGATTTATTCATCTAACTACTGCTTGTTATTCGAGATAAACTTTCATTACTTACACATTTCATTTGTTAGTATAAGAATATATTAGGTAAAGCGATAGTTAGATTTTTAAAAGACGGTTCGATATGTAAAATTTCTTAAATTGAAAGCGCTTTATGACCTCTAGAATAGGGATATCCACTTGAAAAAAACTAAGATTTTGAAAATTCTAACTAATGACAGAGAAGGTTATTCTACATAAATGGTGTGCGAGATCTACATTTTTGTGGAGTAAGATTTTGTCTACCTCATCTTCAGAATGAAGATTTCATAGTTTATTCCCAGAAAATTCAAGATGAAATATTTTGTCATACAAATATATTAAAAATATAGTGACTGTACAAGATCATCTAATGCCATTTTTGAGAGAGAGAGAGAGAGAGAGAGACAGAGAGAGAGAGAGAGAGAGAGAGAGAGAGAGAGAGAGAGAGAGAGAGAGAGAGAAACAAGGTTACTTTGCGATGAGGAGATTTTTCTTGAACCTCTTCGTGCCACATCTTTGTAAGATCAGAACTTAAATACCCGCTTTACTATTTACGCAACATTTCGTTTTTAACTGCATTGTCCCTACGCCATCACGACATGCAAGTCTCTACTATAAGGCGAACGCACCTAAAGTGACCTTGGAGCAGCATCACTCTCGCCGCCATTTTGCAATGCTGGAGGAAGGTCGCTGACATCCGAGCAGGAACAAGGTGTAGCGGGGACTGGTACGGCCTGGCACAGACTGGCACGGTGAGGGGCAAGGAGGGGGCAAAGCGACCTACTACCTGCCTGTTGAGGGCAGCCTCTACTCCAGCCTTATATAATAATAATAATAACTAACATTTCCCTCACTTCATATTCACCTCTATGTCCAATAATATATTTTTCATCTCATTGTTTAGATCCCGCCTGGTCGAGTTGGTTTACCTTTACGTCACACACTTCCTGTTTTGTGAAGTACCAGCTGATTTGGGAAAGGGTCCACCGCCTCGCGCTTTTCGTTATACCTTCTCTGCTACCTAGTGCGAGGGCGGCCCAGTAAGTAGTACCTAACCGTTAGTACATGCTCCCATACTTCTCCTAGCGTTCTTGCAGTTCCCTCCTAAAACTAGGAACTGTCAAGCTCTGCAAAATACGCCTACCTCTGTCTCGGCGAGACCTCATTTCATATACATGTTGTTCCAGCGATTCATGTTTAGGAACAAGAGGAAACAGTTGGGAGCCAGGTCGGGCGCTCTGGGTACGGCAATTCATGCAGTTTTGCGGCGACAACTCCGGATGAATGTGCTGGTGCACTATGATGTATCATAATTTTCTTCCTCGCCAAATAAGTTCATGTATCCTTCAACTTCTCGTCGAATCGGATCAATAAACCATTCTCGTATAGACCAGCATCTGTTTGGATGGATGGATGGATGGATGGATAAGTAGATAGACAGACCGACAGACAAATAGATTATTTTCAGTCATCAGGTATAAAGCATACAAAGGCTGCCTCATGTGACAAAAATCAATTAAACATTTCTACATACAATAATATTACAAGAATAGATACATTAAAAAAAAGATACGGTTAATCCCATTTCAAGTCATAAATTTGTGAAATACTATAAAGATGATTTGCCTTCAAGAATGCTCTGATCCTCCTCTTAAAGTTTAACAAAGAGAGAGTCTTCTTTTTCTAAGAAGTCAACGAGTATGACATCCTTGGTATCCAAAACATCCTTGTCATTGCTTTTCTTTACCTTCTTTGGAGCAGATTCACCAGAAGCTTATTTTTTCTATTGTTGCTTGGTTTCAAGTATCGTCGATGGTAACAACTCGACACAAAAATGGTCTGTGGATTTCATTAAGTAGCTTGGAAGTTGAAAGGTACTTGTTGTCTATTGTGAGCAATCGCGGCACACATCAAAATATAAATATACCATACAAAATATAAATTGCCGTTTTCATCGACACATCTATGGCCTTTGTCACTTCGCGAACTTTTGTTCCACGATCAGCAAGAATCATATCGTGGACTTTGTCAATGATTTCTTCGGTAACCACGTCCTGGGCGCTCCTCATTAACAGATGTTCTTTTAAAGTCGTTAAACTAATATTTAAGTGTTGGCATAGAAGGCGAAAGATCCTCACAAACAGCACCCAATTTCGGTTTATCTCCTATCAAGTTTTCCCATCCAAAAATAAAAGCCGAATAACTGAACGATATTCATTTTTTCCATTATAGCGAAGACAAGCTGAATGAATACCTGGCCCGGGTTGGATCCCAAGGGACCGCATGTGCGATTTGTGGTGAACAAAGCGGCGCAGGGCGGGTTTTCTCTGGGTTCTCCGGTTTCCCTGTCATCGCATTCCACCGGTGCTCTATCTTCATTCTATGTATCATTAGTGCCATTGCCTGCGGTGCCACAAGTAGTACAAGCGGGCGTTAAACAATACAAAAAAAATGACCACCGGAAGTGACTGCCAAATCCAAAGTAACCCATGAATCAGTGCCAAAGTTGTTTTAGTGACGTTACACGATGGTAACACCAGCTTGCCTTGGCAACACCATCTATTTTTAAACACGGGTACTTAAATGAACCGCCATTGTACAGTAGGAGAAGTATATTGTATGCCATGCAAAAAAATTCCATCCCAGATATTACTGAAAATACACGTTTTGAGACACCATGAATGACCAGCTTATACTCTATGAGATGTAAGTTGTCCAGTTTGGTTCTATCCTTGCTTTGGGACACTCCACCTGCTCTGTCTGAATTCTTGGAGAGCACGCTCCCCTCCCAACCCTCAATTGTCTGTTAAATGCTACATGCTCTATGCAAATACATCTTCACCGTAAAGAGAGACAGAGAGAGAGAGAGAGAGAGAGGGGGGGGCAATTGTTTCTGTCTCTTTCTTTTCTAGACCTGACAAGTTAAATCTCACACACTCTAGTTAAACACGTGTTTTTAAGCTTCGGGCTATTTGAAACATTTATTGGAGAATGCAATTAGAAAGGTTAAACTACATCAAGAGCTTAACCGAGCCAGGTGACTGACATTCAGGAGGCCGTGGGATTGATTCCCGTGGCCAACCTCTCTGACTCATGTTGTTTTTTTTACCAGGGGACTTTGCGGGTCACTAGGCAAATGCTGGGGAGATTTCTTCAACCACACAAAGTCATTTCTTCATTCCTTTTATTTCATCTTCAGTTAATCCAACAGGTATCTTTCAGGGTTGTAAGTCTCGACGAGGACTGCCATGGGGCGCCCTTCCGTGGTGGTGATTGCGCTTTGGAGATATAGCTCTCGGAGGTGGGATGGCATTGGAAGTCGTCTGTAGACCCAGGAAATTCTGTCAGACTTGGGCGCGAGCCCCTAGGGCTCCTCACGAAGAGATGAAGAAGTGCTTGTAAACTGTTAGGGCCCTCCATGGTGGCTTCCTTTCCGACGTCCGGTTTCGGCCGCCTGTTGTAATTACTCTCATCTCATCCTAATCTCCTGGGATCCGACGTACAATGGCTGCGGAATCCCCCCCACTCTCTCTCTCTCTCTCTCTTTCACACACACACACACACACTCACATGAGAGCTTGGCATCCTGTCCAGCAAACAATACACCAGATCACTCTCAAAAGTTTTCTAATTTAAATACCTAACGTTTCAGGCGCTCTGGTGTACAATCTAGGAAAGAATTCGTCAACAATCAAGATTAAATTACCCCAATACATCTTATCATCAGTACCGAAAACTGAAGAAAACATTGATTCACTGTAATTTCTATATCCTTTTCTTCCATTTAACGTTGTTAATAATCAATATAACATCTTCATATTTCAACTGCTGGTTTGTAAACTTGTTGATATTATTTTCATTTTAATTGTTGACTTTATATACAATTTATATTCTTAAACCTTTCTAAACGCCATTCTTAGCTTTGTTAATGTCTTTTAATATCTATATTTTTACTTTCTCTAACACGTATGTACAATGTACATAGTAGATAGAGAAGGTATTATACTCCTCCTAAAAATTCGAGATTTCACCGAAAATACATGATTTGTTACCACTGAATAAAAAAGATTGTATGAGAAAGTGTGAGTTGATATTTAAGTTCGGTATCTTCCAAGGTTGCGACACGAAGATTTTCAAGAAACCCCCCTCCATTCCCAAATACTCTTTACATGGAACATTCTAAAAAAAACAAAAACAAAAAAAACAAAAAAAAAACGATTTTCTCAAAAGTTGCTCAAAATGCCATTTTCATGGTAAAGGAAATGTTTATCTTGAATTTTCTGTGAATGGTGTCTGAAGAGACCTTTTCATTCTGGAACATGTTTGTATAACTCGTAAACCGTAAGAGATATGCAAAAACTTAGTACACATAAAATGTAGATCTCAAAATTTAAGCCGTATACTTTTTATTTTTTTGTAGTGTTAGCTGTTGCCAAGCTGTTCCTTGTTATTGGTTTTAATGTTAAACTACCTAAACTTTTGTCAAGCGGGAAGTCAACTTTCGTTTCATTTATTTTGCTTTACTCCCCGGGAAGGCATAAGAGAATTTCAAATGTTTCACATAGCGGCAATTTTTAAAAACTTGACTATCGCTTTAGCTAGAGTATTCCCTTACCATTTTTTTAACAACTAACTAGTAACGCCATTTCTGCTAATGTTATCTTGATTAGAATGACGTATATAAAAGCATTGTCTTTTGTAAAGACATATTGTTTGTGTAACAAGTAGAGAAAATCCTGTGAATGGAATACATCAGCTTTTTTATTTTCTCTACACGTAGTGTATAGAGAAGGTATTGTAATGCACCCAAAAATTCGATATCGAGATTTCACCGGAAATACATGCTTTAAGACACCCTGAATACAAAAGAAAACATTTTTAGAAAAATGTCCGTGTGTGTCTGTGTGTGTCTGTGTGTGTGTGTGTGTATGTGTGTGTGTGTGTGTCTGTGGGAAGCAAGCTCAAAAACGGAAAGACCATTAAATACCAAACTTGGTAATTAAGTTCAGTATCTTCCAAGGATGCGACACGAAGGTGTTCAAGAAAATCCCTCCACCCCAAACTAACCTTCACATGGAAAAAATTTCGAAAATTTTGATTTTCTAAAAAAAATAGCTGTAACGATTTGATTAAAATATCGTATATTAAAGATATATACCTGACAAATAATATGTATATCTTGAATTTTCTGGGAATAGCCTCTGAAGACTACTTTATTCTGGATGAATTTTACGGAATTGTATATAATGGTAAACCGTAAGAGATAGACCAAAACTTACCACACAAAAATTGTAGAGCACATTAAAACACACAATTTATGTCATATACATTTTTTCCTAGAGTTGATCGTTTTTTAGATATTCCTTGTTGTTGGTTTCAGCCTTGAAAAACTCATACTTTTCTCATACAGGAATTTGTCAACTCCTGTCCATACAAACAAAGGAACTTCAGTCACACAGCAACCGGCTTTTGACTATCACTTTAACCTATGGTACTCCCTTATTTCGCTTCTATTTAAAGGAAGCAAGTAATAAGACTATTTCTACTAATTGTTTCTCGATGAACATGAATTAAATAGAAGCATAAACTTTTTAACAATAATTTGTTGCAGAGATGTAGAGAAAGTCATGTGAATGGTGCACATCAGATGTTTTAAGAAAATATTGTGCATACATATTAAGTTCATGAAGTTGTATGACCCACTTTAATGTTATATACCTATTTATGCATTATTGTTACATATTTTTAGTAGGTTGGTCAAAATCTGCATAAAAAAGAAAAGCAAATGGTTTATGTGTGCACAAACATAAATACTAAGTGTGGAACCTTTTATTCTAAAAATAATTCTAACGATATTGACTAAAATATCATGTTTAATACACACACACACACACACACACACATATATATATATATATATATATATATATATATATATATATATATATAATATTTAAGTTTTCAATTTTCTGTGTGTAGCTTGTGAAGTCTTTTCGTTTTGAATGAGCTTCTATAATGAAAGCCTAACGGTTAGATAAAATCTCACTCATAAAAATGTTGTTAAAACACATCATTTATGTAAAATTCTTTTTGCCAATTTAAGTGAATTTTCAAATACATGTAGTTTGTTCGTGGTAAGTTGCTATTCGTTTTCTCTCGTGGCATGCAAGAGTCAAGGAATTTCCAAGTCATCACCAGAGTTCGGAAACGTAGGCACCCTAACTCCAAAAATAGGCAGGCAAGATGCACTAAAATATTCAAAATAGGTGCTAAATAGACGCTAAATAGACGCTTAATATACTGCCTTAAAACAGTTTTAATGTGATGAGATGTCTTTATTACTTGAAATAAATACTGTTCTTTATTTTATACTTAATAATTTTAATATTAATCATTTAAATCCATGACAAAATCGTATGAAAAAAATGGTATTCTATTCACATAACATTTTCTGTCTATATCAAACTATTCTTATATAAATTTACTCTTCTATTTTAAAAGCTGTTGCTATGAGAAACAATTGAAATTCGGTTCGCTTTGCAAACGTCAGCCGTAAAATAATATACAGCTGAAACAAACATGACTTCTCGTTCGAGAACAGTTGAAGTAGTTAAAATTGAAACAAATAAACCAAAAAGTTACCTCTACAAAAAAGAAAGAATCTGATGTGTTCCACTCAAATGACTTTCTCAAAAAAAAACTTTTCTTACAAACGAGATTTGATTTGTCTATCTCTATCAGCTTACCAGTTACATAAAAGTTACACAAAACTAATACAGAAATAAGAGGTCTTCAGAGGACATTCCCAGAAAATTCAGGATATATATTTTACTTTTCATATAAATATCTGTAATAAACCTTAATTTAATCAAAATCGTTGCAGATATTTTTGGGAAAATCAAAATGTTAGAATTTTTTCCATGTAAAGGGTAATTGAGGGTGGGTGTATTTTCTTGAAAATCTTCGTGTCGCATCCTTTGAAGATACTAAACTTAAATCTTGATAACACAAAATACCCTTAAATACCAAATTTGCATGCAACACGATAATTTTTAAACTACTCTTTACATGGCAAAATTGTTTAACATTTTTATTTTCTCAAAAATGGATCTACCGCGCCAGTCAACCTAGCAAGAATAACATTCTCCTTACATCAATGAGAGTTCGAGTGTGTGAATATCTGTAAGCAAACAATAAACAAGCATTCTGAAAAGCGTGAGAAGAAGAGGGGGGGGGGGTAAATAAAATTTTGATGTGTTCCATTCACATGACTTTCTCTACATCTCTGCAACAAATTATAGTTAAAAAGATTATGCTTCTACTTACTTCTTGCTAATCGAGAACAAATTGGCAGAAATAGTCTTATTACCTGCTTCCTTGTAAGTAGAGGCGAAATAAGGGAGTACCATAGGATAAAGTGAAGTCAAAAGCTGGTTGCTATATGACTGAAGTTCCTTTGTTTGCATGGACAGGAGTTGACAAATTCCTGTATGAGAAAAGCATAACTTGTTCAAAGCTGAAACCAAAAACAACGAATACCTCAAAAACGATCAACTCCAAGAACACACATCATTCTTTACGGTTGAGTAGTTTTGCAAAATTCCGTAAAATTCATCCAGAACAACGTAGTCTTCGGAGTCTATTTCCAGAAAATTCAAAATATACATTTTATTTGTCAGCTAAACATCTTTAATATACGATATTTTAACCAAAATCATTAGAGCCATTTTTGAGACAATCAAAATTTTCGAAAAAAGTTCCATGTAAAGGTAGTTTTAGGTGTGGGGATTTTACTCAAAATCTATCTTTCCCTGGAAGATACTAAACTTAGATACCAAGTTTTGCTATATTACCTACTTTTTATTTTTGAGTTATCGTGCTCACACGCACACCCCCGGCGCGCACGGACCTTTTTCTGAAAATGCTTTTTTTGGATACAGGGGACCCTAAAACATATATTTGCGGTGAAATCTCGGTATCGAATTTTTGGATGGAGTGCAATACCTTCTCTATACACTATGTACATGCTACGTGTAGAGAAAGTAAAAATGACATGCTTGAAAGTTGGTGATTCTTAAGAAAATTGGGTTTTAGGATAGTTTGAACAACAACAGCAACTCAGAGTAATTTGAACTTAGCCAGCCAGTGGTTTGCTATGTTTCGCTTTCCGAGAACAATAAGAATTTGTATGAACAGTTTGCAGTATTTTCACTCCATACGGCACCACAGGTAGAAGACGCTGATTTTTTTTTTAAATTTTATTACTTTCTCTACACGTACTATGTATATACTGAATAGAGAAGGTATTGCATTCCACCCAAACATTCGATACAGAGATTTTACTGGAAATACATGTTTTGGATCCCACTGAATCCAAAAAAAGCATTTTCAGAAAAAGATCCGTGTGTGGACTTCATAGCCCAAAAACGAAAACACCGTTGAATACCGTTGGTATTTAAGTTTAATATCTTCCAAGGATGCGACACGATTTTTTTCAAAAAAAATCCCCCCAAGCCTAACTAACCTTTACATGGAACTTTTTTCGATAATTTTGATTTTCTTAAAAATGGTGCATACTATTTTGATTAAAATATCGTATTTTAAAGATATTTACTTGACAAATAAAATGTATATCTTGCATTTTTTTTGGGAATAACCTCTGAAGACTACTTTATTCTGGATGAATTTTACGGAATTTTCCATAACGGCTAAAGCGTAAGAGATGGACAAAAACTTACCACACAAAAATGCAGAGCACTTTAAAACACACAATTTATGTTATATACATTTTTTTCGTGGAGCTGATGGTTTTTTAGATATTCCTTGTTTTTGGTTTCAGCTTTGAAAAACTTATGCTTTTCTCATACAGGAATTTGTCAACTCCTGTCCATAGAAACAAAGGAACTTCAGTCACATAGCAACCAGTTTTTGACTGTCACTTTAACCTATGGTATTCCCTTATTTCGCTTCTATACTTACAAGGAAGCAAGTAATAAAGACTATTTCTACTTATTTTTTCTCCATTAGCATGAAGTATATAGAGCATAAGTTTTTTAACAATAACTTGTTACAGAGATGTAGAGAAAGTCACGTGAATGGAACACATCAGATTTTTTTTTACATATCTTGGTCTTCGGGGGTAACCTACTTGGCCATCAGGAGGATAAAGCGGCGCTGGGGCGGGTTTTCTCCGGGTTCTCCGGTTTCCCCCGCCATCACATTCGACCGGTGGTCCATCTTCATTCATGTATCATCAGTGTCACCGCCTGCGGTGCCATAAGTAGTAAAATCGGGCGTTTAACACTACAAAAAAAATCAGGAGGATAGAAGTAACTTAGATAGTACATAGCCACAGAAAAATACAACATTAAACATCCACAGTCATAACGGGAGTCTAACCCGCGACCCTTTCAAGGCAGAACGTCAAATATCAAGTGCGCCAACGACCACGGCTACTGAGGTAGACGACGCTGCAATTAAATGAATATCGCTGGTCCCCTTGACCGCGTTCGCTAAAGTATCTCGCTTTGGTGCTTCGTGGCGCAGGGGACCGTGGGTTCGAGCCCCGACATGGGCAGGGTACTTGTAAATGCGTACATCTGTGTGCATTGGAAGCAAAGAGCAAACGGTAATCAAATACAAAAAAAGAGGAAATGATAGAAAAAAAAGTGACAAAGGAGGAAAAAGAAGGTGGAATACAACGCCAGAGTCCCGAAAAAACTCCGGAACTATATTTTATATAAAACAATTGATAATGGAATCCATGTCTTAGTAAAAACATTTGCTAGATACGAGGAATGAAATTTAAATGGCGTGTTATTTATGGACGCTCTTTAACTGCTGTGGTTCTCAGCGTCCCATGCTATATTGGGCGTGAAAGACGTCTTAATGTTGCTCAGAAACCTCTCTATCAGGCTTGAGGTTCTTTTACATACCGTAAATCTACGACACGGGACCAACGGATTTACTTCCCTTTCGAAGGAAGCCATTCTAAAAATTGTTACGCCCGAAAAAATCCATTTTCCTCCGCCGGGTTTGAACCCGGGTATATGTGAAGCCAGCATGTTAACCTTTAAGTCACGGAGAGCGACTCGTTCCCAACAGTTGGATTGGTTACTAGCTGAGGACTGGGGAAACTGTCTTGGCGGGAGTCGAGCCGCTGACCCTGACACGTTACCGGAGCCATCTCGCTCAATGAACAGTTTGTACAAGAGTGAGTAGAGAATGTCTTGTGGATGCAACACACCAGTTTTTGTTTCCTGTCACTAACTTAGCGAGCACCTATGCCACACCTAACAGTGCTTGTAAAGTGATGCTCATTGAATAAGGCAAAGTTTCAAATCACGTCTGTACACGAGCAAAATCAAATGATGCTGTAACATTTGAGCACTTCAAATAACACAAAATATTTCACGATTGCATACAATCATAGTCTATTAGTGTTACCGTGTATAACTTGCTAAACTAACATTTCGAACGCATCCAGTGCAATCTGAGCACAATAATTATTAACCCAACTCTATGTGGTGTCGAAAATACATCAAACACGTAATCTAGTGGTAGATTTCTAAAGTGCATGCTCGTACCTGTCGGTAACGCAGTACTCTTCCTACTATGCCACTATGCCTACACGTTATTCACATGTTTCATCATTTATTGTTTTCACAAATTTATTTCCAATAAAATTTCCATGCAAACATTCTGAAGTTATTTCCTACTTTATACAGAATATGCAGTTTGGAAAGTTTAGGGGAAGGGGAATTATTTCAAGAAGAAATAATTTGATGTCTTTGCACCCAAACAATCTTGTAATAAACACATATAGCAGTAACTACAAAGTTAATCAAAATAAAGGTTAATTGTTACTAATAATGGTTTTTACTCTTTGCTCATGCATCATTACTTACACACAGTTAATGCATTAAATAAGCAAGCGAGTGTTCTATAAAATTACTATTTATTCTGCAACAAAATTTTCTTACAAAACTTATCTACTCTTCTGTCTACTCCACGCCAATCAAGATAAATATTAATAAAATACTCTTATTACTTATTTCCTTTAGTTAAAAGAAAAAACAATCTTGTGTTCCATTCTCATGACTCTCTACATCGCTGTAACAAATTTTTGTTAAAAAGCATATTCTTCTGTCAATTTTATGATAATCGAGATAGCAGAAATTATCCTAATTATTTTGCTTTCTTGTAAATAAAAGGAAAATATTGGAATACACTAGCCCAAAATGATAGTTAAATCTTCCAAAAGCTGGTTGCCATGTGGATGAAATCCGTTTCTATGCAGGGCCTGGAGTTTTCAAATTTCCGTGTGAGAAAATTATAAGTATTTTGTATCTGAAACAAATATCAAAAAATCTTATGTGTTCCATTCACATGCCTTACTCTACATATCTGCAACAAATTATTGTTAAAAATCTCTTATTTCTATTTACTTCATGCTAATCGAGAAAAAAATTAACAGAAATAGTCTTATTACTTGCTTCCTTGTAAGCAGAAGCGAAATAAGGGAGTACCATAGGTTAAAGTGATAATCAAAAAGCTGGTTGCTGTGACTGAATTTCCTTTGTTTCTATGGACAGGAGTTGACAAATTCCTGTATGAGAAAAGTATGTTTTTTTAAAGGTGAAATCAAAAACAAGGAATAACTCAAAAACGACAACTCCACGAAAAAATGTAAATAACATTATAACAAAATAAAATAAATTGTGTTTTTTAACGTACTCATAATTTGGGGTGGGGGGATTTTTCTCAAAATCTTCGTGTCGTATCGTGTTCACAGACACATGGACACACGGACACATGGATACACACACATACACGGACCTTTTTCTGAAAATGCTTTTTTTGGATACGAGGACCCTAAAACATATATTTCCGGTGAAATCTCGGTATCGAATTTTTGGGTGGAGTGCAATAGCTTCTCTTTACACTATGTATGTACATAGTACGTATAGAGAAAGTAAAAAAAAAACAATGAGGATTTTCCATTTGAGAAAAGTATGAACACTACCTCATGTTACCGGTAGCGAACGCGCTCACGTCATACACTGGACAGGCGATATAGAAAATTAGTGTTCGTATGTGAAACGAACGTGTCCCAGTACAGCAACGCTGACATTACAGTCTGTGAGTTATAATAAATTGTCTGCCCACTGTTTATAGCATACTTTGCCATGTGCTCGATCAGCGCAACACTATCGTCAACGGTAACCTTGTACTGGCATTTTTCAACCAAAAACACGGAATGTCTCGGAAATGGCGATTCCATTCCAGCGGACCGCATATGGGATTTCTGGTTGATGAAGCGACGTTTGGGCGGATTCTCCATTTTAGTAATGTTTAACACCACGTTTACTCCATGCGGCACAGCAAGCGATGTCACTGATGATACATGGAATGAACATAGAATACAGGCGGGGGAAACCGGAGAATCCGTTGTGTCCACCACAAATCCCACCTGTGGCGTCTGGGATCGAAGTGGTCTAAGCACTCGGCCACGGCGCGGTCATTTCATATCATCCACTTCCTCAGTTTCACACCAGGCATCGGGTTGATCACCCATCCAGACTACTCTCTGATTCCTACATACGAGGAGGATAAACAGAGAAATAAATAAATAAGGGAAGAAGAGAAAGATTGATTTTGTCTATCTCTTATGGTTTACCAGTTATGTTAAAGCCACCCAGAATGAAGAAGGCCACAGAAAATTCAAGTTATACATTTCTGTTTGACAGGTAAAAATCTTAAGCATATCTATGGCATTTTGACCAAACTCATTATGTGCATTTTTAGAAAATTGATCATTTTGAAAGATCTCCTATATAAATAGTATTTTCCAAAAAATCTTTAAGTCATATCCTTGGAAGATACTGAAGTTGAATACCAATTTTTGTACTGAATCAAAAGTTCATTTTTCCATATGTTGCAGACAATATAAAAAAATCTGATGTGTACCATTCACATGACTTTCTCCATATCCCTGCAACAAATAATTCTTAAAAAGCTTATAGTTCTATTTACTTTATGCTAATCAGAAAAAATTAGCAGAAATAGTCTTATTACTTGCTTCCTTGTAAGTAGAAGCGAAAGAAGGGATAACCGTAGGTTAAAGTGATAGTCAAAAACTGGTTGCTATGTCAATGAAGTTCCTTTGTCTATATGGATAGGAGTTGATAAGTTCCTGTATGAGAAAAGTATACGTTTTTCATAGCAGAAACCAAAAATAAGGAATGTCACAAAAACGACGAACTCCACGAAAAAAATGTATATAACATAAATTGTGTGTTTTAATGTGTTCTACATTTTTTGTGAGGTAAGTTTTGTCCATTTCTTACGTTTTAGCAGTTATGCAAAATTTCGTAAAATTCACCCAGGATAAAGTAGTCTTCAAAGGCTATTCCCAGAAAATTCAAGATACACATTTTATTTTTCAGGTAAATACCTTTAATATACGATATTTTAATCAAAACTGTTAGAGCCATTTGTAAGAAAATCAAAATTTTCGAAATTTTTTGCATGTAAAGGGTAGTTTGGGGTGGGAGAATTTTTCTCAAAATCTTCGCGTCGCATCTCTGGAAGAAATTAAACTTAAATACGAAGTTTGGTATTTTACCGACTTTTCGTTTTTGAGTTATCGTGTTCACAGACACACACACGCCTTTTTCTGAAAATACTTTTTTCGGATACAGGGGACCCTAAAACATATAATTCCAGTGAAATCTCGGTATCGAATTTTTTGGTGGAGTGCAATACCTTCTCTATACACTATGTACATATCACGTGTAGAGAAAGTAAAATGATAACGATGTAACCGCAACCCAAAATATAAAGTAGTTGACGATTTAAAGAAGAATGAGGTGTCAACCACTATGAGTCACACTACCGTGTCAGCCAGCTTCAATCTGGTAGAGTAAGCGCGATTCAATCCAAGGCCGCTGGTGCAAGCTTTGTCGATTATAAAATAGATCTTGTCCATTGTTGATAATTTTTGTAGTGTTTTAACGCTCGCGTTTAGTAGTATGGCGCCGCAGACGATGACAGGTTGTGGTCGTTTTTGTTAATACATTGTGTAAACAATTTTAAAATCAGTCCTGTAGCAGATTTTACGTTTGACCCCGAGAATATTCTTAAACATATGAAAATTGATTTTATTACATCCCAAAATTGATGTATCGCTAATAAATAATTTTGTCACAATATATTTATGTGTCATTGTATTTATAATATATTCCTAAATTCAATTGCATTTTATTTAAATTGCATAATTACGAGGGTAAGTCAATAAGTACCCGCATGCAATTTTTATAAATGTTTATAAGAGCAGTTGAGAACTCGTCGTTACATCACTTTTCTACATGGTCCTCTGCCTTTCAATACACTTGGTCCAGTGTTGCATAAATTTCCTGATGCTATTAGGAAAAAACTTTTTCGGCTGAGCAGCAAGTCTCACTTCTTCATCTGAGGTGAATCGATGATCTCTTATGGCATCTTTAAGTGCACCAAAATGTGATAATTCGAAGGAGAAAGATGGGGACTATATTCAGGATGGTCTAACACCTTGAAATCCATTTGCACCAATGTCTGAATACTGTGGATGACAGTTTAGGCGCGAATTGTCGCGCAACAACAGAACACCTTTCAAAAAAGATCTCGGTGGTTGGTTCAGGTCACGCAGCATCTCCTTAAACGTATACTCTTATCTGTGTGTCCTTCTAGTA
The DNA here is from genome assembly GCA_030762935.1 of Hymenopus coronatus. Lineage (NCBI taxonomy): Eukaryota > Metazoa > Arthropoda > Insecta > Mantodea > Hymenopodidae > Hymenopus > Hymenopus coronatus. The sequence continues at coordinate 16,403,227 of CM060896.1, forward strand.
AATTTCCAGTATTGCACCTTGTGTGTCCCAGAAAGGTGTGAGCATCACTTTTCCTGCGGAAGGTTGACTGTAGAATTTTTTCTTCACCGTAGAACTCCATCCCATGTTTGGTTTCTGGTTCAAAATGGTGAATCCACGTTTCATCTACAGTGACTATTTATTTAAAGTGACGACCCAATAGGCTCTGGCAGATGACCACACGATTGCGCTTATGTCTTCGGTGAGATGCTTTGGAACTCACCTTGCACAGACTTTACGAAAGTCTGCCCTGATATGAACAATATCATAAACAGAAACATTACTGATTTGCAAATGGTTTGCCACTTCATCAAAATCATGCATGGCTTGGGGTTCCTCAGCGTTGCTGTTAGTACTGGATATGGTTGGGCGACTCGCTCTTTCCTAGTTCCTGCCGCTTCTTTTAACTTCTCAATTCTCGCGTAGAGCTTGTCCACATATTATGTACTAAACGTCTTCGATGGTACATCTTTGGACCATAAAATATGGATAACTGCACATTGTTCTTTCTTGGTGAAGACGGAGAGTGCAGCGGCCATTTTGACGTGTCACAGCACTAACCTAAACTGAGTGATGATGCTCAAACTATGCATAGGTAACAACAGGGAACAGTCTGTTTTTGTATGTGCGCGGAAAGTGGTACAGTCAACGTAAATAATACTACAAGTAAAGGGCGGACGCTTATTGACTTATCCTCATATCAAGGCGACTTGTATATTAATTTCATTGCATTGTGAAAATGAATTACCTATATTTGTTTTTAAAGGCTCATAAATACAACCTGCGCTATTATTTGGCTTCGACATTTATGATGGCATTCATTGTAAACTAATTTGGGCGTTGAATTCAAAATGCATCGTTTTACATGTACCTATATAACAGTGGCGATTCGTGGTCAGTAATTTAGGTACAAAAGCTCCCTTTGTCATCGCTTTTCTTAGTCTAGCCATCCTTCGTTATACGCGATTTCACATTACATGTTCGCTTAAAGCGATTTTTAAAAAATGCTGATTTTAGCACTGTACAAATGACATAAACAGATGAATCTGTTTAAAACTATATTTTTTTTCACGTTTACCTTGAAATAGCTAATATGATTATCACATTCACTTCACGCGCTTTTGTGTTACGTGATAATTCATGAGAACCAATTACTTGCGTAATACCTGGGACACCTGTACATGTAAATTATTGTTTATTCTAGTGGCAGTACTTGCAAGTTTACTGGAATGTTAGCTCTAACCGACGAGGTTTCTTCAGAAATAGTTCCATAACAACCTGCGTGAAATTTTCGTCAACATCCTTTAGAAGCATATAAAGTAACTGCTTTTCTATGGACATCATTGACAGAAAGAATAATCTTTCTTGGCCCACTGTAGATCTACAGTGAAATTTTACTGGATTTAAAGTGGAAAATGACCGTTCAACAGAAGCTGCAGTTGCTGGTTCAGTTAGAATTAGACAAGCTAATTTGTAAACTTCAGGCATTGTCCACACCAGATCTCTTTCTTTCATCATTTTCACTATTTCACCTACTGACTTTCCTTCAAAATCTTCAGAAGAGTACACAGCACTAAGTTCATTTTTCCGACGTACCGAATCAAAATTTGAGTCATAGGTGTCCAACAATTTTGAGCAATAGTAATCAGGAAAAGATGTTCTGTAATTTTTAAATTTTGAGGAATCAGGGAGAGCAAAGAAATGAAAACTTTCGTAGTCGTAAAACCTATTTTGTATTTGATAGAATATCCTCCTAAACATAACTTCAGTAACTTCACTTGGTTCATTGTTGTTCCTTTTCTTTTGTGCTTGTTTATTTATCATTTCGGTAGAAATGCTTCGCCAAATATTTTGGAGCCCTTCTCTTCTAAAGTGTTTTTGTCTGGATTACTTTTGCATGGCAATATGCAATATCCATAGACTTGTCTTGTAATATGTTGAAGAGAGCGTCGGTATGAGCAAATATTGCCGAAAACGTTTTGAGGAGGAAGAGAGTATCTAATCACCAAAAAATAAAGAAAACCTTGTGCATTAACCAATGTATCAGGTTCCCAATCAACATTGTTTTCTGGTTCTGTTATGAATTCAAAGAATAAAATCAGGTTTACACATTGTTCTTGTATAGTGTTGACAAGGCGTGAATTGAAGTTCCAGCGTGTTGGAGCAGCTTTTGGTAAATTTTTATTCATAAGTTTCCGTTCTGTTAGTGGAATGAGAAAAATTAGAATACCCTGATAGAATTAAAAAAAAATGCACTTATCAATAGATATCCTAATACATCCTGCCTGTTGCAGAACCAAATTCAGGATATGACAGTAATAGCGAACAAATAATGCCTCTGAGGAAATGCCACTTTTACTTTAGATTGCAGATCACTTAATTGACCAGACATTACGGCCGCACCATCATTTATGTCTGAGCGACAAGTTTCTTACAAATATTAAATTGTTTAACTATTGTAAGTACATGGTTGTAAAGTGCCTCCGCAGACCTGTCTGCACTGACATCTGTAAAGCCCACGACCCTTTCTTTAACTTTCCCCGATTTGTCCACATAGCGTGAAATGGTATAGAATTGGAATTTGTTCACTATGTCTGAGCACAGATCTAGAAGAACAGCCAAAAGATTAGCGGGTGCAAGTTCTTTTGTTATACATTAATCAAAACACCCCAATCAGCCTCGATTAAAAACTATAAATGGATGACAAAGTGCCCCGGAAAACTGTAGCATTTTTTTAAACGATCATTTAAAAGTTGATCATACGTACTGAGTAAATCCTGGTTCCCTAAGTGACAAACACCAATGAGTCTATTCAATATTTCTCAGTTCTTTGTTACCATTTCATTATGCTTTGAAATTTGAAATGATTTCTGAGCATTTAGCTGCAGGTCTACTCGTGTATTGCCAAAATTACAAACAGTGAATGCACAAAATATTTATTTTTTGTTTTCTCATGCTTAGTTAATGAACCTGTTAGAGAAACTATGTTGTCGAATCCTTCTTGAGATCACGTGGCACTGCTTTTGTCATTACTAAAAAGAAGACGGCCAACAATAGAGTTTGTATAATTTGGGGTAACCAGTTAACAATTTGTACCTAGAATAATTGCTAATGCAAAAATGTCTGTTATACTCTCGTTTTATGTCTTGACATTTTACAGTCAGACGTGGTATTTCGGGAGTGGGCGTGCGGTTGTTTTTTATTTTAAGTTTTTCAGTAAATCCAGTCTCTAACACACGTTCTACTACGCAATCACAAGGACCACTAGCTTCAGTAACACTTACATCGGTCATTTTCACAAATACTTACAAGCAAAACATCACTAATACAGACTAATCACAAAATTTAGCGGTGCATTTCGACAACTAACGGATGGCATATAAGCTTCCTTCCCCCTCGCCTCTCTAGTGGAGAAGTGGGAGTGAGTGGCTATCGCTTCAACTTGCGATGGAGTACACCAGTGTTGGCCTTGCCTAGCTAGCGGAGAATGCTGAGAGCATGTTATCGTTTTAACTTTCGGTGAGGTAGAAGTACACGCGCACATCACTGCATATATATATATATATATATATATATATATATATATATAAGGAAAATTTAACCACACAAATTTGTAATTTCGTATTTAGTTGAAATGACATACAAAACATTCTGTTTATTTTGCATTTTTATTAAGAGTCGTGTTGAACACTCTCAAGTTTAGTACATCGGCGGTGTATGCGGTATATAGGAGAATTCGCCACTGCTATATAACTTTAGTTCTTATTAATTGGGATTCCTCAATAAATGAATATAGATAATTATGTACGATATACATGCTTAGGATTTCATGACCGGCGTTAATCCAGTAGAGTGTGGTTTTCGGGCTTGTAGGACGTATTCCAATAGATAAAACATCACCTGACGACTCGCCGGGCATCCTCGGAGAATAATGAATGGCATGACTCCTGCTGATTTACTTCTAGAGTGGCGCTTTGTGCATGCATGCGTCATCTGGTAGGCCCCTGGTGAGCCTAGGTGTTGTTTACGTATACCAGTCCTTGTTAGGAGTTTAACCACAGGAATACCTATTAAAATTGGTTGTAGGGTTAAAGTTGAAGCTGTTAAGAGCTAGCAATAAAGCGTAGGCTCCTCAACGGTTGTCTTTTCAGAAGTAGTATCCTTGCCGCTGCTCCGCTGGTGTCTAAGATCCAAAAATTGTTATTGTGAATTTTTAATGACCACTCCTATAAGAGAGGGGAGGTACTTAGTTAAGATTTTTAGCTGTTGGCTGGTTTAATGCTTTCGATATCTGGGGGTACCCACAAGCCATTGAAGAACCCGGAAGTACCTGCAACATTTAGTAGATAAGTAGTCCCCCAGAGGTCTGACAAGGACGTTCTCACAATGGACCAATCTGGCGTAAAATTTTGAGCCCGGCGTCTAATTAGATTCTACAGTCGAAAAATGTAAATGGCGTGTTATTTATGGACGCTCTTTAACTGCTGTGGTTCTCAGCGTTCCATTCTAAATTGGGCGTGAAATACTGCTTAATTTTGCTCTATCAGACTTGAGGTTCTTTTACGTGCCGGAAATCTACGACACGGGACCAAAAGCTTTATTTCCCTTCCGAAGGAAGCCATGCTAAGGATTTTTATACCCGAAAAAATCCATCTTCCTCCGCCGGGTTTGAACCGGCGACCTTGGGGACATGAAGTCAGCATGGTAACCATTACACCACGGAGGGCGACTCTACATTCGTGTAGTAGCCCTGTTGGGAAGTGAGTCTATTCTAAATGCGCTGAAACCAAAATGCTTGGAGTCTGCTGGCATGTTCGTCGCTCCCTGCAAGTCCACGAAAAATTATACCCTTACCATCAGTGACGCCTGGCTGGGATTCTCTCAGTCTATCCTTTGACGCTGGTGGGAGAAGTTTGGTATATGAACTGCAAGGATGTGTCTCCTGGTGATCAGAACAGAAGAGCAAAGCTTTTGCCCGGATTTGCGGACATTCGCCACAATCTAAAACACTCCTGCACGAGGCGGAGGTGTCTCTGTAGGAGATTGAAGGCTCTGAGTAGGTTTTTATCTGTTCTTTTCAGCAGGACGTCATCAGCAATCTGGGCCATATTGATACCCCGCACAATTGGGAAGTCCGTCATGAAGATACTGAACAAAGTGCCTGATAAAAGAGAGCCTTCAGGGACTCCACCTTGTAGGGGTTTTTGTGTTAATGTTTTTCCCACAACTACTACTATGAAGGAGCATTCTGTAGGGAACTTTGCAGTATGCTGATTAGCTGTATGAGCAGGCCAAGTTAGATACGTTTGTGGAGGAGTCTCTCATTTCAGGTAGTCGAAAAGGCTTTTACGTCCAAGACATGATGGCGCAAAGGCTCTGACCTGGAACCCAAGGGCTGTAGTCTCCATCACCCGCAGCAGCTGCTGGATAGTTGAGTGCTTAGGCGAAATCCAAACTGGCGGAGTGGAATGGCTCAAATCTCAGGCATTTCAAAATTGTGCTTGTGAAGGAGCTCTCGAAAACGAAAACCTTGAGGCCGTGGGCTAAGTTATAGGTTGCGATAACGTTCGTCCAGCTCGACAGAGAAGAAGGGAGTAAACATTGGATGCGTAGGCATGCACTTAAGCACACACCCATAATGCGCTAGTAGGACATCACGTCTGATCCCTGAGGCATCGCAGAGGAGGTTCAGCCGATTCGGCATAGAGGCTAACAACGGGGCTGATTGCAAAGGCCCCAACAGCCACACGGATGCCCTGATTATGAATACTGTCCAAGCTTCTCAGCACAGATGGTCGTGCTGAAGAATAAATAATGCAGGCATAGTCTAACTTTAACCGGATCCGTGCACGATAAAGACGCAGCAACTCTGTCTGATCCTCTCCCCTAGATTTCTCACGTAGTATTTGTAAAATATCAAGAGAACGGCCACATAGCCCTTTCAACTGTGCTACATGAGCTGACCAGCAAAGCTTTCGATCGAATACCAACTCAAGGAATCTCGCCTCATCAGCATATGGAAGGAAATCCGACCCGAGTTGAAGAGAAGGTGGCGGTCGACTCCTTCGGCGCCAGAAGTTAACACACACAGACTTCTCAGTTGAGAATCGAAAACCGTTTTTAGAACTCCAAGCTGAAAGATTGTCTAAACACTGCTGAAGACGGCGTTCCAAAAACGGCGTACGCTGAGAAGTACAAAAGATGGCAAAGCGAGTAAGCAGGACGGGACCCCTGGGGAAGCACATTGCAGTATAGAATTAATCGCTATAGCAAACAGCGTCACGCTCAGACCGATCCATGTGGCACGCCGTTCTCTTGAATAAAAAGGTTCAAAACCGAGCTGACCCTTACTCGGAAAACGCGGTCTCTCATAAACTCCTGAATGAACAAAGGTAGGCATCCCCTTAGATGCCATTGTGGAGGGCGCTTAAGATCCCTGCTCGCCAACGCGTATCATAAGCCTTCTCGAAAAAAGTATTCCAACTGTTTGACAGTGCTTAAGAAAGCCGTTTATGATCTGTGTGGACAGCGATACAAAGTGGTCAGTTGCTGATCGACGTCGTCGAAAACCACACAGGATGTTGGTCAGTAGAGTGTGGGATTCCCGCCACTACCTTGCAAGCCCAACTGATGTGGGAAATAGGAATATAGCTGGAAGGTAGATGCCGGTCCTTTCCAGGTTTCAAAATAGAAAGATGGTGGCTTCCCGCCACTTATCTGGAAAAGTGACGTCAATCCAGACACGATTATAGACCTCAAGCAGGAAAGTCTTACCTTCAGGAGAGAGATGCTGCAACCTTTGGACGTTGATGCCATCTGGTCCTGGTGCAGAGTTTCGCGAAGATGAAAGTGTATGGTCTAACTCCGCCATGGTGAAAAGCCGACTGTAAGCTTCAAAGTTCCCGGAACGAAAGGAGAACCCCTGAGATTCCACCTTTGCCTTGATGTAAGAAATTCAGGCAAATAATTTTCCGAGCTAGACAACTGAGCGAAAGCTCTGCCTAAAGTGTTGGCCACGTTAAGCGTATTCACAACAGCAGGTGTTTTGAGACCGCGATTGGCATATGGATCGATTTTCCGGCCACATGCCTCAACATATCCCACACAACAGAGGAAGGGGTACTTCGATTAGATGAAGCTAACAATCTGTTCCATGACGTCGTTTTGCTATCCTTAATGACTTGTCTAGAGATGGCACGCGTTTTCTTGTGGTTGATTAGGTTATCCAGTGTAGGGCGACACTTGAACACTCTTAAGAGCACGCCTACGAGCACGAATAGCAGTCAGGCATTTCTCAGTCCACCAAGGGACAAGAAATAGACAGAGTGCCCAGTCGACCGCGGAATAGAAATCTCAGCAGCTGATAGAATGGCCTCTGTGAGGTGGTCGACTAACGAATTCACAGATTCGCACTCACTATAGCCAAAAATTACCAAGTGGATGTAAAGGTCCTAATCGGCGTGATCTAAGCGACATCTAGGTAAACGGGTGTAACATCGTCCTCCACCGGGTTTGAACCCGCGACCTTGGGTATATGAAGTTAGCATGGTAACCATTACACCACGGAGGGCGATATCGTGGGAGATGTTACCTCAGTTGGCACAGGTGTTTTCGCCGTTACAGAAATCACGAGTATGGCCAAAACGTTGGCATTTATAACACTTTAGCCGGTTTGGCATATAAGGCCTAACTTCGATGGCTTCATCCCCTGCCTTAGTTTTTTGAGGGAGGTTACTCGATCAAAAGAAGGAGCAGGGTATGGGTAGGCACGAATTCACCGTTTACCTTACGTTGTACCCGATAGACATGTTACTCCTTGTTCCGCCAGATTCTCTTGTATCCCTCAGTGTCAAGAGCGCGGGTAGTTATCACACCGCGTGAGAAGTTTAATGACTTGTGGATTTCGATCTTCACGGAGAAACTGGCTAACAGTATGGCCTTGAGTACCTTGGCAGCCTGGGATACAGATGCTGCCTCGACCAGGAGCGCGCCGTTACGGGCTCTGATACAAGATTTGACAGGACCAGCTATTGCATCGAGACCCTTTTGTATTACAAAAGAGCTCACCGTGGAAAACTTCCTCCCTTCCTCTGTCCTAATAAAAACTAAGTATCGATGGCCACTATACTCGACTACTTCTTTCACAAAACTGTTACCACTATTATTGGTTTTACTTTGGAAACCCAAAGAAATGGAGAAAATGCATCCCACAGGGCTCCCCACCTACCACGGAGTCCAATGAAGGGTCACCCCACTGGGGTGACAGGGCTACACAGAGGATATAACAGGCTCGCGGTCCCACTCACCCTGGAGTTCGGTATAATATCTAGTGCTGGTCGATGAGGTGGGTTAGTCCCTAGCCTCCCGTTTAGGCAAAACAGAGGTTGCCCACATGAATGGATCAGGGTTGGTTCGGGATCCCAGGTGTGCCAAACCCGTACCTACTGTAGTAGGTGTAATCCCGTGGTGTAATGGTTACCATGCTATACCCTAAGATGCGGGTTCAAACCTGGTGGCGGAAGATGGATTTTTTTTCGGGCGTAAAAATCCTTCGGAAGAGAAGGTTGGTCCCGTGTCGTAGATTTACGGCAGAGAACCACAGCAGTTAAAGAGTGCTCGTAAGTAAAACTCAATTTCCGTAGTAGGCCCCTGGGGAGCCACAGAGTGAGACACATATTTAAGACCTTGGAGAGGAGTGTCAGCCCATTCTGCCCGAAAGCCTTTTTAGCATTGAGAGCCGGAGTGTACCTTGGGGGTCTTCTCTCGTCCTGCAGGCGAGCTCAATATAGTTCACATTTGCCTTGGCTTGTGGTTCGTATACAAGACCTTAGTTGCCTTGGAGAGGAGAGGAGTATTGATTTTATTGGCAACAGAGGTTTCTGTGATTCTCTAGACCTTGCAATATTCTAGATCTTACTCAGCCATCGTAACTTCCCACGCTTGCACTTGGTGCGCACAAGACACGGACCTCGCGGCAAGGAAATCACTGATGACATGGATCGTGTGGCGTCCGGTTTCGCTTAAATAGTCGACGGGCTGCCGAGAAACGACGGATGAGGGTTTCTAGGTAAACAGGCAAAACCTCTGGTTGAGGTAGTGGGGGTGTTCGGCTGGTGAGGTTGTGAACAGTTTGTATAGCTGTGGTTTTGATGGATGCGACTGCTGCCTCCAGGGTAGGTATGCCAGTTATCCTCGGGTTGAATGGGATTGATGGTAGAGGCAATCCTTTACTCATTCCCAGGTGATTTTTCTGGAGTCCTGAGAAGTCATGGCTGGCAGCCTTAGTGTTGAATTCTGCCAACTCGGCATAATGATGATGACGGTGATGATGATGATGATGATGATGATGATGATGATGATGATGATTGGCGTTTAAGTGAGCTCAACGGCTAGGTTATTAGGCAGCCTACACGGTATAATGGTCGGAATGTAGCCCTATGAATGAAATGATCGTGAGATGGTAAGGGTAATGTTTGATGAATCGCAAAGTCGATGGTGAAAAATGGTGGGTTGCCAGAGGCGCAGTAATCTATGGATCCTTATATATAATATGAATGATTGCACTGCCTTTAGGATTCATGCCCGAATGCTAATGCTGATGTTTGGCATTAAAATCCCAGGCGAAGGACAAGGAAGGATTGATAGTCAGCGAAAACAAACGGCCTACCAGGTGAGTTGTACACAGAAATATAACGACCTCCGTTCTTCCGAGTTCAACACACACTGCTGTTGCCTCACCAGTGCCGCAATGTCACCATCTGGGTGGGGAACCCGTTCGCTGCGATGACAAACGTAGCCGGGTAGTAGGAAGTATGCTGGGACGCAAATATGTTTCCGAAACTAGTATGAGATCCAGAGAATATTGGGCAGCAACTGCTGAAGCTCATCTCTTTGATACCGCATGCCATTGACTTTTCGAAGGCCAACCGGAAGGAGTTACGAGACCTAAATCCGTCCGCCATTCTGGCTAAATGGCGGGAGGCTGAGCACAAGTCGGAATCAGACCCGTGGCCTAACTCTTCATGCTTGGTTTTAGTTTTTTAGTAGTTTCTGTTTGGCCATGTGCTAGATGGAGGGACAATTTTATTTAGTCCCCCAACAGAGGCTTTTTGCGCGATGAGACTACTTGTATTGCTGGTTTTGGTGTTGTGCAGCAGCGCCTGCCTTGCCGATGATCTGTCTGTGGGAGCTGTGTCTTCTGCTCCGCCCTCCTTGTGGGAGCAACTTACTTTCGTCTTGTAGGGTCTTCTGACGGTGGAGGCGCACGAGAGCTGGATCTCATTGCTAGGATGACTTGCAGTCTGGCGATGCATCCCCCATAGCAGGGGATGTGCTCCCCCTTGCAATTGTCACAAGTAGTCCAAGATCTCGGGCAGATCTCTTTAGGGCATTTGTCACCGGATAGAAAACAGCACAGTGGACGGTGATAGGTACCAGATTGATTAAAACCCAAGCAACTATGGTTTTGTGTCGGGCCACCAGGAAGCTGGTAGACCTCTACTGTGACGTGGATATAACATATCAAGGTTACTCAATCTATCTTAATCTCTGAATCGTTAATCCGCTCCACTACAGCTAGAAAGAGAGGAGAGAGTACATTCCTAACAGGGATCCATAATGAGCCCACCACACCCTGTAATCGATTCCCACCAATCTTTAAAAATCTATATTCCTGAAATACACTTAGACCGTAGAAATAAATTACAATGTGTTGATCTATTATAAAACATGACTTTATAGCTTTTAACCATGAAATCCTGGAGTCGATTCCCGACAATTTTAACATGGCATAGTTCCAGAACTATTACAATAAGATCGCTGGAAATGTATGGATGTATATAATAGAAGGAAATATTTTAATTGTAGAATTACTTCGTGAAGTTCTCAGTTCGATTCCCATTAATTTTAACACCCTACAACTCCGAAACTAAAACAATTAGAGTGCTGGAATGAATTGCGAGTTGAAAAAATCACGAAGAAACATTTTAATTGTGTATTTTAGCAATGAAGTTTGAGGTCTGAAATAATACAGATCGAGTGCTGGAATAAATTACGATGGGTATATCGAATTACAAAGCGCAACCTTATATATGGATTTTAACCGTGAAATACAGACAGAAACACGCGTATATTTAACATCGAATAATTGGGAATTATTACAGATAGAGCACTGGAATAAAGTACAATGGATTGTCTAATTAAGGAGCATAACTTTAAATGTGGATTTTAACAATGAGAAGGTATTCCATTATCGTATATGTTTTTCATTGTATAATTCCGGAATTAATACAGTTAGAGAGCTGAAATAAATTGTAATAAGTAGATCAAATTAAAATGAATAATTTTTAATATAGGTTTTAATAATGGAATAGCGAGTTCAATGCCCATACATGTTGAACATTTATAATTCTGGACGAAACAAGTTAGCATATATAACGCTAGAAGCTTACTTAATCAAATACGCATTAGTTGAAAGAAAACTATGCTTTCGGTTGATGCATATCATCGTCGGAAGATGAGATAAGCGAAAGAGGTTATTAGTAGGTTTCAGACTTCCAGGCGCAGTTCGGCCGCGCCGTGCCCGAGTAGTTAGACCCTCGCCTCTTACCTAGACGGCCCAAGTTCAGTTTCAAGTGACCACAAGTGTGATTTGTGGTGACACTTCGGCGCTGAGGCGGGTTTCCTCCGGGTTCTCCGGTTTCCCCCGTCATCCCATTCCACGGTGCTCCATATTCATTCCATGAATCATCAGTGTCATCGCCTATGGTGCCACAAGTAGTAACAGCGGGCGTTAAGCACTACAAAAAAGGCGCAGTTCACAAGTGACCTCAGGATGTAAACATGTAAAAAGATGAATTATTTATAGTAAAAATACAGATTAATGGGAAATCTCCGAGATAATGAACTACCTATATCACGCACAGACAAAGCGTTACGAGACATAATACTAAAAGAAATGTTTATATGAAGTGTAGAACTCCTGACTCACATTCGTAATTTCATTAATAAATTTGTGTTTGTGTGTAATGGAAAGCATATGAAATTAATAAACTGATATATGATAAGAGATTAATTAGTTTGATATATAATTCACTTCATAAAACATAACTATATGAAAAAAATTCACGCTAGAGTCGAACGGAAAAGCACGAATCAATGGGTATGAAATGCCCGGTTTGTCGTAGGTCATTGCTTACTTTTGATATAAATTAACCGCTCCGTCTGGGACCCTCGTTTCCTCTTCTATACAAACATAATACACTCAAACAACACATAGAGTGGAATTTGTGTCTTCCAATATGGCAATTATCGTTATTAGTTTTATTTACTTATTCTTCCAACATGTGTCATGAACACCGTGCCCGTCAAATGATGTATAACTCTGTATTTGGCTCTACATATTCTATTTTCAATCGTTCTCCAATATTTAGTGATAAATTATTAAGTTCCCTTTACAACTTTACAAAGTATCCAATCTGTCAGATTACATTTACACTACATTTTATTACATTCTAATTACACAATTGACTCCATTAATTCCAGATACTTTAGACAATTTCTACTTCTTTACATTTTAATGTTAGATCCACTGGCCAAGTTCCTATAACGACAAGTTGGCAACGAGCTCGAGGCATTAATAAACTTAATACAGTTTTTCTTTTACTGCTTTTTAGCAGTATTTTAATTTTTAGTATCTATGAAAAGGTGTCGAAAATGCACTCTACCTTTCACTTAATAGAGTATAGTTACTATGCGCTAAATTCTCCGTGGACTCCTGTCACAGGTTCCTTCCACGAAACAAAGAAGCAGCGATACAGTTACTATGCACTAAGATATTTGAGGATTCGTGTCGAAGATGTCTTCCACGAGACAAAGAAGCAGAGATACAGTTACTATGCACTAAGATATCTGAGGATTCGGATCGAAGCTGCCTTCTACCAGACAAAGAAGCAGAGATACAGTTACTATGCACTAAGATATCTGAGGATTCGGATCGAAGCTCCTTCTACCAGACAAAGAAGCAGAGATACAGTTACTATGCACTAAGATATTTGAGGATTCAGATCGAAGCTGCCTTCTACCAGACAAAGAAGCAGAAATACAGTTACTATGCACTAAGATATCTGAAGATTCGGATCGAAGCTGTCTTCTACCAGACAAAGAAGCAGACATACAGTTACTATGCACTAAGATATCTGAGGATTCGGATCGAAGCTGCCTTCTACCAGACAAAGAAGCAGAGATACAGTTACTATGCACTAAGATATCTGAGGATTCGGATCAAAGCTCCTTCTACCAGACAAAGAAGCAGAAATAAAGTTACTATGCACTAAGATATCTGAGGATTCGGATCGAAGCTCCTTCTACCAGACAAAGAAGCAGAAATACAGTTACTATGCACTAAGATATCTGAAGATTCGTGTGGAAGCTGCCTTCTACCAGGCAAAGAAGCAGAGATACAGTTACTATGCACAAAGATATGTGATTATTCGGATCGAAGCTGCCTTCTACCAGGCAAAGCAGCAGAGATACAGTTACTATGCACTAAGATATCTGAAGATTCGGATCGAAGCTGCCTTCTATCAGACAAAGAAGCAGAGATACAGTTACTATGCACTAAGATATCTGAAGATTCGGATCGAAGCTGCCTTCTACCAGCCAAAGAAGCAGAGATACAGTTACTACGCACTAAGATATCTGAAGATACGGATCGAAGCTGCCTTCTACCAGGCAAAGAAGCAGAGATACAGTTAGTATGTACAAAGGTATCTGAAGATTCGGATCGAAGCTGCCTTCTACCAGGCAAAGAAGCAGAGATACAGTTACTATGCACAAAGATATCTGAAGATTCGGATCGAAGCTGCCTTCTACCAGACAAAGCAGCAGAGATACAGTTACTATGCACTAAGATGTCTGAAGATTCAGATCGAAGCTGCCTTCTACCAGGCAAAGAAGCAGAGATACAGTTACTATGCACAAAGATATCTGAAGATTCGGATCGAAGCTGCCTTCTACGAGACAAAGAAGCAGAGATACAGTTACTATGCACTAAGATATCTGAGGATTCGTATCGAAGCTACCTTCTACCAGACAAAGAAGCAGAGATACAGTTTCTATGCACTAAGATATCTGATGATTCGTATCGAGGCTGTCTTCTACCAGACAAAGAAGCAGAAATACAGTTACTATGCACTAAGATATCTGAGGATTCGTGTGGAAGCTGCCTTCTGCCAGGCAAAGAAGCAGAGATACAGTTACTATGCACTAAGATATCTGAGGATTCGTGTGGAAGCTGCCTTCTACCAGACAAAGAAGCAGAGATACAGTTACTATGCACTAAGATATCTGAGGATTCGTGTGGAAGCTGCCTTCTACCAGACAAAGAAGCAGAGATACAGTTTCTATGCACTAAGATATCTGAGGATTCGTATCGAAGCTACCTTCTACCAGACAAAGAAGCAGAGATACAGTTTCTATGCACTAAGATATCTGATGATTCGTATCGATGCTGTCTTCTACCAGACAAAGAAGCAGAAATACAGTTACTATGCACTAAGATATCTGAGGATTCGTGTGGAAGCTGCCTTCTGCCAGGCAAAGAAGCAGAGATACAGTTACTATGCACTAAGATATCTGAGGATTCGTGTGGAAGCTGCCTTCTACCAGACAAAGAAGCAGAGATACAGTTACTATGCACTAAGATATCTGAGGATTCGTGTGGAAGCTGCCTTCTGCCAACCAAAGAAGCAGAGATACAGTTACTATGCACTAAGGTATCTGAAGATTCGGATCGAAGCTGCCTTCTACCAGACAAAGAAGCAGAGATACAGTTACTATGCACTAAAATATGTGAATATTCGGATCGTAGCTCCTTCTACCAGACAAAGAAGCAGAGATACAGTTACTATGCACTAAGACATCTGAATATTCGGATCGAAGCTCCTTCTACCAGGCAGAGAAAGGGAGATACAGTTACAATGCACTAAGATATGTGAATATTCGGATCGTAGCTCCTTCTACCAGACAAAGAAGCAGAGATACAGTTACTATGCACTAAGATATCTCAATATTCGGATCGTAGCTCCTTCTACCAGACAAAGAAGCAGAGATACAGTTACTATGCACTAGGATATCTGAGGATTCGTATCGAGCTGCCTTCTACCAGACAAAAGAGCAGAGATAGTTACTATGCACTAGATAATTATTAACATTTTTATTGGTAATTTCTGTTTTGACCATATTTATATCAGGATTAGGGGCTTATTTTGGATTATCCTCAACCGACCACAAAGACATCGGAACATTAATTTTTTTCTTTAGTGCATGGATCTCTGTGGACTCGTATCGAAGGTAACTTCTACCAGCCGCAACTGCAGAGATACAATTACATGCACTAAGATATCCGTGGACTCGTGACGAAGGTAATTTCTACCAGACAAAGAAGCAGAAATACAGTTACTATACATTAAGCTATCCGTGGACTCGTGTTGAAGGTAAATTCTTCCTGCCGCAAGTGCAGAGATATAATTACTATGTACTAAGTTCTCCGGGGACTCGTGTTGCAGGTGCCTTCGGAGAGATACTGTTACTGTGCATTAAGATATCCGTTAACTGTTGTCGAAAGTGCCTTCTACCTGGCACAGAAGCAGAGATATGGTAGCTAGGCACTAAGATATCTCATTCGAAGGTGCATTATATGTGACACAGAACAACAGATAGTGTTGCAATGCACCAAGATCACCGTGGACTCGTGTCGAAGATGCCTTTTACCCGAATCAGGAGCAGAGATACATTTCTCTGCTCCTGATCTCTGATGACTGGAGTCGCAAATGGTGTTACCTGATACAGGAAAAGATATAGTTGTTATGCACTAAGATACCCGTGGACTATTACTGAGGTACCATTTGTCCATCACATAAGAGATACAGTTGCTATGCATTAAGATCGCTGTGGACCTCTGTCGAAGTTGCCATCTGCCCGTCAGAGAAGCAAAGTTACAGTTGCTATCATCTAAAATCTGTGTTGTACTCGTATCGAAGTGATTCCTGCCCGTCACAGAAGCAAATAAATGTCTATGAGGACTTTATTCAGGGTGCCATCTGCGGTCATAGAAGCACTGATACATTTTAAATGCATTAAGATCTCTTGGACCTTGTCTAAGTTGCAATCTTACTACATCACATAAGCAGAGATACAGCTGCTACACACCAAGGTCTCTGTACACTTGTGCCGATGGTGCTATCTATACAGCACAGAAGAAGAGATACAGCACTAAGGTATCTACGGACTCACATCAAAGATGTCATCTGTCCATCATAGAAACAGAGATACAGTTTCTGTGCTCTAAGATCTCTTTGGAATCGTGTCAAAGGTGCCATCTACCATTCATAGAAGCAGAGATAGTTACTATACACTAAGGTCACTGTTGACAACTCGTGACGAACGTGATTTTTACATCACACAGGAGCAGATATTCAGTTGATATGCACTAAGGTATCTGTGGACTATTGACTGGGGTACCATCCACCCATTACAGAGGCGGAGATACAATTATTATGCACCAAGGTCACTGTGGACTCGTGTCAAAGGTGCTATCTACCCGTCATGGAAGAGAGATTAAGATGATATGCTCTAAGATCTGAGTCGACTCATGTCGAAGTTGCCTTTAACCTGACACAGGACAAGAAATACAGATTCTCTGTGCTAAGATATTTGTAGACTGGTGACGAAGGTGCATTCTGCCTGATGTAATAGAATAGATAGGGTTGCTAAGCACTAAGGACTCTGTGGATAATTGACTGAGGCACCATCTGTCCATCACAGAGGCAGAGATACAGGGATATGCACAATGGTCTCTATGGACTCGAGTCGAAGTTTCTTTCTGCCCGTTTCGGAAGCAGTCATATAGTTGCTATTCTCTAAGATCTGTGTTGACTCGTGTCGAAGTGTCACTGCCCGTCATAGAAGCAGAGAAACAGTTGCTCTGTACCAAGATTTTTTTTTTGGACTTGTATCGTAAGTACCCTCTGCTGTCATAGAAGGAGAGATACAGTTTCTATGCACTAAGTTCACTGTGGACTTATGTCGAAGGTGCTATCTGTGAGTCACAGAAAAAGAGATACTGTTGCTACACACCAATGTCTCTGTAGAATTTGTCGAAGGTGTCATCTGTCCAGCAAAGAAGAAGAAATACAGTTGCTGAGCACCAAGGTTGAAGGTGCCTTCTACCTCACACAATAGCAGAGATACAGTTACTATGCACTTAGGGCTCCGCGAACTCGTGTCGAAGGTACCATCTGCCCTCAAAGAACCAGAGATTTGTTGCTATAAACAAGTCACTGTGCACTCGTGTCCAAGGTGACATCTGCCCGTCACAGAAGCTGAGATGTTGTTGCTATGCATACTGTCTCTTTGTGAACTTATGTGTATGGTGCTATCTGCCAGTGACAGAAGCAGACATGCAGTTTCTCTGCACAAAGGTCCTATAGATTCGTGTCGGAGGTGCCTTAGACTGGTCAAAGAAACAGACTCAGTAACTATGCAGTAAGAAGTACCTCCTGTCGAAGGTGCCTTCTACCTGACACACCTGATACAGCTGCCTTGCACTAACATCCCTGTGAACTAGTGACGAAAGTGCTTTGTACCTACCACAGGAACAAAGGTATAGTTCATAAAAGTTCTTAGGCTTTCACGGCCGGTATAAATACTAGCTATAGTATAATCCGGGCTTGTGGGCCGTGGTCTACTGGGCTCCTCCTTCTTCCCAGACGTTTCGTCTGTGACTACGGCAGACATCTTCGGTGGCAGCGGCAAGGTCGACGTACTCTACTGGACGTTTCAACTGCGACTGTGCTGGTTGCTTATTTTTTTGGGCTGGCCCCACCGCCGCCAGCCCTGGTGACGATCATCCGAAACGGATCTACATCACCTCCCTTACCATACACTAACTACATCTACGGGAGTAGGGCAGGAAGTGCAAGGGAGACCTGGTGTTAAGTTTAGCCAGATACCGCCTTAGCACTCTGGGGTTAATTGGTAAAGCTAAGAAAAGACGCCTACCTGAAAGGGAGCAGGCAGACAGAGTGGGGCTAGATACCGGCCTTTGCCGTGACACAGAACCGGACCTAGGTGTTAGTGGTGGAATTCGTGCACGTGCTGGTGTAATTGGGTAAGGAAGGGGTCGTGCGGGAGAGTAGTTGATCATACCTGGGTGGTCCATTTTCCTCGCTGAGTCGTAGGAGGTCCATCAGTGGAGGGGCGGTTGGCCCCGTCCCGTTTTGCCATAGTGTTGGGTACTCTGCGGGTGCTGAGAGTTCGGGTTGGATAACTGGTGACGCTGTCCTTGGCTGAGGGCTCTGTAATTGAAACAAGCTAAATAGTTTCTGGGTTAGTGGTGTATAACCTCGGTGTGTGCAGTGCTGTATGTATCTCAGTAGGTCAACCGGGATTATTTATGCCAAAATCGTTGCCATGTGGTAGCCGTAGTCATCATAAGTTTAGGGCAGGATATTTATTTATGGAACAAGTACTACTAAGTGCTGAAGTAGGTCGGGAATCGGTTTGTTGGAGATGGGAATGCTCCTATCGAAAAGTGTGAGGGGCCTTTTGTGTTTGCCTAGTTCGATGGTGTACTGGCCGAGCCGTCTGACTAGTGGGTTATGGCATTTTGCACTTTGTACATTTTGAAGGCTAGAGATTTGATAAACTGATCTATTGTGTGCATCTTAAATTCCCCGTGGAACAGGTCTGCAGGAGCGACTTTCGGGACGTTTCCGATTATTCTGAGTATTTTGTTTTGGAAGGACTGAAGGGTTTTAATATGAGTGGGTGCACAGTGGCCCCATACAGGGGAAGCGTAAGTCATGGTGGGGCGTATCAGCGTCTTGTATAGTGTGAGGCTCAGGTTGATATTGAGCGTTGATTTTCGGTTTAGGAGGGGGTAAATACGACCCAGTTGGGCATTAGCTTTCCGCCGGACTACTTTTACGTGTGGTTCGAAAGTGAGGCCTGGGTCCAGGGTAAGGCCAAGATATTTTACGGACTTCGTGCAGTTGACGTTTTCATTAAACAGTGTAATGGGTTGTAGTACTACGCGGTGTTTATTTCGTTTTGTGAAGAGCATCGGTTATGACTTGGCTGTATTGATACTGATGCGCCATTTACGTAGCCCTGGCTCAAGGTCGTTAAGTGCACCCTGCAGTCTTCCAAGACTGTGCTGCGATGGCCGTGTCGTCAGCGTATATGCTTTGAGTAAAGTTTGGAGTTTTCGGAATGTCACTCATGTAAATGTTGAAGAGGAGAGGCCCCAGAAGGCTTCTCCGGGGGACGCCGGCCCTAATGGGCTTTGTTTCTGAGGACGCTTCTCTTACGGAGACATTGAATGTGCGCCCGGAGAGATAGTGCACTAATAGTTTCAGCATGGTGTTCACGTCGAGCTGCCTGAGTTGGTAGAGTAATACAGGGTGATATACAGAATCGAAGGCTCTCTTGAAGTCAAGGAATAGCATTCCGGTGCTTTTTTCTGATTGTAGCCTAGAGTGATGTGTTCTATACACCGGGTGAGTTGTTGGGTGGAGGAGTGGTTCGCGTGGAAGCCGAACTGTTCTTCGATGAGCATGTTGTTTCTGATGATGTGACTGTTCAGCCGCTTGAGGATAACTTTTTCTACTACTTTGCTCATTGTGTTCAATAAGCTGTTGGCCGATAATTTTTGGGGAGACTTCGGTCTTTCCCTGGCTTTGGGAGCATCAGCACCTTGGCGTGCTTCCAGCGTGTTAGGAAGTAGCCATGCTGGAGACAGAAGTTGCAAATCTCTGCAGCACACCTAGGGCCGTGGGAGTTAAATTTTTAAGCATAAAATTTGGTATTTCGTCTGGGCCTGGGCCTTGTTGATCTTTAGGTGTGAGATAATCCACTTAAGTTCTGATGGGTGTGTTTTTCGCTCCCTGTTGTGCGTTTTTGCTGTGAAGAGAGAGGATATTTGTCTATTTCCGCACAGAACTCTTGGTCAATTGGCAGCTCATTAGGCGAGCAAGCTAGCTCCATTGCTTTTTCCAGTACGCTGGCTTGTGCCTCTAAGGTTTCAGCTTTGCGGTCGGGTTTCCCGAGATCTTGAAGTGGAGGGATCAGCGTTTGTTGTTTTATTAGTCTGTTTGTGATTAGACAAATTTTGCAGTTTCCGGGCTGCATATTGGCTAGCGTGTGGTCCCATTGGTCCTGTAGCTTGGCGCTGAGCTTAGTTTTTATTTCGCTGTTGAACATCTCCATGTTGACTTTGTAGGCCAGATTCCTGGTTCTTTGCCATTTGCGCCTCATACGGCTGAGCTCATGATGGAGGGCTACGATGTCGGGCGGGTAACTGTATTCGCGCCTGGGTAGGATGGGTATTGGAGTAGACGCAGCTATGGCTGCCAGTGTTGCTTTCTCTAGGGCTTCCGTGGTGGCTTCTGTTTCTTCGGAGGTGGTGATAGGGGACATTGTTGTGAGGTTGCAGTCTAGTGTTTGCTGAAAGAGCTGCCAGTTGGTACGGTTG
Source organism: Hymenopus coronatus (assembly GCA_030762935.1). Lineage (NCBI taxonomy): Eukaryota > Metazoa > Arthropoda > Insecta > Mantodea > Hymenopodidae > Hymenopus > Hymenopus coronatus. The sequence goes on from CM060896.1 coordinate 16,423,778, forward strand.
AAGTTCCTTCTGATTGGCGGAGGGAGTTGTTTAGGGGTGCTTTCAACTTTGAGTTGTGTTGTGTAGTGATCTGACGCTAACGAGTCTATCAGGTGTAAGATGTGTTGGAAGAGTGTGTTCTTGAGCAGGGCGAGGTCCAAGACGTGTGGTGCGTGAGCTGCTGCATGTGGGATGTAGGTGGGTTCTTCGGTGAAGGCGATGATGTAGTTATTTCTCATCATGTGACGGTAGAGCGTGTTATCGGCCTGATTACGTGCATGCCCCATGCCTCGTGGGTTGCATTGAAGTCGCCCATTATCACTACTCTGTTGTCGACGTTGGTGAGGGTGTCCAGATCGTCGGCGTACAGTTGTCCAGGAGGATTGTAAACACTTACTATGGTGACTGATTGGTTCTGAAGTTGTATTGTGACAGCAGTTGCTTCGGCATGTCGCAATGGAGGGATGTGCTTTTCACAGTGCTTCAGTGAGCGATGAACTAGAATGGCAGTACCGCCGGATGCATGGCTGTTTGGTCTGTCGGTACGGTAGGAGTAGTATTCCGGGACGGAGAAGCGAGATTTGGGTGTGAGGAAGGTCCCCCCGAGCAGGGCTATGGGTATTAGGTTGTGGGAGAGGTGGTGTTTTGATTCTTGCAGTTTAGAGGGGCCCCTCGGCAATTCTAGTATATAATACTATGTCTAGTTGTGGTTGCTGGTGACTATTTTGTACGTTTGTGTCTGCCATTGTGCTTTGAGTGTGAAGGTGGTGGTTATTTGCTCTTTACTCATTATTAGTGTTTTTTTTTCTTTCTTTATCGCGAGTTCATAGCTATAGTCCCTATGGCAGTGAGACATTCTCTCAAACTTCATAGTAAGCAGCAGGGGACGCTGCGGTCTAAAGTTTTAAAGCTGCGGTTTACGCTGCCTTCTCCTAATCCTTGCAGCAGATGAATTGCGGCACCATCCATGAATTCTGCAGTATTTTTCCTGCAATGGGTGCTGATCAATTTCTCTAGCGAGATTTGAGTCCGTAGACTTTGGAACATTCGTGCCATTGGCGAATCTTTGGAGTTTGGTGGAGGTGGTGTCTGCTTACGAGGTGCTTCCAGCACTACAGAGATGTCTATCGGCTTGGTTGGAGGCGTTGTTTGCTGTTGTGTCCCCCTGTGGCTAGGTGCGTTTCTAACTATCTGTGCTTGTCTGGAGCCCTGCGTAACCACAGAATACACAGAATATGTGCCGCGTTCCTCTGTTGCCATATTCCAGATTGAGGGCGGGAGCTGGCGGGGTTGCGGCCGGTCAACTAGCTGACGATATTTCTCGCATCCCCTCCACCGGGCGCCGTGTCCTTCTCTCCCGCAGAGGACGCAGCATCTAAATGTTGGGCGGTCACATCTACCGAAGTGGTGGTTTCCCGCACATCCAGAGCAGCGCTGCTGCGCAAGGCAGTATCGTGCCGTGTGTCGGAAATTGAGGCACTTTTCACACTGAGAAAGGCCGCTTGGTGGCCTGTATTCCTCGATCCTCACCGCACAATGGGCGATTTCTTTTATTCCCCTGATCTCTGCTGAGCCCTTTGTCTACGGAATAGAGCTTAAAGACCTTATTGATTCCAAACCCGAGGCTCTCTAGTTCCGTTTTCAATTCTTCGTTGGTCATATTGTTGTAGAGACCTTTTATCAGCACTTTGTAGGTGCGCTCATCGAGGTTTGGTGTGATGTGGAACGGGACCATTCAGTCCTTCAGGTGTTTTACAAAGTTTGTGTAGTCTTCAAAGTTAGAAAATTTGAAGCCGTGGTAGCAGTTTGTGTACTCTGAGTAGTATTCTCCTGGGTGATATATTGAGTCAAAGGAGCTGGTGAATGCCGGCAAACTTACATGGTTCTGGTTGCCTATGTACACCCGCGAGATGTACGGTCGCCTATCAGTCATGTGTGTTACATCTATGAGGCTCTTGCCCGAGCGTGGATTGGTCGGTGGGCGGGGTGATGTTGGTGGCAGAGCTAGCCTTCATGCTGTCGGGAGACATGACCTTCGGAGGGCTCGCATTTTGACTGGGGAGCGGGTTGCACGCCTTTTCAGTTTTCTGCTTTTTAGCTTGGGGGTCAGAGTGCCCAGTGCTGAGTGGAGTTTTTATTAACTCGGTTTCACCACCGTTTTCCCACGGTGTCTGAGTAGAGCCACTATTGAGAGGTTTCTTGCTTTGGTTACACATGGCGCTGTCATCGGTACTGCATGCATTTTGGTGCTTCTTGATAGCGCCAGTTTTTATCGTAGTGGTGCAGCTGACTCCAGGCTTTTGAGTTAGGCTTTCCATTTCCTCTTGATATCCCAATAGTCGTTGGTTTTGGGCCTCCGGTTGTGGAACTGCTGCTGGAACGTTGTCCTCCTCGGAGAGTTGTGAAACCGGAAAATCATTATCGTTACGCTCGTAATACAATTGGCACTTGCTTTTGCATTGATTTTCTAAATTGCAGTCCTCAGGTTGTTTGTTTGTGGCCTTGGTCCTGGAGCGCAGGTTCCTGCCGGTGTTTGGCGGGTCAGGAACACTAACGAACTCAGTCATTATCTCTGGTGAGGTTCCCGCGATGTATGAATCAGCAGGTTGCTGCCATCGCTGTCGCTGGGGTCCTGGTCTTCATGCTGCTGGCCATCCTCAAACGAAGTTTCCGGCGGAGGTTAGTCTTTACTGGGCTCGTACCGGATAGTTTTGGTCATTTTATTTTTAAATAGGAGTTCGGGAATGCACTAATCGCCTTGATAAAGGCTCTAGTGGCTAGGTGCCTGTTGTACGCCTTGACAAAGACAACAAGTGGATTGACCTACCGTTCTCTAATGAAGGGGAAGCTATGTATAAATTCTTAGAAACTAAACTAATGATCACTAGTCGCCTTGATAAAGGCTCTAGTGTATGAGTGCCTGTTATTCGCCTTAACAAAGACGACTAACAATTTGTCCGGCCTACCGTTCTCTGATGAAATAGGGCGCTAAATCTAAATTCTTATGAGCTAAGCTAACTAGAAGATAGGACGAGAGAAGAGAAAAAGATAACCTGTAACGGGGACCTATTAGGGGGAGGCTTATAAGCTAGACAGAAAGAGGAAAGATAGATGCAGAGAGAAAAAAGAACAGATAGCGAGCGCTAAACAGCACGGTTAGTAGAGGGCCGGACCCTGAGAGGGAGCCTGAGTAACCCGTCTTAAGACAGTTGGCTATGGCCTTACTAACCTACTCGGCTAATCTGCAAAAGGTTACCTAGAGGTCTTGAAGAGCCGGGGAGAGTTGCTTCTCGATGTTCTCGATCGGAGAGATCTCGACAAAAGACCTGGTTGCACCGTGAACCGCGGTATTTATATCAACGGCTGGTGGGGAGGCGTGCGGTGATTGGTCCGGGTTGGTGGTGAGCTGATCTTTAGTCGGCGAAGTACTACGCTCTGCTGGTGTCTGATTGGATCGGGTGGAGTTCTTGATTTTGACTTTGGTTATTGCCGTTTGCCATATTGTTTAGTTTAAGGCCTTCTTCTTTGCGATTGATGTTATTTCTATGCTTTTTTATTTCAATGACTTCCCGGTATAAACGTGAATAGTAATGGGAGGTTGATGCTAGAAAATGTGTCTTTATACTGGATGATATGCTCCCCTTCTTCGAGTGTGGCATGCTTCGCAATTGCTGATTTTTCCGTCTGACCCAGGCGGCAATTTCTTCTGTTCGTCAATGCGCGTTTTTACACTTCACTGTGTGGTTCCAATGTACACCTTGCTGCATGAGCATGATATTCTATATAGTCCTGCTGTGGATAGTGGATCTCTAATTTTTTTTTTTGGTGGTGTTTAACGCCCGCTTTAACTACTAATGGCACCGCAGGCGGTGACACTGATGATACATGAATGATGATGGAGCACCGGTGGAATGCGATGGCGGGGGAAACCGGAGTACCCGGAGAAAACCCGCCCCAGCGCCGTTTTGTCCACCACAAATCTCTCATGCGGTCGCTTGGGATCGAACCCCGGCCGTATAGGTGAGAGTCGAGTGGTCTAACCACTCGGCCACGGCGCGGCCCGTGGATCTCTAAGTTTTGGCTGAATGGAGTGTATTACAGATCTGTTTGGGGGGGGCTTGAAGACTGTGTCAAGGTTGTGGCGTTGGAGTAATTTTTCGATGCGGTCTGTGACTGATCTGATGTACGGGAGAAAAGCTTTGCCCTTTCTACCGCTTGCTATGCAATAAGGTCTCTGTAAACTACTGAGGTACCATTTGTCATCACAGAAACAGAGATACACTACTGTGCACTCAGGTGCTTTCACGACACAGAAACAAGATACAGTTTCTGTGCAATAAGGTCACTGTGGACTCGAGCCGAAGATGCTATATGACGTCAAAGAAGCAGAGATACATATGCTATGGACTAAAATCTGTGAGTACGCGTGTCGCAGGTGCTATTTGACCGTCACAGAGGCATGTATACAGTTACTATCCAATAGGTTCTCCGTGGATTCGTGTCTAAGGCGCTACTTGTCCGTCACAGAAGCCGATATACAGTAGCCACGCACTAAGGTCACTGTGGCCTAGTGTTGAAGGTGCTATTTGTTCGTCGCAGAAGCACCGACACAGTTGCTATGTAATAAGATTACTGTGGACTAGTGTCGAAAGTAATATCTTCCCGTCCCAGAAACAGAGATACAGTTGCTAAGCAATAAGTCACTGTGGACTAGTGCCGAGGGTGCTATCTTCTCGTATCAGAAGCAGATATACAGTTGCTAAGCAATAAGGTCACCGTGGACTAGTGTCGAGGGGGCTATCTTCCCGAAACAGAGTTAAAGTTGCTCTGCACTAAGATCTGTATGGACTCATGTCAAAGGTGCCATCTGCCGTCAGAGAAGCAGAATTACAGTAGCTATGCATAACATCTCTGCAGACTCATGTCGAACATGCAATCTGTCCTCCGAGAAACAGACACAGTTTTTATCTCTGTGGATTCATAAAAAAGTTGCCATCTGCCCGTCATAGAAGCAGAGATAAAGTTGCTATGCACTAAGATGTCTGTAGACTCGTGATGAAGTGCCAGCTGCCCGTCATAGAAGCGGAGATACGGTTGCTATGCAATAAGATCTCTGTGGACCTCTGTCATAGATGCCATCTGTCCATCAAGAGATACAGTTGCTATGCACTAAGGTCTCATGTCTAAGGTACCATCTGTCCATCACAGAAGAGATACAGTTGCTACGCAATAAGGTCTCAATCGATTCTTGTTGAAGGTACCGTCTGTCCACCACAGAATAAGAGATACAGTTGCTATGCACTAAGTAATCTCTGGACTCATGACTAAAGTGTCACCTGTCCAAAGCAAAGCTGATAGATAGTGATTATCTACTAAGATCTCTGTGGACTTCCATCGAAGGCGCCATTTTTTTTTGTAGCTTAACGTCCTTTACCCTGGTTGGTCATATCAGACGATGAATGAAATTGGTGAAATGCTGCACAAACGATCTCTGGGTCCATGGAGCTTAAAGTTACTTGACATTCGTCTTCTCAGGATAAAAAACTTAACCGGGCAACTTACCTTCGAACTCACAACCTTTTGAATGTGATGCAGACACGCTACCACCACACTACCCAGGCGGGCTAAAGGTGCCCCTTGTTCATCACAGAAGCAGAGATATAGTTGCTATGCACTAAGATCTCTGTGAGCTCCTGTTGAATGTACCACCTGTACATCACAGAAGCAGAAATATGGTTGCTATGAAGTAAGATCTCTGTGGGCTCCTGGTGAATGTACCATCTGTACATCACAGAAGCAGAAATATGGTTGCAATGAAGTAAGATCTCTGTGGGCTCCTGTCGAATGTACCACCTGTACATCACAGAAGCAGAAATATGGTTGCTATGAAGTAAGATCTCTGTGAGCTCCTGTTGAATGTACCACCTGTACATCGCAGAAGCAGAAATATGGTTGCTATGAAGTAAGATCTCTGTGGGCTCCTGGTGAATGTACCATCTGTACATCACAGAAGCAGAAATACGGTTGCAATGAAGTAAGATCTCTGTGGGCTCCTGTCGAATGTACCACCACCTGTACATCACAGAAGCAGAAATACGGTTGCTATGAAGTAAGATCTCTGTGGGCTCCTGTCGAATGCACCATCTGTACATCACAGAAGCAGAAATATGGTTGCTATGCAGTAAGATCTCTGTGGGCTCCTGTTGAATGTACCACCCGCACATCACAGAAGCAGAGATATAGTTGCTTTGCACTAAGATCTCTGTGGACTTGTGTCAAAGGTGGCACCTGTCCATCACAGAAGCAGAGATATAGTTGTTATGCACCAAGATCTCTATGGACGCATGTCAAAGGTGGCACCTGTCCATCACAAAAGCCACTGAATGGATTATGCATTGCCCGAGCACTGTTACCTTGTCAAGAGGAATAGCCCGTGAGCAAATCTTGATGTCACGATTACAGTTCCAAGTATCTGGTGTCCTGTAGTAAGTATTTGGGGAAATGCTGTTACAAATGCTGGAGTAATGCATATATTGCACATCAAGAAAGGCAGACAGTGAGTTTGCCTGCTCTGTCGATTGTTGATGGATCTCTGAAGTCAACTAGAAGTGTGCGCGAAGTTTATTGTATGCAAAATATTTATTGCTGCACTAATAGTTGTTTTTTGAAGAAATAGAGATTTAGAAGTGAAATTCCTTGTGTACATACCTGTTCAACAGAAATGTACATTTTTAAGTCCTTAATTACTGTATTACATTATGAAGTAATATTTCAACTGCCTTCCTGTCAAGGAGCTAGTTTAGTAAAAGCGCCTGTTGAACCTGAACTTCATTTGCTGGAAAAACAATAGATATGGTATGACGTCAGCAAGCTGTGTGCTAGCATGAAGGATCATTACAAGTAAAGGTATGGAAATCCTTTCTGCTAGATCTGCAATTTGCATATTGTGGATATTAGCTTATCCTGAAAATATCACTGCGAGCTGCCACTTTCAGTGATGATATTTAAAAGTGCAATAGTAAGAAAGGATTTAAGACAACTAAAATGGTTTGGACATGATGGAGAAAAGGAAAGCCAGACAATTTTTGGAAGCAAGATCAAGAGGAAGGCCACAGCAGCTATATTTGGAATATACTGAGAAATTGGGCAGAGTAAGGGATAAAATTATGACTGAAATGGGCAGAGTGAATGTAATGAATTGAGGCTCGCACTCTATACTTAACAGTATGAAGGAGTTAAAGAAAGAAGGAAGATTATGCTAAAAGTAACAAAATGTTATGAAATTATCTTACCAAAATATCACTCTTCTGCGCCTGGAAAACCTTCCCGTAAATTATGAACACTCACATTAAAATACATGTATTTCAACTTTGTTGTTCTCATTCTGGTCATTGTTCTCAGCTATTCTGAACCAGCATAAGTGTTAGTTGTGTTTGAATCATACAATTTTAATATTTTATGAAAACAAAATGTAAGCCTACACTATTTAATTGAAGATTTTTTATTTAGATGTTCAATTTACCTAAAGTCCTACCTTTTGGAGCAGGTCATAAAAATAATCAAGTAACCAACCATGTTTGAAGGTACTGGTTTAAAGTGCGCATAAAACTATGCTTAAAACTCAGAGAAACATTTCAAGTTACCATGTACTGGAATTTGGCTCCTAGAAGAGGGAAATGGCTGAATTTCATCTAACCCTATTAATGGTCTATAGTGCAGTAACAAGTATTTATTCTTACATAAAAATATTCAAATAGATTTCCTCAACTGTCTGAAAATCTGTAGGATGTAACTCTGATTTCACCCTTTACATTGTGCAAAACATTTGAATAAAACTACATACGTAGAACTTTTGTTGGTTTCTTTAATTTTACTAGTGGTCTAGATAGAGTTGCAAATAGGAAAGAGTAGTGGAACTGGATATTTTATGGAATAGGAAAAGTTAAGAAAAGAGATAAAATATTTTTTTTTATTTCTTTAATATTTAAAAGCTAAATATTTTTTTATACAGAAATTTAAATTTTAGGAAGTTGTTTTAAAATACATATCCTCTCCGTTTTCAGTATTTTACATAATGCATTAACAATATTGCTGCGCATACGGCCAATCCTTATAATCTATTTGCCCATTATCAACCTTGGTATGAAATTATAATGCTCTAAGCACATGCTTTATGATTGCTACTTACACATTTACCGGTTTAGAAAGAAATAAGAGAGAAAAAAGAAACTATATTAAGGAGTCTGTTTTACAGATATAAATCTTATGAAATGTATAACAATCAATGCGATTCTTCAAAAAGAGCTGCGCATACGTTGTTTCTAAGTCTGTGCTTCATCTTAGCAAAAAGTTAACCAAGTCACTCACTTATACATAATCAATATGTACTCAAACTATATCTTCTTTTCACATTAAAAAATATATTTGAGCTAAAATACTTGAAAACGTGAGTTCTATCCATAAGTTATTGTTTATGAAATTGTTCGAACACTAACAGACGGAGTGAGAACACAAGAGGTAGTGTGCTCCATGACCCAAGCAAGATGCTGCTGTTAATTAAATAAATTTCATTTTTACGATGTTTACCACTAAGCAAATTATAACAAAACAGTTTTAACTCTATAATTATGAGCGCTGTGATCGTGAACTTCGATTACAAGAGAGATATGACAAGTCTTCTTATCTTCTGACTTCTAAATAGTTCAGAAGATGTGTGATATTTGTTTTACTATTATCTATTTTTACCTAAAATTCTTATCGAGTAAAGGAGCGAACATGGCGCCCAGGAGGGGGTTCGCGTCGCCCCCCTCCCCGTGTGCTAGGACCACCAAATCGTTCTCGGTTATCCTTGACAGCCCAGTTACTTTGTCCACCTCCTCGAACACCACGTCCAACAAAGCGACCTCCTCCACCTCCCCCACCACCACCCCCTCCTCCACCACCTCCGCTGCCTGCCAGATTCACAAACTTCTCATCAGAGCGTGGCAGCATCCTTAGGTCCCGTGGTTCAGGAGTGCGGAAGGACCTAGACTGTTGTCCTTGGCTACCAGGGCTTGGCACTTCAGCTGTATGGGGGGGCCATGCTGGTGAGACTCCTCCTCGTCCATTTCCAACTCGAGGTGGCATTGTGCTGACACCTCTTGGAATACCTGCAAACCAAGATTAGCATTAACCCCTTTAGTGCTGTAGCAATGAAATGGCTGCCAGAGATAGGCTTTGAAAAGCCACTCCACTGACCAACAGACCTGAACCCATTGGCTTGCAAAAAATTTCATGGAAAAAGTATTTTTGTGACAATCTATACTCATGGAATTCACAGCTTTGAAAAGGTTCAAGCTTTTTTCTTTGGTTGCTTTATAATGGAATTCCTAGACAGTCCCTTTACTTTACGATTGTACATTGTGTACTTCATTCACATTATGGAAGCAGTTTTCCTGATATTTTGCAACTAGTGTTGACAAAGGGAAGTTATGCATTGAGAAGTTTGTTTAGGTGCGTAGCCAGTTTTAAGGGTTTAAATTAGGTGCTTTTAAATAATTAAATTCTGATTTTCAGGGGCCTTAGGAATAAAAGCCATTAAATGAAAGCATACTCTAGGTAACGGAAGGAGAATTTATACAAAATTCTTGTATCATTAAAGTATTATCCAAAAAATTCTAGATTCTGTGCAAAGACTCTTAGTTACGGTGACTTCATAGTATTAAATAAATTATCAACATCAGAACGGTGTCTTTTGATTGTTGCCAGCCATTAGAAACATTAACCAGTGCATGCTCTCTATAAGGGGAAATAAAGGTAAAATGAGCATAAATATCACTATGACATACATGGATTGTATGCAAAAACATGGACATGAAAAGCAATAACATAGTAATAATAATAATAATAATAAAAAATGGGTAGCTGAAATGCTGATAATGTTTAAAACATATCTCGTTGCAACAGAAAGTTACATGGATTGTGATACGAAAAAGAAATTTCCTAAAAAGGTTCCTAAATCCAATGTCCACAAACCTCATACTTGCATATTTGTGGAGTCATCGTTGTCTTTTAGTCACTATTTGGGATATCTTGTTATACAAACATAATGAAACTAAAATGTCTAAATCCTAAAAAATCAGATATTTTGAGTTATGACTTTAGAGACCAGGGCATGATTTAGTGAATGCTGATATTTTGCCTCATATTTGGGAGATAATATGGAGTGAACAAACATCATCCCTGTACCTTGTTGTTTTATCATGCTCCTGTAAAGACCAGCACATCAAAAACTGCATAACAATAGGATGTTTACTAATCGTGGAATAAACAGCGATCTGCCATTAACACTTTCTTTGCTTTCATGGTAAAGTATGAAAAAGCATTAAGTACTTGTAATGAGAACAAACAAAGCAATACTTTGTCTGTTGACTTCTGAGAATCAAAGGCACAATTTAGTAGTTTCCAGATAGAAGGTACAGTCTGTTTTAAAGTTTTTAGTTGTGACATTTTTAGCGACCAACCTAGAGGTGCTGTAGAAGTGTCCACACCATTTTCACATATGCAATGACAAGAATTTTCCACGCAAAATTTCAATGAAATAAATAGTTGACAATGAAGGTACAAGAAATAATTGATACAATTCAACATACAACTGACTGGTAAGCAAAACCTAATTTGAAATATATACTTTGTATTCTTATCAAATAATTTTTTGTTCTTGTACCATTGCATCCATAACATTATGCTTTATATTTCAGTACCTCATAATGTATAGTATGTAGAACTATACAATTGCCTCACACCATTCTAATCCACTCTTCATGTTGTGTTTCACATGTTTCTCCAATCTCTTACTTCGTGGGTATGGCAGTGGCAAAGCCTGGAGGAAATGGTACACATTACCATCAAGTTTGTGACATATGCAGCAAACTTTGTGCATTTCATTTCATGCCAAAAATTGGCTGTTAATTGGGCATTCTCATTGGAAAAAAAGATTACTCTCTGAGATTGAAATAAAACTAGAGGACTTTTACATCAGTGGCTCCACATACTGTATTGGAAGCCAATGGTCAAGCAGAAAGCGCATTTCAACTCCTCCCACCAAATACATACATATTCCAATATGTTTCTCCTCTTCCTCTGTCCCACCCACAATGTGAATTTATGCGCCATTAGATAAACATTTTACAAAATGTATTATGTCTTAATAGAAAATAGCATCCATAATTGTTGCTACAGCTACGTACTGCCTCTGCTGCCGTCGTCACGCTCTATCATCGCACATCTCCATACTCCCGCTCAAAACACAAATTTGATTTAGAAGGTTGTCTTAACTGAAAGTCATATCCATAATTGTCATTACAGCTAAGTTGCAGCTGTTACCAATAAACACATAACATACTGTTACATTTCTGTTCTCCTGCTTGCAATGTGAATTTCTGCACAAACCAGGTAAAAATATTAGTAAGTATGTTTTCTAAATAGAAAATCATGTCATCATTGTTAAGCTATCCTGCCTTAACATTTTATCAAATTACATTTCCGTTCTCCCTTTTGTTGTCCAAATACAAAATCATATTCTCATCATCGTTACAGTTATGCTGCTGCTATTGCTGCCATCATGCTGTACCATTGCACTCATACATCGCAAATTTCCATACTACCCTCTATGTCAATCGTTCAAAACATGTATTTCTGCTCAAATTCAAATTAAAAAAAGAAAGAAGAAAAAAAAGGAGGGGGGGATTTATTCAGCTTAAGTGTATATTAGCTTGTTTAAAATATATGGCAAACCATTAAATTTCATTAAAAAATTAAGTTGTCTTCTTTTTACATATGAAGATGATAGGTCAAATTCCAAAATCAAAGTCTGAAAATTGGGTGTAATCTTGTATTCTGATAAATAAGAAAATTTGCATGCTGATCTTCAATTCTTTTTTAATGAAACAGCTCATTTCAATTTTTGTACTACAATAAATCAATTTCACATACTACCAGTGGCAGCTAGTGATGGAGAACTCTGGGGTGGTGCCCCATCAATAAAAAAGTACTCTGAAAATAAAAAACAGAAAAGGGACAATAACATCATATACTAAATAACAAATTTCTGCAATTCACGATTTGGCTTATAGATTTTGTTTCGTTTCGTTTGAAATATTTTTCTAACACTCATAAAATGAGTAGCAAGAACTTTTTCATTATATAGTGAATTTTGGAGTACATTAAGTTCAGGAGTGGCTACTGTGAGAGGTGAGACATGTGGAGGGGACTGCTCTGATTTAGGGTGAGGCGTGGAGTGGGGTTATACAATACTGGTGGAATACTAGGAGATTTGCTGTCGGTTTTTCTCCATACTATCTTTTCCATATGAGTTATTCAAAGTTCAGTGCCACCACTATAGTATACAATGAAAAAAAAATCTGATGTGTTACACTCACATGATTTCTCTAGCTGCTCTACAAACAAACTTCTTACAGAAGACTATTCTTCTTTCTATACAATACTAATCGAGATAAACATTAGCAGAATATTCTTATTACTTAGTTCCATATAAGTAGAAGGGAATTAAAGGAACATGCTCTGCTAAAGCAACAGTCAAATGTTTTAAAAGCTGTGATTAAACGACTGTCATTGCAAATTGCTTCTTTGCATAGCCAGGAGTAGAACAAAAGAAACATGGACACTTCCTGTCTGAGAAAAGTATAAGTAATTTACAATTGAAACTAATAAGAAGAAATATCTTGAAAATGGTAAACTCAAAAAAAGAAGGGAAAAAAAAAAAGAAAGAAAAAAAGAAGAAGACATATTGTGAGTTTTAACAAGGTCTATATTTTTTGTGTAGTAATTTTTCTCTCTCTTATGCTTTACTAGTTATGCAAAAGTCATCCAGAATAAACAGTTCTTCAAAAGGCTATTCACAGAAAATTCAAGATATACATTTTATTTTTGATGGAAATAATTTTAAAATGTGGTATTTTAATCAAAATCGTTAGAGCCATTTTTAAGAAAAACAGAATTTTCGAAAATTTTTCCATGTAAAGGGCAGTTAGGGGTGGTGGGATTTTCTTGAAAATCTTCGTGTCGCATCCTTCGAAGATACCAAGCTTGGTATTTAACAGTCATTTTGTTTTTGAGCTATGCTGTCTGCAAACAGACAGACACACAGAACTTTTTCTGAAAATTCTTTTTTTGGATTCAGGGGGTCCTAAAGCATATATTTGTGGTGAAATCTCGGTATAGAATTTTTGGGTGCAATACCAATACCTTCTCTATACACTATTTACAATGTACATATGGGGCTAGAGAAAGTAAAAAATGTACTCAGTCCTTATTTACACGTAACAATAGTATAGTAAAAAAAAAAGTATTAATATAACAAATTAATTTTGCAACAAAACTTCAGGTATCTTTATCAACATATTAAATTTAAGGTCTAGTTTTACAATCCATATTGGCTACTTTCTTGTTAGTTATTTATCATATTGGATATGCCACTAGGTGATGGATTGTTTACTATGATATTGCCATCTAATGGAACTAAAACAAATTTGGTGACAGGATCAATTCGTGGTATAGTAGAATTCATTGCCTGATATGTTTTACACAGTAAATATTTTCTACCAAATTATTTAATCTTGAAGTCCATTTAAGCGTTTTAATAACCTAACTTCTGCCGCAGCTGATTTACCAAAGTTTGAGTAATTACTTCTAAAGCGCTCCTTAACTCTGGTTTTTAAATGATGTATTCTCTTGCTAAAGTAAATATGGCACAATTTCAACAATTTAATAAATAAATGCCAGAGATTTTTATTTTTTTAAAATTTCATCTTATTGTGTTATATTTATTTTGAGGAACCAATACTATGTTCTAAACATTTTTGTGATTTTTTTTATTTGCACAAGGGTGATTAGTAAATTGTTTACAAATGTAATTATCTTTTTCTTTTTAAAGAGTAGAGACCTCCTTAACAGCTTTCTGATATTTAAACTTCTCAAATTTTGTATTTATAAAATCAGTATTAAAACCATTAATTAAAGCAGTATTGATAATTATTTATACTTTTTATTAAATTCATTTTTATTAAGGGGTAAACTAATTAACCTATAAATTAAACTTTTAAAAACATAAAAAGGATTAAAACTTTTATTTTTTATGTAATTATTATCAGATTGATTTTCTATAAATGTCAGAATTCAATTTATTATTTTTAAATCTAGGGAAAGAAGCTAGTCATTATTTCCAATTTCTAATGTGAATATTACAGCTTTATTTTGTAAATTTAAAAGTTTTAAAGCATTATTTACGTGTTTTTCAGGAAAGATAGCCATAACAAAAATCTCATCTACATATCTGTATCAAGTTTTAAAAATTAGAGAGAATATTTTAGTAACCAATATTTCAAAATATCTCATAGAAAAGATTAGCAAGAAAAGGCAAAACTGGACTATCCATTGTTACGCCAGAAGTTTACTCATAGGATTTGTCATTACACTGAACAAATTTTGATCCAAACAAAGATCAGTAAGGATAACAAAATCATTTTATTAAATCTTCATTTAACTCAATAGAGCTTCACCATTTTTTAAAAAATATCAAATGTTTTTACTTTCTCCATACGCACTATGTACATAGTGTACAGAGAAAGTATTGCACTCCACCAAAAATTTGATACCGAGATTTCACCGGAAATATATGTTTTAGGGTCCCCAATATCCAAAAAAAGCATTTTCACAAAAAGGTCCGTGTGTGTGTGTGTGTGTGTGTGTGTGTGTGTGTGTGTCCGTGTGTCTGTGAACAGGATAACTCAAAAACGAAAAGTCGGTAAAATACCAAACTTGGTATTTAAGTTTAGTATCTTCCAGGGATGCGACACGAAGATTTTGAGAAAAATACCCCCACCCCCAACTACCCTTTACATGGAACTTTTTTCGAAAATTTGATTTTCTCAAAAATGGCTCTAACGATTTTGATTAAAATTTCGGATATTAAACATATTTACCTGACAAATGAAATGTATATTTTGAATTTTCTGGGAATAGCCTCTGAAGAGTGGTTTATTCTGGATGAATTTTACTAAATTTTGAATGACTGCTAAACCGTAAGAGATGGACAAAAACTTACTTCACAAAAAATGTAGAGCACTTTAAAACACACAATTTATGTTATATACATTTCTTTCATGGAGTTCGTCGTTTTTGTGACATTCCTTATTTTTGGTTTCTGCTATGAAAAATGTATACTTTTCTCATACAGGAACTTGTCAACTCCTATCCATACAAACAAAGGAACTTCATTGACATAGCAGCCAGCTTTTGACTATCACTTTAACCTACGGTTGTCCCTTATTTCGCTTCTACTTACAAGGAAGCGTGTAATAAGACTATTTCTGCTAATTTTTTCTGATTAGCATAAAGTAAATAGAAGTATAAGCTTTTTAAGAATTATTTGTTGCAGGGATATGGAGAAAGTCATGTGAATGGTACACATCAGATTTTTTCTGTACAAATGCTCGGAAATAAAGCAATTACATCAAAAGAACCAAGTTTATCATTAGTAGTTAATACAGTATTACAGTTGAACTACTTCACTTGTCTCAAACTTCCTGAGTTTATTTAATTTTCAATTTTAGTATTGTTGATTTTTCTACTAGTGCAGAACAATTTTTAATACTTAAACTCTCAAATTTTTCTTTGACCATATAACTAAATTTTAAGTAGATGAATTTATGCAATTTACAAGTCTCATTTTACTTCCATGTTTATAAATTTTGATAAATGTGTTAGTTCTAGGTAAAACTGGATTACTAACTTTTTACAATTAGTTATTTTATTTTGGAATAATATTCACTTCATTAAGAGCTTCAGTAAAAGTTGAAATAAATGATTTTAATGCATCATTATCAATTCTTGTATAAGCTTCACCTTGAAGTAGGAGTTCCACCCTGTTAATGCAATCAATTTTATCTAAAATTATAATGCTATTACCTTTTATCAGCTTTAATAGAGTTAACACCTTTTTCATCACTGATTTGATAATTTGTTTATTGTGATTAATTTTAGGTGGGTTTATTCGTATTCTGTAAGATTTTTACTGTATTTTTCTTTAACCAATAATTCACAATTTTCATTTAAATCCTGAATGGCAATTTTTATACGTCACATAATCATCATCTGCATTTTTAAGAAAAATCTAGAAATTTTTAAACCTTATTCAAAATATACTTTCCTTCTCACTGAAATTACAATGTAAAAGATTAATTAAACAATTTTTTAATTATTCTGTTTAGTTAGTATCATGTTATGTTGTTTGGAGCATAATCCATTTATTTTTTAAGATTTGTTTTATTTCTCATTGTGAGATTTAGATTTTCAAACAAATTAAATTCCAAATTAAGCTGTTACTTTAAATGCATTGATTAGCCCTTTAGTTTAAAAGCATATCTTAACTTCAGGTTATGTCCCATAAGGTTAAGTAAGTTTATGGTTATCCCGGGATAATTTGAACCAACTGGCATGAAGTAATAATGGAACAGAGTAGTCCCATCTTTAGTTTAAGCCACTGTTATGTCTCATCACATTAATTTGGCCAATCTTGAATACTGCCCTCCCAACCTTGCAAAACAAGAGCTGCCTCTGCACATTACATTCGCCCAATCTTAATTTACTGCACCACATTAAAAATTACTTGTTTAAGAGATAATTACACATTTTTAAGGACAGCTTACCTCGTCCATTCTCACGTCGATTATAAGTGGTGGAGCCGAAAAAGCGACCCCTATCAGTTCCAAAGGCACGACCACGACCTCGTGATCTTGTCACTATCATTTCTTTGGCTGCCCTCATTGAAATTTTGTTGTATCCAGTAGGCCCTGTTGGCTGTTGTCCAGATATTTCTAATGCCACAAAGTCATCCACGTGTAGAGATGGTGGTCGAGAAGTATTTGGAGGCCGTGAACGAAATAGGTCTCCTCTTTGTGGCACTGACCTACCAAAGCCTCTACCTCGCATCGGTGCCACTGTGAACAAAAACCTAATTTCAGTATCCATAAATGGCAAAACTCTATAAGCAAGTTAAATATTAAGAGAGAAAGGAAGGCATGAAGCATTAGAACTTGCAGTTCTGTTTAATATTATTTGTTCAAATGCCCTTTCTTCTTACATCTGATACAATCCATTTTCTATCAAACATAAGTGGAAGAGTTATTAAGTTCAGCAGTGCAGGCAAAAAGCAGAATCCAGATGCTTACCATTTTTTGCATAATACAGTGTTCAGTGACATAATTGTACATTGTGCAACAAAATAGTTGCTGTTGGCTGCTATTGCATGTTAGGTTAGACCTAATAATGGTTAACTCGAAACCTGAGACTTAAAGCACTATGTGTGCACCTTTCTTGGGCACTCGGTTCCTTTCTCTTTATTCGATAGGTTTCACACAGTTTCACAAGCAGAGACATGTATGCTATACACCTTGACATCTAGTGGCTTCATTATTTTGTACATCCCAGAGTTTGCACATGTGCACTGCGTTTCATTTAATAATTTGTCTAGTTTGCGGTAAAATGGATAACCTTTTCATTATAATGGCTGAGTGCCTCACAGAAACTTTCCTTGTTTGAAGCATGGGCCTCTGCACCCCCCCCCCCCCGACCATTGTTTTGCCATAAAACTAATGTTCAAGAAAACGTGCATGAATAGTGATATTTAAGTTGTCATCAGCGTCCATTATCTCAAAATGAATTTGAGAATGCCTTATGGTTTACTGGAAAAAATGTGACTGGAGAATTTCTTTCTAATGGACATGAGTCACAAAACATCTAATTTCAATTAACAACCATACCTCCCATGTAATTCAAAGTTTAATTTAGCAGGACTTCCTTTCTTCATAGATGTTTCTTAGGAGAGACCACTTTTTGTTAGGCTATTTTTTGTTACATTCTTTCTTAATAATATTTTCTGTGCTTACCATACACTTAATAAAAATCACTGATTTGAAATACTGTTCTAATTTTGTATTTATGAGAAAATTGCTTGACATCCATCTTATTGCTCTAATTTGAAAAACTAAAATCCATATATTTTTAACTAGTCTTGTATTTAATCATGATAATGTTTTTCTTGTAGTTACCAAAGGGTCATTACGAATATGTAAAAAAAGAGTTCTAAGATAGCAATTGAAGCAAGAGGATGTGTGTGTAATCAGCTCCTGGAGTGGAAGGAAAAAGGGAACAAATAACAATGGGAGTGAGGATGGAAGTTTACAGAGTAAGAATTGCAAATTTCAGCAGAGTAAAGTGGAACAAGTTTAAGACAAATCAAGGTGTTGAAGGGATGGCAAACATATTTATTCTGTTATGTGTAACAGGCAAACTATTGATAACTGGTGGAATCGAAATCAACCATAGACCTAGTGGGAATCAAGCTGTTATGGAGGAAATCTTGCTAAAATAAAGAACATGGATGAGAGAATTGGAACTAAACTAAATGGGGTGGAAAAAGAACTAGTGGAAATCAAGGAAGAAATAAGGAATGAACTACAAGATTTGAAAACAGAGGTGCAGAATGTCAAAACAAGAGACAAGTTTTTTGAAAAGAGATATTGAAAATTCAACTTAAGTCATTGCTGGAGTGAAAGAAAGGAGTGGAGTGTGGCCTATACAGGAGGTTAAAGAAATCTTGGAAAGAAGCCTCGAAATAGTATTAAATGGTAGGGAGGTTGCTGATGCCTTTAGGGTGGGAAAATGAAGAGCAAGAATGATAGTTGTGTGATTTACATATGTGCAGTTTGTTTATGACAAAGTTACTAAAAGGAATAGACATTTTTATAAATAAGGATTTATTGGAGGAACAATGTGCCAGGAAGAAGAAACTACAGATGAAGATGACAAGAATGGAAGGGAAACAGGCCTTTATTTGATATCTACAGCTGTGCATCGATGGGCAGATAGTGGAGTTGCAAGAAAGTGATATAAGGAACATTAGACCACGGCAACAGGAAACAACTCAGCTCAATTCATCGGTGGCCAGAGAAACAGAACAAATACCAACAGGAAGTCTAAAGGCCATTCAAACAACAGCCAAAACAAATTTGTGGGATTGACAGACTGATTGATTCATGAGCGTAACGGCAGAGAGGCAGGGAGATGTCAGGAATGAGCAAAGAAATACTGGTGGGGTGAGAAAGGTTGTATTGCCAAGAACTAGGAAATACAATCAGCACGTGGCCTGGCAGAGGGAGGAGCGAGGGCATGGTTACATGGCAGCAGGACAGAAGAGGGGGAAGAAAGCATTGAGTCAACAACAAATGACCTTGGTATTAGACAGTAACAAGGCAGGTACGTCAAGAGAAGGGAGGGGTAGACAACTGTGGAGCAGGAAAATATTAGAGAACTGGTTCACAAAAGTGTTTGCAAAATGTCAGGAAGTTGGGGTTCTAGAACTGCGAGCGAATTAAAAAATAAAATTTTACAGGAGAAATACAACAGTTGCTAGATAACCTAGCACAACAGAAACTTGTCTAAAGGGAGAAAATATAGAGTTAAAGGATTTTGTATATGTTGGATTAAAAGGGGAAACAGTGGCAGTGAAGGGGAGTGTGTCTCCGGAGGTATGGTTTTTTTGTAAACAAATCCCTAAACAAAATAATACAAGAAACTTGGTCAAGGATAAAAAATGTTTTGTGGGTGATAATGGAAGACATTATGTCTAAGTGTCTAAGTGTAGCCTCCTCACAGTATCGTGATCCTGACTTGTTGACAGTTATAGGAAGTGACATTCAGAGAAAAATACAGGGACACGGAAGTAATAACAATAATAATAAAAATAATAGGGGATTTAAACATCAGAATAGTAGAGGGACATGTGAATTTAGTGCGACACAAAATCCAGAAATAAAATAAGAATTAATGGAGATATAACACACAGCAGAGACAAGCTCATAGACAAGGAAAAGTTTATAGAATTTTGTGAAGTGAATGAGCTAGACACTGAATGGTAAATATGGGGAGATTTAGAGGGGAACTGTACCTTTGTTAATCAGAATGAACAAAGTGTTACTGATTATATACTATGGCCAGTTAACATGGGGCACATGTTAACATGTTGAACAATTTTAAGGTACTGAACTTTATTTCAAAGAGTGGTCACTTCCCATTCATGGTAGAAATAACAATACAACCAGAAAAAAAAAAAAAAAAAGGAGAAATTGTTATGGGATAGAGATACTTGGCAGTATACTGAATTTAAATGAAAGGAGGATCAGAAAAATAATTTCAAGTTAACTTTAGACTCCAGATATGAGCAAATTTACCAACAGGGAATAAATTTTATATTAAAGAATCCTGAAATAGAGACAGCAGTCAAAATCTTCAATACACTGATTCAAAGAGCATGAGATGGGATGAGAAAGGGGAGGGGAGAGATAAAAGGGAGATATGTGGTTCGATAAGGAGTGCAAAATAGCAAAAAGATTGGTGAAGCAAACATTAGTGGAAAGGAGAGAGGTAGGGGGTGACAGGGCAAAGCAAGAGTACTCGATTAGTAGAAATTTCTATAATTTACTGCTACAAGATAAGAAGCATGAGTGGAGGAAAGAAAGTTTCCTGATTAGGGTATTAAGTCAAAATAATGTTAATAAGGCATGGAAAATGTTAAAATATACCTATAATACCTTTAATAACTATGTAAAAAAATCTGACTTTCTCTACATCTCTGCAACAAATTATTGTTAAAAAGCTTATTGTTCTATTTACTTCATGCTAATCGAGAAAAATTAGCAAAAATAGTCTTATTACTTGCTTCCTTGTAAGTAGAAGAGAAATAAGGAAGTACTATAGGTTCAACTGATAGTCAGAAGCTGGTTGCTATTTGACTGAAGTTCCTTTGTTTGTATGGTCAGAAGTTGACAAATTCCTTAATGAGAAAAGTATAAGTTTTTTAAAGCTGAAACAAAAAACAAGGAATATTCCAAAACCGATCAACTCCATGAAAATAAGGTATATGACATAAATAGAGTGTTTTAAAGTACTCTTCATTTTTTGTGTGGTAAGTTTTTGTCCATCTCTTATGGTTTAGTAGTTATGCAAAATTACGTAAAATTCATTCAGAATAAAGTAGTCTTCAGAGGCTATTCCCAAAAAATTCAAGATATACATTTTATTTGTCAGGTAAATATCTTTAATATATGACATTTTAATAAAAAATTTTAGAGCCATTTTTGAGAAAATCAAAATTTTCGAAAAAAGTTCCATGTAGAGGGTAGTTTAGGGAGGGGGATTCTTCTCAAAATCTTTGTGTCGCATCCCTGGAAGATACTAAACTTAAATACCGAGTTGGGTATTTTATCAACTTTTCGTTTTTGAGTTAGTGTTCACAGACACACAGACCTTTTTCTGAAAATGATTTTTTTTGGATACAAGGGACCCCAAAACATATATTTCTGGTGAAATCTCGATATCAAATTTTTGGGTGGAGTGCAATACCTTCTCTATACACTATGTACATAGTACATGTAGAGAAAGTAAAAAACGAATATTACTCCAGTAGAATGGTTGGAATGCTTTAAAAAGCTATTTGAGGAGATGTGTGTTATCAAGGTAAAACCAAGGGTAAATTTTGGGATAAACTACATAGAAATATTGGAAGTGAAGTGAGGATGGAAGAGGTAGTTAGACAAGTGACTTTAATGAAAACGAAAATGTAACAGGAATAGATGGGATCCCTCCAGAATTTATAAAGAAATGGTGTAGTGACTAAATATAGTAAAGTTACTTACAGGTCTGTTCAATTCAATCAAAACAAAGGGAAATATACCTGAACATTGTAGGACAGCAATAATTCTTCCTATTTACAAAGGCAAGGGGAGTGTAGGCAAACCAAACAGTTAAAGAGGTATAGCTCTACTATCAAATGCTAAAAAAATCTTTACAGGATTCCTTACAAATAGTCTGCAAAATTGGGTAGAGGAATACATTATCTCAAATTTTCAAACAGGTTTATGCAGGGGGAGAAGAAAGATAGGCAATTTATTCATAATTAAAACACTCGTGGACAAGTATTTAATATAAAAAAAGGGGAAGGCATTTGTAGACTTAGAGAAAGCGTACGACCAGACTAATTTAGAATTGTTATGGTATTAACTCTTGAACAAGGGAGTTAGCCAGCTTATGGTAAATATTCTTAAAGCCTCACATTCTATGTGAGAGTAGGAGCAAATAAAGCAAAGGAAGGAGTTAAGACAAAGGTATAAATTAAGTCCTGGACTATTCAACCTGTTCATAGATATACTTAGAGAGAGAGGAAATAGCAATAATTGTTTGCCAGCAATTAATAATCATATATTTAGTTGTAGGATCCATGCCAATAATTGGGTTAAAGCAATCCTTACACCAAATGGACAAGAATGGAACTTGAGAGTAAACGAGAAGACTCAAATTACAGTTTTCAAGAAGGGGGTTAAATTGTGCAAGTACGAGAAGTGGAAGAAAGAAGGTAAAGAGTATGTGGTTAGAGATTGTGTATATTTGGGGGTCTAAGTTTATGGGAATGGGAAACAGACGGGGCTGACTCTGGCAAAAGGGAAACAAGCATTGACTGCAGATAGGAGGTGTAAATATAGGATACCAGATATAAATGCCAAATGGCTAGAAAGAATATATAATATGGAGTTGAAATAAAGGGACCACATGGTGGATGAGAAGCAGTGGACACAGTGCATAGGATGTTCTGTAGATTGTGTTAGGTTTACCAAATGTAACAGTATAGGCATTTGCTCAAATTAAAATGGGAAGGAAAGGTATGATAATGGAGAGAGCCCTTAAATCCTGGTACAGAATACTGAATTTAGATGAAAGCAATTTGTTAACACAATACTTAGGATATAAAAAAAGTGGATGGAGTTACAGTATGCTCACTATCTTAGAGAAAAATGGACTGGGAGAAATTTAGAGGAGGGAAAATAATGTAAATGGATTTTGGAAAGGAGGTAGGAGGAGATTTGAAAATATGGAAATACAAAAATTGTTTAGGAACATACAGGATAAAAGACCTCAAGAATTGTACACACAAAGACAGAAAGATAGCCTAATCAAACTTTTTAGCAAGGACAGTAAGAAGGCACAGCAGTACTTGACCAAAATTAAAAAGAAATGCTTATGGAATGTGGTCTATAAAAAGGGGAGGGTGGGGGGAGCAAAAGAAACATAAGTTGATGGGTTGTTAAAACACAAGTTTAATAGGTATTATAATCTTAAACATGTGCATGTCTTGAATCCTCATTATTGTAAATATTATTGGGACAAGTATGCAACACTATTATAATAATTATTTATCACTATTAATATTATTATTATTATTATTATTGTTGTTTGTAGTAGTAGTGATGGTAGTGGTATCAGTAGTATTGGTATTAGCAAGAAAACAGACATACTAGATACAAAAGAAAACCAGACAAGATGACAAGATAACAGCTTGGGTTGATGATAAGCCTTATTCTTTGTAAGGGTGCTTTTAGTGTAAATAAATAAAATAAATAAATCTAATAAATGTAAAAAAGAAGTAGAGAAGCATAACAGAGTTAGCAGGCTTTGGGGTCTAAAACATTTGAAACTTTAATGATTAGGAAGGGATGCACATTAAGTGTGTTACGTACCAAAGGGTCTTTTATTTTTATTGTCAGCAGTTAGATATTTATTAAGTTCATCTCCTCTTTTTTTCATTTGCTCAGCTTCATCTTCATCAGCACTTGGGCCAGCTGCTGCCTTCAGTCGACAGAGACGTTCTGCTTCACTTGGAAGATGAAAATCTGGCACATACAATCTTGCTAGCTCCATAAGATCACAGGTAACCTGAAAAAGAAGAAATGAGAGTTCCATGACTACCATATTTCTGAGTGTGAAGGTTCACTAGCAGACTGAATAACGGATGTTGACACTATACTGCAGCCAACTTGCACAATATTTGTAAATAACTGCAGTAGGGTGCATTTAAAACCAATTAGCAGCTAGTAAGTTCAGAACATGCATGCTTATGTGCAAATGAACTTGGTTTTATTGGAAAAACGTTATTGCTCAGATAAATTCTATTGCTAGAGAAGTTTGAATGATTTTGTTACAACAATGTTACTAGTGTAACTTCTATAAATAAAGTTTTAGAATCTAGAGTGTCTATCTGCTAGCTCCCCATGCTTTACTCTGTAAGTTGTATGTATGGTGTAGAGCTGCTGATGCAATAACTCTTCAGTTTCTAAGTTATCCCCAATCTGTTACTCTCTCTTTAGGATCCTTATCCACTTCTCTCCCACATTGCCTAAGAATTTCCCATCATTTTAATTGTTTTTGTTCGTGAACTTGCCAACATTTTAAACACTATTATTTCTTTGTTAAAATTATCCCTTCCTGGTTCCATACATCCTCTCTCCATCTTTTGACCTTTTCACATTCTATTAAGCAAAGTAGAGTATCACCCGATTTCTCACACATAATGCATTTACCCAAGCAATTGTTTCCTATTTGTTTTAACACTGATATTACTGTGCGCATCCATTTCAACCTATTCTTATATATGTACGTATTGATTAACTTGGTTAACTTTTTACACCCACTTGACTAGAAGCAATATGTAAATCTGTAAAAATAGAGAGGGAGGTGTGTGTGTGTGTGTGTGTGTGTGTGTGTGTGTGAGAGAGAGAGAAAGTTAACCACATTAATGAATCTGATTAGCCTTCACTGTAAGTTGCTTCACAATATTACCAATCTTGTAGCATGTCTACATATTTCTCCCTCCCCCAATGTCATAACCATCTTATACAATCTCAGAAAACCTACCCATATCTCTTGTTTCTCTATGTCTTCCACCCTCAACCTCATTTCTTTCCAAACTCTACCAATGTTATTTTTATACAATAGCCAAATATTCCTCATAACTATTTCTTTGAATCTATCCCCATTCCCAATATCAACTCTCTCTTCATATCATGTCTTTCTGAAACTTCAAGCATTCTTTTATTTTATATTTTATATATTATTGTTGTCTAAATTTACATATCTTATTTTATATCTAAACCAGTACTTCAAAATTCTTTCTGCTATTTAAGGCTTTTTCCTTGCGAAATATTCTGTGAACTACATCAATCTTAGCCATCTCTTTGTCACTTACCAGATTTCTATCCTATCTTTGACTCAAATACTGCTTCATAAAGTCTTTCCAGTCAATTCATTGATAAGGTGGGTATTTTGTATAAACAAACTTTAATAGTTGTCATTGCTAGTTTTCTTTCAATTGTGCATATTTGGCTAGTGCCTCTTATTTACCATTTATGGCAAAATTGATCCTCAAGTAATCAAATTCTTTCATTACCTCAATTGGTTCTCCATTTATAAACAAGTGTTACTTTATTTATACCATATACTGCTTCTTGAGAATACTTGTAGTTGAATTTCCGGGCACTGAAAACATTTAAAACATGCATCTAAGTACCTAGCATGTCCATGTGGACAAGTTTTGTTTCAGTTACACTAAAGCTGTTGGTCAAACAATACCTTGTATGCAATATTTAGATCTACAAGAAAGCAATACACAGAAAGTATACAAAAATATCAAATTTTGAAACATTTGGTTACACCACCACCAAGTCTAATCCCTATTTTCGTCCTTTGAATGGCTCTGGATCTGGTTCTCACGTCATCCCTCCTTTAATTCCAATGTGCCCCCTTCAGGTGTTGATACAATTTTGAAGCTACTCCCACGGCCATATTTCCCCTGCCCAGGTAGAGCCAAGGCCATCACCTTCCACTTCTCGTGTTGTTGGTGTGATATTTCTCCTTGGTGATACGCAATTTTTTTTCCTCCTCCACGCACATACTTGTGCTGGGTTTTCATCACCTTTGACAAGAGCATGTTGGTTTCTGCTGCATCTGCACTCCTTTCAGCTCGTTCCTCCTTTTTTTGCTGATTTGTATCCTGTTTTCTTTCAGTGATCCAATAGGAAGCCTCTAACAAAGGGATTTTTCCCCCCTTTTTGTCTAGCTTTAATATCAAACTGGCTCTTAACATAATATGCTTAATAAACCTCTCAAAAATGCTATCTCATTCACAATGAAATCAGAAATATCAAATAAATTGTAACAATTGTGGAAAGTTTTACACAGAGAAAAACCATAAGAAATTTAAACACCAGATTGAAGGAACTCCAGGGGAATATTAACCCTTTTAGTGCCAATCATGATCTAATTGTGATGCTGTTTTCATACGTTTTAACTCTTCCAGTGGGAAAGTCTGTGTACTTTCTACATCATAGGCATAGAGAAAGGTTTTCTGGAGTGTTTCAGGAGCTTATCTTCATTCCAAAGTGCTAAATTAGCTCCAAATTTAATTTCTCTAGCCTGTGTTTGTGTATGCTGGTTGAAATATGGAGTCGTCTAGCCGAAGATTATGAACTGAAGAGAAAATAAGAGCTACAGTTCGCAATGTATTAGAACAAAGTGAGTGATTTTGAATTTTCAAACCTTGATGAAAGTGTTTCTGACATCGACATATGAGAGGAAGACATATATTCTAGCTTCAGCGATGAAAATGCATCCAATATCAATGGACCTCATACACATGCAAGTACTCGGCATACTTATCAAAATGGATCTGCGGATGTGTAACCAGACATTGTGAATCAACCGTTCAGCTATGCAATAATACAAATGATAAATTGTATAGTAATTCATTTAACATTTGTATCCTATTGCTTTATGCCATTTTAGTGGCATCTTGCTTATGTGTGTGGGTTTTTGGTGGTTTTTTTTCAGTTTCAGGTTATGTGAAATTATTTTTTTGTATTTTAAAAAATAAAACACAAGACCAAAACAAAATGCTGTTTAATATCAAATATCAAAACTTTCATTTAATTAGCCTGAGCTTTCTGTGTAGTAAGCTATTGTATGCCTAATTACTGATTATTTTGGGATTTTTTATTTTATTTTCAAATTTTTCTTTGGTTTTTAATTTTTTGAAAATGATATGAATTCTCATCCATATAAAGCACTTTATACAGTAGACAAAAGGGTTTACTAAATATGAAAAAATATTATGCTCTCTATATTTTTTTTATTACTAATAATTTAAAACCCTGCATTCTTCCATAAAATTGCTTGGCACTTTTCAGAAAGTATTTTGCTATTTGGGCTGGCACTAAAAGGGTTAAGTACAAACAAACTGATAGCATTACACACCATTTTTGGTTGGATAATCGTGGCATTGGACAAGATATCTAACTGTCAAACAAGTTATGTCTTCTTTGGAATTGGACATATGGGAAAAGGTTTGCAAAGATGGAAGTCCCTTATTACTTTTTAAAATCCTATCACTGAATGAGTTTTTGAAGTTACATAGAACTACCTCTAGAGGGCAACAGGTATATAGCATAGGAGAGGGAGAATATTCAACAGCTGTTCAGTCACCAATCACCTGAAGAGAGGAGCATTACTATAACTACATAGTTTCATTCATAAAACCAAACATGGGAGTTTAGTTTTATAGCTCCCATACAAAATGAAGTTTTAATATGCGGCTCTCTCTTTTCAATATGAATATTTCTTCACTGTTAATAGTGCTTCAAAACTTTTAACAATTTTAAGAGTTCTCACAGTGCTTTCTAAAATTATGTTTAAAGTCTTTCAACAGTTCTCTCAGCAAAAATTGTAATGAAACTAATAAAAGTGTGTAATTTTTTTCTGAATTTGCAATTATTCTGCAGCAATGTCAACATTTTGTGGCAATCTTACATAAGATTTTTTGAAAGCTAAAATACAGAAAAATGATGTTTAATAAATCAAATGCACACCAAACTGATTTTATTACAATTTGCAAAATTCCTGACTGTGAAATATTCCAATCTGCAAATATTTGGCAGAATATTCCTCACATGAAAACAAAATTCCAAAGAGATGTTTATTATGTTGCTACATACCTGTTCCATATCTTGATCTGCCTCATCTACAGGTGGAGGTGCAAGCCAGTATGTTGAGCTCAGCCGTTCATCATCTACTTCGCCTACTACAAACACAGGACGTGCAGCAAATTGTGTCAATAGGGGCTCTGGTGGGGGTAAGATGGGCTCCTGTAGTTCTGTAGAAATAAAATACTTCATTAGGTTAGAATATATGATTTAAACCAAAGATCACATAGCAGTTACTTAGGATTGGTTATAGCCAATTTTTCCAATTGATGTTAAATTTGAACACAATCTTAAAGTTATTTAACATTAAAGCTATCATCAATTTAAATGTAATATTCCGATAAACTGTGTGTTAAGTTAGCACTACCCATCGCCACGTGCGTGCTCAGGGTTTAGCTACAAAGCCATTCTCCTTCTTGCCTCCCAATATTTTTAAGTCAATTCTGGATAGATTTTAAGTTGTTCATAGATTGATATATGCTCCATATTCATTTCTTCTTCCTTGTTGCATAACAGACAATTTGGAGATGATAGCAGTTCAATTTTATGCAGGTGTTGGCTGAGTCAGTCATGTCCAGTGGTAAGTCTGAACATGGGAACGGCTGTTTTTACTTTCTCCATACGCACTATGTACATAGTGTATAGAGAAGGTATTGCACTCCACCAAAAATTTGATACCGAGATTTCACCGGAAATATATGTTTTAGGGTCCCCCATATCCAAAAAAAGCATTTTCACAAAAAGGTCCGTGTGTGTGTGTGTGTGTGTGTGTGTGTGTGTGTGTGTGTGTGTCTGTGAACACGATAACTCAAAAACGAAAAGTCGGTAAAATACCAAACTTGGTATTTAAGTTTAGTATTTTCCAGGGATGCGACATGAAGATTTTGAGAAAAATCCCCCCACCCCCAACTACCCTTTACATGGAACTTTTTTCGAAAATTTTGATTTTCTCAAAAATGGCTCTTAACGATTTTGATTAAAATTTCGGATATTAAACATATTTACCTGACAAATGAAATGTATATTTTGAATTTTCTGGGAATAGCCTCTGAAGAGTGGTTTATTCTGGATGAATTTTACTAAATTTTGAATGACTGCTAAACCTTAAGAGATGGACAAAAACTTACTACACAAAAAATGTAGAGCACTTTAAAACACACAATTTATGTTATATACATTTTTTTCGTGAAGTTCGTCGTTTTTGTGACATTCCTTATTTTTGGTTTCTGCTATGAAAAACGTATACTTTTCTCAAACAGGAACTTATCAACTCCTATCCATACAAACAAAGGAACTTCATTGACATAGCAACCAGCTTTTGACTATCACTTTAACCTACGGTTGTCCCTTATTTCGCTTCTACTTACAAGGAAGCGAGTAATAAGACTAATTCTGCTAATTGTTTCTGATTAGCATAAAGTAAATAGAAGTATAAGCTTTTTAAGAATTATTTGTTGCAGGGATATGGAGAAAGTCATGTGAATGGTACACATCAGATTTTTTGAGGTAATTCAGGAGTTAGTTTCAAGTTTTTAAAGAATTTTTCTCCTTTGGAATTTAATATATTTGTAGTTAATTTAGCTTTATAATCATTATTCATTTTCTTCTTAATGATATATTTAATTGACTCCATTGGTACTTTTGGTGGTACCTTACTTTGAATTTTGGTTCCCTTTTTTTGCCTTCTCATTGTTACTCAATCCACAGTGTGCAGGAATCCACAGGAAAACTATGTTCTCACTTAATTTTTGTATCTGTTTAACCAAACAGTGAATTTCTCTTATTTTTTCTGTTTTTGGATCCTGAGTTAATGCTATTGCTTGGATTGCTGCTCTAGAATCTGATAAAATAAAATTTTTTAGCCAAACAGATATTTTAGAACTGTGTAGATTACATCAATTTCTCCATCAAAATTTGTAGTGTTTTTTCCCCATATTTTTGTAAAAGGATAAAAACTGATATGTACTGCCTGCTCCAGCTCCATTATCATCACTTACTAAATTATAGAGGTCTAAATTATATTCCATTTCAAAGCTATCTATTGGATTAATGGGATGTAATAGAGTTTCTTTTGTAATAGGTATGTGTAGTTTTTCTTTTGGCTCTTTTACTTCTTGCACAAATCCTTTTTGGTTTTTAGTGTATATTTAAAATCCTGATGTTTGTTTAGTTTATTAAAATTTGGAATTCTTATGTTTCTGATGTGTTATAATAGCTTGTCCAAGCTTTAGGTTTATTGGCCTATTCGATGTTGCAAAGAGAAGTGTTGGGATGGTTTTAACTGCACCTGTTATTAAGCACAATGCCTGGTTTTGAGTTTTCTCTAATTCTTTTTTACAAGACTCAGATGCTGTTATTAATACATCACCACAGTATTTTAAGATGGATTTGATATATGTGTTGTACGTTATGTTTAATATTTTGAACCTATTATTTGCTTTCCTTGTAACAGATTTTACTTGATGTAGCCATGCGAGTCTTTTATCAAGATATACTCCTAAATACTTTGAAAATTCTGTTTTTTGGAGTTCATTGTCATTATTATACAGTTTGTCTTTTTTCCCAAGGAAAAATGCTGGAAATGTGATTTTTCTGTATTTGTCTTAAATTTTTAAACAGTATTTCCCAAGTTCTTTCACTGATGTCTGTATGGTGTCCTCCACATTTTTAATGTTATTTGATTTTTCTGATTTCCAAATAACTAGATCATCAGCACATATATCCCTTATGTTAGAATTTGGAAAGTGGCTACCATTAACAAGGATGTTATCATGGGATTGTACTTTGTTCACTTAGAGTCACTCCTAACCAAAGAAGAGCAATGTACCATAACAAATTTGAAAACCTGCACAATGAGTAAGTTTAAAAGGGGTACATACAATCAAAGCATTCATAGCAGGTTTGTAAAGGAAACATGAGAGAGGTTAGAATACTACCAAGAGAAACATGTCTGCCTGTCTGTCTCTCTTCCCCCCCATGTTACAAGTATTAAATACTGTGAAATTTTATGCAAATGAACACCTTTAATTTAATGGTAGGTGATATACTGTTGAAATTCCCAAAGCTGTGGGGTTATCCAGAAGATTTCTGAAGCAAATGTTCTCAAGAACAACCATATTGACCTCAAAGTGGAAAGTCGATTTCACACATTAGGATTTCAGTTATTTATAACTGACCAATGATAGTTTTTCATCTGTATGCAACTCAGCCAACATCATGTGAGTTAGAAAATGTCAAAATTAGAAAGAACTGCAACTGGAGAGAGTTCTAGTGGCATTTCATATCATGGCCAGCTAGAACAATCTCTACAGTCATAAGTATCTAATATGCCATGCCCAGGAACAGGAAAGTTAATACTTGGGCAAGTCTTCTTTCCTGTTTCTGGGTGGGAAAGTTTCCTGCCAATTGTGCACAGTGTGTATGTTCAAATTTAAATACATGTAATTCAACTTCTTTGTTCTCATTTGCACAGTTGCTTCTGAGAAAAATATGTGCATTAAAATTACATTCCTCACAGATTTTCTCTCAGGGTGCATCCTTTTAATTTAAAACTCTGTATTGTTTCTCTTTTTTTCTATTAGCTTTCTCTACATATACTAT
Organism: Hymenopus coronatus; assembly: GCA_030762935.1. Classification (NCBI taxonomy): domain Eukaryota; kingdom Metazoa; phylum Arthropoda; class Insecta; order Mantodea; family Hymenopodidae; genus Hymenopus; species Hymenopus coronatus. Next base: position 16,455,277 of record CM060896.1, read on the forward strand.
GCACATAGTGAATAGAGAAGGTATTGTATTCCACCCAAAATTTGATTAAAAAATGTGTGTGCACATGCATGTACATGTCTCTCTCTTTGGCCAGCATAGCTCAAAAACTAAAGAACAGTTAAATACCAAAACGTGGTGCTTAAGTTTAGGATCTTACAGGGATGCGACATGAAGGCTTTTAAGAAAATTCCCACACTCCAAACTATCCATTACTTGCAAAAATGTTTTTTAAAATTTTGTTTTACTCAAAAATGGCTCTATGATTTTGATTAAAATACTGTATATTAAAGATATTTACATCACAAGTAAAATGTATATGATAAATAAAGACTGTTCCTTATGGATGAATTTTGCTGAATTTGCTTAACACATACCATATGAAATAGACAAAAACATTACTACATAAAAATGTACATTTTGTTAAAATACATAATTTATGTCATATACATTTTTGTTGTAGAGTTGATCATTTCTGAAATATTCCTTGGTGTTGATTTCAATTTTAAACAACGTAACTTTTCTCAAATGGGGCCACCTTTCATTTCATCCCTGTTTTGTTTTACTGGCAATGCAAAGCGAACTGAACTTCAATTGTTCCTATAGCAACCAGCTTTTAAAAGATATAACTATCAATTTAACTTTTTTTTTTGTAGCTTAACATCCTTTAACCTAGTTGGTCATATCGGACGATGAATGAAATTGGTGAAATGATGCTCAAATGATCTCGGGGTCCATGGAGCTTAAAGTTACTCAACATTCGTCTTCAAAGGATAAAGAAAGACCCCCAAAAAATTGTATCCAAGTAACTTACCCTAAGCGAGATTCGAACTCACAACTTGTTGAATGTGAGGCAGACACGCTACCACCACACTACCCAGCTTATTGTATTTCCTTATTTTCCTTTTGCCAAGAAAGAAGCAAGAAATACGACAATTTCTGCTCATGCTTATCTTGATTAGCGTGATATAGATAAATTAATTTTTTGTAAGAATAATTTGTTTGCAGAACAGGTAGAGAAAGTCATATGAATGGAACATAGCAAAATTTTCATTCAAATTCTTCCATACTTACAAATCAGTTCAATAAATAATGCCTTTTCAGAAGGTTAAACTTCTACTGCACCTAGACTTTTCAATTGAATCACAATTTTAGCCTTATACAATAAATAACACATAGCAATAATAAATGGTCTATGAACCTAAGTATTTTTCTGCTATTGAAATATAAGCTTAAGTATATTGGAGCATGTTTGGCAGATAAGTAGTTTAGTCACCATCTTCTCAAAAGCTGTTTTTGTAGTGGTCTTTGATATTAACAAGATATTAGAAAACAATTCACCATAAAACCTATATGAACAACAGTTTTGATATATTTACAGATTCCACCATACGTCAGCAAATTTACAGGGTCACTATAAAAGTAATGCACACCAGTTTTTATAATCTATGTTTCATTCTACAGTTCATAGATAAATCCTTCCCACTTGTGTTCATATTTAGTTTAACTCATTCCCATGAGTGGTGCTGTCATAGCATTCAAGATGGCCACTGTACTTGACATCTGTGCTGTGACAATGGGAAACATCCACAAAGAAGTTGCAGAAGGTGTATAGAGATGCACATTTAGTCAGTGGACAGGCAGATTACATTACGCCAATAATCGGGATGCCCCTCGCAGCAGCAGACTCCTCACTGCAAAAACTCCTGACAATGTGCACAGAATTAATGACATGGTTTTGGCTGACAAACATGTCACACTATTGATGTTTGGAGGAATTTAGTGACAGTGACGGTCAAATTATATGTTTTATTAATTTATTGAGTTGGTTTTTTTGTTGGAATACGAAAAGGAAGTGTTTGAAAACTGAAATAGTTGGGGTAGAAAAAGAAAAGGTTTGTGCCAGTGGGTTCCAAGTGGGATAGAGGCTCATAAAGAAACATTTAAAATAGTGTGCAGCAAACATTTGGAACAGTGCCAGATTGGTTAAGACAACTTTCTTGCAAGAATTATGACAGTGATGAAACATGGTTCTACCATTTTGAACCAGAGATGAAGAGACAATCTTTAGAGTGGCATCATGCCACTGGGTTTCACCTACCAAAAAAGAAAGAAAAAAAAAAAATTTCAAAACTGCATCTTTGGCTGGAAATGCTATGGCTATGGTATTTTTCATTTCTGAAGGATTCTTGCTTGTGAACATTGTCACATAGAACCACCATTAATTCTGACTGAGACATATTCGACTACATCTGAAGAAGCAGAAAGTAGCAGCATATCAGTCAGAAAACCATGGACGAGATCAGTAAATTTGGATGAAAATGGAAACACCCACCTAATAGTCCAGACCTAGCTCCATGCAATTACCATCTTATTCCACGAAGGAATCCCTTGAAGGTTATGACTGCCTCATGAACACTGCCAAACAGTGGCTTTAATGTGCTGGTCTAGATTTGTACCACATGGGTATACAGGCCCTAGTTCAAGCGTGGCATAAGACAGTTGAAAGGGATGGGGATTATATGGAAAAATGTGATTATGTTCCTAAGGGATGTATCTACACACTGCAAAAATGGTGAACATTTAATTTACATATAAATGTTGTAAATTACTTTTGGAGTGACACTTGTAGCTTGTAGGTATCAAATGAATGCTTTGTCAATTTGTACTTTCTCTACCATATGCATAATAAGCATAAAAGGTATTGCATTCCACCCAAAATTTTGATACCGAGATTTCACCAGAGATATATGTTTTCAGGGCCTCTGAATCCAAAAAAGCAATTTTAGAAAAAAGTCCATCTGTGCATGCATTATGAACCGCATAACTCAAAAATGAAGTCAGGGAAGTACCAAATTTGGTATTTATCTTCCATGCATGCCAGACAAAGATTATCAGGAAAATCCTTTCCTTCCAAACCACCCTTTACATGGAACATTTTTTTGAAATTTTTGATATGATTAAAAATGGCTATAATGACATTGATTAAAATGTCATATATTAAAGATATTTACATGGCAAATAAAATGTAAATCTTGAATCTTCTGGTATTAGTCTCTTTGATCATTCTGGATCACTTTATCATTCCCGGTAAACCGTAAGATAGACAAAATCTTATTACACAAAAAAATGCATATCTATTTAAAACATACCATTTATGTCTCACATTTTTTATTGTGGAGATATTCCTCATTATTGGTTTAAATTTTCCAGTACATTCTTTTCTAAAATAGGAGGTCATCATTTGTTCAAAAGAATCAAAATACTGGAAGTGGTACACAGTGAAGCATAACTACATGTTGATTATAAAATGAGTCCAATTTACACAACATCCATGCACCTACCTATAACCTAGCACAATGGATAAACAAAAAATTACTCAGTCTCCCAAAATTTGAAACCCTAAGAATAAATAATTCCTTAGAGCTAATCAACAACATAAAAGACATAGAATTGTCACCTAATGATAGATTTGTCTCCTTTGACGTCAGCTCCTTAGTCCCAAGCATCCCCATTTCAATCCTAATGCAATACTTACAACAATGGTTTCAATCTATAAACTTGATGAAAGAAGAAATCAAAGAATATTCCAAGCTCATCCACATCTGCATTGAACAATCTTTCTTCATCTTCAATGGCAAATTTTATAAACAGAAATCAGGCCTCACAATAGGAAGTCCCCTGTCACCATTCCTGGCAAATCTATTCATGAGCTTTTTTGAAACAAAAATCACCAATGGATTCCATCACATTTTCAAAACTTGGTTCAGGTAAGTCGATGATGTATTTGCCATAGTAAATGCTAAAATAATAGAAAATGCACTGCTACTCCTAAATTTACAAATCCCAGAAATTAAATTTACTATGGAAACCAAGAAAGCCAACATCTTTCCATTTTTGGACCTCAAAATTATCAGGAACAATAAAAAACTGGTTTTTGGAATTTTCAGGAAGGACACACATACAGACAACCACATAAAATCTAACAGCTTCAACCCAACTAGCCACAAACATGCAATCATCCACAGTTTGCTAAACAGATTAATTAACATCCCCATGGGGAAGATAGGATATGAGAAAGAGCTTAACCAAATTATAAAAACTGCCGAGAACAATGGTTTTAACAAAACACTTGTTCTGAAAAAACTAAAAACAATAGAGAGAGAAAAATAGCAGCTACAACCATCCACATGGCAGAAAAAAACCAGAATATTTTAAAAAAATTCACATTCCACCCTCAGAACTTCAACAAATTTAAAAAGATCTTCAAAGGACACATCATCATCTTAGCCCCACAAAACAAGCACAGCATAAAAAACCTTCTAAAGAACAAGTTGGACAAAACACCTGCATCCAAGAAATCAGAAACTGAAGGAACATCTGGTACACTTAAGAAACAACCAAATGGAGAAATCAGCAGTAGCCTCACATGCTTGGGACAACAACCATAGAATCGAAGATAATATCCACTTGTTAAAATCAGTACAGTGACCATTTGAATTAAACTTACGGGAAAAGATCTCTATTTTAAAGCAGAAACATAGCCTTATGAATTTCGGAATTCCCACCAATGACAATCCGCTCTACAAGTTCATTTATCAGCCACCAGAGAAAAGAGAGGAGTCCACAAAAAATACCAACAACAGACCGGCCAATCGAAATCTGTTGATGATGTAGGCAACATATGCTTGTGAAACATGTCCAGGTAATTTATTACTTAGTGAAGCAATTCAAGTGTAAATTCGACTCATTTTATAACCAATCATTTGTTATTTTACTCCTTACCTTGCAAAGAGAGCAGAATTTTAAAGCCATCACTTAGCAGTCAATTTTTAAAAGATTTGACCAGCTTTTTCCTAGTGTTCCCTTATTTCCTGTACCTACAAGAAAAATATAATAAAGCTATTACTGTTGATTTTTATCTTAATTAGCATGAAGTAGATAGAAGAATAATTTGTTACATAACAAGTAAAGGGTCACGTGAGTGTAAAATCAGATTTTTGCTGTATTGTCATTGACAATCGCATTGTGGAAGAAGGCAATGAAATGTTTCCTTGATCTCTCTTCATTGATTGAGATTGTGTCTTTGGATAAGCACAGTGCATATGTTTAAACTTGCACCATGTCATTGATAACTGTTGGCACCTAGTAGAATATGGAAGTCTTCCTGTCCCAAATACAATTTTTAATTCACTATTGGCAAATATAAAGCTATAACGAACAGAAGCTGACCAGCATGCTACAATTTTGGTAATTAGTAAACCTCATCATAAACTATCTGAATTTTAAGAGAAAGTGTATAACTTCCTGTTCCTATATACTGTTGCATTATGCCCAACAGGTGACAAAATGGCCTCATACCTAAGTCAATGGACGGTACCTACAAAGCAAGGAAAATTGGCAATTCCATACAATTCTTGGATAACTGTGGCTGTAAGGAAGAGATTACTTCCAATATTTTCTACATATATCTGCACAACTGTGGATTTTGAAACTGTTGCAATCACTATAAATAATATGAAATGACCCCAAAGAGAAAATATCAGAGTGTTACTAATAATAATTGAATCAGTAAGAGGGATTGATTTCTGTTTTCATGGTATTGCACTTGCAGAAAATTTCTTCTAATATTTTCAATATCATCTGTTTTGATAATCTATAACTAGTCACAACTGTATATCATTCATTTAATATTTTATATATTTCTAATGTGAGTAAAACGTTGAGAGCCTATATTTTCAATAAATTCATTGAAGAACATTTCAATATGGAAAATACCCATGATTCATTATTGAAATAAAAGTAAATGCAATGGCTGGAGTGTAGACAGAGTGTATACATAACCTTTACTAGAACTGACAAACTTTCAATGTTTGAAAGAAGGTAACAATGCCTAAAAAGTGACAGAAACTTTGGCAGTCAAAAGGATGAGACACATTAGTAAAATGGACCTTTCACTTAATGATTACCCAATTCGCACAACTTTCTCTAACCATGACAAATTCACATAATGTTATATATTATAAAGGCTATTTTTATTTCACCTCTGGTTGCTCTTTACATGACCAGACAAGCATAAAGAGGCAGATCTGCATGCTGTGCTACTGCGCAACTACCCATCATAACATCTGCCAAAGCCAGGTTCAACACGTCAGTGGGAGTTGAGCTACAGGCAAGTAAACATGGCCACCATCATCGATTCTCCTACCAAGTGAGAGTTTCAAAGCATCATTCATTTCCTGCACCAGAAATTCATCGCAAAGTGAGCTATGTTTATGGAGGGTGTTGTTTGTGAATGTTAACAAGGCCGAACAGATGTTCATGATGAAAGTGGACAAGGACATAAGTCTGTCCCAAATGATGAAAACCTTGTTCAGCGAGTTGATCAAGTGGTTCGAGAGAGTTGTTTGTGGATTTTCTGGACATTTAAAGGTCAGCTCAGTACACCACTGTTACAGAACCCTAAGCTATCGAAAATTTTATGCACGCTGGGTTCCCTAAAGTCTGTCTGAGGAGCACAAAGCACAGCGCATGGTATCAGCCTTATTGTTTCTCACACGTTAAGCTGATGAAGGAGAAGGGGAAGAGTTTTTGAGCTCCATTGTGACAAATGAAACGTGGATTCTTTATGACAATCCAGGATCCAAAGAACAATCAAAACAATGGATGCATAGGCATTTCCCACATTAAAAAAAAAAAAAAACCAAACAATCAAACAAACTTCAGCAACAGGAATTGGGTACTTTTTCTGGGATCAGAAAGGTGTAACAGATGGAGCACCAGTGTAATAAAATGGTGGGAGTAACTGAAGAACCCAGAGAAAACCCACCCCTGCACTGCTTTGCCCACCACAAATCCCACATGACTATGTTAATCCACATGCCTATACATGGAAGTAATGCTTTGTCACACCTATAGTTTGACGGTAGCAACAGTAATGGAAGACAAATATTTTGTACTTGAGTATTGCTTACAAGAAATAGAACTTACCCTTGCTTTCTGATGGTTTGTTTCCTTCAACTTCCAGCAATCTGATGAGTCCTGCAACATTTTCATGCAGACTTTCCAGAGCTTCTTCCTCTGAGCTACAATCCTGCAACAAAAACATGTAATTGTATATTTAATTATTCTTAGTTTTAACCATAAAAGCATTTATTCATATTTATTGCTTATCTCTTACTATATCAGATTTTTAAACATTAATTTTATAATAATGAACATTTTTATTTGTCTTTCAGCTTCTTCAATTCATGGGTTGCCATTATAAACAAAGCATGATGAGCAAATGTGTTTAACTATACATGAAATTATTCAGAAAGTATTTATGAAAACGAAAGAAACTGATGTAATGTAAGTATAAATTAAAATTAACACAAGGAGGGAGAAGGTCATTAAGTAAAACAGTTTGTTGAATGCATCATTTAACATAATTATTATTTTTAAAGTCACCCTCCATTGTGTAAAGGTTACCAGATTCAAGCCTGGCAGAAAGTGATGGATTTTTTTTGGGATGCAAAAATCCTTCACAGGGGAAATAAAGCCAGTGGTCCAGTGTACTGTTTATTTCCATGTAAAAGAACCCCATACCTTGACAGAAGAAGGTTCCTAGGCAAAATTCTGCCATTTCACATCCGCAAGTTGTGATTTCATCCTACAGTGCCACTAAGGGTAACGAACTGCTCTCTCGTCATCATGGCGCATAGCAACAAACTAACGAACTAAAAATTCAAATCTGATCAAGGAAATATCATAATGATGCCCTATGTTCCACTTAGAAGTTGCAGGAACTACCTCTATTCCTGCTGCTGCTCGTGCTACTACTATTTAAAAAAAAAAAAATTGATGTGTTCCATTCACATGACTTTCTCTACATCTCTGTAACAAATTATTGTTAAGAAGCTTATGCTTCTATTTACTTCATGCTAATCGAGAAAAAATTAGCAGAAATGGTCTTATTGCTTGCTTCCTTGTAAGTAGAAGCGAAATAAGGAAGTGCCATCGGTTCAAGTGATGGTCGAAAGTTGGTTGCAATGTACTGAAGTTCCTTTGTTTGTATGGACAGGAGTTGACAAATTCCTGTATGAGAAAAGTATAAGTTTTTCAAAGCTGAAACCAAAAACAAGGGATATCTCAAAAATGATCAACTCCATGAAAAAAATATATACTACATAAATTGCATGTTTTAATGTGCTCTACATTTTGTGTGTGGTAAGTTTTTGTCCATCTCTTACGGTTTAGCAGTTATACAAAATCCCATAAAATTCATCCAGAATAAAGTAGTCTTCTGAGGCTATTCCCAGAAAATTCAAGATACGCATTTCATTTGTCCGGTAAATATCTTTGATATACACTATTTTAATCAAAATTGTTAGGGCCATTTATAAGAAAAACAAAAAGTTCCACGTAAAGGGTAGTTGGGGGTGGGGGGATTTTCTTGAAAATCTTTGTGTCGCATCCTTGGAAGATACCAAACTTAAATATCAAGCTTGATATTCAACAGTCTTTTTGTTTTTGAGCTATGCTGTCCACAGACGTACACACACAAGGACCTTTTTCTGAAAATGCTTTTTTTGGATTCAGGGGGACCCAAAACATGTATTTCTGGTGAAATCTTGGTATCAAATTTTTGGGTGGAACGCAATACCTTCTCTAAACACTATGTACATAGCACGTATAGAGAAAGTAATAATATTAAAAGATTAAATGTAATCTTTGTATGAGCTGCCTCATCATCCTTTGGACCACTGATTAGGAACTACAGCTTTAGATGAATTATGTTGCTATGATTCACGCAGTCAGCTGTTGCACAATCAAAACCAGCAGCTTTGACAGCTGTCATGATGGTGCTTAACTAAATTGAGGACCATTGGTGGCCTAATTTTTACCGTATGACAGTTTTGATTTCAACATGTACACAATATATCATAGGAACAATATATGTGGTAAATATATCAAATTTGAGTAATGTGTGGAGAGGGGCACAAAAGGGAGAGAGCAATGCTAAATAAGGCTGATCAAGCAAATGTCTATGAAGAAAAAAAAAATGTGATGGTAACATTTTCAGAAGCACAAACCTGTAAAAGCTTCTCCAATACAAATAAAGGATGTTTCTTTTTGACAGGAGTTATTCCGTTGACTTCAGGAATTGCATCTTGTTTATTTGTCTCAATGGTATCCTGTGATATTTCCTCCCCCTCAGCAGAGGCAGGCTCTGAAGATGATGCTCCTTCCCAGCCAAGCACTGCAGCGAGTTCTGGAACGGACATTACAAGGCTTCGAGATGGAAGTCCCAAACCAGATTCGGACTCTTCCTCCTCCAATGAAATGCAAACTCGAAGTAACTCCAGACTTGTGGAAAGAGTTGAAAGGCAGTCAGAACTATCCTTGCTAAATCCTGTACAGAACTTCACAAAAAGATTTTGCAGCGCATCCGTCTTTTTTTCTAGGCAGCTGTAACAAGGTGGAAAAAAACAACAAACATTTTTAATTATCTGCAATAATGAGTCACATAAAGTAAACTTGTTCCTTTCCTTTTTTTGATTCAAAACTCTGAAAGGTATACTGATCTATGAAAACTTTTGTCAATATAGCAAATCTTTGTTAGTTTTATAGTGTTAAATGCCTAACAGCTTTTTTAACGACTTACCTCATACAAACATATTGTAACAAATGACTGGCCAATCAACCACTAATTTTTTTTAATAATTTCAGCTCTCAAGCCTTCCCCCCCCCCCCCCCCCCCCCAGAAACTGTACTACAAGTTGTATGTCAAGTTGTATATCCTTGAACTAAATTAATCATCAATAACATGAAATCAAAGACTAATAGTATTAAACCGAAAGTGTATCAAGACTTGAAAAAGGCTCATTCTGAATTGTGCAATATTGCATTTCATGGTTGTGTAAATTCAGTAAATTCATAGTTAAGTTTGTGGTGAATAAGTGATTTGCGAACATGAATAAAAAACAACAGACTTAGTTACAAAGTATGTACTTTGCATATTTGGCATTCAACTGGGTGACCAAGATAAATTGTTGGGTGCACCATAAAGTGTGCATAGAAGACTTACGGAAATCGTTAAAACAAATGAAAAAGAGTTTCAGATTTTCATCCCAATGGTGTGGCAGGAACAAATGAACCACTGTAAAACTGTAACTTTTACTGGACTGTGATTATAGTAATTCCAAAAACAAAGCACACATTATATACCCAAGCTTTCCATCTTCCATCTGTCCAATTCTTTATGGTCCAGGCATTCCAATACCTCAACCTCCAGAGTGACTACAAGAAACTGCACTAGCTACAAACATGTCAAGTGATGGTGCTCAAGTGATGCAGCTGATCCTACTTTTGAGTGTGCTACAAATCCAAACCGTGAGGTGTTTACTCAATCTGATCACAGACACCGGCCCAAAGAAGAGGCAGAACTACTTTCATCTAGATTAAAAGAATTTGTTTAGTAAGTACATCTGTTCGTTTCCCTAGGAAGTGAGAGATGCAACTTACACCTTACCTTGAACAAGAAGGTGACTTGGTATTTTGTTCCAACAACACATAATTTGGAGTAGAGTATGAAAAAGAAGCTTGGAGGTTATTTATTGATTCCTCTAAAAGAAACTCAAAAGTGTTCCTTTACATCACACAAAAAAAATATACATCAGTGCCAATTTGGTCATTAAATGCACCTAAAGGAAACTTATGAAAACATACGCTGATTCTTATAAAAATAAAATACTCAGATCATAGTTCATCAGTGGATGATCTGTGGGGCAATGAAAAGCTCATATGGCCAGCAAAGCCAGAGCCAGAGGTAAAACACTGATTCAGAGATTAATGGCCAGTTGGCCAAAGTCTCTTTACTGGAACTACAAATGTTGTGCCATTGAGCCTTGTCAATCTTGAAAACATTCTACCTCCTACTCCAGATTAAGCTAAGTATGATGAAGCAATTTGTGAAAACACTCCCAAAACTGGGAGAGGTTTCAAATATTTGTGCGGATGTTTTCCTAATTTGTCAAAGGCCTAACTCAGAGAAGTTGTTTTTGTTGGATCTGACATCTACAGATTAATATGCGACGACAAATTTGTTGCTACAATGATATATGATCAAAAGGAGGCATGGACTGCATTTAGAGATGAAGTTTCCAAATTTTTGGGAATACTTAGGATGTAGATTACAAGAACATTGTTCAAAACATGCTTCAGAAGTTTGAAAAATTGGATTGTCTAATGAACTTAAAATTCCTCTTTCTTAAACCACAATGGACATCTTTCATGCAGTCTCTGCATCTTGAGCAATCAGTAATGAATATCGGGAAACATTTCATCAGGATATTTGTTATGGAGAGAAGATATCAAGGCTATTACGATGTATCTATTACTGGTCATCTCACAAGAGGAAGAGCAACAAATGAAGTTCTACAACAAGAGGACACATTAATATGAGAATAATGATGCTAAATAAATTCTAGAGAATTGGTATGTACTTACATATAGTATTGTAATTATAATTGATATTATGTATTTTAATTATAGCATAGGAAGCTGCCCATTTAGAAATAATAATTACAATGAATTAAATGATGTTTTGAAACAATGCAAAAACAACAAAGCTTCAGGTTCAGATATGATTAAAAATAGAACTATATAAGTGTACCAGTAACAGATTTGAAGATAAACTTTTGACCTTATACAGGGTGAGTAAAATATATGGAACAATGCCTGTAACCCCATTGTTGCAACTCTATGAAGTGATATTTTTTATATTACTTAAAATTAACTAGGTTTTGAATTAAACAATACAGTAGGCTACTTCAATATGTGTCTTTGGATTGAACAAATACAGACAAAAGCTAAGCTAATAAGGACAGCAATGCTTACCTCATTGCAAAATCTTTCTGAAAGTAATTAGTCATGGTACAATTTACAGAAAGACAATGAATTGAAATCGGATATGCTATAGGAGGACCCAAGAAGAGGTTTGTCTTGTTTAATGAAATGCATCCAGAAGGAAGCAAAATTTTGAACAAAATCAATAAAACTGGAAGTATTAAAACTAAGGCAAAGTCTGAAGGTCAAAACAAATTACAGGTGGCGATAAAGCTCTTGATGTGGAAGAAAACCCACATTTATCTACTCGCCAGCTTGCAATGGACTACATGTCAGTCAAAAGTCCATATGCAAATTAATAAAGGCACCCATACAAGGTCAACTGCTGCAAGAGCTCAGTGAAGATGACTTCGAGAGACGTACTCAATTTGCTGAAATGACATGCTTGATCAGAACCCTAACATTGTGAACAGAATTCAGTTCTCTGATGGAGCTACTTTCTGCCTAAATGGGAATGTAAATCATCGCAACTGTCACTATTGGTTAAAGAGAATCCCCATTGGATGATTGAACAACATACACAAAAAGTAGATGTGTGGGCTGGTATAATTAATGGCAGATTGATAGGCCCATTTTACATTGATGGCAACTTAAATTCTGAAGTGCATTTATGCCTTCTACAAAATGAAATAATTCCGGCTTGTGCTACTTTATTCCCTGGAGAGGAAGGAGGAATTCAAAATATCTTATTCCAGCAAGATGGTGCCTCTGCACATTATGGAATGCAGGTGGTGAATTACCTAAATCATGAATTTCCAGGAAGATGGATTGGTAGAAGAGGAAGTATTGAATGGCCGCCACCATCTCCTGACCTGAACCCCTTAGATTGTTTCTTGTGAGGATATTTGAAGCGGAGGGTTTACAAGGACCGACCAAGACATCTTGAGTTAAAGCAAAGAATTGGGCAAGAAATGCAACTGATTAGGCAAACAGTGTTGCTGGAAACATTAACTGATTTCAAAGACAGAGTTTGGCATTGTTTGGCAGTAAATGGTGGCCATTTTGACAACTTTTTGAAGTGAATTCATCATGTGTTACAACACATCACCACTAATTTTGTTATGAATGTGTTTTCTTGGTTTAAATTTCATATGATGTAATACATCCTAATAAATTTAAATTACAGTTCAAAAAAGCATCTATCTGTGCGTATCGAGACCTGAGAAAAAAAAAAGCAAACAAACACTTTTGCCATTAAAAAGCATTGTTCCATACTTTTTACTCACCCCATATTGCATCATTTTCAGGGACAAATAATTCCTGAGAGTTGGCACAATGCAAAGGACATCCCAGTTTTTAAGACGGCGATAAGACAAACTGTGAAAACTATAAAGGTATAAGCCTTTTAAATTCTGATTATAAAATATATACAAAACTTCTAAAGAAAAAATTTGGCTCCTTCTATGAAACCAAACTAATAGAAGAACAAAATGGATCCTGGAAAGGAAAATCATGTACCCATGGTTATTTCATTTTAAAAATTATCACCAAGAAACAAAGAAAATTCAATAAAGAAAAACATTTAGCCGTTATTGATTTCACTAAAGTAGACAGAAAAAAACATTTGAAATTTTGGTAGATGATCCAAATCAGCTAGTAAATGCAATCTTTAAACTATAGTGTGAAAAATACATTTCGGTATGAGTAGAAAACTACATAGAATGGAAACCAATAAACCAAGGTGTTAGACAAAGCTGCAGTCTTTGCCCGCTACTATTTCTCATATACATATGAATCACATGATAAAATAGAACATGGAAAATTAGAAATAAACAGAGACCTAAAGCTAGATAAATAATTGTTTGCTGGTGATGAATATTACTGGCAGATTAAGAAGATGCCCTTCTATGATCAGTTTATCAAATGTAATGTATCTTGGAAACTTGTAACTTGAAAATCTCAGTATCAAAAACCAAAGTAATATGCCTTTACAATAAACTTATGGAACAGGTATCATCATTCAAGTATTTGGGCTATTTTTTAAGTTATGAAATTGAAATAGAAAAAGAAATAGCAATAAAATGAAACAATTTCAATTATGCTATGAGCACTATTAATAAGATTTTCAAACTGTCTCTGGTCCAAAGACATGCTAGGATATAGGCTTAATAGATACTAGAGAGGACAGTTTTCATTTATGGACCATATGACAAAGTGATCAGCATCATATCAGTTAATGAAATAACATTTTTAAGAACTGCAGGATACACTAAACTGGATAAGAAAAGAATATAGATATTATGAAAGAATTGAAAATTGATCCAATAATAGAAAACATTCAAAATTATCCTTGAAATTGGAGGTACCATGTGTTCAGAATGTGTGCATCAAGAATCCCATTAAATTACATATCACAAGGGAGAAGACTTGGGATGTCCAATGAAGACATGGAATGAAACTGTAACAGGTCAATAGGCCTAATTCTGGCAGGAAGATGATAATTATAGCAGAACAATTTTAGGTCAACAATCTTTTACTAAGTATTTAACAAGAAATTACAAAATAACTGTGTGATACAGAATGAAATCAGTGATTGCAAAAAACAGTACATGATAGAGCAAATTGGAGACAATTTTTGAATTCAGTACACTCAAAAACAAAAATGACCTAAATTCAAAAAAGTATGTTTTGAAACTCAAATTTGGTCAGCATATGTAATTGCAGCCATAGTTAATAATCCCAGTGAGATTTTTTGTTTATGTTTTTCACTACTAGAAATTTTAAAACTTTCAATATACATATCTATCCCTCCATTTAAACAAAAGATACAAAAAAAAGTTGCTGTGGGAAAATCCCTTAAATCTATCTAGTGAGAAATATTCAGTGATAGTAAAGGTATTAATGTTGTTGGTTTCAAATTAAGTATGCAGCATAAAGTAAATGGAAACTGAGTTTTATTTATGGACACTCCTTAACTTCTACGGTTCTCAGTGTCCCATTCTATATTGGGTGTGAAACATAATTTAATTTTGCTCAGGAGCCTCTTTATTAGAATTGAGGTTCTTTTAAATCTATGACACGGAACCAATGGCTTTACTTCCCTTCCAAAGGAAGCCTTGCAAAGGATTTTACGTCCGAAAAAATCCATCATCTTCTGCTGGGTTTGAATCTACGATCTTGGATATATTGTAACCACTACAACACAGAGGGCGAAAGTAGAATAGTCCAATTATCATTTATTTTTAATACATGTATATAGCATTTACTTTTCTTTCAAAAACTTATTTTTCTATCTACTTCATGCTAATTGTTAATCAAGAAATATTTTACAATAGATTTCTGAAATGATAGTCAAATGTTAAGGAAAGGGGAGGCTAAGTAGGATTCTTTCAATGACATCATGAATGATTTACGCACTTCCAAAAGATGACAAAAGTATTAACAAATTTAAACCAGTAAGAGTAAATACCTCAAAAGTAGCTGGGGCCACAAAAACATAACTTGAAATACTTATATGTTTAAGAGATTGATTTTTTGTCCACCCCTTTTCATCTTATATAGCATTGCACAAAATTCATTCAAGTAAAGAGATATTTACAGACTACTTGCAGAAAGTTCAAGCTATATATTTTGTTAAATCTTTTACATTTATGGTATTAGTCAAAATCATTGAGCCATTTTTGGGGGAATAAGAACTATATCAAATGTTTCCATAAAAAAGTGGTGGGGGACTTTCTTAAAAATATTTGTGATAATTTCTATAGCCACCTTATCCTTTATACAAACTATTCTCATAAATGTTTATTTTTCTATCCACAGTCACTATGTTTCCCTAAAGAATTGACAACCATTTGAATCAATATTTCATACTGAATACTGCATGGAAACATGAAATTGGATCACATTGTTTCTTGGATCTGATCCTCTTAGAATAACTGGATTTAAATTTTGTTGCATGGAAGTACCACCATATTCATACTGTACTGAATGATGCTGCATTTTGTTTTTTTCAACAAACTTGCTAGCAACTGATGTAATAAAAAATCAGAGTCATTTTATCACTTCCATAATCTTATTAGTCTCAAAACATATTCATTAACCTCATAACCTGCTAATAATACACAGAACAACAAACTATACATTATATTTAACAGGTTCATTAATGGCAAAGTTGACAAACATAAAAGCTTGAACTATTTATTTTTGAACCTTGCTTATTCAAAACAATCTCAATTCATACTGAATTTAACATTTGAAATGCGGATTGTATTGAGGTGGAATGGAACTCCAATTGATTTCAATTCCCCATGGTGTATGCTGAGATAAACATTTGAAGATATGGTTTTCATTGCACATTTTGTTGCATGTAAGGCCATACAAGAAGTTGAAGTGATTGTGAAATCTTTATAGGCAGGTATTGAATTGTGAGAAACAACTAAATGATGACCACTTTAAAAAAATGTCGATGTCATAACAATTATTTAAAATTAACTGTGTGTTTTAAAAGACCTGCGTTTCTGTGCAATATACTTTTGTCTTATTGAAAGTGTAACACAAAATTCATTTTGTTGAAATAGTTCCCAGCAAATCCAAGTTATACGATTTTATTAATAACATGGTATTTTAATCAAAATCCTTAGGAGGAATTTTTGAGAAAATAAAATATATCAAAAACATTTCCAAGTAAAGCATAGTTTGAAGGGATGGGGATTTCTTGAAAATCTTCATGTATCTTGAACACAAATAGATCTTA
Source organism: Hymenopus coronatus (assembly GCA_030762935.1). NCBI lineage: Eukaryota > Metazoa > Arthropoda > Insecta > Mantodea > Hymenopodidae > Hymenopus > Hymenopus coronatus. The sequence continues at coordinate 16,471,856 of CM060896.1, forward strand.
CCTAGTAGTGATGGTGGTAGTAACAAAATAAGGCTTTTAGAGCACACAACATCTAGGGCTATTGGAGTTCAGATTTGTGTAAAATAATACCAAATACTAAAAATAAAATGTATTAAAGCATATCTCCCTAGATACATTTTAAGGCCCTAAAATAAAAATTAAAAGTATTATCAGCATTGCAGAACGAATAGCTAAAAGACAGGCAACATACTACTCAGAGAAGTCAAGAGTGATGCTGATAAAATCTAAAAAGTTGAAACTGCTCATATTTTACAGTTTTTTTAAGGAGGGTGGGGATGGGAGTGTTAATGCTTGTCCTTATGGCAGCACAGGCCACAGACAACACTTACACACGAAATGATAATTGGGAAAGGAAATTTAGGAAAGGAACATTCTAAGCCTAAACTTATGGTACCTACCTGGCATTTGCCAATAATGTACATGTGCCAGTTATGAGGACTAAGGAAGAAATAAAATAGAGAGAAAAAGAAAGAAAAAAGCCTCAGACAGAGAGAAAGGTCCTAACAGGATTTGAACTGCAAATCTCCCAGTCATAAGTATGGACCTTAATGACTTCAGGTTAGAATGCAACACTGACTGTCGCTAAAATGGCAGTGTCTGAGATGCAATCTGGCTAAGTTCACACTTTTAAATGAATTGAAGGAATAGACTTAATCTCCAGAAATTTTCCCCTTCAATACCAGTCTATTCATCACAGTAGCATGATAGAACTATGTAAAACAGCACTGAAATCACAAAAGGTGAAACTGCAGCTTTGGTAGTGGCATCCTCATTCTCTCTAGAAAGCTGATGTGTCCAAGAAACCACACAATGGACATGCTGCAGTACCAGCAAGGGAAAACAATCTTGGACGGACTGAACAGAGCATGATAATTGTACAGCAACCAAATGTTGGAGTGCCTTCAAGGAATCAGTGCAAATAATATACTGCTGTACTTATTGCTGCTGAATATACAAAGGAGCTTGTAAATACTGAAAAGCTCAAGTTGTAAAAATCAAGCACTGCTGTAGGAGGTGAAATATATAAAATACTGTCAATCAAAATTAAAAGCACAATTTACTCCCTGACCATTCTTTGACACATCAATGTATACAAAATTATGGTTGTCACAGTATTCTGAAAGTGCTATTAAAGAGCTGAATGAATAACTGAATTGGAAGTTGTTGACTTTGATATGGAGAAGTGGATCTTGGCATAGAACTATGAATTTTCTTTTTTGGTAAGTGGGCAACAGCAACAGCCAAAGAAGAAATAAACAATAAACACAAAGGATAGGAGTTAACAGCACAGAGATTTCTACATACTGCTGGTCCAATAAATAATTAAAAAAATAAAACTATATGGCAGATGTCTAGGTAGACCAGAAAGTCTGCATGTGTAGCTATGCAGAAGAACATTGCATTGATAGGGTAGCAGAGCTTCAGCAACTTCCAAACATAAGACTAATAACTGGCCTTGGAAGTGCCATTATGTACCATATTTCAAGATGATTGGCAAAAGGACATTTGTGGGTTTTTAGAAATCACACTCATAATAAAGGCTGTTAATTTCAAGATCTGCACAGTTTTCAAGGGCAGAGAAACTAAAAATCAAGCATAGGTTCAACAAAATAACAATGAAAACTACTCAAAGGCAAGAGATTGAGGTCTTAACACCTAAGGTACTTTTAGATAAACAAAATCTTTTACTAACTTCCCTAATTGTCATTTCATGAAGTCGAACTTTTTCTACGGGTTCCTTCATGAGATTTTCATCCCAATTATGACATTTTTTTCTCCATCCTAATAAGATAAAATGATAATATTCAGAATTTAAACTTGTAAATATTATCCGGTACAACCCTCCGATTGTTTATCTGATACAACCAGAATGCTGCACTCCGAAGCTTTGTTTTATAACATATGCATTGTCAGACCTAGGCACATTTATCGCTTACAGTATAAAGAATAGTAACCCACACATCTAACTAAACACTAAAAACATTATTCTACTCAATTTCAGACAAGCTACGTAGCTCCAAAGTTATCTTCGTGCACTAGAAAATTCATAAAAAACAAATATCTGATTGTCATTTGCAAACGCCTTGGCCACTCGATCCAAAATGGCGAAAGCGGGAGTATTTCTACCTTAGTACACACATTAATGGTTGACAAGTGCTGCTACAGCTATAAGTTGTAAACCTACTTGTCCGTAACAATCCGCTGTCTGATACAACCTGACTTTCCCCTTTAAGATTAAATATGAACCACAATATACTCAGCAGTCAACAGTTGCTTTAATCTGTAACTAATTGATTAAAAAAGTCACAGATAATACAAAACTAAACTAGATAAAAAAATCTTGACTTTCTTTACTTCTCTGTAATAAATTACTGTTAGAAGCTTATTCTTCTCTCTACTTCCTGCTAATTGAGATAAACATTAGCAGGGAAATAAGGTAATATACAGGCAAAACCGACAGTCAAATGTTTTAAAATGTGGTTGAATATGGAATTGAAATCACATCTTTGTGTGGCCAGAAGTTGACAAGTTCCCATATGAGAAAAGTTTTAAGTATTTTAAAACTGAAAGGAATAACAAGAATATCTCGAAAATGGTCAACTCCACAAAAAAAAAAAAAAAAAAAAAAAAAAAAAAAAAGTGTACGACAAAATGCGTGTTTTAAGGAGATCTACATTTTTTGTGTAGTACATTTTTGTCTACCCCTTACGGTTTACCAGCTATTCAAAATTTAGAAAAATTCATACAGAATAAACAGGTTTTCAGAGATTATTCTGAAAAAATTCAAGATATATATTTTTTTTGTCATGTAAATATCTTAAACATAAGATATTTTAATCAAAATCATTATAGCCATTTTTGAGAAAATTAAAATTTTCAAAGATTTTTCCATGTAAAGGGTAGTTTAGGGCAGGAGGATTTTCTTGAAAATCTTCGTGCCGCATTTTTGTAGGATACCAAACTTATATACTACAATACTTTCTGTTTTGAGCTGTGCTGTCCACAGAAAACACACACATGGACCTTTTTCTAAAAATGCTTTTTTCTTTGGACTCAGATTTCCGTTGAAATCTCGACATCAATTTTTTTGGGTTCTATACAATACCTTCTTTGACCTCGATGTAGATAGTATGTGTAGAAAAAGTAAAAAAACAAAACCATGTTCAAGAAAATTATTTACCATCCACGTCCATATCATACCTTTCAAAAAATCTTTAATATATCACATTAGAACCCCAAATAACTTTAGCCTATTGAAACTACTCTGCACCAACCTGAAGGAGCCTAACAGAACACATTTATATAGTAGTGTGACAGACTGCAACAAATTCTACATAGCAAAAAATATGACATTTGGAAACAAGACTGAAAGAACATTTTAATGCAATTAAATACAAACAGACAGACATTGCCCACCACTCCTGGTCATCAAAGTGTGAAATAAAATATAAAACTTATAAAACCCACGAGATACACAGCAGAATCAGGTATGTGGGAGAAAATCCACACTATAAAAAACCAAGACAATTAATGAATTTCCATTTGCTGCCACACAGCATCCTTATACATAAGAGCATCAATCACATCAAAGCTATCCATTTCAAATACCACCAAAAGAAATACTGTGTCAGTTGAAGATGGAAGTAAACACGCTACAAAACATGTTCAGATAAAATTATCTCTTGTGATATTTCCAGTGTTACTATTCCAACTTACTCATTTCTAATTATAAAAGAATATTTTAATTTAATAATTCAGCATCAATAACAGAATTTCCAAAGTTACCAATCCTCAGCGTTTGAATCAAAAAGAGAAAAGCAAACAATCCTTAAGTTTATAGAGGAATGCATATATGTAGTTTCTACCTAAAGCATAATTTTCCTTGGGGAGCGCAAAGTGTTTCAATGCAACAGGTTACAAGTATTAAAGTAAAATTAAACTTCACTGTACCAGAATCAAGGTATCTCTACATAGTACATGGTAATATATAGATAGACAAGATTTGCACGCCACCGGGTCCGTGGTAATAAAAAAAAAAAGAAAGCATTTTTAGGAAATTGTGCGTGCGTGTGTGATACTCAAATAAGAAAGAAAGTCTGTAAGATACCAAACTTGGTATTTCAGATTAATATTCTCCAAGGATGTGACACGAAAATCCCCCCACCCCACCTACCCTTTACATGGAAAAAGTTTTGAAAATTTTGATTTTCTTAAAAATGGCTTTAACAATTTACTGTATATTAAAAATCATTACATGATAAATAAAATGCATATCTTTGATTTTCTGGGAATAGCTTCTTTAGACTTCTTTATTCTGGATGAATTTTGCTGAATTTTTCATAACTTGTAAACAATAAGCGAAAGACAAAAAGTTAAATTTCGTTAAAACACACACTTTATATCATATGCATTTTTGAGATATTTCTTGTTGTTGATTTCACTTTTAAAATACTTAAACTTTTTTCTTACTTGTCAACTCCTGGCAATGTATAGAAACAAATTTCAACTACATGGCAACCAGCTTTTAAAACATTTGACTATCGCTTTAGCCTAAAATATTCCCTTATTTTCCTTCTTATTCAAGAAATCAAGTAATAAGACCATTTCAGCTAATGGTTATTTTGATTAACATGAAATAGATAGAAGAATAAGCTTTTTAACAGTAATTTCTTACATGTAGAGAAAATTATGTGAATGGAACACATCATTTTTTTTTTTTTTTTTATTGATGCCAATTGGAACACAGTTTGTAACATCAAAACCTTGAAAACCGTTGTGATCAGATCAAAATATGAAAACATACCATTTTAAAACAGGTTATTCATATTGGAGATGCCTTATTTTACTGAAGTTAATTCCTTCATGAAGAACGGTTTTATGAATTTTAATTATTAATAAACTCAATGAAGAATTTAAACATCTTATTGTATTATGCCTTTGATTTAAAATGGGCCATACATAACGTGCATGTGTAGTCTGCTTTCACTGCATTGACTTGACAGAGCACCAGCAGTGAATGACCCATTTAAGGCTATGTTTATGGTGTCTGCACACATTGGCTGCCCAGGTGCAACAAAATGAATGGAATGCTTTGAACCCTGATCATAAACGATTAGTAGAATCTTTCCACTCATAACAATAGGCAGTAGTTGTGTTAGTAATGTTCATCCTGCTCTTGGTATGTCTTTCTTCTTCCCCAAGATGTTTATAGTGGGTATGTTAAGAGGAGGGCAAGCAATGGTTGGCTACTGTAAGGCATCGACTAGGTAGGCAAAGTGCACATTATGATGCTGTGACAATTCTGCCTTCAGCTTTGAGCTGTAAAAGTGAAAGTTAATGACATCTATTGTTTGAATTACATTAGATTATTCTTATTAGTCATGGAAATGACTACTGAAAAAACTCACTACTGAACAAAGGATTTTAATGTATCATGCATACATAAAAACCAAATTATGTAAATCATGTAGAAAATTTCAGGAGAAATTTTTTGGTATTCCATTCGAGGTAGAGAAACCCTAATTTAATGTTACATCAGTGAAAACAAATGCTCAGCCTGGCTTGTGACAGTGCTCTATGCTTTCTGTTCAGAGTACTTTTAAGAGGTACACACTGCCTTCTTGAATGCCTGGAAAATAACATCTTGCTAGTTTATAATTATGCAGCAAAAGTTTAGTAAAATGCAAGAGTTGTAAATTGCCAAGATTTTAACATGTAAACAAACAATCTGCTAGCTTACTTTTAATATGTGTAGATGAAACTAGGCCACAAAAGGGCATGTTTTAAATTTACAATTAATTTTACCATCTTTCTACTAATATAATACATTAACCTACCTCTTTAGATGATAGAAACCATAGTCATGCTCAGTGAGCATGAGAAAAGTGCGAACAGTGGGCAGAAGTGTTGTGAAACTGTGCTCAATATTGGCAATATGCTCTAACATGACAGTGCACATGGTATTGAGCAGATCTCGAGGGGGCAAAGCATTGGCCAAATACACTTCTGGTGTAGGCTCCAGTCCAATGCCTCCCCCAACTAACATTGTAAGGGGTGGTAACAATGTTACTTCTGTATCGCAGAGCGACTGAATCACAGATACCACACACTCCTGGGCCTGCAAAAGTAAAGTTGAAAATTAGTTCAAATTGAAAATTGCACAAATATGTTGAACTACTGAGAGCTGGACAGCTTAAGGTTAAAAGAGAACAAGCAAATTCTTGAACTTAGGTAAAATGTCTTGATATATACTGTTGAAAACCCTTTGAGAAAGAAGTCCACAAAACTATAAAAAAATGTACGGTCAATTCAAAACTGGAAGTCTGAAGTAAACACTTGTATTAAACCAGGCATGAAGATATGTGACAGCTGTGGAAAACAGTTACCAAAAGAAAAGGAAACAACTGGTGGGGTGGAAAAGGTTGAAGATTGTGAGGAAGGAACTTCAGCAGATAAAGAGTTTATTGATTGTAATTTGTCTATTGAATATTTAAATACATTCCTTCAGTGTATTGATCCACCACCTATTACTAAAAAGCAAATCTCTAGTTCTGGATACTCAAGAAAAACTGCCAAGAATTTAGTTACAAAATTAGTAAGTTCTGAGAGTAAAGATAATGATCCAGATTCAGAAATACTTCCGCAATTGAAGCAAAAGTTCAGGCGAACACAAAGCAGGAGTACAACATTTCAAGTTCTGACTCTTCTTTCAAAAAGTTGGTCATGTAAAAAAATGGAAAACAAATTCACCATGAGCAAAAGAGTGGCTAAAAAAGAAAAGGAAATGGTGTGTTATTTATGGACGCTCTTTAATTATTGTGGTTCTCAGCATCCCATTCTAAATTGGGCATGAAAGACCACTTAATTTTGCTCAAAGGCCTCTCTATCAGGCTTGAGGTTCTTTTACATGTCGTAAATCTACGACACGGGACCAACGGCTTTACTTCCCTTCCAAGGAAGCCATGCTAACAATTTTTACACCCAAAAAAATCCATCATCCGCCACCAGGTTTGAACCTGCAACCTTGGGTATACGAAGTTAGCATGGTAACCATTACACCACAGAGGGCAACTAAGAGTGGCTAGGAAAGCAAAATTTCTAGTGAAAGAAAATGGAATTTTGTCCACTCCTGATCCAAAACCAGGAAAAATGTTAGATCATTCAGTCTCAAAAAAAGTAATTTCTTTTTACATTAGTGATGAGGTAAGCACAGTCATGCTGGGCAAAAAAGATTTTGTGTCCATGAAAACAATACATAACACTCGTGATCATGTCCAGAAAAGACTAATTCTGAGTAACCTAAAAGAAACATATGAATTGTTCAAAAATAAGTACAAACCCTATTGACAAAATTGGATTCTCTAAATTTGCTGAACTACGCCCTAAAAACTGTGAAATAACAGGTACAAGTGGTACACTTTTACGTGTTTGTGTTGTGCGCGCGCACTTCAAAATATTAAATTAATGATAATTAGAGCAAAATGTAATTGTCTGTTATTTAATAATGAATCAATGACTATGAACTATTCCTATTGAAAATAATATGCATGGCTCCATCTTCAGAGTATCATTTAAATCAATGCAATAGTTGTACAGGGAATGTTCAATTAAAGGAACAATTAATGAACAAATTGGAGGGGAAAAAAAGAAGAAAAAAAAAAGTGATAGAAAGTGTCACAGATACACAGTGGGTGTCAGTTGACAGATGCAGTTTTGAGTTATAAAAAGTTCTGAACATTTTGTTCATAGTTCCTGTGAACAGTTTTTAAAATTGAAAACGCACTCCTATATAACTCAACAGCAAAATACATATGAGAACCACCTTAAACAAATTGAAGCCGTAATCAGTTTAGATTTCTCTGAAATCTACTCCTTTGTACTGCAGGACGAGTCTTGATCTTATCATTGGCATACTAATCAGGCAACAATACATCCCTGTGCAGTTTACTATAGAGATCAAGATGAAATCAGGTACACAAGTTTGGTGTTTATTTCTGAGTGCTTGACACACAACACAGTAGCTGCATACTTATTTCAAAGAAAACTGATTTCATTCCTAAAAGAACAAAATATTGCCTACATTACAAAAGATATTCTCCTTTTCTGATGGGCCAGCTGTCAGCTGCACAATATAAGTGAAGAAAAAAACACACACACAACAACTACTACTCTGACACCATAAGCAAGATTTTTGGAGTGGACGCAGAGTGGAATTTCAAACTTTTCAACTGGAGCAATTTAAACTTTCCATCAATTGAATTCATCTTTTGTACAAATCAGGAGCACCTTGAAGTAGAAAAATTCTTGAAATCTCACTTTTCATAAGAAAAAATGATTTAGGGAACATACATACTTCACTGCTTCATTTCATTACCATGTCAAAGTGAAATTGTTACACAGATGTACTCACTGAGTAATAAAGCATAAGTACATAGTATTGGAGGCTCAAAAACTTTATCAATTGATGAAATGACATGTGAATATGATCTGGCTTGCTTGTATACTTTCCTGAGACACTGATAATGAAGAAGTAACAGTCACTTTCTGAATCTTAATAAAGAAGGTGTATTGAAAATGAAATATACACCAACCCTAACAGAGATGCCAGCTACAACCAAAATGTTGGAAACTAGATTAGCTAAATGATCTTCTGGACATAAACTCTAAAAGCCAACTATGGACTAAATACCTGTAAGTCTTAAAATTTTAACTATGATGATTTTGTTATTCTGGTTTTGGGTTTGTGATTGCAATAGTTAATCTTGGCTTATCCAGTGTAAAATATTTCACATATATATATATATATATTTTTTTTTAAATGTTGGGATATTTATAATATCAATTCTATACATAATGGAAGAAAAACATATAAAGAAAAATAGGTATTAAGATGTAGTACAGAAATGCAGAATCATTTCTAATGTGCACCAGAAAACAAAAATCCACAACAGAACATCCCATTGAAATCCCAAATTCAAGATTTGTAAGAATCATCTTAAAACATCAAATTAGCAAATATATTTTTTGAAAATTTGTAGTCAAATGTTTTTTTGGAAACCAAATTTTGAATTATGGGGTCAACACAAATCTATTCATGTTAGATATCAAGTCAAAGCCTGCTGAATTCTGAGCAAAATGGTTTTTATTTTGTTACAATATCTCAATTACAGCCTGAGAAAATAACAATTATGTATTCTGGCAAATGACAAATTTGAAATTTTTGAATTTTTTAACTCTGATAATGTAAAAATTAGAAAAGATAAAAATATAACATTTTAGTTTTGAGATCCTCTCATAAGTAGTAATATTTGTGGAATATCAAATTAAAAGGAAATGTAAGAAAAATTGCATTGGATCACTTTTCATGGAATGACCCTACTAAGCTTCTCGATTGTATAGGTAAGCTAAATATTAAATATCATGTAATGCAGACATAGTAAAGCAAAACACATCACTTTTGAGAACATCAACATAATGAAAATTAACATTTAACAACTTAAATATTCTTGTAGGATGTTAGATAAAACATGGTAATGACATTTTGAAAGGCGATTATGCTAGAAAAGAGAAACATTAACACTGAAACACACATTATCGTCCAACATCATTACATCAAAAATGCAAATAATCTGATGTGGTTCATTCATAAGACTTTCTCTACCTGTTCTGCAACAAACCATTCTTAAAAAAAAACTTTATATTTTACCTACATTGTGCTAATTAAGATAAACATTAACAGAAATACTTATTTTCTTGTAGACTCAAGAGATATTAAAGCCACTAGACTAACGTGTAAAATCTTTAAGAGCTGGTTACCATGTGATGACCTTGAAATGCTGTTCTCTTTGCAAGGCAAGAAGTAAAAATAAAAACGAATGACCCTTCTCATTTAAGATATGTTTGAAAAATTTAAACAAATAACAAGGAATATCTTGGAAACAAAAAAGTATGTCATAAATTGTGTTTTAAAGAGATCTACATTTCTTTATATAGTAAGATTTTGTCCATCTCTTACGGTTTCTCAGTTATGCAAAAAAAAAATTCAGAATGAAGTGGACTTTAGAAACTATTCTCTAAAAATTCAAGATATATGTTTCATTTATGAAAACATATTAAACATATGGTATTGTAATAAAAACTATTAGTCATTTTTGAAATATCTAAATTTTCCCAAAAATGTTCCGTGTAAAGGATAATTTGGGGGTGGAAGGATTTTTGTTAAAATCTTTGCATTTCTTCATGGGAAGATGTTGAACTTAAACATAAAATTCAACAGGTTTTTGTTGAGCTATGTGCGCACATGCACACTCCCAATGGAAGATGGATTTTTTCGGATGTAAAAATCTGTAGCATGACTTCCTTCGGAAGGGAAGTTGGTACCATGTAAATTTACAGTGTAAAAGAACCTTTAGCATCATAAAGAGACCTCTGAGCAAAATTAAGTGGTCTTTCATGCGCAATATACAATGAGAGGCTAAGAACCATAGCAGTTAAAGAGTGTCCATAAATAAAACTCAATTAAATTCTCCCTCTCTCTCGAATCTGTGCATGCACACACCATACACAAACCTTTTTCTGAAAATGCTTTACTTTTTTGAATTCATGGGACTTCAAAACATATTTTTCAGTGAAAAATAGAACTTTTGGGTGTGAAACAATACTTCCCCTACTTACTATAAGTAATTATTTCTTTATTGCAAATTACTGCAATAATGAAACAGTATTTAGGACTCTGTGGTCCCAAATAATCCAACAAAATATTGGCCCATTTAACTTTCTCCATCTTCTTTACAATCCTCCTTACAGATTATATTAACAATATCCTGGTCAGCCAGCTGTTGTAAGCTTGGTTGACATTCATCCTTTTAAGGGCATTGATAGCTGCAATCCAAGTTTACAACCTTCATTTTAAGTATTTCAAAAACTATTTAACATGGTCAAATAAAACTTTGATACTAAATACAGGAATCTTTTCCAAATACAATCTATGTAAAATTATAGATATTAATGATACTACACATATAGAGGCACATGCTGCTACCAAGCTAAGGGATACCCCCCCCCCCCTTTTTTACTTGCCCAAGTATGCTTACACTTTTGTTCTGGTTTTAATGGAATAAACAATTTAAAAACTTAAATATTTTCAATGACATAACATACAGTTAATATTAACAACAACAACAATAATAATAATAATAATAATAATAATAATAAAACAATAGTAATACTCATTAACTAGACCTTTAAATTAAAAACAATTAAAAATAGTCACCCTCATCTATTTTTGATAGGATAACTTCTGATTTTGGTTGTCTCCTTACCGCGGTGGTAGCGCAGCTGCTTACCAAGCGGGAGACCTGGGTTCGATCCCCAGTGCCGGTGTGGGGATTTTCACCCCGCTGGGAGACCTGGCCCGGGGTGCACTCAGCCTCGTAAGGTCCCTGGGGGGCCAATTGAGGAGCTACTTGATGGAGAAGTAGTGGCTCCAGGTCACGAGGACCTCATTAACCGGCTACTGCACCCCATCCATGACATCTGTAGTGGACCGAGATGGGGGACGCAGCGGCCAGGCGGTAGGCCAAGGTTCCCCGTGAGCTGTCGTGCCATGGAGTTATTAACTTCTGATTTTCTGTCCATTAGGAAATTTAAGGGGTGAATTAAGATGACTGAAATATGCAAAAATGCATCCTTTTACTAACATACCAATTTCTCTTAAACTATTACAGATACTCTCAACTTATTTCATGTACATGTACACTGGTGTCTGCTTTATATACAGTATACATATCTAATAAGTTTCATGAATTAGCTGTTTTTATCCTGAGGTTATCTATTATTTTTCCTGGAACTTTATGTTCCTGTTTTGCAAACACTATTCATGATAAAACTTTGAAATTTAGTACAGAGGCTCTTAGTAATAAATCATGAAAAAAATGTGGTTGAAGAAAAAATACATACTTTTTTACTAATGATATCAACGAATTTCCATATTATTCAAAATATCCAGATGATTGTAGATGACAATGAAATGTATATCTTATGGTTTGCCCGTTATATAAAAGTCATCCAGAATGAAGAGATCTTCAGAGGCTATTTCCAGAAAATTCATGATATACATTTTTCATAAAAATAGCTTATACATTAGGTATTTTAATCAAAATTGTTTGAGGTATTTTTGAAAGAATCAAAATTTTAAAAAATATTCTATGTAAATGGTAGTTGAGGTGGGGAGATTTTCTTGAAAATCTTTCTGTTACAAGTTTGATATTTGGGCTATGCTACCCACGAACACACACATATGGACCTTTTTCTAAAAATGTTTTTTTTTTTTTTTATTTACAGGATGCCAAAACATGTATTTCTGGTGAAATCTAGGTATCCAATTTTTGGGTGCATTACAATACCTTCTCTATACACAATGTACATGGTACATGTAGAGTAAATAAAACATGTAGATCTTGTTAAAACATAGAATTTATGTCACTCTTTTCTGGTGGCATTAATCATTTCCAGAATATTCCTAGTTACTGGTTTCAATTTTAAACTAATTGCTATTTTTCAAATGAGAAGTTATTCTATTTCCTTCTCCTGGTCAAACAAAGGGAATGGAAGCTCTCAATGCAGTTGCATAGGGACCAACTCTTTAAAAGATTTGACTATTGCTTAAGTATACTGTAATCCCCTATTTTTGTTGTGCAGAAATAAGTAACATAGGAATCCCAAGGAAATAAGTAATAACCAGACTTCTACAAATATCTTGACTAACCTGAGGTATATAGAGCAATAAGGATTTTAAGAATAGTTGAAGAACGAGTAGAGAAAGACATGTGAATATAACTCATTATCCCCCCCCCCCCACATGCAATGCTCTACAACTTTAGCAGAAAATTACACTGAGAACATTTGGGCTGGTTTCAGTTTAAGCCGAAGTCAAAGCTTTTGTAAGGTATGGATACCACTTAGGCAAGGCTTTGCAAGTTTTACAGTAGAGTAACTGTGTTGAACATCTCTACTGAATGGTCAAGTTGGTAATGCTTGCACATCCAATTAATTTCCATCCTTTGTTTATGGCAACACATGGTCAAAATGTATTGTGAACTTTACTTCTCATGAAGTAAGAAAATCCAAACATGAGGGAAGCATATTAGAATATGATTAACAATTATTTAGTAATGAAGGTTAATTCATTATAGGTGCGTTCATAATTGTGATATGAAAAGTGATTAGAATGGTATACAACAGTTTACAGCCTGGCATCTTGTAAATTTTGATATACCAAAAAATGTCAAGCTGTAATTAGCAATTCAGTAGCGTATTATAAACTCAACATTTAGAAAAGCATTGGTTCTGACAAAATGCTTTATTACCGAAGTATAAAGCAATAAAAGATATGTTGACGAGTGTAACAAAATAAACAATAATGGTATAAAATATAACATTAAGTTTTGTTTACCAGTCAGTTTTATGTTTATTTGATTATAATTTTTTTTGTAACATGAATAATTTCTAGTACCATCATTGCTGATTATTTACTTAGTTGAAATCTCTCGAAGGATTCTATCATTCCATACATGATGGTCTGCATTCTCAACATTCTAGGCAGTCTTCGGTTGTGCATGAATTCAAATAATGCATTTATTCATCACTAATATCATCTTTTTCAGATAACTTGTCAATTCCTAACTGCAATTCGGTATGATTTAATTCAAGCCACAGATAAACTTGGTTTATTGCCTGGACTGCAAAAGTCCGTAGTAGCTCAAGCTTACATTTAAGCTTGATTCAAAGCTTAAGCTAGCTAAACTGTGAAGTATGCATAAAAACAGATTAACCATCTGTATGTTGTACTGAAGTAGATATAGCTGTGGCTCATATCTCTCCCAGCTTGTTCTTTAACTGAGGTTGTATTTTCTCAACAAAGAACCATTAACATTGAAACATCAACATTTAGTTGAAAATTTACTGTTCTTAATTTTCTCAAGATATTTTGTGGTTTTATGCTATGTTTGAGCAGAAGCCATCTGCACTATGGATAAACCATGCATGGGAGTATATTGTATACTCCAAATGAACATCATTTAAAGCAAGTGAGGCTGTACTACCATGGACATTTTTGAACTGCAACAAACAAAACTGTCTATTGAAATCTTGCAAAAATGCAAAGAACCTTGTGACAGTGATGTGACTAAAAACAAACAAATCTGAGTCTGTTTTTGTAACACAAACATTGCTTAGTAATTATTTACTGGAACCGGCTTCGGGAACACTTGTTCCCATTTTCAATCCTTCATTCCAGTTCTGGTCTCAGTAAGTAATTACTAAGTGATGCTTGTGTTACAAAAACCAACTCAAAATCTTTTGTTTTTAATTTTTTATATTGTCTGTTTCTTTGGTTGTACTGGAGAAATTATAACATATTACATAAATGAAAATAGAATCATGAAATGGCAGTGAAAAGTACAGCAGCAGAATTTATTTAGATTTTTTCCCTTTTTTTCTATGGACCTCAAAAAATGTAAAATGAGAGATTCAAATATATGTAAAAGTGGATCAGTGAATTCATTATTCAACATTTTATTGCTACCAAATATAATGATAAATTATCAAAATATCATCAGACACACCATGAGTACCTCATTTATATCAATGATCTTTCACATCAATTACAAAAATGTGAATCAAAAGTCTTAATGTTTGCAGATGTAATCTTATGGATAAATAAATAAATTTGAAAAAGTTTTACTATTATGCTATTATATCCATAACATCTGATGTAACATCTGTGCAGCTATTATATCCATAACATCTAATGAAACATCTAATAACTTAAATATTGCAGAATGCTGCAAAATCATAAAACAACTAATGAATTAAAATTTAAGATTAATACTTCAATGGAATTCTGGTGGAATTGCACAACTTTTATTCATTGCGGAATACAGGGTAATGAAACAGCTGACTTTCTTGCCAAGAAAGGTACTAAAATTACATCAAATTCATCTGATCCAATAAGTTATCACTCTATCAAAAGAATCGTTATATCAACATATAATAACAAAATTAAAGAAGATAATATATTACAACAAAAGCAAAACCATGGGAAAATTTATGTAATAACACGACCAGAATCACTACATTACCAAGATAATCCTCTTTAGCAACTTTTAGACTCCTAACAGACCATGGCTGTCTCAATAAACATTTATTCAGGATTGGTGAAGTGAGATCTCTTGTGTGTCCTTTCTGTACACTTAAAAAAGATATGGATGGAAACCATCTACTGTACTGCCCAACCTTTAGTCAACATGATAATATGACATCAAAATACTGGAATGCAAGAGAGCGAATGGCTTCACTGCCAACTGCTCAACATTAGATACCAACCATATTATGGAAAAGTTAAAATAGAATTCTTCTTTTCCTTTTGGCTCTTTTGCTTTTTCAAATTGCCCTCCTCTTTTGTAGAACTTAACTCCCAAAGACTTACAAACTTGCCCTGTGTTCAGCAGCTTGTTGAGGAGCAAGGATACTCTGGATCAAAACATATCTAGGATGCGCGATCAGTCATATGTCTGGTATGGCAGTGAAGAAGAAAAAAATAAAATGTAGTAACGAAAAGGGTATAGGAAAATTTGAAAATCAAATTATCCAGACTACCGACTGAGGAAAACTCTGCCTGAGCCATCCCGCTATGTGAGGTAGAATTCTTTATTTTTAAATTTAAATCCATGATTTTTTTAATGAAACATCTAATTCAGAAGCCACAATATTCAATAATATTGAAAACACACACACACACACACAGAAAAAACATTAATGATGGATTTTGACATTATAAAAACAATGTTCTAATCAGCAAATACATCAAATTAAAAATTCAATATCAATCACCTTTACACCATATAGAAAATCCAATGGATAATGAAAGTAAACTTCAAAACAACAATACATCTGTTTTAGGTCCTTATTTATAGTGTCATTTGAACTACAAGTTTGATCGATCACATGACTTTTTGTGTCTTTATCTATAGATTATTCTTACAAAAGCTTATTTTTCTATTTGTTTCATCTTAATTGAGCTAAACCTTTGCAAAAATAGTTTCATTACATATTTCACTGTTTGTGCACCTGTGGACACAAAAAATGAGTCAGCCACATATTTCATGTGTAGATTGAAGAGCTTTGTGTATCTTCGTAAAACCCGTGTTCACAATGCACACTCAAAAACTGTACAATGGTCTGTGACTGACACTATAATGCTTAACTTATGAGTACTGAAAACAGAAAAACAATATTCTGGTGACCAAGAGGTTTAAAGGGTCTTGCTTCCATTCATACGTTCCTAAGTTCAAATCTACACTGTCATTTTTTTTTTTATGTTTGTTAATATTATGACTGGATATGTAAGAACATAATATTACAGTAATGTAACTTTGGCATTTGAAGTTATGAGCCTATCTATCCACACAAAAAAAACATAGTTCTACTAATACTAATGTTAAATAACTAAAAACAATGTGTAAATAAACTATCACCTTCTAAAACACAAAAAATTAACATATACCATATAATGCCCTCAATCTTCAGGGCATAGACAAAATTAAATGCCTGCAGTAATGTGGACGAGAAGCTACAAGATCCCAGGCTTTTTGAACTTGTGCCTAAAAGCCATCTTTTTTTTTTTTTTTTAATTGTTTCATATGTACAGCCCCCTTTAACATCAATGGTCATATTCGGGGCTTTGACTTTTGACTCGTGTTATTGTTGGGTTAGAACGTTAGGTTAATCAACTTTATATTACTAAACACACACACATATTTACTCTCACATTCATATTTCCAGAATCTGTGGGCTATAGGGAATAATTCTGATTAAAGAAAAGATTCCCCACACCAGCTGGGAATCAAACCCGGGACATCAGGGTGAGAAGTCAGCTTGCTGACCACTCGACCACGGCGGCAGTCAAGCCATCTTTTGTCCTTCACCCATTTACAGGTAAATTGGAGTACAGCTTCCTTTTTACCTCAACCCACACATTCTCACATTCTGATATCCTGTCTCTCTCTGAAAACCAACTTGAAACCTTTCGAGATATGTGGACAGGATGATTATCCTATACAAGTTCAAAAATTCTATCAGGATATCTCACCCTCATGGAAATCAAAATATTATTGAGTATTAACATGCTCTGCATATTGTTCAGTATATCGTCAAGCTGCCACCTAGGCTGTCCCTTGATATCCAGCCCCAACACGATACAGATATGCAACCATGATGGAATATTGTGAAGCCAAGTATTTTACATTGTATCAGGACCCCTTTAGACAATAGACCTAGACCTTTCTCTTATGAGTGTAAGAAAACGTTACCTCGTCTGAGAATATAATATCACGCTATTACAGTTTCGTGTCAGTGTTTTTGTGTGTGTGTATAAATTAAACAAAGAAAGTTCCTACCTCCCACAAAATCAAATTTGCCCAAAATTGGATTCCTAAAAATGTTTCAAAACATTGGTTTTCTTAACAATAATTTTAGTATTTTTTCATACCATACAGATTCCTTTTTTTTTTTTTTTTTTAATTGAGAGAACTGTTTGTGCCTGGTATGTTTGCATACCACTCTGCACACCACATGCTTTTGTGCACAGCATATTGATTTTCGGTAGAATAAATCTTTAAAGAAGCATCATAATCACCATCACATTATTAACTATACTGAATGTAGTGTATGAAATAAATATGTCTAAAATAAATAGCTACTATGTGTTGCTTCAACATCATTGAGAGAAGGGGGCAATAAAAAAAGTTTACTATATGCGAGAAGCGAACCTGCGACCCCTAGCAGAGATGTAACCTATATTTTACCACAATGCTACAGTGAAACACACTTCTATGTGGCAAGTTTAGTAATGCCATAAAATACAAACTATATCATGTTTAGTGTTGTTACTACTTTTAGTTAATATTGATAGTTTGTTGCTGAAGAAAGTTAAGTTATGCATATGATTATGATTATTGATCATATGAGTTAGTAATATTAAGATTTGGAACTTGTGACAATTTGTTGGTGCTGCTACACAACTGTATCACAGATGGTGTACACAAGATGCTGTGCCATATAGAACTTAAGACAAATTTGGTGTTCCAGACAAGAGTCCATTCCTTTTGGTGACAGGTGTACAAGAGACACACAGGAGGTTGAAATGATGAGTCAAATCCTAACAAAGCAGGTTTGAAACTGGATTTGAAATGCCATACTTCCTCCATGACTTTGTGATAAACATATAAATGGTGACAGCACATAGCAAATGGATGACAGCTCAAAAAAAGGAGGAAAAGACAATTACAGTAAAACCTAGCCTCAACAGATTCCTCGTTAAACAGAACCCTGTCTTAAATGGTAACATTTATTGGCCCCAAGAATTTAGGGGGATTTTCTTGAAAACTTTCATATTGTATCTTATCAGTATCAAGGGTGGGACACAATACCTTCTCTATCCACTATGTACACGTATATACGTGCTAGAGAAGAAAGGAAAAAAACAAACATCAACAAATTTATGGTGCACCTCCAAAACACATGGGTGATGATTTAGTTTAGCAGTAGCCAGTATGGCTTCGAAAACAAAGGTTTGCTAGATCTTACACAACAGTAAAAATGATTCATGCTAGTGAACAATTAATTTTTAATTTAATTTATTGAAGTACTAAGCATATTCGTTGCACTGACCTTAATCCTAGTTAATTGGCCAAGTCATTTCTATTTCACTATATAAATTTTTATAACTCCTTCCGTAATCGAGGGATAAGAACTTGAAATCATAGCAAATAGCAATGAAAGCAGACTACTTTTCTAGGTGTTACGAAATAAATCATTGTGTTTGAAAGGTAAGAAATATTTGAGAGGAAAAAACCAAGGAAAGATTGACAATTTTGTATGTGGTTTTACGTCAGGTGAAATGGAGATTGTAAGGTGCTAAATCAAGATGCTTCAGAAACATTGACCTTCAGAATATTGGAGATCCAATATAAAGGCATGGATGACACCACAGAACATGGAAGAATGTTTAACAGCATTTAATACAAGAATGAAGAGGAAAAATTGGAATGTTTTGCTTTTTCTGGATATCACCCACACATCAAAATTTCCAATGTGCAACTTGCTTGTTCCCTCTAAACACGAGTGTTACTCAACAATTGGACCAAGACATAATTTAGAATGTTAAAATACATTTTCGTAATAATGTTAATGCAGTCTTTGCCTACTTATATGGATTCCATATCATCCTAGCTAAAACCATCTTGGTTCTTGATACAATAATCTGGATCAGCCAAACTGTAAAGATATTGCTACCAGAAACAGTGACAGGGTGTTTTAGAAAAGTAGAATTTCCTTCGATTCAAGTTACTATAGCAAAGAAAATGAGGATGAGCAACAAAAATTACTCAAGACATCAATGAAACTGCTAATAATTACAATGCCAAGGAATAAGTCAACATAGTGATGTGCAAACTGAAACAGAGCAATAGAATGGAATGGAATGGCGTTTTATTTATGGACGCTCTTTAACTGCTGTGGTTCTCAGCGTCCCATTCTGCACTGGGCATGAAAGGCCAATTTAGCACTTTTCAGCTTCTACTGTTGCCAACACAGTTGACACATTGAAATCCAGATGTTTCTTTAATTGAAGGGTCAAAAAACTCGGGTTTTTATGCCTACTTTGAGTTATTATTTACAGTACACCAATCAAATCAGCCAAAAAGTATGGTATTCAAGGATTCTCAACAAGTAAGGAAATAGTCATAGCTTCTGTATTAATATTTTATTTTAAATTTACAAGTATCAAATATGAGCTTGAAAAAAAAAATGCGTAAGCTGATTACACGCCATTTATTGAAATTTTGAAAACTCTCCTTTGGAATCGTAATTTACCAGAGCTTCATTTGCATCCTGAATTTCAACTTCAGTTTAGAAAAATCGAGGAGAATGCAGCATTTTAACATTTAAGAACATCAAAATGTAACAAATAGATCATCACCTTCAAGGAAAATGGTGTGACTACCCGAGAGCAGCCAATTACTAACTCTCCTAAAGTTCCTAATAGTTGACTAAAGCAAGGACAGATGGCAGCACAAATCAGACATGTAAACGATAACTGATACATATTCTTTGCCGCATAGCCCAAGACCAACTTAAGGTTATGGAATTGCATTAAAAGCGTTAGAAATACCTGTCGAGCGTGGGCCACATGAACATTTCACATGGCCGAGCTATACTTGGATTTCGGCTTCAATGTGTTAACCATTAGAAATCTAGCTGTGACGAAGAGAGGTGCAGATATATACATATCTTATTGTATCCGAGATTTATCTGCCAATTGAAAACATTAAGTTGATATCAGTATTGGTGTAGAACTCTCAGTGAATGGTTGTGTCATTTTGGTGAGTTTAAATAACTTTATATTATATATTATTTATTTTATTGTACAGGTAAAATGCAAGCAGAAATCTCACTTGCTCCAGCACAAAGAGTCAGCATTTCACATTCACAACATGGGTAGGCAGGTTCAGCCATTCATTTTTTCAGTTATTGGAAAAGAACCGGACAAATTCAACACCCGTCTGTGCAAAACCCTTTTCAGCTAATATACCATTTCATGCTCTGAAATGTATCAAATTTAAGGAGTTTCTGGAAGATGTCAGCAGCCAAAATGCTCCTGATGAATCAACGTTAGGTAAGAATTATTTGCACAAAATATACCAGGGAAAAAATCGAAGACATTAGGAAGGATATGGCTGACAGCTACATCTATGTCTCAGTAGATGAAACTACAATTTTTGTGGCCTTTCATTGCCAATGTTGCTGTGGGAAAGTTGGATCACGTTGTACCAAGGAAATTCCGTCTCATTTTCTGCAAGTGTTTAGATAAGACAAATAAGCGTATGATCGTCTGTGTAGTTAAGGTTGCATTAAAAGTATTTTGGCCTGCAGAAAATAAGGATGATAAGTTTTTACTTTTATTAATAGACAGTGATACATACATGCTTAAGTCAGGAGAGGCATTGGCAGCTTTCTATTGCAACATGTTTCATGTTATTTGGCACAGTATCCATTGAGTGGCGGAAGAAATTAGAGGATTTTTTTCAGATGTCAATACCATTATTTCATCTGTGAAGAAAATCTTCTTAAAAGCATCTCTTCGGATTCAAAAGTTTAAGGAAATGTTGCCAGGAGTCTCTCTTCCACCAGAGCCAGTGCTGACACAAAGGGGCTCTGTATTATACTAAGCACTTGAATGAAACAAAACAGCTTATGGATACTTTTGACAGAAATGAGTCCACCTCAATCTCAAAAGCAAAACTGATATTTCATACTAAGGAGATTTGTGATTCCCTAGCCTTTCTCAAGGCATATTTCCCAGACATTCCTGAATTACTAGAAAGAATGGAATCTTCAATCCTAGAACTCAAAGATGCCTCAGTATCATAGACTCACTTCTCAAGAAACAAGTCCCAGATCTGTTGGTGAAGCCATCACACATGCAAGCTCAATAATGTTCTTTGGAGGAACTCAGGATTTCAACAGATGAAAACAGTGTGCTCCAATCTCTAAGAAGAGCAACATTCAAATCACCAGCTGACAAGGGGGCCTGCTGCAGTGGCATTGATAAATTTGCACCTATGACCCTCATGTGAGGTCAAAAGAACATTTTCTGTTTTTAAACACATTCTAAGTGACAATAGAAAAACATTTTCCAATAGAGAACTCAGATATTTGGTAAGAAAAATGTGGCTAAATCTCTTATTGTTTCATTATTTACTGTTACTGTGAGGAAAGTGCAGGTAAATTTCTTATTGTTTCTATAAAATTCATAATCGTGGTGTTAATAAAAGGGCCTAGAGTACTAAAATCAATCAACAATCACCTCTGATATCCTTGGCTTTATTGAATTTGAATAATTTATTAACATGTTTAAGGTGAGCAATTATTGCAGCAAACAGTGAAGTTCTTGATGAATGAAGTTTTATTATGTAAAATATTTACATTGTTGTTCCAATCAGATTTTATATAAACAATTAAACATTGCCTTTAACCTTTGCGCAGTTTATGACGACAGTTTGCTGCACTTCAAACATAAAACTGTTTAAAAACCAATTCTACCTATTAAAAACCTATTTTATATTTTTAAAAACCTAAAAATCCGATCCCTACTAATTGTGCATTACTTTTTGATGGTACGAATAAATCATATTGATAATGCAGCATAATATGAACGGTTCATTACAAAATACAAAAAAGGAGACAACTGAAAAATAAATGAATCTATGGAGGACATTTTAACCCAATTCCCACCCACTACAAAAGTGAGGTGCTCTTGCCACGTTCCTCTGCGGTTTGATCAGTTTGATTCATGATGTAGCAAACAATTTAGAACCTATAGCCCATAGATTCCCTATCACAAACTATCTTGGACCTTTCTACAATTCTGCCAATTTGTGCAGCCAAATTCTGCGGGGGAGAGAGGGAGGAGACACACACACGCGCATGTGCACACACAAAATTGAATAAGGTACTTATATGTTTTCTTTTTTTTATTTCAGTATGTTAAGTCAAGTTTTTGACTACTGTTTGAGTGCTGACTTAGTTTATGACAAACTTAAAATCAATTTAACTTACGAAATAAAACTCTTGAGATTGAATCTTTTCCAACATTGCCATGAAAAGTTATCAGTATGTTACTAATTAATGCTACACACACATCATATATAATTTTTTTTTTATAAAATAATCACTTATAAAGGTGTACTTTTCTTATCACAGCTAAAATTATTCCTTACATTGTCAATCTAATTAATATATATATATACACACACACACAATGTGAATGTTGTATGAATTCTGAATTCATAACAAACAGAACTTGGCGGGAAGGGAGGGGGGTGTAGATGGCCTTTAGATAAAAGAAACAAATTTAGGTGGAAATTGTCAAGTATTGCATGTATTATAACACTCAAAATATTCACCTGAGCATACTGCTCCCAGTCATAATTTAAAAAAACAAATTATTTTATTTACAATATGTAACATTAATTATTTTTGATCGTAAGTCTATAATTTTACTAGAATTATGTTTGGAAAATCTGTATTCAGTGTCAAAAGTTTTACTGAATATGTTTTTGGGTAGTTTTCTTTTATTACCTAATGTAATAACACTTCATAAATTTCATTAGGGATTCATATCATTTTCTCAACTATTCAACTAATATATTCATCATATATTGTTTACAGTATTTTTAGCACTTACGAATTCTAAAAATTAAGCAAGAAGGTTTCAACATGCAGAAATATCATTAAAATATTAACTAAACAAAACAACCTCTTGCAATTGCAAGAAAAGAGGAAAGAAAGCATGAATTGCAAACTTTCAAGCATGTCCATTGGGGGATGCTTAGGAAAGGCTAAATTTTTAAAATAAGTAATAGTATGAAAAATGTGTTTTACATGGTCTTCCTGTAGCAAGATTTGTTCAATCTGAACATTTCCTCATTATGTAAAATCATATAACATTCAATTGTAAAAAGAAGCTAGTAACAGTGAAGAATAACACAAATATTAATATAAAAATAATAGTTGCAACACATCTTCACTTATCTTTTGGAATCCTTGCCTGGACTAGTTTCGCAACGATTTCATTGCATTATCAACGTATCCTTTTGGTCTCTTTTTTGATGTTGTTTATTTACACTGTTATGGTTACTGCTACTAGGTGGATTGTGTACTAATGCATTGCTAACTACTGGAATCAAAACAAATTTGGTAAGAGTGTCAATTGGAGGTATATCAAAATTCATTGCATGATTTCTATACTTTAATATAAATATTTTCTCCCAAACCATTAAATCTATGGGTCCATTTAAGTGTTTTAATAATTTAACATCTGGATTTATTTCATGATAAAATTTCCAAAAATGTTCTGCTACAGCTGATTTATCAATTTGTTTGTATTTAATATTCCTAAAGTGTTCTTTTACTCTGGTTTCCAAATTACGTTTAGTCTTACCAATATAAACAAGGTCACAATTTAAACAGTTTAATTGATAAATGCCAGATTTTTTATTTTTTGAAATTTCATCCTTTTTAGAAAAGCCTAACAAATTTTTTATACTGTATTTATTTTGAGGAACCAATATTATGCCATGCTCTTTGAAAATATTTGTGAATTTTTTATTTGCCCAAGGGTGATAAGTAAATTTTTTAAAAATTTAATTATCTTTTATTTTCTTAAGCGTAGAAATATCTTTAATAGCTTTTTGATATTTAAACTTCTCAAGTTTTTTATTTATAAAATCAGTATTAAAACCATTAATTAAAGCAGTGTTAATAATGTGTTTATATTCTTTATAGAATTCATCTTTATTAAGGGGTAAATTAATTAACCTATAAATTAAACTATTAAAAACAGCAAATTTATGTGAAAAAGGGTTAAAACCATTATTTTTTATATAATTATCAGTGTGGGTTTGCTTTCTGTATATTCCAAAATTCAATTTATTGTCTTTTTTTATTATTTTTAAATCCAGGAAAGGGAGATAGCCATCACTTTCAGTTTCTAATGTGAATTTTATAGCCTTATCTTGTAAATTTAAAAGTTTTAAAGCATCATTGACATGTTTATCAGGAACAATAGCAAATATATCATCTACATATCTATACCAAGTTTTAAAAATTAGAGGGAATGCTTTAGTGACCTGTATTTCAAAATAGCTCATGAAAAGATCAGCAAGAAAAGGTGAAAGTGGACTACCCATTGCTAAACCAGATTTTGTTATCCTTACTAATCTTTGTTTGGATCAAAATTGTTTCAGCTTTAATGACAAATTCTATCAACAAACTTCTGGTTACAGAAAGCAAACCCACACTGATAATTATATAAAAAATAATGGCTTTAACCCTTTTTCACATAAATTTGCTGTTTTTAATAGTTTAATTTATAGGTTAATTAATTTACCCCTTAATAAAGATGAATTCTATAAAGAATATAAACACATTATTAACACTGCTTTAATTAATGGTTTTAATACTGATTTTATAAATAAAAAACTTGAGAAGTTTAAATATCAAAAAGCTATTAAAGATATTTCTACGCTTAAGAAAATAAAAGATAATTAAATTTTTAAAAAATTTACTTATCACCCTTGGGCAAATAAAAAATTCACAAATATTTTCAAAGAGCATGGCATAATATTGGTTCCTCAAAATAAATACAGTATAAAAAATTTGTTAGGCTTTTCTAAAAAGGATGAAATTTCAAAAAATAAAAAATCTGGCATTTATCAATTAAACTGTTTAAATTGTGACCTTGTTTATATTGGTAAGACTAAACGTAATTTGGAAACCAGAGTAAAAGAACACTTTAGGAATATTAAATACAAACAAATTGATAAATCAGCTGTAGCAGAACATTTTTGGAAATTTTATCATGAAATAAATCCAGATGTTAAATTATTAAAACACTTAAATGGACCCATAGATTTAATGGTTTGGGAGAAAATATTTATATTAAAGTATAGAAATCATGCAATGAATTTTGATATACCTCCAATTGACACTCTTACCAAATTTGTTTTGATTCCAGTAGTTAGCAATGCATTAGTACACAATCCACCTAGTAGCAGTAACCATAACAGTGTAAATAAACAACATCAAAAAAGAGACCAAAAGGATACGTTGATAATGCAATGAAATCGTTGCGAAACTAGTCCAGGCAAGGATTCCAAAAGATAAGTGAAGATTTGTTGCAACTATTATTTTTATATTAACAAACTTAAGAGCCATTTTTGAGAAAACAAAATTTTCAAAAGTTTTCCATGTAAAGGGAGTTTGGGGTGGGAGTGATTTTCTTGAAAATCTTTGTGTTGTGCATGCACGGACACTTGCACACACATGCATGCATTCACACAACACAGGACCTTTTTGTACAAATGCTGCTTTTATATTCAGGGACCTCAAAACATATATTCCGGTTAAAATTTTGAATACAATAATTTCTCTACATGAGGAGAAAGTAAATATGGAATATTGCACTACATTACCTAATTCTCACACTATATGCTTGAATCAAACTTAATATCATATACCAATCTTGGAATTTTGATCATAAAGCTTAGAAAAAATACTGTAATGCTCCTTGTAGTGTAAAATGGAGTTGTTTGGTAAGATTTAGTGTTTTCTAGTTGTGTTTTGATTTCTCTGCTTGTAAGTGATGCATAATGACTTTCAGCAGTTGATCTCCACTAAATAATAATCATAAGATTGAAAGTGGAATCACTTTTTTTTCTATTCTCAATATGATTTTGAAGCATAGGATTCTCAAGATCACTGTGCTCTTGATTGATAAAAATCCATAAGAATGTTGATTGATAAAAATCCATAAGAATGTATTCAAAGTTGAGAGGAGAGGAGAGGAGAGGAGAGGAGAGGAGAGGAGAGGAGAGGAGAGAAGAGAAGAGAAGAGAAGAGAAGAGAAGAGAAGAGCAGAGAAGAGCAGAGCAGAGCAGAGCAGAGCAGAGCAGAGCAGAGCAGAGCAGAGCAGAGCAGAGAGAGAGAACTCTCTTTAGTGCAAGGTTTTAGCCTAGGCTTTGAACAACATGGAACTTCTTCTTGTTCACCTTCTGATCACACATCCTTTGAGTGTTAAAATTACCAAGATTATTCATGCATCTTTACTTATTTTGTGTGTAGTATGATACTATTTGTGGCTTATGGAAGTTATAAATGCATGAGGACACATCACCAATAAGAGCATTAGGATAACCAGAATAGAGTCTCATAAACTTTGTTGAGAAGGAGTCAACTGAATACTCCAAGTTTTCACTCACCATACAATCATAACAGGAACATGTTTCTGTAGGCTTTTGCTTACACTATCAACTGCTGTCAAATGGCTCGAGTATCTAGTAACAGTCTCACCTAGCAGCACAGATTAGAATCATTATGAATAAAGGATTATGTCATTCAGAATCTCAAAATTCATGACTTGTCCATTCTTCTTAAGAGCATCTTCTCCCTATACTCCAACTACTTAAAATGTCTTGTGGTCTTGAAGATTTTGATATATTCATTGATGTTATGGTTAGTTGTCCAAATATGGTCGGCTACTACTGATTTGACTATTTGTATCTAACATTCTGAAAGGGATCTTTTTGTCTAATCTTTACACTTCTCCTAGTTTTTCTGATGCAGGTCTTGTCACAATCTAAGCATTTAATCTCATATACCCCTGGTTTTTTGTTTATTTGTGGCTTGTCCAGTTTGTTGGAATTAATTAAGTTTATCTATTGGATATTAATATAAAAATAATAGTTGCAACAAATCTTCACTTATCTTCTTACTTCAGTAATAGAAACTAAAAGAATAAATTGTAAGCTAACTCTCCAATGCTACTTCCAAAGTAAACTGTTCCCACAGTAACATACTTCTTTAGTATGAACTACTTTAGCAAATGTTATTTCCGAGGTAATTTACTCCATCATGCTGCATGCCACCCTATGTGCATCATATGCAATGTTACTTTATGAATGAAACTTGATGTCAAACTAAGAAGCTGTGATATTCAGAGCTGTATATATATACATTTTTTTTTTTTTTTGCTTCATTTAATGTATCTTTTCAAACATATGCAGAATAATATAAAAAAGGTTTAATGACACTCCTTAAGATAACTAAATATTAATGTCTGAAATAATTTATACTAAACCTACATTACATCAATGAATATTCTCACCTGAATATGGGATGGCAGGTCTGATGGTGACCTCAATATTGCACAAAGTGATGCAACCAATCCTGGGTACCTTTCATCTGATTTCATAGAACCTCCTTTAGCCAAGAGGTGAAGAACAGCAGATTTTACAGATGAATGTGTGACGAGGCATGCCAGGAAGTTCAGCAAGCGTGCTGTATGTCCTGAACAAGGAGTTTCTGTTGCTGTGTTTGGGCTTGGAAGAGCATTACTTGGCTGAGGAGAATTGCCTGCAACATTCTGAAGGCTTGCTAGTACAGTATCAAGAACACCCCGACTGACAACAAGTGCAGTTGGTGCAGCCAGATCTGCCAATTGAACACACACTCGCCTTAACAGTTGCAATAAAGGTTGAAAGCTACTCCCACTCATTGTTGCTATTAACTCTTGCAAACCTGAACCAAGAGAATGTAAATGTGCACTCCATAGCTTCCGCCCATTCACTGCCCTCAGAATTTCATCCTCTGGTAAAGGTGTCCTTGTTTGAATAGGAAGAGGCAAAGGAAGCAACTCTGATAGCACCAGAAGTCCTGCAATAAAGGTATGGGGTCCTGTTGTCACATACTTCACCACTTCCGACATCATCATTGTCCACAAACTCTTGTTTAAGGCTTCTGTTTCAGAGGATTGTGTTGTTGATACAGGTTGTGTATATGCTAGTAATGTTTCTACAAGTTCTCGACACACTCGCTGTGAATCTGTGTAGGCCAGAGCAGATGCTGGGAAAGCATGCATTAGGCTATATGTTTGTAATAAAACTGGGACTGCTGTTAAGTCCTTAAACTCTGTGTTCCGACAATGAATAACATATGTAAGCATTCTTCGCACCAACTGCACTGCTGGGAGGATAAATGCAACAAGCATTGCTCCTTGGTGTCCCACAAAGCTGGTTGAATGCAGCATTGGCTGCTCATAATACTCACAGAGTTTCTGTAAAATTGCTGTAAGATTTCCCACACCCTCCTGCGAAAAAAGCTGAAGGATGACATATTTGTATTTCAGTTCTATATATTCCTCTGCATCAATTGCTTCCATCAATACTGATAAATCCTTATCCCTTAAAGGAATACCTAAATATTTTAAAATCCTAACTGCTGTTATCAGTTCACCAGGCAAATTTGTAGCATTTTCTACGTTTCTTTTAATAACCTCGCTCAGCATTGAGATGTCATCACAGGCAAATGCTGAAGGGCTTTCAAATGGTTTTAACCATGAAACAATTTCAAATAACCTAGAAGAGGGTGACTCCTGCTCAGCCTTCAATGCAGTGTCGAGTATTTCCTTACCAAACGTTTGTAAAAATGGAACATAATCAGAGTATTTCACAGTCGTTACTATAAGATCTGCTGCATAGTATTTACCTGGAGATTTTCTTAATTTTGGATCACTGAAATCATATTTGTTTGTTTGTTCCTGGGAATTTGTCTGTGTGAAAAACCTCAGCAGTGCACGAACATTTTGACCTCTACTTAAAACATGAACAACAGAGAGTTTTCCCATTGGAGAGAATCCCAAACAATAGAGATTACTGAGGTTTTCTAGAACTTCAGGTTGGTCAGGGTCCACATACAAAACACTACTAGTCCATAGTTCAAGAAGATTGTCAACATACTGTAGAGCCTGTAGACGATACGCCATATAGAGCCCAAGCTGCTGAGCCAGTGGGGCAGACACACCACCTTCGTCTAACACGTCATCCGGAGGTCCTGGTGACACAGGCGGGGCTTGCTGCAGCAATACTCGTAGAATGGCATTGGAAACATCTGCATTACCTGCCAAGAACTGCAACCCTTCTTGCGAATCTAATAAGGCTGCTAGTATTTCCTGCACTGGTACTGTGATAGCTGAGTAACCTGCTGTTGCTGGACAAGACAGCAGTACGAGACACACCTCTAGGAGGCGATGGTATCGGAAGAAGGCATATACAGATAGATAAGGATCATGTGAGCTTGCTACAACCTCAAACTGTGCGCAAACAGGCAAAAAACGTTTTGGGTGTGAGATGGTAAGCGGTGCCTCTCTATACACCCGTAGGATTTCCTCAAGAGAGGACATTATGATTTCTGCTTCTTGCTCTGAGATTTCTGCACCAGTGGTTATGGGATCAGGGCTCGTATCAGGCAAATTTTGTCGTTCATCATCTAATCCTGATGCACCAGGTAGGGGATTAATGTCAATTAACTGTGTTACACTATCTTTCAGACGCTCTAGAACTTCGTATAAATGTAATTTCCTAATTAAAGAACTAATAGCATATTTTACTCTTGCTAGTTGCTTTCCTTGTATCATTTTTATCAACGTCCGGTATCCACTTGTGCTGCCCTGAATTTCAACAGGGGAGTCCAACTTCACTTTTATGAAACTATTCCGATTTGTAGTTCGTTTAACATCTCTAGTCCTGTGCCCTAAGAAATGCTGAACTGCAACTTTACAGCTGATGCTAAAGTCCAGAGTTCGAAGAATCATTAATTTTATGGATAATGCCATATAGTCTTGGGAATAAAGGTCTAAAAGTTTGGAATGGATGTCTTGCGCTTCCAGTAACTTTTCTGTAACGGCTTCACCACATCGACAAACAGCTTCAACCAATCGAACACCAGCTTTAATGTGACGCACTTTATAGCCGGGTTGAGCTTGCTTCAAAGCAAGCGTGAAGTCCAATCCAATCTCCACCCACTTGAACAATGCACCCAAGATATCTGAAATAAATACCATAATGCATTACAAATATATCCTTGCAAATTTCAAACATGTTCTGTCATACTAGGATATAAAGCAAAATTATGAACATTCTGAAATAGTGGTATAACAAAGTTAGATGAGGAGAATATCAAGCAGTATTTGATATATCTAGGCTTACAAAGGAAAGAGATAAGTTCCAAATTATGCATAATGAGATGTTTTAACCCTCAATTGCTGTTCTTGGAAAGGGAAGACCACCTGCTTGTCCAAAAGAATTGCCAAAAGTACATAAATATCAACTGTCTTTGAGCAAAGCAAAATTTATTATACAGGTATTCTTCCTGAAGAACTACAGGGTTGGTATAATAATTTGCAAATATCTGATTCAACAGCTGATAAAGAGCCAGAACTTGTTGCGGAGGATAACCCAAGTGATGATTCTGAAGATCATAGTTTAAAAAAAAGGAATTAGTGTTCAAATAGTTTTTTTCATATAACATGAAAAAGAAGATAGCACACTTTGAAATTTTGGTTACAACAAGCTTTTAGAAAGTGGTAATTTTGCTCACTTAGGCTCTACTGCGATTAAAGAGTTATAAAAGTTATAATTATGTTATATTGTAGCCTAATACTTGTATTCATACATGAAAGTATGCAGAAAGTGTTCAAACTGAATATCTGATTTTGCACCATCATTCAAACTTCAAAATTAAGTTATCATTTTGGACTGAATGCCATTTCCTTGTAAGCCTGGGTTATTAAGAGAAAATTAAATGGAAAGAAATCTGTATACTTATAAAACTCAAAAAATTCTCCAAGAAATGGCATATCATTATGAATTGAATAGGTGTAGGGGGGGGGAAGATAACTTGTTCTTAAACTGCCAAAAATGTGCATTTTCTCCAATGCTTCAGAGGATCATGCAGCAGATCCAAGATGGCTATGCAAGCAATCAATAATAAAGATAAGGATTAGTGACAAATTGTATTAATTTGCATTTGGTGTTGAAAAATTTAAGGGTTTGACCAGATGTTAGGGAACAATCAAAACTATGAACAGCAAGCATGTCATAAATATAAAAGCAGACAAGGGAATCCAAATTATCATTCTGAGTAAAAAAGATTAGATGGGAGTAACTGATTTGTTGAATGAGGGGTGAGTGAGCAACTGGTTGGTTGGTCAGCTTGTGTACCAGATAAAAATGCTGATGCACCAAATACTGCATTTAATCATTTTCTTCTTATTAACAAGACTAGTGATGGGATATCTTTGCACTTGACAGTTGCACCATTGCCAAAGATGCCAGTTAATTATCAACCTTTCTATCATGTCTCAAGTTACATATAAACAGTATACAGAGCAGTGACTACCACAGATTAATAACTAATTTGTTGTTATTAAGTGAAAATAAAATACACATAATTTATTGCAACACATGCAGGATAAATTATTTTTCGACAATATAGAGCAAATTAATGCGAACTTGCTTGTTACGAGAAGAATGAAACAAATATAAGCATAACAAAGTGCTTTAAAATGTAAAGGCTCAATTCCAGCCAAATGTCCGTCATCATCATCCTTGGAAGCATCACTCTCGCCATTATCAGCATGTTTCACTCTCATGATAAGAAGTAATATGTCATTCCATGTCAAGTGATTCAATTTTTAATTAAAATTTTACCTCAGATTTTAATGAAATTTGGCATATCAACAGACTGACATGAACTGAGCATTAATCTTAAATTTCACAATTTTCACTCATCGCATTTTCAAGGTATAGAATTGAAATTCTAAAAAATGTGCGATTTTGGTCTTACACATAAACACAAAAAACTCATTTCCTCCAGCCAGGATGGAGATATAGCTCAGTTTTTTATAAACTTTCATTTGATGTGCAACTTAGATTTGTGGAAGATTACATTTTATATTGTTGGTCCAAAAATTAAAAAAATCACATTTTCAAAAAAATATATTTTATTCTTTAATGTTTTAAGGGGGTTCCGAACGACATAAGTCTTGAAATTTTTAAAATTTACTTTTTCATTGATTCTTATTCTCTAGAATGTAAGCTTTAATATGGTATATAACATAATACATGTTAAACACTAGAAAATAGTTTATTTTCTATAATTTGTGTGGCAGCTAAACTTTCTATAAAATTACATAAATTTGACAATTCTTTGAATGAATGTAACTTTTCTCCTATTAGAGATAATTCCATGAAATTTTCCGTATCCAAAAGAACTTTTTGCTCTCTTTCCGTTCTATTGCCTACCCTGAACCATAGCATGCTCTTTTGTTTGTTTTGTATATGTTTAGTAAACAAGGTTATAGGCTCCAAAGTTAGTAAGCTATCTGAAGTCTCTAAGTAATTAATATATTTTACATAATTGTGTAATGTTATAAATGTGCTGGATATATTCTCTTTATAGTGAATTGTAGTATTAACAATGACAAAAAGATAGAGCATCTTTAAAAAGCAAAAATATGTTGGTAAACCTAAGGCAAATGTAGCCACATGTTCCCATGAAGAGAATGAAGTTAGGCCTAGTTCTTTGAAGAAGAAACTTTCATTATCTCAGGAAGTGTATGAACAATATGAAACAAAATAAAGTGAAGAATTTAAATATGAAATTGAAAATATAGCCTTATTGCAGACTGTTCTTTCTAAATTCACTGTATGTAAAGTTTGTCAATCTGACATTTCTGTTTCAATTAAAAAACATGTAGGTCTTGCCAGTGAACTTACTTTTTCTTGTAACAAGCATGATGGTTATCATAATTTTATGAGCTCTGAATCAACTGTATTCAGTAATGATGATGATGGTAAGGAAACATCTCTGTATGATGTAAATTTGCATTTTGTGTACGGGTTGAGATCAATTGGGAAAGGACAGACAGGTGGTGATATTTTGTGTGGGATTCTGTATCTGCCTAAGCCACCAACAAAATTTTGTAAATATGTAAAGTGCAATCATTTTCATCTTCCACCAGCTTGCATGCAAGAAATGAAAAGTATATTAAGGATCTGGCCAATACAGAAATTTAAAAGAAATGCCTCCAAGGGGGAAATCAGAATCCCAATGAGTCAGTTCACAATGTTATATGGCCTCACCTACCTAAAACTATATTTGTAGGAATTCAAACGCTCCATTTCGGTGTTTATGAGGCTGTTGCTAGCTTTAATGAAGGCAATATTGTGAAGTGCAAGGTACTTAAACAGATAGGACTGAAGATTGGCCTAAGCTGCATCACTGTCATGAAGTGGATGGATGCCATTAGAATCCACCGAGGTGAGTGGGCAATGGAAGAAATAGAGAAGAAGGCAAAGGCAGATGAGAAGTAAGGTAAAGAGGAAGCTAGAGGACCTATATGAGCTACAAGAAGACCCTGATAACCCTTCTTATGTCACAAGATTACGTTAAATTACAGCTAAAACAATATTTAAACTTCAAATGCAATTTTTGAAATTTTGCTTTTTTTCATACATATGCACCTTTTTCTTAGAATCTATTAAACATTAAGTAGTAAAACTTATACTACATATTCCTCATTCATGGTTCCTGATTTTAACAGTGGGATTTCCTTATATACCTGATAGTTACAGAGAAAAAAATATATTAACGATTTTGTTAATTTTTTGCATTGTTTCATTTAAAAAACGTATAAATTTCATATTAATCATAAAATTTAAAAAATCTTGTGTTAAAATATTTATAATGACTGTCTCAATATACGATAAAAATTTCAGCTTTCTACACCCAGTACTTGAGAAAATGGGTCACAAAGTTAGCCAAATTCACATTGTTTAGATAGGGCGTTCCAAACTCCCTTGATATCAATCCTACAAATTTTAAAGTTGGAATCTTAATCAAACCTTTTTTTCTTTCTTATAGGTTACATAACTATAACCTAGTAAAAAAAAAATGTTTAACTGTAATGTATGGAAAATAAAACAAAATTTTCTTTTATTTTTCATGCATTATAGTTAAATATCTGATGTGCTCTGTTCAAATGACCTTTTTTACATCTCTGCAATAAATTATTGTTAAAAAACTTATTTACTTAATGCTAATTGAAAAAAAATTGGCAGAAAGTGTCTCATTATCTGCTTCCTTTTAAGTAGAAGGGAAATAAGGGAGTACCATAGGCCAAATTGATAGTCCAATCTTTTAAAAGCTGGTTACTATGTGATTGAAGTACCTTTGTTTGTATGGACAGGAATTGAAATTGCCATATGAGAAAAGTATAACTATTTTAAATTTGAAACAAGGAATATCTCAAGAACGGTCAACTCCATGAAAAAAATGTATATAACATAAATTGTGTGTTTTAATGAGCTCTACATTTTTTTTGTGGGGTATGTTTTTGCCTATCTCTTATGGTTAACCAGTTATGCAAAATCCATCCAGAATAAACATATCTTCAGAGGCTATTCCAGAAAATTGAAGATATACATTTGTCACATAAATATCTTAAATATAAGAGATTTAAATCAATATCGTTAAGAGTCATTTTTGAGAAAATCAAAATTTTCGAAAAAAGGGTAGTTGGGCGTTGGAGGGATTTTCTTGTAAATCTTTGTATCGCATCCTTAGAAGATACCAAACTTAAATACCAAAAAGTTTTGTTTTTGAGCTAAGCTGCCCACAGACACACAGACAGAGACGCACACAGACATTTTTCTAAAAATGCTTGTTGTTTTGGATTCAGGGGGTCGCAAAACATGTGTTTCTGGTGAAATCTTGGTATCAAAATTTTGGGTGCAATGCACACTTTGTACATAGTAGGTGTAGAGAAAGTAAAAATATATTCAACTGCAATGTATGGAAAATAAAACATTTTCATTATTTTTTTTTTCATACATTATAGCTAAATATATTTAAACAAATAGACATAATTCTGTTTGTTATATTTTTAATGTTGGCAGTGGCAGTTTATTTCACTTGTTTTTCAGTGCTCTAATATGGTGGAACTGCTTTGTTATTTTGCATGTCTCAACACATTTGAACCTGCAGTAGGCCTGTTGCTCAACAATTCACTTCATGCTAAATAGTAGTCTGCACTAAGCTCTTGGGTTAGAAAATGACAATTTCAACTGAGCTAATGTGAAGCAGATTTACATATGAAGTAGTGGTATATGAGAAGGCTGGTATAGTAGTTTTTTTAATACATAAAGACTGTGTGATTTGTTATTACAACATTTCAACGTAAACCATTGTCTGATACAGAACAAAGTTTAGGTAAAATGTCTTTTAGTATATACTGTTGTAATCCCTTTCAGAAAGATGTACATAAAACTATAAAAAAAATTTAAGGCCAATTCAAAACTGGACATCTGAAGTAAACACTTGTACTAAACCAGGCATGAAGATATGTGACAGCTATAGAAAACAGCAAAAGAAAAGGAAACAACTGGTGGAAAAGGTTGAAGATTGTGAGGAAGGAACTTCAACAGATAATGAGTTTAGTGATTATAATTTGTCTATTGAATATTTAAATAAATATGAAGATAAAGTTGTAGTCTATAGCACTAAGTGGGCATGACATTCTAGCGAGACCAGCATCAGCTCTTATCATTCATGGTGAATAGGATCCCCTACAGTCACTCAGTCTCTCTCTCTCTGCCTTCAACACTGCAACTGATAGCGATTGCCTATGAGCTCGTTGATGTACTAATGTACATATAAGTTGAAGATTGTGACTTATTTATGCACAATACAAAAATTTATGTTACTATAAAGGATTTATCTTGGCTATGAAAGTGGAACTATCAAAAAGAGAGTTTTCCAAAAAAATTTTGTTTTGTTTCCATTCCACACATGTCCAGTGTATTAAATGTAAAACAGTTTATAGAGAAACAGAATCAGTCTTAAATAAACAAGGAAAGAGAACTCTTGTGAAGGTAAAGTTTGATAAGGTAGGAGAAAGGATAGAACATTCTCCTCTTACACCTCTCAAAGAAACATGTATTTCCAAAACTACAGCAGCATAGGCTAATAAAATTCATATAGAGTAACAATTCTCATGATTGAGTGAGTTGTCTGAATGTTTGTAACTAACTTTTACAGTACTACTAAAGGTATTGTGAATCCTACATTTACCATTTTCATTGATGATACATGGTTAAAATCAATTAAAATTTAGTTGAGTCGATTTTGTAACACTACATCACTTACTTTTTTTTTTTTTTTTTTTTTTCGGAAAACATGTTTCAGAAGCCATGTGCTTCCATTGTCAATTCCTTTGGTCGACTACCGGCATTGCTTGCTGTGGTGGTTGTCTCTGTCGCTGGTGGTGGTTTGATAAACTTCTGGATGAGTAGATCGCCTGGCGGGATTTCAAAATTGAAAACCCGGTTCTTGTTTTTCCAAATATATATGTTTTCCCAAACTTTTAATTCTGTCTTCCTTGTGATGTTTTTGAGGATTTTTGGGCTTCTATTTATAGTGTGTTTCTCTTTCCAAAAATGCCAAGCTACTGCAGATTTTTCTTCTTGTTTGAGTTTAATATTTCTGTGGTGTTCTTTTGCCCTGGTTTTTATATTTCTTTTTGTTTGGCCGATGTAGATTTTTTCACAGTCATTACAGCTGAACTGATATATTCCTGGTTTGTTTTCTTGTGGGACATCATCTTTTAATTTAGAATTTAAAAGGTTTTTTATAGAGTAATTGTTTTTAGGGGCTAGAATGATGTCCATTTACCCTGAATGACACAGAGACTGCTCTGACATGTCTAGGTTTCATATATTTGGAATATGTCACATATGAATGAATAATGATCAATAAAATGGATGGTTCACAATAATACCTAAGTGTCAGAAATGGATCATCACCTTATTCTCACAGAATCCATCACAAAAGTATTCCTCCTCCTAATTATTACAAATTAAATTTTAAAAATCTTCATGAATTTTTGTATAATCTTAAAATCCTACAATATACAGTGTTAAAATTACTACTGGATCCTCGGAGAGAAAAAATCTGATGTGTTACATTCACATGTCTTTCTCTACATCTCTGTACCAAATTATTGTTAAAACACTTATTCTTCTATTTACTTCATGTTAGTCGAGATAAAATTAGCAGAAATTGTATTATTACTTGCTTCCTTGTAAGTAGAAAGGGAGTAAAAGAATATAATAGGCTAAAGCGAGTCAAATTTTTTAAAAGCTGGTTGCTATGCGATTAAAATTCTTTTGTCAGTATGGACTTAAATCGACAAATTCCAGTATCAGAAAAGTGAAGTATTTTAAATATTAAAAGAAGAAGAAAAAAAGTAAAAATCCTAACAAAACCTATGTGAGGAAAACTGAAGAATTGTAACTTAGCCAGCCTCTGTAGTGTGGTGGTAGCATGCCTGCCTCACATTCAGGAGGTCCAGAGTTCAAATCTCGGTTAGTCGAGACACAATGAATGTTGTTAATCTTAATATTAAAATTAATGTTATCCTAGAATAAGGTCTTTCCAGGGGTTTCCCTTATCCTGAGGGAAAAAAATCTTATATTGATAATTACATAAAAGGAAGAGTTTTAACTCCTTTCCACATAAATTTGCTATTTTTAATTAACTTATAGATTGATAAGATGGCCCTTAATAAAGATGCATTTGGTAGACAATATTAATAAACAGATTATCAATAGTGCTTTAATTAATGGTTTCAATACTCATTTTATAGGTATGCAAAAAATATAATGAAATGACATTTCAGAAAGCTGTTAAAATACATTTTTATGCCTAAACAAATAAAAACTTCACTCTTGAAATAAAGTAAGTTACTTTATTTCAGGAGTAAAGTTTGAGTGTAATCTATCTTTTTACTCCTATTTGATTAGTTACTTCACTGTGCATTCCCATTAATGTTTTAAATAAATAAAAGTAAATTTAAAGCACTTTCTTATCCCACACAAATAAAACATTCAGAAGAGCTTTTAAAAACTTAGCAGAGTACCGGTTCCTCAAAATAAAGTTGTTAGGATTTTCTAAAGAAAAAGATAACATTTCAAAAAATAAAAACAATTTTACACTTTTTAAATAAACTGTTTGAACTGTGGCTAAGTTTACAATGTAATTCGGAAATCATAGAAATATCAAATACAAACATCAATTTTGGTAATCGTGATATAAACTCAGAATTTAAATTATTAAAGCATAAATTGACCTACGGATTTAAGATTTAGGAGAAAGTACTTATTTTAAAGAAGAGAGAATGCATAATGAATGAGATAGCAATACTATAACATACAATCCATCGCCTGATGGTCGCAATTTTTATGACAGAATAAACAAGTCAATAAGGAAAAGTGAGCTGATGATGCGACCAAATGATTCTGAAACATGCTGTTGAAACATTAGTGAATAGTTGTCACAATATGTATGAATATTTATAACTTTAAAATTAATGAAGTTGATAACATAAACTTATAGCTTGTTAAACACCAGAGAGATCATTCACGCCTTCACACACAAACTTGCCTCCAAAATGCGTCTTGGTAATTTAAAATTTGATTGATATTACATTTTTTAATTAGTCTACAAAATTACTTATATCATGTAAAAAATAAGATTAAATGCACACACCTTCTTTATTTGAAACATATGGCAGAGCTCTGCTTAGCAATGGTATCACTTGTTCTGCCAAATGGACCCAGTCCTCATGCGCCTGCAGTTCTCCACAGCAAATTTCAGCTGGGTGACAGGTGATAGCTTTTCCTTGATTCAGAACTAGATCTTCCAATCTTGCTGCCTCACTTGGAGGTTCTATATTCACATGTGCTGAATCTGAACGTCGTCTCTGTAATCGTTTTTCTTCCGCTTCACATGGAGTTAGAGATGGATCTGCTAAACACTACAGAATAATGAAATCATTAACTTAATTGAAATTCTGCTAAAGGTATTCAGTATAAGGAATTAAATGATATATAAAACCCTGGGCATCAGGGCAGAGATAACAAAAGGCAAATAAGTTTGGCATAAACCATTAAGCCACACTATTGTTACAAGTGAAATTGCCATCGTAAAACAGGCTGTCCTAAATTGAAACGCCTTATTCTGTTTCACAATTTTACACACACAAAACTATGCTCTACTTTTTGAAACAGAATTTAATTTTAACTTTGAATAGTATAGCTTAAATGCCTAACTTGCTAACAAGGCTCAATACATATCTACAAAGCTGCATTAATAACAACTCAAAATTTTATCACAAGCATATAAATTCTATCTATTGAAAAAAAGAAATTTCAGTCTCTCTTCAGACTTTTCAATTTGTCTTTCACTTTTGGACTCAAAAATGAAAAATTGGTTAAATACTAAACTTGATACTTAGGTTCTGCATCTTCCAAGGATGCTCCCAGAGATTTTCAAGAAAATCCCAGTCCCAAATTAGCCTATATGTGAAGCATTCTTAGAGCATTTTGATTTTCTCAAAAAAAGATTTTGATTAAAAGGCGGTAGGATTTTAGATATTTTAATGGTAAATAAAATGTATATCTTGAATTTTTTGGGAATAGCCTCTGAAGTCGTCTTCATTCTAGATGACTTTTGCTAAAGTGGTAAACCATAACAGGTACACAAAATCTTACTACACAAAATATAATCTGAAATTATTTTATTACTCTAGGTTCATTTTATATACCAGAACTTAATGGGACATGTTTCGGAGACGTATGTCTCCATCTTCAACCTTGATTCTGTCAGGCTTCTCTCTGTGACTGATGGATGTCAATTTTTGGCTGGACATATTATACCATGACATCTTTTTCACATAGGATGTTTAATAAATTGTGTTTATATTTCTGAATGAATAACTTATCTCAGATGGAGAGCTCTACTGGTTTTATAAGGGTCCTTAACAGTTAAGTTTCTTTTTCGTTTGATGATTTGTGGACCAAAAATGCTCTGGTAACAGCTGATTTCTCTGCTTGTTTATATTTCACATTTCTTGTGTGTTCTTTAAACCTAGTGTCCATGTTTTTCTTTTTGTGCTTTCTTGCAATCTTCACAACCAATTTTGTAAAACAAGGAAGGTTCTTCCTTTGAAATTTTTTCCTTTGTGCTGGTCTTGAGATGCTTTTTAAGCAATGTCTGTTAACTGGGGTTAGGGTTATGATGAAGTCCTTGGAAATTTCTGGAAAGCCCATGGGTAAAAGGCAAGATCTCTCTCTCTCTGCTTAATGTGGTGATTTCCTTAATTTCTTAGTTCTTTTTTAATTTCTTTATTTTCCTGTCTACTATGTATTTGGAGAAGCCTTGTTATGTACTATTTCCAGGATATTGTTGTACCCTTTTATGTGCATGTAAAATAGACACAGAGTTTTATTTTTGGGCGCTCTTAAACTGCTGTGGTTTTCAGTAACCTGCTCTATACTGTGGATGAAAGACTGCTCAATTTTGCTCAGAGATGTTTTTATCAGGCTTGAGGTTTTTCATATGCTGTAAATCTACAACACAGGACAAACTGCTTTACTTCACTTCTGAAGGAACACATGCTATGGATTTTTACATCCGAAAGTGAGAGTGGATTTTATTGTAAATTTTGCTGATACATCCTTAAGTTCAGAAGAGTTGTTGTATAATTATTGCACTATGGCAAAAATATTGTTTGCATACCTGAATCAGAGTTTTAAACGTGTGGAAATGCTTCTGTTTTGTGGGTTTGCAATGAACCCATGAATAAATTTACCAGAAATGGGGAAAATGAGTTGCCCATTGCTAAACAATTTATGTCACAAACATATTTTTTTGTGGAGTTAACCATTTCAAATGTTACTGGTTAAATTTGCTGATACTTATACTTCTCTCATTGTTTTTTTGTTTTTACTTTTTCTATATATATTATGCATATAGTAAGTAGAGAAGGTATTGTATTCCATCCAACAGTACAATGTCGAGATTTCACTGGAAATATGTTTTAAAATACCCTGAATGAAAAAATAAAATATGAGCAAATAAATAAAATAAATAATGAAAAAAAAAATTAGAAAAAGGTCCCATTATGTGTCAATGTGTGTGTCTGTGGATAGTAATGAAAAGTCTGTTAAATACCAAACTTTAGTATCTCTTAAGGATGCGACAAACATTTTCAAGAAAATCCCCACACCCCAAACTACCCTTTACACAGAAAAATGTTTGAAAATTTTGATTTTCACAAAAATGGCTTTACTGATTTTGATATTAAAGATATTTATACGACGAATAAAATCTACATCTTGAATTTCCTGCAAAAAGCCTCTGAAGTCCTCTGCATTCTGAACGACTTTTGCAATAATTCACAACTGCAAAAGATAAACAAAACTTACTAGGCAAAAAAAATGTATATCTTGTAAAGACACAATTCATGTTCTTTACATTTTTATTATGGAGCTATTTCCGAGATATTCCTCATTATTGTTTTCAATTTTAAAATGCTTAAACTTTTCTCAAAATGGAAGTCATCCGTGTTTCTTTTGTTTTACTCCTGGCCAAGCATAGAAGCATATTTCAATGACAAATTGACAGTTTTAGCCTAGTGTATTCCCTTTATTCCCTTTTACTTATAAGAAGTGTTAGTTACATCTTTCACTTTGTTTTAGCAATAAGACCATTCTGCTTGTGCTTATATTGATCAGCTTGGAAAAGAAAGAAGAATCTTTTGTGAGAAAATTATTTATAGAACAGGTAAAGAAAGTCAAGTGAATGGATTACACCAGAATTTTTTTTTTTTTACTTTCTCTAACCAAAATGTACAATCCACATAGTGGATGGATAAAGTATTGTATACCACCATAAATTTGATGTCAAAATTTCACTGAAAATATTTGTTTTGAGGCTCCCCAAGTCTGAAAAAGGAGTTTTTACAAAAGGGTCCTTTGTGTGTGTGTGTGTGTGTGTGTGTGTGCGTGTGTGTGTGTGGACAGCATAGCTCAAAAACAAAAATTCTGTTAAATATGAAACAAGGTATTTAAGTTTAGTGTATCCCAAGGGTGCGACTAGAAAATTGTCAAGAAAATTCCCCAGCCCTAACTACCCTTTACATGGAAACATTTTAGAAAATGTTGATATTCTCAAAAAATGGTTTAAACAATTTAGATTAAAATATTGTATATTACAGACATTTACATAAATAATATGAATATCTTGAATTTTCCGGGAATAGCCTCTGAAGACCTCTTTATTCTGCATGAATTTTGCTGAATTTTGGATAACTGGTAAAACATAAGAGACAAAAACTTACTACACAAAAAATGTAGATCTTGTTAAACACACACAATTTATATAATATATACTTTTTACTTTCTCTATTCGTACTATGTACATAGTGTATAGAGAAGGTATTGCACTCCACCAAAAAATTTGATACCGAGATTTCACCATAAATATATGTTTTAGGGTCCCCTGTATCCAAAAAAAGCATTTTCACAAAAAGGTCCGCGCACATGTGTGTGTGTGTGTGTGTGTCTGCCTGCGTGCGTGTGTGTCCATGTGTCTGTGAACACGATGATTCAAAAACGAAAAGTCGGTAATATACCAAACTTGGTATTTAAGTTTAGTATCTTCCAGGGATGCGACATGAAGATTTTGAGAAAAAACCCCCCCACCCTCAACTACCCTTTACATGGAAAAAATTTCGAAAATTTTGATTTTCTTAAAAATGGCTCTAACGATTTTGATTTAAATATCATTATTAAAGATATTTACCTGTCAAACAAACCGTATATCTTGAATTTTCTGGGAATAGCCTCTGAAGACTACTTTATTCTGGTCGAATTTACGGAATTTTGCATAACTGCTAAATCGTAAGACTTAGATGAAAACTTACTACACAAGAAATGTAGAGCACGTTAAAACACACAATTTATGTTGTACACATTTTTTTCGTGGAGTTGATTGTTTTTGGTTTCAACTATGATAATTTAATTTTCTCATATTATAGGAATTGGTCAACTCCTGTCCATACAAACAAAAGGAACTTCAGTCACATAGCAACCAGCTTTTTATCACTTTAACCTATAGTATTTCCTTATTTCGCTTCTACTTACAAGGAAGCAAGTAATAAGACTTTCCGCTAATTTTTTCTAGATTACCATAAAGTAAATAGAGGCATAAGCTTTTTAACAATAATTTGTTGCAGAGATGTAGAGAAAGTTATGTGAATGGAACATATCAGATTTTTTTATAGAACTCACCCTTTCTGAGATATTACTTTTTATTGGTTTCAGCTTTAAAATACTTTTCTCAAATGGGACCATAAAAAGTGAGCTGAACCTCTATTGTTTCACATAACTAGAAACTTTTACAGGATTTGACTATCACTTTAGGCTAATGTATTCCCTTATTTCCCTTTTACTTAAAAGGAAGCAAGTAATAAGACCATTTATGCTAATATTTATCTCTATTATCATGATGTAGATAAAAGAATAATCTTTTGTAAGAATAGTGTGTATTTGGCACAGCTAGAGAAAATGATGTGAATGAAACACACAAATTTTTTAAAATTCTGATCATACAAGAATGAAATAGCAAAGCCATTAAATAGCAACCACTTGTAAACAATTTGGCTATCACTTTAGCTTGTCTTATTTCTCTTACATCTGTGGAAATATGTAACAAAACTACTCCTGCTGATGTTTATCTTGATTAGCATGAAAAAGAAAAAGAATAAACTTTTATAAGAAAAGACACAGTCAGTGAATAAAACACATCAGATGTTTTGCTTTCTAACAGCAAAAGGTTCGTTCCTTGTCCATTTTACCAC
Source organism: Hymenopus coronatus (assembly GCA_030762935.1). Classification (NCBI taxonomy): domain Eukaryota; kingdom Metazoa; phylum Arthropoda; class Insecta; order Mantodea; family Hymenopodidae; genus Hymenopus; species Hymenopus coronatus. The sequence goes on from CM060896.1 coordinate 16,516,095, forward strand.
TTTGTCATCACTAGGTCTCGGATATGACTGGGTTCAGTTAGCTTCTATTATACTGTTGCTTACATTGTTTACAAGCCAGTGAAGCAGAGAGAGGGAGTAGGCCCTTGCACTACCGAGTTTGAGCTGTGTGCGCTATAGGTACAGGTGGGCACAGAAACAAATATTTATTACACAGTCTGTGCTGTGATAGATAAAATAATGTTTCATTTATGATTTACATGCGTAGACTATTGCAATGGATGACAATATACTTTCTGAACGTATCAAAAGCAAAACTTCTATTACTTAGAATGGCATCTCAAATACGACACATAATTGAATATCCTGGACTTTTATCTAAAACTCTTCGGTTTCTGCTTCGCTATTTTAGCAGCAGAACATTTTTCTACTTTTTGAAAGTGTTGTGTCAAATTATCGATAAGTTTCAAGGACTCTGGCAGTGCCATCTGAACTTTCTTCATTTTCAAATGTGTTAATCACTTTAACAATCTGGTTGTAATGCTCAAAATAGTAGAGCAGCCATCAACCAAGAATCCCGCCTTGTCACAAAGGTTGATATGGCAAAGGAATTCCTGGTTCTAGTTCTTTAAATTTAGTGTTCTAGAAGAGCCCTTTAAAAAAAGATATATATTTTTTTCATTTGAAATAAAATGATCTACATCAGAAAATGCTTCCTAATCTGTTCTGCAACCCTGTGAAAACTGAACTAAACAAGTCAAATGTATCAGTCTGGAATAGCATTCCTTAATTTTAGAAGCAGCTTTGATCATGTAAGGGCTGCATCTGTCACAAATAATATGTTTTCAGTTTTTATACTGTCTGACCAAGAAAAGAGACATTGAGCCATCAAATAGCTTGTCAATGGAAGAATTGTTAACTTCGCTTTACACCTCCGATGTTAACAAGAGTTTTTTATCTGGACGTTCAGGAGATGATTTTCCTATGAACACATTAGCTATAGATCTTTCAGCAGCATCTGTGGATTCATCTATTGAAATCCCAATATCACAATCTCCCATAGAATGTCTAATGTTGTTCAGAGTGTCATCATAACAAGGAGACAAATAATATTTACATAAAGTAGACTCACATGGAACTTTCAAAGTTGTATATTTCTCTAGAAATGTTTAAAATGCAGGATTTTATAACTTATTAAATGGGATGTTTACGCTTACCATCATGTCACTTAAATTTCTGTAAAATTTGGTTTGGGTACATGAGTTCTTGATTTCTGATTTGGATAATATATGCTCTACCTCATCTCTTGGAGGCAACGTAATATTTTGTGAGTAATTTTTGGCAGGGGAGGGGAGGGTGACAGCACTGTGAAGCCCTGTGCACACTTACTATTTTTCAGCCTCAGGGCAATGAACCTGCAACTGTGTCCGAGGTCCGGTTATCACTGAAATCTTTTATGATTTATGGTGATGCTATCTATGGTAAATATGCATTCCACTTAAAAATTCAGTATGGAGATTTCATTGCAAAGACACATTTTGGTGTATCTTGAATCCAAGAAAAGCATTTTAGAAAATGATGCAGTATTGAAAGAGAACAGCATAACTTAAAAAACAAAAGCTTGGTTAAATACCAAACTTGGTATTGGTTGCATCTTACATGGATGCGACAACAATTTTTTCAAGAATATTCCATCCCAAATTATCCTTTAGAAGTTTGCTTGTGCTTGCACTTAGTTTGAAGAAGCAATCGACTCTTATCTCAGGGCGTTTTAATGGCCTTGTTGGGCTTTACAGATCCAGACTACTTGGCGATTTCTTAAATAATCAATCACAATTCTTCGTGGAATTGTAGCTTATTCACAATTATCTCATACGGAACTGCAATACTCGCTGCAATTATAAGCTTTGTTCAAACAAGAATATTCCTTCTCTCACGACTCTTACCTTCTTTTACAAGTACCAAATGGGAAAATCTGATTCCTTGGAATAATAAGCTTTCACTTTTTAATATAAATGAGCAGAAATTACTCAATGATCCTACTGCAAATATTTGTGCATATATAATTCTATGCACATACTTAATGTATGCATATTCTTGCTAATGACCTCTAGGTGGCCTTTTACATGCTTAGGAAAAAAAGCCTATTTTTCAATAATTGGCTTCAAAACCAAGAAAATCAACATGTAACTATGATACTTATTGTTGAATGAACAAAATCGCATAGAGAAAATCAAAAGGAATAATAAATATTGCACCCAGCAATTCCACTTTTTGAATGCAACAGAACAAAAACATTTGAACATCACATATTACAAAAATGACATGAAATTCACAAAATGTTGGCAGATTTTGTGGTTAGGATATAAATATTGTCTCACCCTCAAAATATTAGTTTCAAAAATTTGTGTGACAAATGAGACATATGTTGCACTTTATGTGAATACAAAGTACAGTGTGTGGAAACTAAGTAGGAAGAGAGAGTGAGTTTGAGATGAGAAGTGGGATAACCTATGGATAGAAATTTGGACATTAAAATGTTTTGGAAACTGTAGCAAAAAGTTTTAGATTAACTTGTCAACTACATAGAATGGTTAGAGAGATGTGGTAAAGAAATGCAACTAAAACAAAAGAAGAGTTTAGTGACAAGAGGTAATGAAGAAAGTAAGGAAACAGAGAAGAAAATATGTTCAATAGGAATAGCTAAATGTTTAACCGTAAATGTTTATATAGATGAAACAGGATCCTTATAAAGTAAGCAGGGCATTAGTTGTATAGGATGCAAAATACCAAGCACTTTAAAAACTATATGTAATTTTTAAATCAACATCTTGAGTAAATAGATTCATTTATTCATAATTCAAACAAAAAAAGTAACACACTTGAATTAAAGTCAGTCACTGATGTGATTTTGCTGCATCAATCTATTTTAATTTCTCTTCTCTGCTAAGAACTTTTGTTTCTTATTTTGTATCTTTATGGCAAACACATTTTTATGTTAGGAGAAAAAGAGAGAGAGGTGAAAAAATATATATCTCTCTGTCTCTGTGTGTGTGTATGTGTATGTGTGTGTGTGTGTGAGAGAGAGAGTGTGTGTGTATCTTTATAAGATAATTGATATGCAATTGTCAGTTTGAGTCATGTTTATTGTTAGAAAGAATGGCTAGGAGGAAACATTCCTACAGGTTAACAAAGGAAATCTCCACAAGAAGCTATGTTATAATTAAAACTAATTTGAACTACAGTTAGGAATTTTTACCGTTTAAAAGCCAAACACTTTCAAAACATCTAAAATTTTCTATGGATGCTTAATGACATATTGAAGGGGGATTAAAACTAAAAAAGAGATTGTATCAAAAAAAAGTATTTTCAGAAAAAGGTCCATGTGTGTGTGTGTGTGTGTGTTAAATACCAAACTTGGTATTTAAGTTTAGCATCTTCCAGGGATGCCACACATACATTTTGAGAAAAATCCCCCCACCCCCAACTACCCTTTACGTGGAACTTTTTTCGAAAATTGACAGTTCTGTGTTTGGAGTGGAACTTTCTCCTATGGGTACAATCAACAGCAGAAACTATTAGATTGAAATATCAGAATGTTTTCAATTTATTGATGCAAATATAAAGAAATGCATGCTTTTTCTTCCTCCTTTTATGTAAGAGGCTTTTTTAGTTTGTGGTTCCTATTTGGCCAACAGCGAGCAAACAGACCTACCAAATGCCGACAGGATACAAACTGTGTGCTACTTCCAGTTTTAATTCATGTTCTATTTTAAGTTTATAAATTTTAATGAGAAGTACATTACTGTACCACTGCTAGTTATAAGCAATAGCCACATGTGAGGTAGGTTGTAATGGCTGACACTAGATATGAGCTCTAGAAAGATAAAGTAAGCTTTTACAAGTAAACACTTACTATTAAAGGTTGGATTTCACATGCAAATGGATTGAATGCTTTGCTCAGCTCTTCACAGTAATCTGGAAAGTCGTAGTCCATATCCTGAAACTGAGAAGTGGCAATGTGTACTGCATTATTTAAAGTGTTTATATAAAAGTATATCCTAGATATCTAACAGAGATTGGGGATGAAAAATTAAAATTTGACTTTTTCTTGATATTACCAGGGGAAACTAAATAAGTGTTGAGACATGGGACAGAGGCCATCCTTAGGTAAAGCATTGTTGCTGATCACTGAAATGATAACAGGCAGATCAGTGTTTTTTTTAAAAATGTTTTATGTTTTAACTTGGAAAGCGTGAACATTCTTGCAACTGCAACGGAGACTCAGAGAGAGGATTTTCGTGTGATGATCCTGTACAATTTTGAATGTGGCTTAAACAGAGCTACTTTAGTGTTTCTATGTAGACTTGACTCCTTTGTATTTTTCTGTGTTCTGCAGGTTTTAAGAATTTAAGAGAGGACAGCTATCTCTTAAAGAAGAGACAAGTGACAAACCAACAACAGTAGTGGCTGAGAAAAACACTACCACTGTGGAAACAATGTTCAGGGAAAATCCAAAATTAACCTACAAGGACAATGAGCGCTTAGTTTACAGACTTTCAATTATCCTTCATTAGTTCCTTTGTGATTAAAAAAAAAATCAAGATGAACACACCATAATTTTTCTGAAGCACAGAAGCTCCAAGAGGGTGGAATGGTACCATGAAATGTTTAAAGATTTAACTGTGGAAAGCCTCACAGAGTTTCAGTATTATTATGGGTGACGGGGCATATATATAAGTTTGATCCAGAAACCAAATGCTAGCCGTCATTTGTCTTTCTGCTGATGACCAAGCATCCATTAAAGTCAAGAGGCCAAGGAATGAGGGAAAGGAAATGGATGCCTTTTTCTTCCCTACAAATAATTATGTGGCAACCAAAAATGAAGTGTTTGCTTTTCAAAAAATCCAAGAACAAGGTCCAAACATAGGACTAAGGGGCCCTTTATTGCACTATGACAATAGCTCATCCACCCTCTGGTTCCAACCTGGCACCATACAATAGGGATAGACTGGGGCGATTACAAAAATCTATAGCTGTGGTAGTTTTGCCCAAGGTAGGCAAATGCCAAGCGAGATATTCAAACTTTTGTGGAATGTGAAAATAAGCAGGAGGTTAGTGTACTGGACTGTCCAGCGCTGTGAAAGATCACCAAAGGAACCAAGACCATGCACTATGCACTCCAGAGTTTGTAAGAACAGTGGTGTCACACGTTCGAAGAAAGCCAGTATGATGACAGTGAGGCTCAGGAGTTGAATATTTTAATACTTCAATTTCAACTAATTGTCCATTGAGATTACATAAATCTATTAGACATTGTCAATTTGGTTCTATATACACAGAAATATAACAAACAAAAATACTGACAAATCAATTACACAGAATAGAAGTATAAGAACTACATCAGTTATTACCTAATTTTGCAATTGAATAGACTGCCTTGTTTACTAAATATTTACACAGTTCTTTTTTGGATTTATTTACATTGTTTATTGACTTTATTTCATTAAATTTATTTTACAACTGCTTAATACTTTGGACTCTGTGGAGTGACCTGGATCTCTGTGCCTACAAACAGCAGAGCTGAAGCACCAGAGGGTCTTTAAAAGCTTATTAGAGTGTTGTGCAGCAAAGAAGAATCCTTTTCATTAATGAAATAATTTTCAGTGTTGAGACTTTCAATGCCCAAAATGATCAAGGTATATGCCAGATTCTCTTGAGAAACTGTCGAAAAATCTCCAAGGGTTTACATGCATTATTATCCTGCATCTGTTATGGTGTGGTGGGGTTGACTACAAAGGAATCACAGTACTTCATTACTGCAAAAAAGAGGTCAAATTTTCGGCCAAAGTGCACCAGGAGACAGTGCTGAAGAAACAGTTAAGCATCTTAACATCCTCTTCCAGTGACAAAATTGGACCTTCCAGCAGATTTCAGCCAAAGGCCATAAGGTAGAGACAGCCCAAGAGTGGCTCAAGACCAGCTCCTGCCTTTATTTCGACCTCAGCTTAGGCTTTTGCAAGTCCAGACCTAAACCCCCTAGACTACAATATGTGATCCATGCTTCGAGAGATGGCTTGCAGGAAAAGTTTGAAGTGTTTTCTTGGAAGGCAGCAACAGATTTCCCAATTGAAAAGGGCAAACTCAATAAACGAGTGGCTACAATGGCACAAGAGCTGTGTGCATGCCAGAGATAGCCATTTTGAGTAACTAGGTGATTTTGGTTTTTCATATATTCATATAACCCAATATTATTAGGATATTAGAATATCTCAAACAATTTTATGTAAATTTATTGGAAACTTTGTGATAGTGTTTATGATAAGTTTAGGTATATTGTGAAGAACTAACTTTGAGGTCTGCAATTTTTTAGCACCAAAGAAGCAATTATAGCACATGAATTTATTTGCAGTGTCAGAGTGGCATGGATGTTTCCAGAAGTGATTCCAGAGTACAATGGAGTATTAGAGAGAATACTGTGAGAGATTAGGATAAACAAAATGCTTTTATGAGTTCATTATTTATTGTCTCAATCCTTATTTAGCGACAAGTCATATGGGTGAACTCAGAGCAAGTCACATATTTTTAGTCATTGCATTGCATTGTCCTTACCCAATCCCTAACATGTAATATCTCAGTTATCAATAAATTAACCTATCAATACCATTCCAGTAAGCATTCATTTGACATAATTTAAGACAGGAGTTCTCAAACTTTTTCAGCCTGCACTCTCTTTGCATGCACAAATGATTCCCCTCTCACTCAGCTTAATCAGTTATTGATGTGAAAAGTTGTATTGTGATCATGTGGATAATAAATCAAAACCAAAAGAATAATTCTATAATGCTTTTATTGTTATACAGATATTAAAAACTACCCTTACTTTTTTTGCGATAGAAGATTAATTTAATGAATTTGCAGGACTGCATTCTGCCATCACTACAGTTAAATTTCAAGCTATATTTTGGTTTTACTTCTTAAGAACACAATGGCACTGTATTTCCTTCACAACTTTGGATGTTTAGTTTCAATTGCAATAATGGGCACCTCAAATCAATTTCAAAATCCAGGCATGCTTAGTATTTTGATTTTATGTAAGTCAGCATAGAAACTCCAAACTCACATAGATATGTTGGTACAAACTGCAAGAAAAATCTTGCAGTTCTGTAGCAACCTGTGGATAAAAGGGAAAATAACCAAAAATCAACATGAGAATTCCATTTTGCTTGAGGATCTTTTTTGTTGTCTTGTGACTTCCTTGTGCCTACGTCTGGGCGCATGTTTTGCCATTGTCAAATGCACTATTATTCACTAAAGAGAACCTGCTCGGGCCCCATGTGTTTGCACATCCATTGCATTCCTGTGCAACATATTACAATGAAGGCCTAGGCTACATGAAGGCACTAGGTTTTTGCAACTATTTTTATGAAATCATTTTCATGACACTATTTGCACAAGATGGGTTTACACGCTGAAATAAACATATTTATGCAGTTATAGTTGTAAAAAATGGATGGTCAAGATATTGCAACAACAAAAATAGTGCCAGATATGTTAATATTGACCTTAAAAATGAGAGAGAGGGAAAGAAACAAATATGGACTAGACAGATTTGGAGAAAGTAATTTTTTCAGTGCTCTGCAACTTTCTTATAAGAAATTGTTGAAGAGTATTTAAAAGTTATTATTTGTGTATATGTCTTATGAAAATGAATTCATGTTTTAAGTTGTTAAATTAATTCAAGTGCAGCAGCAAGTTTTGCTTTATTTTTATTAATGTTTAATCATTAAAGACTCACAAGCATATCTCTACTGCATATAAATCCAGGCATATAATTACCGCACCACTTCCCCACTTCATTTTGTAAATTCTACATGTAACATCTACATTAAAAATCTAGAATGCTAGAATAAATTTGGTTTCACAGAAGCTGGAAGTAGCCGAAACTGGTTAATGTTGCAACTAAATTGTTGCCACTAATTATGTGCATGCACATTGAATTAAAAGATAATTGCATAACTTTGTTGTAAAACCTAGTGTTGTTGTGTAAGCTAGTCTTTAGGCAGAACAAACTCATAAAGCAGTATTATAAAAATGATTCTATTATTAACTTTACCAGATTCCATATATGAAATGCAGTATATAAAAAATAAATAGCCACTATGTGTTGATTAAACATTAACAGAAGAAAAAAGTGTTTGCTGCAAGCGAGGAGGAAATTGGAGTTCCTAACCACAGAAGTACCCTTGCCACAACGCTACAGAGGAGACACAGGGAAGGTAGCAGGTTTAGTAATACTGTACACAACTTACTGCAATGTTTGCATAATTGCAGACCATAAGCTAGAAACAAGGCATTGTGCCATATATAAATTAGAAAATTACATTCAAAGACTTCACTCATTTTTTTGTCCACAGTTGTGCATATGTTTTACAGTATTTATTCAAATACAAGACAAGTTTTTTCCCCTTTTTAAAAATGGAGCAAAACTCAGTTAAACACACCTGGTTTCTTTGAGAATAACAAAAACCTAATTTTAATCGAACTGATTGATCACTGAAACTTTTCCAGATTATTTATTACACAGCAACACATTGAGTACTGTTAACATAATGTTGAGATATACCTAACACTTTTTATTAGTGTGATGCAAATATTTTTCTGGGTTAGGCCACTGTTGTGCTGACCCCCTCAATTGTAAACACTAGCGCCAAGTTGTTGCATATGCAGTAGATTTTGTAAGTTTCAGTTACCGAAAAATTAGCTGTTAATAGACCTATAAACATTCTCCTTGAGGAGGGGGGTTCTCTCTGAGACTAAAATAAAATTCAGAATTTCTTTTCACATCATTGATTGCACCTTAATGTAATGGGAGCCAATTGTCAAGCAGAAAGAGAGGAGTTGAGCTGCACATTTCCCTCACATACATATACCAGCAAATTTCTCTTTTATCTGCCTATCTCTGCTGCCAACATGAATTTAAACAAATTCAAATTTGGTAAACTTTTCATGATGTATTAAGTATAAAATCGTACCATCACTGTTGTTACAGCTGAGCTGCCACCATTGCCACTGAGTACAAACATACTGGTACATTTACATTTTCCATTCTCTGTCCCTCTCCCACTAAACATTTGCATGCAAATTCAAATTAGGTAAAAGTTTTTACAGCATTGTGTTATAAATGGTTTGTATTTAAATAAAAAATTCTATCCATTATTGTCATTACAGCTATGCTGCTGTCACATTCTCCTAACTTGCATACTGACACATTTCTGTTCTCCTCTGTTCACAACATGAATTTCTGTGCAAATTTGATTTATTAATTTATGTAAAACTTTTTACAATTGTTGTTATATTATGTATATTGTTTAAATAGAAAATCTTATACATTATCATGGTTGCAGTTGCCTGACCTTACAGTTGCCACTATCACTTTCTCTGATCGCATGTACACACTGATACATTTTCAGTTCTCCTATCTACCATGTTTTCTATTCAAGTTAAGAAAGAAAGGACTTAATCAGCTTATATGCCCCTTAATTTGTTCAAAATATATGTGCAACACTTTGAATTTCATTTAAAAATTAAGTTATTATGTCTTCTTTTTATACTGATATGCTAAATTCCAAAACTAAGTTTTGAAAAAGAGGGTTGTCTTAAATTTAAGGTCATCTGGAATCAGATAAATAAGTATTTGAATACCCATAAAACATATTTGAACTTATTAATTACCCTGTTGCCATCATCAGGGAACTGCAGAGAAGTTGCTCTGGCAGTGGTATTTATGGGGAAGGCTGAAGGACCGCCTCGCGCACTGTCATTGGCCAATAGGGGTTGAGAAGGATGCGGCTAGCAGTTATGTATTTATATATAAAATTTTTATCCAAGTACAAGACAATGTTTTCTAAATACCATGCAGGAAAATATAAGTTTCAAACTTTGGGGGTTTGGCGGTGGCAAAGCATGGAGAAATGGTAAAGATTACCAGCTCATGATATATAGAGCAAATTTTGTTTCATTTGTGCTATGAAGTTAGCTGTTAGCATTTCCATTCTGTCCCTTGTCTCACACTATCTCCCAATCAACACATGAATTTCCAGGCAAATTTGAATTAGGTAAAACTTTTTACAATAATATATTAGGTAGTTGTTTAAATAGAAAGTCTTATATCATCACTGCAGCTGTACTGCTGCTCCCATCACCTCTCACAGCACACACTGTGGTACATTTCCGTCATCTCACCCTCTGTGTCAACTTCTGCGCAAATTCAAATTATGTAATTAAAATAAAAAAAGAAAAGTTGCATCAACTTAGGTGTCCCTTAGTATGTTCAAAGTATATGTGTAACACTTTAAATTCCTTTTTAAATTGATGTTATGCTAAATTCCAGAATTAAGGGGGTCATATTGAACTTGAGGTTGTCTTGTATTTGGATAAATATGGTTACTATCTCCCTTAATTTCAAAAATTGCCATATTTTAGATTTCTGTTTTACTACCTTGATATTGTTTCCCTTATTAATCTTCAAACACTCCTGTATTTTTCATAATCTTAATCTGTTGTCAATTTTTCAGTCTTTGTGTTTATAACTGCAAATTCAATTTCATACTAACATCCATTTCTGTTCTGGTTTACAAATTTACAATACCAAACATGTGTCTATAACATTTGAATGCTTTAACTTTTGATCAAATACCTTCTCTTTGGGGCAGACACAATCAATATATATCTATTCAAACCACTGCAACAATTTTCTTCATACGCTTCCAGGCAAGGTAATTTTGTACATCTCCTGTTTTCATTATGTCTATCCATTCTGAAAGATTATGTATTACATAAATGTGAATTCCATATAGCCCATGGGGTAAAATGATTGTAAGCAACAATGCTCAAATGGACACTGATGAGAGAGGAGTTAAGACTTTGAGCTTGAACCTCTTTTTCAGTACTACTGGTAAAGACTTGAATACTGCAGGTAGTTAACTTGTTTTTCACATTGTAAAAACACCATGAATTAACAAGAAGCATGGATCCACAAATATGTCAAGAAACATTTTTATGACTCAAAATTATATTATGTAGTGAAACAATTGTGAAAAATGTTTTGGCCCCAAGAAGTGTGTAGGACTTTATTGATGTTTAAAAATTCCTTCAAAAACTGGAAATTTTTTCAATCATAACTGTTGCCTCCAATCACACAATACAAAGATGTTCCTTCCAATTATGAGATATTTTGACCTTGTAAGGCCAATTACATAAAACTCTAGATATTTAACATATCTGTTTCTGAAAGAGTTTTAGTTTCTTTGTTAATCTTCTACAATTTAGTTTGGAACTTGAAAGCATGTAAAACCTATGTTTTTCATTACTTAATTACAATAGCGACTGCAATAACACTTGCAGCCATGAAATTTTGATTTACCAGGCATGCCAATACATATTTATCAGAATAGCCAAGTACTGCTATCATTTGGTATTTCATGTAGGGTTCATTAAGTACAGTTGTTCATACAACTCAACTTCAAATTGAGCTGACAAAGAATCGTTAAAAATGACACTGTCCTAAGTGGCTCCTGGTCAGCAGGCAACAATATCACATACTTCCAAATCTATGCTGCACACCACTTGAACTTCCTTTCCTGTTCCTAAGGAGATGTGCATTTTCTCCACCTGGGGACTGTATGCTCACTCGAGAACAGTTCACACAAACAAGGACACAGGAAAATCTACCATGCTGAAAAATAAGGCTTTCAGGTTTGTTATTTCTCTTGGATATTCTGACATCTTTAGTTCTGCTTTAGAAGTGTGACGAAATGTGTAACTTTTTAGATTATTCTGCAGACAGTAGGTTTATGCACATTGCAGCTAGCATACATTACTATCTGGAAGCTGCCATACACACAAAACCTTATACAGCTTATTTGACCCTGAAATGGCCACATTTCTTTATACTGATGGTTCTAAATTGTGTCCTACTTCAAATAAGGTAAATCTTAAAATAAGAACTAAAGCTTTCCTGGCGACGAGAAGATTTTGAATTAAGGTAAATCTTTTCTAAATTCAATTTTGTAGTACATTTCAGATCAGTACTTTGAGCATGAAATACATGCTGTATTGGCCTAACTGCACCTTAATCATCAGAGGATGAGGACGTCAAGGACAATGATAAAGTATCCATATTATAAATTTAATAAAAAAAATATTGTGATATTGTGAATAAATATCATGGCTCACATTTCACATAAAATACTGAAAAATTGGTTTAAATATACTAACCTATAGATTAATTGTCAATGCAATGCAAAATTTCATGAGTGCCTTCCAAATATTAACCAAATCCAGGTAAATTACAAAAGTAATTTACTTTTGTATTTACAGACATCTGTCATCATAATAGTTCAATCTGAGACACATCCAGCATTTTGGTGCGGACAGGTTATCCAGAGATTTATCAGATTGATAACTGATATCCTACCTTTCTGAAACAGATATCTGCTTGATAGCATATAGGAAAGATATCTGATGTTTCAGAAACTGATATGCCATCAAAACAACAATGTATACTTCAAGCTGCCAAATCACTTGTAATGCAATATTTGTGTAGGCTAGTTCAACAGAGGCTAAAGGACTTTATTTTTGTATTCCCACTAAAAAGAATTAAATAGTAAAACTCCATCTCTTGGAAGCAATTTAAAGTTAGTTAGTTAGTTTTTTTTTTTTTTTTTTTTTTTTTTTTTTTTTTTACTGAAGAACATATCCAAGAATTATGATTTGTCTGATGAAAATCTAATTCATTGTCTTGTACCTCTAAATTTGGAACTTACTTTCAGACATTTGCAAGTCATATTCAATAGTTTCATATTGATATTGTACATGAAGAAAGTCTGTAGGAAGAGTTCTGTAGTGCACTGAGTGTTGTGAATACAGTTAAAGAGTACCAAACAAAAGTGGGTAAATAAATTTACAGAATTACATAACAATAAAAACTACCAAATCCTGGCAAAATTTTAGGCTTTGTGTAAAGTATTTCTGGCTCAAATGATCACACAGAGATGAACAATAAATGGGTAAATTAAAGTAGCCTACAATTAGTTAAATCATATTATTTATAAATCATAAATCACTACCATATTCAGTAGTGATAAATTTTGATTAGGATTGCAAAGAGTTCTTGCAATATGCACAGCATAAGAAAAAAACCGCTGTAACATCTGTTGTTAAATGAAAGTTAGTTTAATCTAATAGACAGTCTAATTTTAAGTGGATGCAGTATAGTCGTACAAAAAATTAGTATGAATATTCAAATTATATTAAAAGGTATAGTATGCTGTAATTTAAATTGATATATTTACATTTTGAATATCACCATCCGTTCATTTATGTAGGATTTGTCTCTCAAAAATTCCATCAAAAGGTGCCATGCCTTAATCTCCCTTATTTTCATGTTCAGAAGCTGGTCACCCTACAGGGTATATATAAAAGAACTTGAGGTTCTTAAGTTTTGAAGTTAAATATTTTACTGAAATAAAAAATTAAGGATGTTCAATGCATGTTTGAAAGGCAATATTTCAAGTTTTTGCAATTTCAATATAGGCTCAATACGATGATTCACTTGCTTTCTGTGATTGTTGAACATTCCAGATATTTTTTACAGATTTATAAAACAGTATTATAGTATAACAGCAACTGACTGCTTTGAAAGGTAAATAGTCTCAATCACATTGCAGAGAAAAAAATAAGGTTTTCTTTAACTTTATTACTTCTTTCTATAAATTGTAAGTAACTTCATTAGCACTATGTCTTACTGTGTTATTTGTGAACTGTACAGCAAAACTATGCTTATACATTTTCCAGGGGTCTTAGGAGGAGGACCATAAAAAAAAAGTATAAGTGTGAAAAATGCATAAGTGAAATGAAATGGCCTTTTATTTATGGACGCTCTTAACTGCTGTGGTTCTCATTCTATACTGGGCATGAAAGGCTGTTTAATTTTGCTCAGAGGCTATTAGGCTTGAGGTTCTTTTACATGCCATAAAACTATGACACGGGACCAACGGCTTTACTTCCCTTCTGAAGGTAGTCATGCTAAGGATTTTTACGCCCAAAAAAATCCATCGTCCTCTGCTGGGTTTGAACCCATGGCCTTGGGTATATAAAGTTAGAATGCATAAGTGAAAGCGTACTTTAGGTAAGGAAAAAGAGATGAGTGGAGGTGAAATAAAATTATACAAACTTGTATTAGATAATAATACTGTAATGCCATATATAAGAAATTCAACAAATTCTGGATTTTGTGTGACAATTATGGTAACAGCATGTAGCACTAAATATACTATCAACTTCAGAATGGTGTCTTTGCTGAATGCCAGCCACCATTTAACATTGCTATCATCAAACAATTGCTTATTCTCTATATAGGGAAATAAAAGTGCAATGTTCATCAACATGGTTATGACATGCATAAAAATGCAGATTGTGTAAAAAAAAACACAGAAATGAATGCCATAAAACAAAACATGTGCATCAAACAAATAATATTTAAAAGGAAACATATCTTGCTGCATCAGAACATTACAAGGATCATGATAAGAAGCAATCTTCTAAAACCACTCTCTACGAACCTTGTACTTCTATATTTATTTATATTTTTCTGTTAACACTATGTACTTACACTAATTTTGAGAGTCGTTTTGAGAGCCATTGTTTTCATTTCCAATCTGGGAATTGTGATAACTGTGCCATATATTCCTCTGAGATATGAAACATTGGAAAGCATTTATGGCATCATTTAAATCCATGAAAATATTTAGTGAATACGATTTATAGCCTGGCGGTTGGAAGAGTAACATGAAGTGAGCAAATAAATCCGACTGTCTGTTATACTGCTGCAAAAACTGCACAAAATGTGAAATAAATAGCAATTAGCATTTTCTTTGCTTTCTTTGGCTGAAGCAATATGCTCATTGGTGCAGTGTGAAAAACCATTGTATTTGTTATGGGAAATCAATGTCCGTTGACTTCTGATGTGGTTAAACCCTAGCAAGGGTAGATACATGAATAACACAGCTTTGAGTTGCCCTCAGTCTGCCCTCATCATTGTCACGTAATGTTGGCTTCTGAGAATCAAAGGTGAACCATCTCGTGCAACCAATTTCCTGGTATTAAGTAGTATAGTCTGTTTCAAAGTTTTTAGTAACAAGATTTTTAATGACCAAGGCAGAGAAAATGTAGGGTGCATCTCACATATGCAATGATCATAAATTCTATGCAAGATTTTGATTATATAAACAGTCAGCAATGATGGTATTAGAAATCATTGATGCAATTTAACATAAAATCGACTTCTAAGCAAAACTTAATTTTAAATCTATTCTTCAAACTTTTATTGAATATTTTGTTGTACTCACACTTTTGTATGTATAATGCTTTATATTTCAGTAACACAATGGTCTCGTAAGAAACAATGCTTTTTTGACATTTTTTCAGTATCTCAAAGTCTAAGTATGTAGAGCTATCAAAATTATCTCACAGCATTCTAATGTACTCTTAGAGTCGCAATTGTTTCCCTCATTTTAGTGATCAACTCCCCATTTTAAGTGTATATTGATGAAGAACCTACAAAGGAATTTTCAGGAGCCACACTATCATAAATGATAGGAATTCATATGCAATCCATGTGCAAGAGTTATCAAAATTTACAGTTCTGTGGCATTTTTCAGCTCACATTCAGTGAAGACAAACGTGATTATGCGATTATGAAACTCGCTGTGTAAACCATAACATAAGTTGAGCTTTAGTGGCATTCAGTCGTTTATTAAAAGCTTTGGCTTATGCTTAAACTGTGAAACCGGCTCTAAAAATATAAATGGTGTTTTGCTACTCTAAAGACTTCCTATTTGATCATAAAAGTGCAAAAAATGCATAGGCGAAAAAGGTTTAAATAAAATAAAATTTGGTTAATTCAGCTTTCCTCTCTGAGACTGAATGCAATTAATGAACATATTTGGCTATAAGAAGGGAGCGTTTATAAGAAACTTCAATGGCCTTTTTTGTTCTCAAAATGAAAACATCAGTTGAACTAAATTTCACTTATATTAATTTGTTGAGTTGGTTTTTTAACACTATGTCACTTACATTCTTATTATGAGTTGGACCAGTGAGGTTGAAAATGGAAGTATAGGCTTCCGAAACTAGTCCCTCATAATAAGAATGTAAGTGACATAGTGTTAAAAAACCAACTCAAATTAATATAACATATAATTTGACCGTCACTGTTACTAAATTCCTCCAAACATCAATCAAATAAATTTCACTTATTTAAGCAGATTTTTCTTTCCATTATTTAACTTTAGTATAAAGCCATGGTGATTGGAGCTGAAATGGCATTCTAAATGTTCTGGTCGCATTGCATTCTTACTCAGAATATTGTGATAGATGGCAATTGTTTCACTTAATGTATCTAAATATGAATTTTAAATATAGTCATCACTATACCAACAGTGCTATAATACTTTAGCCATGTTTAGCATTATTAAAAATAATAATCCCTCGCTCAAACAAGTATGAATTGTCTGTTCTGTGCAGTACAGCTGCCAAACAATAGTAAAAAAGAAGTTCTGCCTAAATATAGAGATTCAGGGGATCTAGGAAAATCTAGAGCAACTATTTAGGTATACAGTACATAAGAAGCATGTTTGCATGCAGTTCAATGTAGCAGTGCTGGAGAGAATTACTTGTAAAACCTTCTGAATCCTACACAAAGGGTTTGTGCTTTTCATAATTCATGTATATTTTTTACTGCTCACCCACACCTACCCTAAAATTCTCCAAGGTTACAAGGGAGCATGGCCCACAGTTTGAGAACCCCTATTTTATCACATTGTAATTCTTTTGGTTATTTCTAGCAAAACATAGACAAAAAATACTAACCTATAATTAAAACATTAATGGGAATGCACAGTGAAGTAACTAATCAATTAATAGTAAAAACATAAAATTACATCTTGAAATAAAGTAACTTTCTTCAGACATGTTTCAGTGGCTGTTGCTACCATTTTCAAAGTGGTGGAAACAGCCACTGAAAATGTCCAAAGAGAGTTACTTTATTTCAAGAGTAAAGTTTAAGTGTAATCTGTGTGTTTACTTTTAATTAACCTATAAGTTTTGTGTTTTTAGTATTTAGCCCTGAAGGTTTGAAATTATATTTTACCAAGCTTTTTATAGTGTGGTAAAATTTTCATTATATTATTCTGTTCATCATGTATGTGTTTTTATTTCCTCTACTATAAACATTATGCAGAGGAAATGATGTATTCCAACAAAAATTTGATATCAAGATTTCACCAGAAATACAAATTGATCTCCTTAAATAAATAAAAAAAACAACATTTTTTAGAAAAGGTATCTGTATGTGTGTTCCTGAAAAGCATTACTCAAAAACAAAAGGTCAGATAAATTCCAAACTTGGTATTACTTTGATTAAGATAATATACATTAAAGATATTTGTATGAAAAATAATATTCATCTTGAATTTTTTGGGAATAGCAAAGTCCTCTTCATTTGGATGGAATTTTAAGGGTAAAAAAAAATAGATGAAAATGCTGATCACTTTTAAAAAACACAATTTTAAATAATTTTTTGTGGCAAAAGCCATTTGCAACATAACCATTATTAATGGTTTACATTGCTCAATTCTTTGTTATGCTTTTAAAGTTATTTCAATGTTAGCTGTTTCTTGCAATTGCATGGAAAGTGCACAGAATTTCAAGGCCAATATATAGCATCCAGTTCTTAAACATTTGAATATTGCTATTACCTTTGTATTTATAATTAAATATGTATCGCAGTAGTATGTATTGTAGAAGTATTATTGCAGTTATTTCGGCAAAGTAGGTACAAACACAAGCTTTTGTAAGAGTAGCTTGTATCCCCAATAATAAATGATAGAGGGCAGAGAAAGTAATATGAATGTGAACATATGATTTTTTTCTGTAAAGATCACAGAATTTTTCTTAATCAAGTGATGACAAAATCAAGTATTACCTACCTGAGAATCTGTTTCATCCACTATTTCTTCATCACTGAGAATGGGTTCAAATTGTTCCACATCCATGCTGGGCTCATCAGGAGGAATGGGTGAACCAACTGGTGTGGCCACACTGCTGATAACAGCTGCAGGAATTGGAGGGGGAGGAGTGGAAGTTGCTGCTTGGTTCAATGTAGTTGGACTTGGTACAGCAGAAATCTTTGCTGGAGATGAAATTGCGGGCAATGAATTGGATAAAACGGGTGGGGTAGAAGGTAAAACTTTGCGATCCATTGCTCCAGAAGACCCAGCCGATGGAGATCCAACATCCTCAGTGGTCATTTCCAGCTTTAATGGCAATTCAGTTGCGGCTGCTGTCTCCTCTCCAATTTCCATTGGTTCCCCGACACCTTTCTCTGCTGCCACAGATTCTGAAGTCTCGGCCTTTGCTAGTGCTTCCAAGTCAGCTTCAGTCTCTGGGATCTCGCCCTCCGATATCGACTCCACATCTCCCGGAGACAAAGACTCAAACTTCTGCTGAGCTCCGGACGAAGGCGTCGGCGAACTCACTTCTGCAATGGGACCAGCGTAACCTCTTTGGCCTAACTACACAATCCTAGCTCTAATTTAATAATCCTAATCCCTAGACTGCATTTACACTTCTTCATCAAGCCATATCTAAAGAAACCCAAAAACCACTGGTAGTTAAAGCTATTCTCACTTTATACACTAGTGATGTATTAAGTATGAACCACTTGGTGAGCAGCAGAAGATAGAAAAATTTTAATGCAGCAGTTATCACAAATAAAACCTGATGCACCTTAAAAATGATGCATTCACTAAACCTTCATGCTTTTCCGCTTTTTCTTAACCATTATAGATGTCCACAATAAATATAACCCGCAAATTCAGCACATTGCCACACCACAAAAGAAGCTTTAAATTACTGTTATGTAAACTCGCTAAATATATAAATAAATAAAAAATTTAAACAAAAAATGTAAAAATAAACTTAAATGACAATTCACTACAGCACGAATTGAACTGGCACTTCACTGACCACAAACTGTAGTTCACCACACAAATAAGCTCAACTGATACAATTTCTTGCAGGAAAAAAAAGCACTGAACTTGGGGTTCAGTTCACCGAACAGTAACACCATAACTTATTTCTGCTGCACTGTCGGAATCTGCTGATATCACTTTAAAAACACAAGACCAAAACATGCCCTGCATTCACGTGAATATAAGCTAAGTTTTTCCAAATACTCTTATGAACTTACAGTAAAAAATAATTATTTGATTCAGAACACACACAAATATGCATAGTGACTAATTTATAGAAGTCTGAGTTTGTATTGAATTTGGCAGATTAAGCTTGCATATTCTGGAAAGAGCTAACTTATATTCAGCATAATATAGCACATACTAATTCAAAACCTCATTCCCTTTTTGGAATTTAGCTTTAAACTTGTAGAAAAATCGTAGCAATAAGAAAACACTTAACCTAAAAATTCATGAGTCTGAAAATTAAGCTATAAATGATTTAAAATTAAAAGACTATATTTTTTGCAAAAGTTAGCAGGTGTTTCCTTATCTCATATTGCATTTTTTGGAATCACTGCTAAAAACAGAACCATACATTATATGGTGGTAAAAATACTGTCTAACTTGTATTTATACCAGGAGTTTCCAAAACGAATATAAGAACCCATAATGAAATCATTTAAACAATCCAGTTTCTACTGTTGAAATGATAACATTAAAGAGGTAAAAATAAAACTCCTGGAAAATTGTTGCAGATTTGGCAGGAATGAAAAACTTAATTTAAAAAGAAAATTAGTAAAAACCAAAATATCTTAAAATTGAAGAAATAGATAGCAGATATGGACCTAAAAGCAGTCCACTGAGTAAGAAAATCTGCTTGCTATTTTCATAAAATAAAACACTGAGCTAAGCACAGGTTGTATAGTAGTAGAAGAGATTTTCCTTTCCAGCATAGGACTAGTAAACTAAGCTAAAGATTCAAAGACAGATACCTGAACAATGAGGCAAACCCTAACTGCCTCTTTCTATATGTCTGTTTCTGTAAGTCTTAATCCAGGCATGTAGTTGGTCGTCGGGCACATGAAGCCACCGAGACATGAGTCTCCTGCCCGCAACTCGAGGCCACGTAGCAATAAGACACAATATTAGGCCTCTGTCTGTGTCAAAAACACCGACGACCAAGTCAACAACAAAGAATGTACCTTTCTTCACTTCCCCAGCCTCACTTCTGCTGGGTGATGCTGTTGTAGGCCATCTTGGTGCCATCTGCTGATGTGGAAGTTTGTCTTCTGGAGTGATGGGTCCACCAGAGGGCTGAGGAGGAGGTGTATGTGGCCTCTTTGGAGATCGCAGGGCGATGCCTGGTGCAGGTGAAGGCTGCGAGGGAGGAGAGCGAGGCGGTTTCCTTGCCGGCAGAGATTCTTCCCATTCCTGACTGGCACCCATTTCCCACTGCCGATCTGGAGGCTGATGAAGCATTGATCCCTGCGGCCCAGGTGGCGGGCCCTGGCTGCGTTCCCAAGAACCATCACGTGGTTTGCGTTCACCTCGGGAATGTGGTCTGTTCACCAACTCATGGTGATGTGAAGGTCCCGGAGGGGGATGAGGGTGCATGTGTGAAGGAAGTCTGTGCAGATTTGCTGGACCTGAGCCTTCGTGGTGATGGTGAGGATGATGGTGGGAAGGTGGTCCCACATGTTCTGGAGGTAGTGGCAACAATGGAGGTCCCTTAATGGGTGTGGGATGTTCTCCACTTCTCTCGCCCCAGGGAAGCCGCTCAACTGATAGTGAGGTTCGTTCTCTGCGTGACCCACCCCAGTTTCCACCACTACCCCCACCACCACTTCCACTTCGCTCCCAATCCCTCTCTCGAGACACTTCCCTATATTCACGAGCACTGCTACTACTTCTTTCTCGGTCACGGTCTCTTTCTCGATCGTGTTTCCTATCGTCCCTTTGAGACCTATCCTCCCAGTCCCTGTCACTGTCCCGATCCCTTTCTCTGTCCCTAAAGTCTCGTTCTCGATCACGATCCCTTTCTCTACTCCTGTCTCTGTCCCTATCTCTATCACGATCCCTTTCGCGATGCCTTTCCCGATCTCGGTCCCTTTCCCTATCACGTTCTCTGTCACGCTCTCGCTCTTTTGTTCGATCTCGTTCCCAAGGCAGTTTCTCCTCAACACCTCCACTACTCTCCCATGGCAAAGGTTTCCCTTCATATGGTGGTAATGGCCTTGGATCTTTAGGAGTTTCATATGTTTCTCCTGGGCCATGCAGTACCGGCTGAAAAAAAGAAAACACGTGTTATAAATCCAAATAACAGTAGTTTCTTATTAATATTTTCACTTGCATTTCTTTACATTTACCATACAGTATTTTAATGATGTACTGGGCCGCTTTTATGTAATTAGAATTATGTGAAACATAACCATTTGTTTTGAGTTTTCTAAACTTTGTAGTTTTATCTTTCTCTATAAGAGCTTAGCCTATCAATTCAAGATAAATCTGCTGGGTGCTATATACCTCTGTCTACTTAATGTTGTTCTTGGAGCTTTATTTATTAGAAAGTACCATATTGCCCTGTGTATAAAACATTGTTTTAATCTTAAAACGTCTTTTAAAATCTATAGTAGTCTTACATGTACAGTCTAATATTTAAAGCAACTCATTTTTGTGAGGACTATACTGACTTGAGCAATGATACACTAGAGCTGTACTTGATATACTAGAGCATTCCATCCAAGATGCTCAGATTACTGGATTATTTTACCTTTATCTGCAATATTGTATTGCTATTTTATTTTTTTTAATACAGCATCCTATTTATGTTAGTTACATGTCATACTCTATACAGTGAATACTGAGTATGAAGTGCCTTTGAAAATCATAAGATTTATGCTTTATTCTGTAAACTATTTGTAAATTTGAAAATTAGTGAACACAAAAATTTGTTAGAGTCAATGACTTTTAATTCAGAGATTTACCAACTATAAGATAAATTACATTATTATAAACCGTTAACTACCTTTAATTCACTACTGACACACTATTTCAGTTCTTGTACAAATATATACACACACACACACATATATACAAAATATATCACCATATCACAAAATCAAAATCTTTCTTTTCCATTTTTTTCCTTCCTTTCTTTTCAACAAATCTGTTCAACAAATTCAAGCTCACTAATATATAGCAGTACCTACTGCGGTTATTGTACACACACATACAAAATCAGACGATTCCATTTTACTTACAGGTCTTGATTTTGGTTTGTTTTGTCTCTTACAGCAGATTCTCAGCAAGCTCTTCAAGCTCATTAAGGTGATTGAGAAAGTTCTCAGTGCTTTTTCAGTCTTCTCAACATATGGCATCAACAGAAGACATATTTTCAGCTTAACTTTTAACTTCAAATTCATTGAAGGGCTGTTACAGTTAGGTTCCACTATTTCTGTCTTGTCTCTGCCTTGCCTCCAGAGATGCAATCTTCAAAAGTAAGGGATACCAGTTCCAGCTCTTTTACAAGTTCTCCCAACTTGTAAGAGTTCGGAGATGTTATTGTGGGCTGTATCTGGCTGAAGATTAAATTTGCCAGCTTTTTCCCAACCAAACACTACTGCTGTTTCTTTAACATTCCACCAAGCCCCTGCATACCTTGCAGAATGACTGTGGGCATATATAAGTCAAGTGGATTGGCACACATTATTCCAAGCTTTTACAGAAGTGCACTTTGATATTCTGGATTAGTCCCTTGTCCAGTGGGAGTAGCATTCATGTGCAATTTGCAACTATAAACTCCAGTCTGATATTTTCTTACTGGCAGTCCATTTTATGGGCTGAAAAGTTGTCTATGATGAGCAGAATTTTCTTCATATCTCTGCCCATTTTTCTATCCACCTCAATGAACCAG
Organism: Hymenopus coronatus; assembly: GCA_030762935.1. Lineage (NCBI taxonomy): Eukaryota > Metazoa > Arthropoda > Insecta > Mantodea > Hymenopodidae > Hymenopus > Hymenopus coronatus. The sequence goes on from CM060896.1 coordinate 16,539,042, forward strand.
TCAAATAGATGTTTTGTCATCCATGCTTTGTTGCTGGCCATATATTTTACAGGTAGAGGAAAAACACCTTGGTTTAGCAAAGTGCCCTATTATGAATGTTTTTAGTTTCCTGGTATCAGTGGTATTGCACCAGAATAATGCTGTAAGTCTCTGCTTGGATTGTTTGCCACCACCCAGTAAGCTATTGCTTTATTTGCCAGCATTTGATAAAATAGTGCTGTTTTTGAAAACATCTTCTGGGTTGTAATTTGCAACAATATCTTTCAAATGCGTTTCTTCCCATTCCTGAGCAGCTTCTATGTTGACATCTTTTGCTTCTCCACTGGCAGTCTTCCAGGAAATGCTGTCTCTCTCTTGTAAATGCTCCAACCAGCACTCGCTTTGAACTCCGCAACATCTAATAATGTTGCAAATGCCTTTGCTTTTGCTTGGAGCTTTGGCTCTAACAAGCCAGGTGTTGACCATCTGTCCACAGCTTCTTCCACTTTATGAAAATTACCAACTCTAATCTTCTTCCCACGGGTAAAGTATTGTTGTTTTGCATACCTGTATAATTCTTTCTTTGTTGCGAAGAATTATCGACGGAGTGGTTGACTTGATGTTGTACATGCATGCCATTTCGATTTGCTTCAATCCATTTTCCTTATCAGTTCAACTTTCTGTTATATAGGAAACTATTTCCTTTTCTTTGTCTTCATTTTGTTGTGTTGGGCTGCTTACAAAACTCTTTCGCACTGAATCAACAAATATTCAAGCTGTAAACCTTCACAACCCAGTCAACGGTGACCAGCAAAAATGCAAGTTGTAAACTTTAACATACAACTCTTTCGACACTGATTAACAAACATTCAAAGTTTCAAAAAAAGAAAAGCACTGGACTTTTGATTGAAATGAAATCTAGAGCAAATAAGTTCCAGTTGGAAACGGAAGTAGAATATGTTTATATACAACTGATACTGTATCAATGCATGCAAATAGCATTGCCAACATAAAAAAACATTAACCATTTGTTTAATTGGTGCTCCTGATGTATGCAAATGTCTGCTTGCGGAGCAACCAATGTGGCAGAAACTATGTAGTTTTCCTCCAATTTAACTCAACTGTTATCCTGTACAGTCATCATTAACAAACTACACACTAACATTTAAGCAAAAATGTATTAACACACAACATATAATTATGTTTTATTGAAGAATGTATGAAATGACACAATCAAAGAGAGTGTATTTTATGAAATTTCTATACTTAATCTTGAAATACTCATATTTGTAAAAATGAAACTTCTTTGCATCATTTGTATGGAATTTAGGTTGGAGATTTAAAATATTTACGTAAAAGTGAAATATACATAGGTTGGTGTTTGAGGGCACTCAACTGCTAAGGTAATTATTGTGATACTACATTGTAATTGATTTTATTTCTCATGTGAATTTAAGAGCAATGGGCAAAACAGTCATTTTTCACTAACTTCCTTTGTTTTAAATAATTCACTTTATTTTAAAAAGTTAAATTAAAAAAAAAGAAGAAAAGAAAAAGAAGCAACAGCATTCTTAAATATTAATGCTGGAATAATTATAAAATGTGAAATTTATCTTCCAACTTAGTAATCCTACTACAATTACTTTTTAAATAACCCTATTGCAATTGCTTTTTAAAAATTAGTAATTAAAATTTAAGCAATAGCTTCACATTATGTATTCTACTTTTATCTGTAATAAGTTACTTAAATAAAAAGTAATTGGAAGACCTAAGATCTAACTTCTGTCAAACACTCAACTTGCAAAATCCATGGAAGCTTTATATTCCAAAGAGCAATTTGACCTAAACAGAATTATAATTTTAGTTTGCTTTTGAGTCTAACATGCATATGAAAACTATTACTTAAATCAAATAATTTGCATGCAGAACCTGCTAACTTCAGGATTATTGGGAAAGCTAGATTTTTCCTTTGGTGTTTGAAAACACTTATCACATAATGTTATGGTATAATTTCACATTTTATCTGTTATGTCAATGAATACGCTGCTGCTGTATACATAGTATTTATGCAGAATCAATTCATACTTGCTAATTTCGTAAAACTGAAAACTGTTTAAGTTTTCTTCATCCAGCAAACTATTATTTTTTTTAAAATAAAACTTAAATTTAAAACATGTAAAATGTCCAGTGTAGTAAATGTATAAAAATTATATGTAAAATAATTGTCTTGTCACTCGTGCTGAAATTTGTTCTGGCACCACAAATCACACATATTAAGGCACAGAACACCACTTCCAAGGTATACAGAGATTTATAGTCCTTATTTCACTTTCATAACATCAATTATTGACACAAATGGGAAACATATCATGCAGTCACAGAATGCAAACAAGATTAAAAAATCCATGTGAGGGAATTGACCTTCACAATGGTTACTAGAGGTCACTATGAGTAGTGCAATGCTCTCAGATTTTAAATCTGCTCTATGCATTTTGTTGAGGCCTAGTGAAGGGAATTGAAGAAGGATAGAAAAGTTCTGCTTTTATCACAGTATTGTGTACAAATTAGCATGATGCATTCAGTTTGAATCTATCCACAAATTTAAAAGGCTTGCCTCTGTGGTGTGGTGGTAGCATGTCTGCCTCACATTCAACAGATCCCGAGTTTTCCGGGGTTTTCCCTTATCCTGAGAAGAAAATGTTGGGTAACTATGGACCACAGGCTCATAGGGGCTCAATTCACAATTTCATGCATCGTTTAATATAACCTACCAAGTTAAAGGACAGTAGCCCCCCCAAAATAAAAACTTTTGTAAATACACTTCGTTTGCCATAAAGTTGTAAAAAGTACATGCTTATGCCATGACATGTTGAGACCACAAGAAAAGCTGTCAGACTGTAAAATATGTTTTGGTGTTTATGGTGAAACATATACATATTCCATTTGAATGAGAAAATTATACCCGAGGTTGCTGTGGCCACTCCTCTCTGTATTGATGTGCTCCATATTCCTGAGGTGGTGGATGATATGGCTCTGTAGGATAATTATTATTGTAGGGATCTGGTGGAGGAAGTGATGTCTCCACTATGTAATTTCTATCTACAGGTGCTGAAAGTTCTGCCACCTGTAACAATGTAGGCAAAATGATCAATTTCCCATCCCAATAACTTTCATGATATCAAATACGAGTGCTAGTCTTTACAGAACAGGAATGCAAGAAAGACAATTATAGTATAATATTCTTCAAATGGGAAGAGTTCTGCTCTGCAGCGAATGAGATGCATTATCGTGCTCTGCATTGCCAGGTTGCTACCCCCCACTCTTTTCATATTTCCCTCTCATCGCACACTGAGCATTGGCAACAATGTTTATTCATGTGTATTATGAAAACTATTTGAGCTAAAAATCTGTGGTTTTTAATGGGTCTGCTACGAACATTACTCCGAATCTTCCTTGAGAATTATTTTTTGCAAAATTTGAATATTCTGTCCTTGTCCATTATTAGTATTTATGAAAGACGGAATCACTTAGCCTGCGACTTCCCAGTTAAGCGGGAATGCAGTGTGTCAACACAGCAGCACTTTGATTAGCTGCTGGCCTGGCAGCGCTCAAGGACAAACCTCATCCCATTTGAAAATCACTGTAATTGTTTCCGCTGTAAAAAAAAGTCTGCTCTTAGCTGTGCAGTCCAGAAGGTTATAACAGATACACTCTCCAAGACAATGCATTTATGAAATTTGGAAAATCCACATTATGCAAGATATCATGCTGAAATTGATACCAATTATTATACACGATAATAATGATCTTTTTCTATGTATCAAAAATTCTAGCTTGTATGGCTATGAATAAAGATAAGATAATGGTGTGTGTATATATATAATCTTATCATCCTCCGCCAGGTTTAAACCCGCAACCTTGGGTATATGAAGTTGTATGGTAACCATTACACCACAGAGGGCGACTTATGATGCACACTTGAGTAGCAACCTTTTTAAACCCCCTCATTCTTACTTTTTCTAGCATGTATGCACAATGAATATAGTAGAGAGGGCCCAAAAATTTGATATCAAGATTCACAAGAAATACATATTTTGAGGACCTCTGAATCCAAAAAAAGCATTTTTAGGAAATATCTCTGCATTGTGTACCAGAATTTAAAAACTAAAAGTTAATTACATACCAAACTTGGTATTTAAGTTTAGTACCTTCCAAGGATGTAACACAAAGATTTCAGGAAAATCTCCTTACCCCAAACTACCCTTTACATGGAACATTTTTCAAAGTTTCTGCTTTTCTAAAAACTGGCTCTAATGATTTTGATTAATGCTATTTACATGGCTATAAAATGCATATCCTGAAATTTGGTTCTCCATGCATGTCCAAGAGACACAAACAAAAGAGACTTCCTCTTTGAGAAAAATTTAAGCAGTAAAGAATTGAAACCAATAACAAGGAATATCTCACAGAAGATTAATTCTATATATGATAATAATAATAATTAAAAAAATCTGATGTGTTCCGTTCACATGACTTTCTCTATATCTCTGCAACAAATTATTGTTAGAAAGCTTATGCTTCTATCTACTTCAAGCTAATCGAGAAAAAATTAGCAGAAATAGTCTTATAACTTGCTTCCTTAAAAGTAGAAGCGAAATAAGGGAGTACCTAGATTAAAGTGATATTCAAAATCTGGTTACTATGTGACTGAAGTTCCTTTGTTTATGTGGACAGGAGTTGGCAAATTCCTGTATGAAAAAACTGTTTTTCAAAGCTGAAACAAAAAATAAGGAATATCTAAAAAACGCTCAACTCCATGAAAAGAATGTATGTAACATAAATTGTGTGTTTTAACGTCCTCTACATTTTTTGTATAGTAAGTTTTTATCTATCTCTTACGGTTTAGGAGCTTTGCAAAATTCTGTAAATTTCATCCAGAATATAATAAGCTTCAGAGGCTATTCCCAGAAAATTGAAGATATACATTTTATTTTTCAGGTAAATATCTTTAATACAATGTTTCAATCAAAATTGTTTCAGCCATTTTTAAGAAAATCAAAATTTTTGAAAAACGTTCCATATAAAGAATAGTTTGGGGTGGTGGGATTTTTATCAAAATCTTTGTGTCACATCCCTGGAAGTACTAAACTTAAATACCAAGTTTGGTATTTTATAGACTTTTTGTTTTTGAGTTATAGTGTTCACAGACACATGGACACACACACGGACCTTTTTTTGAAAATGCTTTTTTTTTTTTTTTTTTGGATAGAGGGGACCCTAAAACATATATTTCTGGTGAAATCTCTGTATCAATTTTTTGGGTGGAGTGCAATACCTTCTCTATACACTATGTACATAGTTTGTATAGAAAAAGTAAAAAAGTATGCTACACAATTTGTGTGTTTTAACAAGTTTACATTTTGTGTACTAAGTTTGTCTATCTCTTATATTTACCAGTTTGTGTTAGTGAAGAGATCTTCATAGGCTTTTCCCAGAAAATTCAAGACATACATATTGTCTGTCATGAAATATCTTACACATAAAAATATGTGGCTCTTATGCCCAGCTCCACAAAACAAATCAAAATTGATAAGGGATTCAGACTGCTTTGAATGGCTATCAGTAAAACTCTGTTGCAGAAAGGCTATAATCAATGTTTGATCAGAGGTTATTCTCAGATCAGATTTGATCAGCAGTCTTTTGCGGCTTAGTGCCAATCATCTTATTTGGAGAGTTAAATACTAACTCCTAAACTATGTATGTGTTAACATTTTTCTAATGCATGTTATATGGAATTATTGTTTTTCATATATCATAATTCTGCTACGTATCTTCCTCAACACTAATGATATATAAATATTGTGATTACAATGTATGTTTTTCTGAGTTTACACAACATTTTTGAGTGAAAAAATGTAGAAAAAAGGGCATACTTTTTATTAGGTAATTTGAAAACCTTTATAAGTGGCTCTGGTTTATGTTATGACTGGGAAATGCATACAAATAAACTAATCTAAAGACAAGGTACATGTAACGTAGATATGACCTAGCTTTAACTTTTTTTTCTTTCTTTTTCTTTTGTTAATGAGAGACAATATCTAAATAGCCATCCACTCTATTATGAAGAGATGTATTATTTGGGGAGAAATTAGGGCCTATAATACTTTTTGAACAATTTATTTCAGTTATTTGTTATTTGCAATGAACCACTTTCCTGCCTATGTTTTAAACTAAGCAAAGGCCCCCAAAACCTCAGAAGGTTCTGTTAAATGGCACTTGCTAAATCCATTTTGGCAATCAGTTGATGAATGTTCACTGATTCTTGATTAATGTTTATGCAACTAAACAAAAATTAAATTGATCAGAGATTAACTGATTGGCAATCAGTAGATTTGATTTGCTTTCCTGCAACTGGGCATTAGATTTTTATATTGTGTAACATGATACGGTTTTTATCGCATGTATGTTTTTATTTAATGTTTGGACTTGCATTCCATTTTAGATCCATGGTCCTATGAATTTTGTTTAATTTTTAGTTTAATTATTGTTGTTTAGTTTTAATATGGGATCAAAACCCTTTTGAGGCTCTACAGTTTGTTTTGGAAGAAGAATGAAAACTTTACATTACCTGAGCATGTTGTTGTACCCATTCTGCTGTAGAATTTGTTACTGCTGTATCTGGCACCCTTGGGTCTGCACAGGGGACAGGTGTAGGGACAGCAATGGGAATTAATACATTAGGCGGAGGAGGAGGTGCCTGTTCTTGAACATTCCTTGTAAGAATGCCATATACAGCTAATGTTATGGTTGTATACCATCCTCGTAGAACCAATCCATCTGTTGGTATCTGCACAAAGCAAAATACATTTTCCATTATTATATGTGATGACCCATTACGTTACATAAAGGGTATAAAAAAGATATTTATATTGCTTAGTGTATGAAGCTTACAAAACTTTGGTACTTAGTAAATTATAGCAAATGTGAAATCATATGACAATTCAGATACTGCTTAATCAGCATATTAGCTCTAAATAATATCAGTACCTATTATTGTAAAGCTAGACCTGGAAAATAAAATGAAAATCCCTCATGCTATGTATGTGTACAGTTTTAGATCTTTTGTGTACTCACTTCCATATACGCCATTTACATAGCTTCAAGAGCCATTATATACCCCTCATAGGTGGTGCAGGACATACTGTTTTATGTCCACCATTCTAACATACAACAACAAATATGTATATAGAATTGAGTATTAAGCTTTATCCAAATTTCTTTCAATAACCATGCTTTAGTTATAACTAAATAAAAACTATTTTGCTTAGTTTCTTCATGACAAAATCCTTTTAGGTATGGTCAAATCAACTTCTTACATTTGGTGATGAGGTTCAGAAAAAAACAAAAAAAAAAACAACTTTGTTGGGCAACTTTCCAAGCTTCTAAAGCTGTCACATTACCTCCTGTGTTCAGAATTTTATGTGCAACTAACAATGGTGAGCAGTGAATAGCCAGGACTATATCAGCACTGCTGGCCAGAATTTGCTCCCACTCAGCCCAAATTCATTTGACACGATCTACTCCAATGGAGCATGAGAGCTCCTTGTGGTTTAGCAGGAAAAATATGAGTTAGAAAAGTTATTTAATGCTATGCTAACAAGTTGCCATAGTAGTTGTATGGAACAACATAATGAAAATTGAAAGATCCGATAGTTCATATCCTGGCTTTGGCATTGCATTGTTCAATCTAATTCCATTTGGTATTTAACCAGCTTTTTGCTTTTTAGTTCTGTTGTTCACTGACACATAAGACTTTTTCCTAAAAAATATTTTCTGCACATTCTGGAAGCCTCAAAAGGTATATTTCCAACAATATTTCAGTCTCAAACTGTTCATTAAAATATAGCACTTTTCTTATGTAAGAAAGTAAAACATTTGATGTACAACATTCACCCAACTTTCTCTACATATAAAACAAAAGACTGTTTAACATCACCTGACAGATTTCAATTCTGGAAATGGGAACATATAACAAGGAACACTTATGGAAATGGCCAATGAAACAGAAATGGTTTTATACTTTAATGCAGGCATGTTGGAGGGGAGGACGCTCTCCCCACCACTATGCCTGCAGTACTATCTTGTCTCAGAGTTGCAATGAATCAAAGGATAGTCGGGGGTGCGTTACATACATCACGGTAGCAAAAGGGCATAAGTGGGGAACTGGCTAACTTCTAAGCAATTATGTATGAATCAAATTAAATATCGATAAAATATGAATACTCATAACTTCAACATTATTGTTTTCCAACAGTTTTAATGTATGGAAAATAAAATTTATAAATTTGTTTTATTAAAACTTATGGCTACAGTTTGTCCATGTGAATTTAACAATCAGGATTAACGAGCTATTATTTTGTGGATGTCTGCTTCAATTGTAGTTACATTTAATCTCAGTGTAGCACATAAATTACAGTCACTAATTCTAGACCTGCTTTTGTTTTTAACATTGTTCAAAGTGAAAAAACTGCTCGCACAAGTATGTGGCTCCAAACATTGTCATGATACATTCACAGAGGTTGCGCAAATTCAGGAATAACCCATTATAAACATCAATCCAACTCCATAGAATGTTGTTCTTCAGCAGTTCTATAATCTCTGATTGTAAGTGATCAGAAACATCATCTGGGCTGACAGATAATGGATTATTGCAAGGATGAAGTTCACTTTCCATAGCTAACACTTCCCTCATCTTGTTTCAAACATTGAATGAAGGCCCTCTAACATTTTACACCATTTAGGAGTTGTATTGACTCTATTATTGAAGACAGACTTTAAATATGATAAAGGACTTAGATCTGCATTTTTGAGCTGATCCTTCCAAACGTTCAAATTATTCATAAAGAATTTTATTGCATCATGTGGACGATTAACTGCTTTTTCCCTTGTAGAATGTGTTGAAGCAGTTTAAGTGACCACACAGGTCGGTCAAAAAGGCCAGGTTTTGGACCACTGCTACTTGTTCTCTCAAAAATGCGTTGACTTCCTCATGGAGATTAAAAAGATGACTAGCATATTTTCCCTGCTTAATCATCTAACCTGGTTGTAATATGTTAGGTTGCCAGATATTGTTGAAAAAGTCTATGACACAAAGGGTGCCATTTTATTAGGTTTACAGCCTTCACCGCCACAGACATTACATTCTCTAAAGTTGCTGCCTGAGTACACAAGGCTTCTCTATGAACACTACCTTAACAGAGTTCTAAGGGAGACCAATAACTTCCAAAAATGTCATCAGTCTTTCAGCACAACCTGTTCATAAACCAACGCGGAGGGTACACCATCCATTGTGAGTGACACTATCTTTTCCCAGGATAATTCATACTTACAGGCCATAATGTTAATTACATTGAATATATCTTTTCCACAATCATGTTGCTGAAGTGGCATGAGGTCCAGAAACTCTTCAAATATATTGTTTAAAGTCAACACCTGCTAACCAAGCGATATCTTTGAGATCTGAACACTCATCCAGAGCCAATGAGTAGGAAGTAAGTCCATTTATTTTAGTTTTCAACTGATCTTCTACATTAGCACTCATGGCTGATATTCTTGATGTCACTGCGGTTTGTCCTAAAGGTATGCTTTTAAATGTCTCTACCATGTCACGACAAATTTCCTATGCAACATTACTGAGGCACTTTTTAATAAACTCTCCTTCAGTGAAGGGCTTATTTGCTCCAGCTATTAATTTAGTCACCTTGTAACTTGCATGTAGCAATTTGATGGCTGAATTGTTCTGTTTTTGCTGTTCATTTAAGACCTCATTGGAACCTGGATCGTTGTACTTTGATTGGTGGTTTAAGAAATCCACTTTAAGTTTATTGCATTTATGTTTATGCACAGCATTACAGAGTATGCGGTCATTATACTGCTGAAAATGGGAGTTATTAAAATGCCTCTTAATATTATACTGTGAAAGCACTGTTAGCTGCTTATGACAAATTAAACAAGCTTTATCACTACGAAGCACAAAAAAGAACTGTTCCTCCCACGAAGGATGAAATGTGTACCGTGACATGCTGCTGGTGCTTCTCTGATCGACATGTACAGTTACTTGACCACGTAACTGCTCAAATGAAGAGTGGAGCGACGTTGTGGGCAGTGGCTTTTTGCCAAGACCAGGTGGAATGAGGAATGGAGGGGAATATCACTCAGTGATACTAGACGACATGCCTGCTCTAATGAAATATACATTTTTTCTGCACAAAGTTTTCTCTTTTCTGGTTTAGAAGTTACATAATATTCACTGAGAGTGAAGATGGCTTCTTATGCTACTCATAAACATTTTAAGATTTAAATTTTATTTGTCTGTGTCTTATCTCAACGTTACTTCTGTGTAAAGCCTTGCTTGGGGTTTTAAACATTCATCTTTCATTCCTAAATGGTGTATGACTTAAGTGTACTGTTACGTTTGGAGTGTAAGGTTTTCTGGCAAGATTTTAATATTGACTTTTGTTCAGTTACAACATATTCTCAATCTACTGTGAATAGCAGAATGAAAGAAAATGGCTAAAATTCACAATAAGTAATCTGTTAAAATAAACATTTATAGGAAAGAAAAACATTTATAGAGAAACTATCTAGAAAACCTTAATCAGATAATCACTGGTCAAAAATGTCAATTTTTTTGTCTGCCACATGAACAAAAATAGGCAAGTTCAACTAAATCAAACCTTCTGAATACGAAAATGACACTAAAAGCTGCGTAACACATAACATATTTGTGTGACAGAGTTCAGGGTTCTTACAAAAGGGACAAAATATTACCCTGTGTTAAATGTGACGAATGGAGCCCAGATGTTAGGCAAAGTACCTTTTTTAACAGGAGAGTATATATGAAAAACATTTGGGATGATATGCACAATTTTTAGTTTGCCTTTTTTGCTTATTTTAGCTCCTGTTGCCTATTTTAAAGTTAAGCGCCCTTTTTAGCCTTTTTACCTCATTATTGTATATTTTCTTTATTTTTAATACATTTAAAAAAAAAAAAAGCTTGCATGGATTGTATAAAAAACAAGAAATAATGGCTGTAGAAATTAAAACATATGTATTCACCTCACACAGATATTTGCTGAGAATCTTATTCTCCAGTAATATACATTTCCAAGTGTTTGAGCAATATAACAGGTTACTTCAGAGTTTACCCGCAAAAGAAAGTATTACGTGTAGGGTGTAGAAAGGAATGCATGTTTGCAAGTGCCTTTTGTAAGATTTGTATTATTCGCCTCCCTCGTCCGATGGTCAACTCATCCCTTTTCAAGCCAGGTAGCTCTGCAAAGTTACCTTCTTCTCCAGATCCCGATAATGCACACTTCGAACTCTCTATTCTCTTCTCATACCTCTCTTTTTGAAACAATGCACAGTCAGGTTTTCCTGATCTCTGAACTAAGTAGACACACTCAGGCCTCAGCAAGTAGAGTTTGAGTTTGAACTTGTATTAAACTCCATCTGCAGTTTTCGTGATTATTGCAATATTTATCTGCCGAAAGTGAGTGCACGGATAAGTAGTAAATTGCATGGTTATGTCCACGAATTCAGTTCAGATACACTAGCTACCGATGGTACTGTTCTGATGTGCAAAGTTTGTGAAAAAACAATTAACCATGAGAAAAGGTATTTTATACATTTTGCAACAGTGGAATTTCTGAAATGGGCAGGCAGAAGAAGCTTTGTTCAATATCAATAGCTTTTGCAACAACTAGTAAACAATTTAGTTTTCTCTGGATCTGTGCAAGGTTTCTTCCAGCATGAAAAACCTTCTCTTTGACAGGAGGCTCAGTATGTCAGTTGACAACTTAAAAAAAGCATCTTGTTGTGGCATGTAACCAAGAAAAGTGAGTAATATGAGATAGTTTAAGTATTTGTCTATTTTGTCTGTTTTGGTGAGTTTGCATAGCTATGCTAGAATTCTGAATTACATTTGCAAATGATTGAGTTTTCCAGTATAAAAGTCATGATTTTTACTGAAATGACAAAAACACGGTAATTTGTAAATGCCAGGCAGCCTGGGAGAGTTGCGATTCCATGCAAAACATTTGATTTTTTTTCACACAAATGTACTCATAAAGGATGATTGAAACACTTGGCAAACTAATTGTTAATATCAGCTCAAATATCATTATAGCTAGTCTAGGATCTTCACTGATAAATGTTTCCATGTCAGTCATATTTTCTTCAGTCACTACATGTTGATCTGGCATTTTTCTTCATTTTTAATAGACTGCTGCCCCCTCTTAAATTCTCTAAATCAGCAGAACACAGTGGCACTTAATGGATCAAACAAATGGAATACTCCAGGGAGCCCCCTTAAGCCATCTGTTATTTATAATAGCTACAGTGGAAATCACAAGAGAAATAGAGACAGAAAATGTGAAAATATATGCCTATGCAGACAACATGATGATCATATACCACAACTTAGAAAATGCACAAACAGTCTTCAACAAACACACAACATGGACTGAAAAGAACAAACTAACACTGAACAAGAAAAAAACTGTGAAAATGAATATAGAAGAGGAGCAGGCTAGCAGAAAAAGACATAGTTCTGTATAAGAATAACCCATTGCAAAATGTCCCATACTTCATACACCTGGAAATCATGCTACAAAGTAAAGGAAACATATACGAGCTACACATCAAAGAGCACACCTTAGCAGCTAGGACAACAACAATTAGTATAAAGAATCTAAACAAACTATTACTGATAGAGCCATCACACTGTTTCGCCCGAAAGTCGCACCAATCATAACCTACGGATTAGAGATTATTTGGGAAACCTAAACAAGAGAAACCTAGGAGACAGAAAATGTCAAAGAAATGTCAAAAGAACACTAGGCATTTCCAAGTATACACTATGATGCTAACCTATGTGCCAGTGAAAAAAAATTCTTCACTGAAGAACTCGGTCAAGACCTGCTTTTACTTAGTACAGAAGCCTACAAAGAACTACTCCAAAAACTCAACAAAAAGAAACAGAAGATATGGCCGGATTTCTACTCCACAGAAGCAAACCAGATATGAGCTATGACATACCATGACAAGATTCACTGTTCATTGTTTCCATCATTGTTGCCAGACAGACTAGTTCCATGAGCCAGAAGACAAGTGTAAGCTAGGCTTGTTTATATATATCTATACAATGCTACAAATGGCATATATTGGATTTATCAGCCATTTGGATAGTTCTGGTTACATAAGGTTACGACAATAATCTTTCCAAATTCAGTGTCATATTGTTAAACCATACAGCTTAGAGCAATAGATCCAACAGTGACTGAAAGAAAAACTTAACTTTCTTTAATTATGACATGAGAGTGCAATACATCAATTCCACTACCATGCTAGGATTAGTGACCTGGAAAATAATGAGTATATTATATTCCAGAATTACATGCTATCATAAATTATATAGCAGGGTTCTCAAATGTTTTGGTAACACCTTCCACAATGTCTGCTTGGTATTCCACCTCCCTGCTTGCTTCACTGTCATCTTCTGTAGACATCATGAACAGTTCTTTCCATGACTGTCAGTTGATTGGCAAATGTTTGCTTGCACATAAACCCTCTTTTGGACAACTGTATTCCTACTCAACATATTTATTCAAATGTGTTTCAAATATGATAGTAGACCAATACTTGGTTATGTTTTTCTTTTGATTACCATCAGTCTTAATGCTCTATAAGTCAGGGTTGCCACTGAAAGGGACACAAGGTTAAATCATCCTCCTGTTTTGTTCTTTGGTTTGCTCATCTCCAAGGAGCTTCTAATCTATTCTATTAGTACTGTATTGCATCACAACACATGAAGCTGGAGGGAGAAACTGTCACCGTGCCTAGCACTTTGCTAATTTATTAACTTTAACCTGGCAGTGCACGTGCCCAGAATTCCATCATTACATGCAGCTGGTCTCGTAGACCCTTGCAGTTTTCATTGCTTATAAAATGGTTATTGTGATATATGTTAGTAAGTGAATTACTATCATTACCAATAACTTTAATACATTTAAAAGAAAATTTTTATATTTTATCAAAAGTATTTATACAAAGTGGATATACATGTATGAGCAGCAGTCAAAATAATGCACATACTGAATAGGATATTTGATTGAGACAGTCTTGGCATATAGTTATAATGTTCAAGATTTAAATGTATTTCTTGCAGTTTTTACAGACATGATTGGTTTTTACGTTTTTCTTTGCAGTCCATAGCATTCTCATGCTCAGTTGATTCCAATTTAGAACTTTTCACACAGCAAACTTCTTTTAGTTACTTTTTTACCATCTCTACACATACTATGTAGCAGAAGATAGAGAAGGTGTTGCAATCCACCCAAAAAATTTGATGTTGAAATTTCACCAGAAATACAGTTTTGAAGTATTCCACAGTCCAAAAAAGGCAATTTTAGAAAAAAAAAATGTATAACCCAAAACCAAACTTGGTATTTAAGTTCAGCATTACATTGGGATGAGAAGCACAGACTTTTAGGAAAATCTCTCCACCCTGAACTATCCTTTGCATGGAAAATTTTTTTGCAATTTTAATTTTCTCAAAAATAGCTGTTTTGATTGAAATGTATAAGACATTTACATGACAAATAAAATACATATTTTGAATTTTCTGGAAATAACTTCTAAGGACCTCTTCCTTCTGGATGACTTTTGCATAACTGGTAAACTGTAATAAAGACAAAAACTTACTACACAAAAAATGTAGATCTTGTTAAAACACAAAATTTATGTCATGTACATTTTTTTTTTTTTTTTGTAGTTAACCATTTCTGAAACATTCGTTATCATTGGCTTAGTTTTAAAGTGCTTAAACTTTTCTCAAAAAGGAAGTCCTCATTTGTTTCATCTCTCTCTTCTTTTACTTCTGGTCCTGATCACTAGTGATACTTTTACTCTTTTCCAAGTAATCAATAAAAATAATTCCTTGTGCATCCCAGAAAACACTTCGCCATAACTTTGTTAGCTGACAAAATTGACTTGGCCATTTTTGGAGTTGGTTCACCTGGCGCAATCCACTGTTTTGACTGTGATTTACTTTTTGGAGTATAGCATGTATCCAAGTTTCATCCATGGTAATAAGCCGCCTGAAAAATTCACTGGGATTTTCATGGTAGAGCTCCACATTCTTAACAGAAACAGTTTTTCTTTGCAACTTTTGATCAGGTGTCAACAAACGCGGCACCCATCTTGCACAGACCTTGTTAAAGTCCAAAACATTACTTAAAATATTACCTGCAGATTCTTATGCTTCTATTTATTTCATGCTAATCAACAAAAAATTAGCAGAAATGGTCTTATTACTTGCTTCCTTTAAGTAGAAGGGAAATAAGGGAGTACTATATGTTAAAAGTGATGGTCAAAAGCTGGTTGCTATATGACTGAAGTTCCTTTGTTTGTATGGACATGAGTTGAAAAATTCCTGTACGAGAAAAGTCAAGTTTTTCAAAGCTGAAACCAAAAACAAGGAATGTCTCAAAAACCATCAGCTCAACGAAAAAAATGTATACAACATAATTTTTTTTTTTTTTTGTAGTTTAACGTCCTTTAACCTGGTTTGGTCATATCGGACGATGAATGCAATTGATGATATGATGCTCAAATGATCTCGGGGTCCATGGAGCTTAAAGTTACTCAACATTCGTCTTCTCATGCACCAAAGATAAAATATAATGTTCCGATGTCTTTATGGTTGGTTGAAAATAAATAAGGGAAAACCCCGAAGAAAACCTTACCCGGGTAACTCACCCTAAGCGAGATTCGAACTCACGACCTTTTGAACGTGAGGCAGACATGCTACCACCACGCTACCCAGGCGGGCACAACATAAATTGTATGTTTTAATGTGCTCTACATTTTCTGTGTGGTAAGTTTTTGTCCATTTCTTACAGTTTAGCAGTCATGCAAAATTCTGTAAAATTCACTCAGAATAAAGTAGTCTTCAGAGGCTAGTCCCAGAAAATTCAAAATATACATTTTAATTGTCAGGTAAATATCTTTAATATATAATATTTTAATCAAAATCGTTAGCCATTTTTTAGAAAAACAAAAATTTCAAAAAATGTTCCATGTAGTTTGTGGTGGGGGGATTTTTCTCAAAATCTCTGTGTTGCATCCCTGGAAGATACTAAACTTAAAATATATTTCCGGTGAAATCTTGGTATCAAATTTTTTGATGGAGTGCAATACCTTCTACATACACTATGTACATAGTACGTGTAGAGAAAGTAAAAATTGACATTAGCAATTATTCTCTTTTATACTTCCAGATTCTATGGAGGATTGGGAATAATCCTGGCTAAAGAAAAATTTCCACCTCCAGGCTTAGAACTTGATTTGAAAGCCTACACACTAACCACCAGGACCATAGTAATTTGCTTTATTGGTGCAGGTAAATAATACAATAAATTTGTATAAAAAGAAGTGAAATTGTTTTTCTTTAATGCAGTAAAACCAAGAAATAAAATGCTTTTCCTAATATTCAGTGAAACCACCAACCCCACACTGAAAAACTCCAGTCTTTCCATTTGCACTGTTGTCAATCTCAAGCTCATTGCATTCAAATAGTTGAATAGGAAAATTCAGTGCCATAGCCCAGATTTGAAACACGTCTCACCAAGTCTCTAGTTGATTGCTCCGCCACTGTGCTACAATGGCAAGATGCCAGCAGAGAATTAAATTTCTTAACTGGCTTGCATGTTTCTAAGTAATCACAAGGTGATCTCAAATTATTTTGAGATCACATACTCCCAATGACGACTTACTTTACTTACTAAGTACTTTAAGTCCCGAGCTTCATAGTTTAGCCAACTATTAGGTCAAAAAGACTTAGTGGCAGAGTAACTGGTTAGAGATCCATGGTCAAATCCCTGCTATGGCATTGAATTTTTCAGTCTGACTCTGTCCAATCCCTGTCCTACACAGGGCTTGTGTGAAAAAACAATTACAAAGTTAAATATGAAATTTATTCTTCATCTATAAATGTAGTAGTTTTCGTTTTAATACCTATTAGACAATTTATTCATGTTATACTTAATATATGAAATAAGCATGTTATAAGATCAATAGTACATATGTACATTATCTATTTTGCCTTCTTTTGATGGTAGAAAATATTTGGCAATTCACTTGCAAGGGACTTTTACTTTCGAGGAACATTATCTTAAAATTTCTCCAGTAATTCATAAATGAAAACTATGTGCAACAGAAGATTTTGTACTCTGACATAGAAAAACAAAGGGCTGTTTTGGAACAGTTCTGAGACTGAACTACTACAAAAATTACAACAGCTCCAGTTAATAACTGCTTAGTGATTTCATAATATGATCAAATACAATATACTGCAATTATCTTTTATAACAAAGGGTTGATGATTAAGCAAGAACGAGGGATAATTAGTTGAAATATAAACGACGACTTAAATAAGTAATTATACAAAAAATATACTAAACGCTCTTTCTGTATATTCAAAAAATGGCAATGAATAAAGTCCTCAGGGTAAGACTATGCAGGACACAAATGGCATTGAATTGGGAAGACATTTCAAAAGACACAAACACAAAGAAATTCTTCCCAACAATGGAAAGTACACAAACAACCAAAATCTACGTCATGCCAATAGTAACTGGTCATCAACTCATGTGTGAAAAGACTTCGGATTGCCAGCCCCAGTGTTGTGTAAGAGATGACCCCAAACAGTGCCATCTAATATTTGAATAGTAACAAGTTAAAAGAAACCCTAGTACATAATACTCATAGAAAACGCAACTGATCAGTCCGTTCATAAAGTTTTTAAAACCATTTACAAATTGTATGAACCCAACAAACTCTCAAGTATTGAAAAGGATTAATGAGTAATAGCATCACATACACATGTATCAAAATGCAAATAAAGCTACTAATGCAAGTGGATAAGTATATTGATGGTCAACATACAAGCATATAAACAATACAAAAACTATTTAGTTTAAGGGTAAAAGATTAAACAATAACCACAATATATAAGGCTAATAAAGAATATGTATAGAATGAGTACTAATAAATTAAAAAAAAATATGCATATATAAATATACTCAAAACATTTCAATAGGCTTTTATCTTTGTATTTTCATAATTTATCTTAAAACTCTTTTAATGATTATTGAATATGCTTTAAAATGTAAAATTTATGATAAAATGTACATAAAGGGGTAACCATTTTTTCAAACAATTTCATTTTTTGTGGTTCTATGAAAAATTAGTTTATTTCCACATTAATATTAAAACAAAAATCTAGTATGTTCCATTCACATGACTTTCTCTTCGAACTATTGTTACAGAAGATCTTTTTTCTACATAGTGGTAATCAAGATAATTTTAGCAGAAATGGTTGTATCAGTTTCCTGTAGTTAGAAGATAGTCAAATCTTTTAAAAAGCAGGTCACTATGTGAAACAATATTTGGTTTACTTTGCATGACCAGGGGTAAAGCAATAGAGATGATCAACAGATGACCACCTATTTGAGAAAGGTTTAAGTAGCTTAAAATTGAAACCAATAATAAGGAATATCTCAAAAATAGTTATTTCTACAAACAAAATTGTATATAACATAAATTGTGTGTTTTAATGAAATCTACATTTTTTGCAGAGTAAGTTTTTGTATATCTCTTATGGTTTACCAGTTATGCAAATCATCCAGAATGAATAGATCTTCACAGGCTATTCCTAGAAAATGTAAGACATACATTTTAATTGTCCTGTAAATATCTTTAATATTTGATATTTTAATCAAAATCATTAGAATCATATCTGAGAAAAACTAAATTTTAAAAAAATGTCCATGTAAAGAATGGTTTAGGGTGGGGGGATTTTCTTGAAAATCTTTGTGTTTCATCCTAGTAAAATGCGAAACTTAAATACCAAACTTGGTATTAACTTTCTTTTCATTTTTTAGTTATGCCGACAATAGACACTTTTTTAACATTGTTTTGGAATTCAGAGGCCCTCAAAACATATACTTAAATTTCGACATTGAATTTTTGGGTGGAATACAATACCTTCTTTACCTACTCTATGCATAGTATGTGTAGAGAAAATAAAAAAAGTTGTTCATTGAAATAAGCTCACACTCAGTTTTCCTTCCAAATACTATTAAAAGTTTATAAAGTTGCACAAAACTCAACAAAAGGCTATATTTAAAATTTAAAATTACCCCTAGTGGTATACAAACAGTTCAAAAGTCAGTTTGTTTCTTCATTCAGAATGTTCTGAGAGAAAAGTTGATGGTGAAGCTGGTGGAAGCGCAGAACAGGCTACGACCCAATAAATGAATGATACAATGACAACACAATGTAAAACAACTGAGTGTCCTGCTTGGAACAATACCTTATTTTTAAACTAGGACCTCAACTTTGCAATTTTAATGTATGACATGCCAGACAAAGCAAACTCATCATTAATTTCTTTTAGCAACTTAAATGATAGCACTCCTGTCAATGAAGAGATTTAGGACTGCAGCTGCAATTAAGTTTCAGGAAACACACAAGAATATTGAAATTAATTTAACCACAGTTCCAGCCGAAGACAATGGCAATGTGGTTATAGTCTCTGAATTAATTGTTAAATAATAACTGTTGAAAAAATTCTTAATCTAGAAGCTACATGATGTTCAAATGCAGTTGAAGGATGTAACATATTAACTGTAAAGGGCAATT
The DNA here is from genome assembly GCA_030762935.1 of Hymenopus coronatus. Taxonomy (NCBI): domain Eukaryota; kingdom Metazoa; phylum Arthropoda; class Insecta; order Mantodea; family Hymenopodidae; genus Hymenopus; species Hymenopus coronatus. The sequence continues at coordinate 16,558,785 of CM060896.1, forward strand.
AGGAAAAACCTAATAAAGAGAAGGTTACCAGCAGTCCTGTTGCATTGTCTAGGCAGCTGTTCTTTAATACTGTTTAAGATAGATTGAATGTAGAGAGTTTATATTCAATGCTAATCCTTAGCATGGCTTCCTTCAGAAGGGAAGTAAAGCCGTTGGTTCCACGTTGTAGATTTTTGGCATGTAAAAAAACCTCAAGCCTGATAGAAAGACCTCTGAGCAAAATTAAAACGGTATTTCATGCCCAATTTAGAATGGGACACTGAGAACCACAGTAGTTAAAGAGCGTCCATAAATAACACGCCATTTCTATTTCTATGTTTTCTCATAGTTTCTTTCTGGACATGGTTTTCGGAGATTATTTTGATTGATTTAAAATAAATGTTACAATGGCTTTCTCTGTGTCCACAGATGAGTTGTTTGATTGTCCTGTTTTACACAAAAGTAGATTTTGTTTAATTGCACATTTAAACAACTGCAATAAGGGTTATAGGTCTCCACTACAACATATTTCAAAATCTAAGTGCTGTTTAAAAGAGTTTGAAAAGCTTATTATTGTTATTTTTCTAAACTTAAAAGTTTATATTATGCTCCCTTTATAGAAAGTTATATTTTTAATCAAATACTATGATAGTTACATTTCTACTTTCTCTTGGAAATGGTGTGTTATTTATGGACGCTCTTTCACTGCTGTGGTTCTCAGTGTCCCATTCTAAATTGGGCGTGAAGACCTCTTAATTTTGCTCGAGGCCTCTCTATCAGGCTTGAGGTTCTTTTACGTGCCTTAAATCTACGACACGGGACTCACGGCTTTACTTCCCTTCCGAAGGAAGCCATGCTAAGGATTTTTACGCCCGAAAAAAATCCATCGTCCTCCGACGGGTTTGAACCCACGACCTTGGGTATATGAAGTTAGCATGGTAACCATTACACCACAGAGGGCGACTACTACTTTCTTTTGTCTGTATGTACAATATACATGATGGATAGAGAAGATATTGTATTCAACCCAAAATTTGGATACAGAGATTTCACCAGAAATATGTTTTGAGGTCCCTTGAGTAAAAAAAAGTTTGGCACACACCTGTTCAAAAATGAAAAATGAGTTAAATACCAAACATGACATTTAAGTTCAGTACTTTCCAAACATGAGACACGAAGATTTTCAAGAAAATAACCCCCCCCCCACATGGAATTGTGAATTTCTTAAAAATGGCTCTAACAATTTTGATTCGAATACCACACATTACATTCATATCACAATTAAATGGTACATTTTGAATTTTCTGGGAATAACCTCTGAAGAGTTCTTTATTATGGTTGAATTTTGCATAATGGTTAAATTGTAAGAGACAAATACTTACTACACAGAATGTAGATCTCATTAAAAAAACATAATTTATATCACAAACGTTTTCTTATAGAGTTGACCGTTTGAGATATTGACTGCTATTAGTTTAAATTTTAAACTAATTAACTTTTCTCAAACAGGAGCATGCAAAACAAACTGAACCTCAGTTGTTTCACTCAGCAACCAGCCTTTAAAAGATGTGACTATCGCTTTAGCCCAATTTATTCCCTTATTTCCCTTCTATTTAAAAGGGAGCAAGTAATAAGACCAATTCTGCTAATTATTTAACTAGATTAACATTACGTACATAAAGTTATGTGAATTGAACACACAATTTTTTTTGTATGTTACCGTATGTATAAAAATATAACCCTAATATACCTCTGTAAAATAGGTCAAATAAATGGAGATTCAATAATTAGAAAAAAATCAGAAAGATGAAAAGAAGGAAGCCCAATGGAAGAATGAAGAGGAAAAAAAAAATGAAGAAAAAGAAGGTAATTGTTCACAGTATTGATGGGGAAAGATATTGTGTATGGTTTACGAAGGGAAAAAAATCTTATGTAATCCATTCACATGACTTTCTCTATATCTCTGCAACAGATTTTTGCTAAAAAGTTTATGCTTCTATTTACTTCATGTTAAGTGAGAAAAAATTAGCAGAAATAGTCTTAATACTTGCTTGCCTGTAAGTATAAGCAAAATGAGGGAGTAACATAGGTTAAGGTGATAGAAAAGATGGTTATGTGATTGAAGCTTTTTGGTTGTATGGACAGGAGTTGACAAATTCCTGTATGAGAAAAGTATAAGTTTTTTAAGGCTGAAACAAAAAACAAGGAATATCTAAAAAATTATCAACTCCACAAAAACAATGTATATAACATAAATTGTGTGTTTCAATGTGCTCTACATTTTTTGTGTGGTAAGTTTTTGTCTATCTCTTACGGTTTACCAGTTACACAAAATGCCGTAAAATTCCTCCAGAATAAAGTAGTCTTCAGAGGCTATTCCCAGAAAATTCAAGATATACATATTATTTGTCAAGTATATATCTTTAATATATGATATTTTAATCAAAATCATTAGAGCCATTTTTTAGAAAATCAAAAATTTTGAACATTTTTCCATATGAAGGGTAGTTGGGGGTGGGGGGATTTTCTTGAAAATCTTCGTGTCCCATCCTCAGAAGACACTGAACTTAAATACCAAGTTTGGTATTTAAGGTCTTTTCGTTTTTGAGCTATGCTGCCCACAGACACACACACAGATAGACAGACAGAAATACACAAACATGGACATTTTCCTAAAAATGCTTTTTTTGGATTCTGGTGGTCTCAAAACATGTATTTCTGGTGAAATCTCGGTATCAAATTTTGGGTACAAGCAATACCTTCTCTATACACTATGTACATAGAATGTATAGAGAAAGTAAAAATAAAAGGTTGTAGAGGTGCAAATAGTGGTTCAAAGTGTGCTAAAGAAGCTAAGAAATTATTGCCAAGATGCTAATCCCATGATAGTAACAGCCTGAACACTTCAGTGTACTCATATATTACAGGAGCAGTGAAGACTAAATTGTTTAATACATTCTGGAACTTAGCACAATGGAGTGTAAATAAGACTTTGTTCATGGTTGAGTAAGAACAAGAAACATTTTACGTACGCAGTCAACATGTGAAGAAACTAGGAATAACATTGAATATGACTATTCAAATAAGGGAAAAATAATGATATATACTGCTCTCAATCTAATGAATATCATAACAATTATATTGAAAATACATATCTCGTATATAGAAAACACACATTCATGGTAACAGCAATGTCCAAGTGGCTTGATTTGCTACTTTAAGTTCCAAGCCACTACTCTAGGTCTTCATGTGTAAAATAGTATTTTCGTGCAGTTCTATACATACATTTTATGTATGTGACATGGTGCAAAGATGATGGTAAGCAACATGTGGGTAGAAATTCTGAGGAGAGTAAAGATAGCCATACATGCACCCAGACCAGTGGATGTGTGCTATGGCTGTAAACTAAGATGAAGATGGCTAATCAAATCAGAAGGAAAAATCTGACGTGTTCCATTTGCATGATTTCTCCATCTGTTGTGCCACAAATTATTGTTACAAAAGGTTATTCTTTTATCTACTTCATGCTAATCAATTTAAACATTAGCAGAAATGGTCCCATTATTTAGTTCCTTATAAGGGAAAAAATGTAATACATCAAGCTAAAGAGAAGTCTCCATGTCTTTTAGAATGACCAGAATCAAGAACATGAATAGCAACTTCCCAATTGCGAAAAGCCTTATTTTAAACACAATTTTCAATACGACTTGTTCAAATTTCGTTGAAAATGGTTGTAGAAAGCGATGGCATTCAGTAAAATTGTACATAATAAATTGTACATCAAAAGCATCATAAACTCATTTTTTTTAAAGCTGAACTTGTCTAGTTTTGAGTTTGTCTAGTTTTGAGCGCATGTTGCTCAAAATTCATCCAGAATAAAGAGGTCTTCAAAGGCTATTTCCAGAAAATTCAAGTGTACATTTTGCTTATCATGTAAATATCCTTATCACATCCTTCAAAGATGCTGAACAAATATTAAATTTGGTTTTTAACCAAATTTGTTTTTTGAGTTATCATGTGCTCTCTCTCTCTCTCTCTCTCTCAACACACACAGATCTTTTTCTAAAAATGCTATTTTTGGATTCAGGGGAACCAAAAACATTTCCAGTAAAAATTCAGCATGAAAGTTTTGCGTGGAATGCAATACCTTCTCTACCTATGTACTCTGTAGGGAAATGAAAACTGCAATGAAAGACTGCCTCAGAAGAGAAACTTATCATTACCATGAATCTACAAAGTGTGTTTCTATGCCCCAGACTTGCTGGCTCTAAGGCATATACATAATCTCACGCTATAAACTCAATAACCTTGATGTTATGCTCTATGTTTGGAATGAAAATAATGGAGGTGCATCTTCAAATGTATTCTCAACCTGTATTGTCCATTATATAGATAATTTTTCACATCAAACACTTTGTGCTAATATAAGATGGATATGGCAAACAGAATAGCAATATCATTTTGGTAACACACTGAGTGATGCAGCAAAGACAAAAAAAAAAAAAGAAGAAGAAGGTTTCCAACTTCATGATCTTAGGATGCTAAAATACTGTTCAAACTGAAATATTTTACAAATTGAATTTTGATTTTCCAGATGCAGACAATATCATTGTTACAATAAATGACACATGTTATCACAGACTTGTATCATTATTAATATCTGTGTAACAATTTCAGTAAATGACAAATGTGAAATAAATTATGTTCCTGTATTGTAACACTAATTTCTTTGTCTCAGATATCAAATGTATAAAATGTATATATTATCATCGTTATTCTGTAGTGTTACTTTTAAGTTATCTCAAGGTTGACTATAACTGAAAATAATAAAAAAAAAAAAACAGAGAAAAAATATTGCGATACCTCTAATGTAATGCAAATAAGTAAAGCTTCCTAAGTGCATATAAGAATATATTTTTGTTATTCTGACATGCTGGCTTATTACAAGGGTCATCATGAAGATTTGAGATATGCATAAACTAAGGTAAACTGATTTAAATGGATTGCACCACTGGATAGCCACATTCTTGTGAACACAAAGGTGAATCAGCTGGCATTCCTCTACCCCCTCGCAATTTACTGTGCAAGCTTAACAAGCTCTAGTGGTGACAGCTGGTTTCCAGAATGGATGTTAACAGAAACCACATTCGTACAATGAAATTGTATGATTTTAAAATTGATTTAAATGAGACCCAAAGTCTTCAGCACTTGCTACAGGCTTTCAGGGACATTTCTCCTTCCCATGCCAGTTTTTTGGTGGTCTGGAGAGTTTAAAGGAAGCCAAACTTCATTAAAGGTTGATGCTAAAAGTGTTTGTCTTCTACAGAAGAGACTGAAGAAAATATAGCTGCTGTGGAAATAATGGTCCATGAAAACAATCATGTAACATTTAAGGAAATTGAGGCAACTATGCAGATTGGATCGCCATTAGATGACTACCTTCATGTGAGGAAGGTATCATCCAATTGGGTGCCCCACAATTTAACTGATCTGCAAAAGCACACTTGTGCTGAATGGTGTGAAGAAATGCTGGCCAGATTTGATTGAGGCAATTCTTGATGGATTTCAGACATTGCCACAAGTGACAAAACTTGGATTTACCAGTTTGACTCCAATATTAAGCATCAGTCATCTGTGGGGATCTTTTCGGATGACAATCTTCCAATGAAAGTGAAGCGTCCATGTAGCATCGGAAAGAAAATGGTGGCTACTTTCTTCTCTAAATCTTGTTATGTGGCTACCATTCCTCTTGTGGAACAAAGCACAAGAGGAATGTTATATTGGTATACAACAGCTTACTTATCACAAGTTTTTGAGATGCTTCAGCAATTGTGACCGACAGGATTGCGAGGAATTTTGCTTCACCATGACAAGGCCTCTTCACACACAGCCAATGTAATGATCCAGTTTCTGGAGGCCACAGAGATGAAGCTGATGACGCCTGCCCTGATTTGATTCCAAGCAACTTCTTTTTGTTCTGCAGTAAAAAATGGTATGTATGAAAAGAGTTTTCAAAAGTGGTTTGCATGAGAAAATGCACAAAGTGTGAGTACTTTGGGAAGTAATGTAATAGGCTTTTGTTCTATTATTTTTTCAAGTGCACTTATTGAGAAATTTTGGAATATGATAAAGTCATCTGTTAATATACATGTTCAAACTGCCTGCAAACGTCCAAGATGCAACATAAATGTCTCAATTCTCTAACTCAAATTTTGCAAAATGCAACAGAAACAAAAAAAAGGTGCCAGTTAATGAGTTGAATGATTAACTGAATGACAGGTAATAGAGGTTCTACTCTACTCCTATTGTAGTGAATCATTTGAGTTATTACAATTACATGTATATGAATGATACAAGATATTAGTTCTGACTTATTGCTTCAAGTTCCAATTGAGGGCTCTTATGCTGCATTTAATTATTTGGCACATAAAATGTATCACATGAAGGGATAATGTTCAGATCTTGGGCCTACCTCTGCAGAGCAACTCTAGTATAGGTAAAAAGTTTGATCATAAATAAGGAATGGCCATGGAAGTATATATCCAAAATTCTAGCTCCCCCTCCTCAAAAAATCTTAAGTTTAACATAAAAACACAAGTTCCGGATAATGTGCAGCATAAGATAGTCACAAGTGTGTCGTCTGTCTACTTTTCTACTCCTCTACACCCTCGCCTTCCCTTCTCTACCATCACTACCCATTAACTCTGCAGCTGTCCGCCTCCATATTTGTACGCATCCCAATTGATCAAGTCCATAGCATAGATTTGATCTTTTTTTGGGTTTATGTCATTTCGATTTTTACTGAGGGAGTTTGGATCCCACATTGTTCCACGTTCTTTGGCATGTTCCCACTGAGCTACAATACACTCTACATCAAACCTCCCACACCACTCACATGGCCATCAAATGAAAAAACATCTGATGTGTTCCATTCACATGACTTTCTCTACATCTCTGCAACAAATTATTGTTAAAACGCTTAGCTTCTTTTTACTTTATGCTAATTGAGAAAAAATAGCAGAAATAGTCTTATTACTTGCTTCCATTCAAGTAGAAGGGAAATAAGGGAGTAGAATAGGCTAAAGTATTAGTCAAAATATGGTTGCTATGTGACTGAAGTTCCTTTGTTTCTATGGACAGGAGTTGACAAATTCCCATATGAGAAAAGTAGAAGTTTTTTAAAGCTGAAACCAATTACAAGGAAAATCTCAAAAACAATCCAATCCAGAAAAAAATGTATAACATAAATTGTATGTTTTAACGAGCTCTACATTTTCTGTTAGCTAAGTTTTTCTCTATCTCCAGTTATACAAAATTTTGTAAAATTCATCCATAATAAAGTAATCTTCAGAGGCTATTCCCAGAAAACTCAAGATATAAATTTTATTTGTCAGGTAAATATCTTTAATATACAATATTTTAATCAAAACCGTTAGAGCCATTTTTGAGAAAATCATAATTTACGAACATTTTCCCATGCAAAGGGTAGTTGGGGGTGGGGATTTTGTTGAAAATCTTAATGTTGCATCCTTGGAAGATACTAACCTTAAATACTAAGTTTGGTATTAATGGACTTTTTGTTTTTGAGCTATGCTGTCCCCGCATACATGCACACACATGTACCTTTTTCTAAAAATGTTTTTTTTTTGGATTCAGGGGGACCCAAAACATGTATTTCCAGTGAAATCCTATCAAATTTTTGGGTGCATTACAATACCTTCTCTACTCACCATGTACATAATATGTGCAGGGAAAGTAATATATATATATATATATATATATATATATATATATATATATATATATATATATGCTTAATATCTTCAGTATGTCATACGTAACGAACTCACTTTTCAGATTCCACCATGAGGTTCACTACATCATTAACATCACTTCCGTAACTCCTTCACTACTGCACATTGCTAGTAATCTACCTTACAGCTACTTTGTTATGGAAGGCAAGAAACACGACTTAGACATCGACATCAAATACTAGAATTACCTGGTGAGAAACACCATGAGTATTAAAAGACTGACAGAATTACAACAAAATGTAGTGACCTTCCTTCAAAGAGCCGAGTAGCTACAAAAGTATATTAAGAGTTTTTAATTCCATATTACATAAATTTCTAATTAAGAGGATTGGTCAGTGAAAATTTGACAAGAATGATCAGAATTTATAATTTGGGCTTTCAAATTTATTACAATGTTCAGTTCTCTAGTATGTTTTCGTAAATATCTTTGTTAATAGAGTAAAAATGAGAGAAATTCAAATTTAATTATTCCTGAGTGGCAGACATGGTTATGCATTTCTGATTTCTTCTGATACTTTTCATATTTTTCCAACATTTCCAGAGATTGTTTGAAATATTGTTGTGCATATGTTGACAAATTTTATATTGTGTCTGTTAAATAAAAATATATACTATTTAATAAAATCATACATTGGCAGAATTTCAGGCCACATGTTTGGATGTATATACATTTTCCTGTACAATTTTCTCGGTTGTATTATTTTAGACATTTTTCAACTTTTAAAATGTTCATAATTCAATTTGTAAGTTATCAGACTGAAATTTCAGAAACAGCTTCCCCAAGATAGGCTAAGCAATTGTGTTATGCCACTAAACAACATCCTGCCTCATACTTGTTTGTGAGAAACAATCCATATATGGGTGATCTGTCTAGGTCCTAATGAGTAAAACCCATACATAAATCTGCAGTAATAGAGCACTATGGTCAGCTTTTCTCGCTAAAATAATTCAGACACGCTCTAATAGATAGCAGGAAATGTACTTTTAGAGTTGGTGTTCGGTAACTTCCCCGCAATTTACCTTGTTAGGAATTCCTTTTACAGTTCCCACCACTGAAACAATAAACAGTGCGGCATTCGCAACTAACAAGCCAGATTTGATTTGAGTTTTTGACACACTGGCAACAAAGAAACAGTTAATGGACATGAAATTGTTACTTTATTGCAAAAAAATGATAGTGAGTTGTCAGATTTTGTGTTCAGCGATGATGAAAGTGAGATTTGTGAGAATTCACATACAGTGCAAGTGAGAGCAAGAGGACATAAATGATGCTGCAGACAACAGTGCACCTAACTGGGCAGAGGATAATTTTGATCCTGGCCCCACATCTATTCTAGTACACACTATCCAGCAGGGACCAACCAATACTTCCTTCTCATTTTCCATAAAAATTTTCTGCCTGTTTTTTTTTATAGCAAAATTATGCAAATAATTACTGGAGACCCTGTATTCAAGGGAATACAAAAAAACAGGCGACATCAATGAAAAAAGCTAGGATTGTATCCTGGAATCCCTCAACAACTGAAGATTTAAAAGCATAATTGGCATGGTTATTGACTTGAAGTTTTATCTATCTCTGACGTTATAGAACATTTTTGTGCAAGTTGGGTGGATAAACTTTCCTTTTTTTGGTGATATATTTTCGCGTTAAGATTTTCTTCTTTTGTTTTGGAGTCTTCATTTTCCTCATGCTGAGGGAAACAGAAAACAATTCAAAGAAGAATTTACTCAAGATGTAATGGAAAAAAATTAGGTAAAAATGTAATTACTAGGGCCATTTGTATCAGTGGACAAGAGCCCCATTAGCTACAAGGGAAGAAAAATTAAAGTGTACAACCTAAACATAACAAAAAATTTATAATCAAAGTTTTCTCGTCTAATGCTTCCAATGCATAACTTTACAATTTCTAAACTTATACTACGGAAAAGCTGAATACAATTATAACCTCCTGAAAACTACTTGCTAATCGAGATAAACATTAGCAGAGTAATCTTATTATTTAATTTCTTATCACTTGAAGGAAAATAAAAATATACACTACGCTAAAGCAATAATCAATTCTTTTATAAGCTGTTGCTATGCGATTGTCATTGAAATTTGCTTCTCTTTAATGGCCAGGAGTAAAACAAAAGAAACTTAGACAACTTCCTGTTTGAGAAAAGTATAAGTATTTTAAACTTGAAACCAATTACAAGGAATATATCAGAACTGGTTAGCTCCAAAACAAAATGTATTACTGTTTGACTTTTAAGTCTAAAGTAGAAATAAACAAATTCTAATATACCACTCTGCTGAGCATATGGCAGCACCACATGGAGAAATGACAGGAACCCAGTAGCAGCAAAAAATAAATTGAATCATATACTTGCGAATATGTATAACTTCGGAACCATTGGCTTTTTAATATTTTATATTCCTTATTCCTATACTTTATCTTACATCTTAAACTTCTAATGCGTTGTAGGTAGAGTAAATAAATAAAAACGATACTTGAATAGTTTGGCAGCTCTAATTAAATCATCCATTGATTTAACTATTCATGTTTCATTTTTGCTTTAAATATTTATGAGTCAAAGAGCAAAGAAGATGTTAAGCAATTTAAGTTAGAAAGAATAGCAGAAAAGAAATGCAGCGCCAACAATCTGGGCAAAAATTCTGCATTACTATAATAACGAAAGTTATTGTTAAATAAGAGTTAACCACATTCATTGTCAATTATGGTGATCATTGCAATTGCAGCACCAATTTGTGTTGTTACTGGCTCAACTTACAACCTAATAACAAAATAGCCGAGAGATTTCTTGTATCACACACGAGGGCAGTTCATTTCATACTATAAATAAACATATTTGTTGCACTGATCAATTGAATTTATGCAATTAAATAATGCTTTAATTTCAATAACTTATTCATTTTTTACATAACGAGCCAGTAATCATATCAGTCGAAAGCTGGAATAGGCCTAATTCCATTCAAATTCTGAATCGTTAATTTCCATTGATGAGTCCAAAGAATTAAGAGTGTTTGGATAAATTTCACAATTGAGATCTTATTAGTGGGAACAAAAAGTTTGCCAATTCTCACACTATTCTACAGTGGACACAGAAGCACCCATGAACTCTGAAGTTAAACTCACTTCTTTTCTGTCATGGGAAGGTGCTCTTCATAGAATTTGTTAAACACTTAACACAATTTTCTCTGTTTATGTATCTCCACAATGGCCAGGATTTTTCTGAACCACGACACTATCGAAAGCAAAATTTTCACAACACAGTAACCAGGTGGCAAGGCGTAAACTGACTGCTTACATGGAAACCAAAAATGAACTACAGTGCAGCATCTATGCATATTATTAGAAAACCTTTGCTGTAACAGTTCAGTTACTTAGGTGATTGTGAGGAAATACATTTTATTATATAAATTGAATTGTTACAATAATGGATGTTTTAAATTTTCCTGCACTAGAATACCCACAAAAAGCTACAATCTGAATTGAACTGTTTAATGTAGAGGAAGAGACAATATCTTAAGCGGGAAAAGTTGTAACTTATCTCTTATCCAATGAGACACTCCCCTATCATGTAGATTTGGTTACTTCTCCTTTGAACTTAAAATGAAATGATAGTAAGCTTTTTCCTGTGTCTCATGGTCGATACATACTTTATTTTCATGTACATATCTTTAATATAGCCCATTCCAGTTCAGGCTACCACTGACAGCGGTGTTGCTAGTGTTGCTGTTGTGTAGTGCTGAGGGGCTGCAGAGAGTTGCATGGATTGCGTGCATGGCACAGTCCATCATGTAATGCTACAAACAGTGGGCATTTAAGTTGATTTTACACTATGTCATTAACAATAGACAATATTTATTATAACTTATCTACTGAAATGTCAGCACTGCTATAATGGGGCATGATACACGGTGAGTGAACATGCTCGTTTAACACACTACTGTAAAACACTTGCATGATGCACACTGATTTCCAAAGCACCTATCCAGAATATGACATTACAGCTAGTGCGAGCATTCACCATCAGTAGCTTGTGGTGAGACGGGTAGTATATGATATTTGTTAGAACCATTTTTGAGAATATAAAAATTTTCAAACATTTTTCCATGTAAGGGAAATGGGATGGGGAGATTTTGTTGAAAATTTTGTGTCACATTCTTTGGGGGGAGGGGCAAAGAAAAAAGCACACAGTACGATCCTTTTCTAAAAAGGTTTCTTATGTATTCAGGGAACCTCAAAACTTGTATTTCCTATGAAATTTCTGTATCTTATATTTGGGTTGAATACAGTACCTTCTTTAACTACTATGTACACTGTACATATTCATACTAGAGAAATGGAAAATAAAAGAATCATAACTGATCTGAGTACCAGTTATAAGGGTGATAAAAATGAAATGACATAGTTCTCAAACCAAGCAGCAACACTGAAACCAAATAGTATTTTGGATTATACGAAACACATGGGCAGTGTCAATAAAACTGATACGAAGTTCGGCTGATAAGTCCCAGGCCTCACACGATATGGCACCACTAGGCCAGTTAGATGGTAGCATCATATAGTTTAACTCTAGACTGCCTTGTATCCATAGTTACAGGTAAATAGCTTGTTTAGTTTTCGAATGACAGCATTTTAAACAAGACAACTTTAGAGTTTTCAGGAAAATTGAGGATTTGGAAAAATGAGCAGTGATTAAATACTTCCATTTGAAAGGCTTTACGCCTAAAGAAATCAAGGAGGAAATGGACAGTACATTGAGAGACTCTGCTCCTTCATATTCAATGATTAAATGGGACGCAGAGTTTAAAATGGGACGTACGAGCATTAGTGATGAGCCTTGTTCTGGTCACCCTGTAGAAGTGACAACTCAGAGATCATTGAAGAAAATCATTGTTTAGTACTGGAAGACTGCAGATTAAAGTTGTTTGAGATAGCAGAGGCTTAAACATACCAAAGGAATGTGCAGATAATATTTATTTTAAGTTATGTTTTTGGCTTTCATAGGGTCTGTGCAAGATGGGTGTTGCATTTGTTGACACCTGATCAAAAGTTGCAAAGAAAAACTGTTTCTGTTAAGAATGTGGAGCTCTACCGTAATAATTCCAGTGAATTTTTGAGATGGCTTATTACCATGGATGAAACTTGGATACATCACTACACTCCAGAAAGTAAATCACAGTAAAAACAGTGGATTGCACCAGGTGAACCAACTCCAATAAAGCAAAGTAAATTTTGTCGGCTAACAAGGTTATGGCAAGTGTTTTCTGGGATGCACAAGGAATTATTTTTATTGATTATTTGGAAAAGAGTAAAAGTATCACTGGTGACTACAACACAAGCTTACTGCAATGTTTGAGTGATGAGCTGAAAAGAAAAAACTTGTTTCATCACGACAATCGCCCATCGTTCAGTCATTGTGAGGGGAAAAATGTGCGAATTAGAGTTGGAATTGCTTGAAAATCCATCCTATTTGCTAGATCTAGTGCCCAGTGACTGCCATCTGTTCCCAAACCTGAAAAAATTTCTTGGAGAAAGTGTTACATATTGTTATGTAATAGTATATAGTTCCAGATATATTTGTGAATATATGAACAAACTAAGTGACACAAAATGTATAAGTGCCACACAAGCTGTTTTTGGAGCAACAATTTTTACAGAAATAAAACTTCATCCTGAAAGACAACAATAGTGCAATTCAACAAAAACCAAGGTAAACTGTGTTTTTCTAATTTATTCGGGCAAGATTATGTACTTTTGGCTATATTTTACAGCACTTAATATCTGTTATTTTAATCTAGTTTACACAAACCATAATCTAACCTCACTGAAATCTCGACACCAGAGAACCTGTCTTCACTGTGGCCTGATGGCCTCTGCTTACCTTATACTTAATTTTAAACCAAATAAGCTGAAACATGTTATTTTGATCCAGTTACTACATGCACATCACATACAAACCCTAATCTTTCAAAATTTTGAAACCAGAGGATCCTGTTGCTCACTGTGGCCTAACGGCTTGCACTTGCTTTATACTCATTTTAAACTAAATGAACTGATACCCGTTATTTTGATCCACTTCTTACACACACACAGTAAACCTCAACTAATCTTGCCAAAATCTTGAAACCTGTCGTTCACTGTGGCCTCCAATTGCCTCATACTTGTTTTAAACCAAATAAGTTGATACCCATTATTACGATCCAGTTCTCTCTCACACCACAACTCTAAACCTTATCACACTGCATTCCCACAGATTCAACATCCTGGCTGAAAGACTTGCTAGGAGAGCTGACGACCAGTCAATGCTCGTTAGTCTCTAGCAAAGAGAACAATAATTATGGCCACACTGATTGTCTACATCAAACAATACATGCCCGACCTATCCGACAATCACTAAGCATGTTCCTCTGACAAAATAGGTGAGGTACGGGACATCTGGAGAACATGAGTTCTAGGGGAATCATTGAAGAGTCTGACAGCACTTGTACTTTCTGTAGTCTTGGTGAAGAATATGATCAACGCTTCTGCAGAAAACTGAATGCTGTCACCAGAAAAGACTCTTCCCCTTACTCCGGTTTGATGACACCCTGGTCACACTTGAGGTGTCCAGTGAACACCTTGAAATCCTATACTGCTAAGTGGCCTTAAGACAAAGAGAAGACAGCATTCTTAATTGGCCAGGAGAATCTGCAATTTATGGTTATGCCCTTTGCCTGCAATGTGCCAAGATACTTTCCAGCACCTCATGGAGTCAGTGAGATGAGGGTTGACTTTCAACACTTGCTTGCAATATCTAAGAGTACAACTTCACATCAGAACATCACCAAGGACGGAGCTAAACCAATAAGCGAGGTGGGAACATCTTCCCAAATATCCAATTATTTAATTCATAGATATTTTTTGCAATGTAACTATGTGTGATTACTTTACTTATAACATTTTAATATAACTGAAGATATTTCACCCATAAATACATAAAACAGAATGTGTAAGACAATTGTACTGGGGACCTGGGATGTTCTATTTGTGAAGAAAAATTTGATCATCTCACTTGCTATTTTGGAAGAGGCTGAAGTCATTCAGGAAAATGTACCCTTATGGTTTTGCCATTGTGTTCCAAAAGTTCTCTACAGCACATGATGTCAATGGAGGACAACCAGAAATTCAGAATATTTGCCATATCAACTGGGTGCATAAACTTCATCAATGGGAAGCTGACAACTTACAAACTGTCAGGAAATTGAGTACAGACACGAAATGTTTGGTCAATAACAGGGTAATTTTAAGATGCAAAATCAGTTTTAAAACAGTATAAATACGGATGTCCAGGAGCCACATCCTTGCTCCATTCAGCTTCAGACTGCTCTACAATCCAGGATGGCAAATGCCGGAAACATGCACTATAAAAAGGAGAATGTAACCATGTGTGAGTAGACCACATAAAGTGGCAATCGCATATGAATGCACAATCGGACACAAAGTGAGCCTCTGCAAAACTGTGCATGAGATTTCATACCATGAGTTAAAAAGATAGTAATAGGACCTGACTGTAACATCATAATATAAAAAGAATGTGCCCAGGTTGACATATCGAATAACCAGATAAACTAATGCCAGCAATATGTCTTGTGTCTTTTCTTTTCTCCACACCTGAGAAAGATTAGTCTCATGCAATTTCAGCCATCAGCACAAGAATGCAGCGACCAAGGAGAGAAGGATGTGATGTCCATGGGAATCTGTGGAGCTCAAGACTTCAGACCAGAGCAGGTACAGAAAGTCAGATCAGTGGATTTCCAACCCTGGGGCCTGATGGAAGTGACAATGGAGGCAGCTGACAACTTATGGAAGAGGCAACAATGAGAGCTTCGAGACTGGAGAAAAGGTGCACAGTGCTCCATTCGGCAAGGAACACCGAAACCAGAAGGATAGGAATTACAACAATTGAATGAAACAGGAAGCATTTGAAAAAGTGAAGGGATTATTTGCAGTCTATATTGTTAGAAAGGCCTAGGGATGTCATTCCTTTCAAAATTTATATGCATGGGTTGTATGAAGGCTTTGGGGGAATCTTGTGTCAAAGGTCCCCTGGCCAATTTCATGTTATTAGTACTGCATTGCTCGGGTTAAGCAACATTGAAAAAAAAGGCCTCTGTCACCTTGATGGCAATCTGTGCCATGTACTTCATGAATCAAAGATTCAGGACTTATATTTAAGCAAAATACAAAGGCGGAAGAAAAACCGGCAAAATTGTTAGAGAATTCGCCTGGAATAGCTGGGAGTATACAAGGCAGCCTGTGTAAGATGGGGTGTTTTGGAAAGTATACAGGGTGATTCATAAGTCTCTGTACAAACTTTGTAGGAGTAATGTAGAGGTCAAAATAAGATGATGTTTTCTGAAAATGCTTCACTTCGGAGTTATGCAGCACTATAGGGATCACACAGAAAACATTAGCTCAGCACACTTATTGCATATCTTCAAACTGATGTTAACACAGTTCCATGAACATCGTCTTACTGCTTTAGGAATGTCCATAATACCACACAAAACCGTAACTGAAAATAGACATTGATGCCCTCGTACCGTAGTTGCGTGTGGATTCTCATAAACCCACATGTTATGAGAGTTGATGCCTCTACGGGTAAATAAGGTCTGTAAACAGTACCCGACAAATGACCATGGGATCAACCATATATTGCTGAAATAACCACTGATAGACTGATAAAAGTGCTGGATAATCCACAGATAGCAAGTCATGTACTTTCTGCAGGTGAAATATTTGTAACTAACTGCTGTCTCCAAATCAGGCACCATACAGATGTTTCGGAAATCCCTACAGTGGCACTAATATGTCAAGTACTTATAGTCGGATCGTCAGACACCTTGCAGAATGCTTTCTTCGACAACCACTCCATGCAGTTGCGGCCGTCTTGATTGTGACTCATCACGAATACCATTCCTCATACACTTGTCCACAGCTGCAAATGTCTGTTGGTTTGGAAACAATTCTCTGTACCACCACCATGCTTTTCTTGAATTTCTGTCTGCTGCGTCATAAAGGTGCCTATCGGTGTTTAAATATACCGACCTGTGCATGCATGACTGTAGCCTACTGAACCACCGGCAAAAGTAAACAGTTGAATACCATGCATTAGCGCTGCTTCAACACATGCGCAGTACAGCGTTGTGCATGAAATTCACCTTTAACTTGTTGGGAAAGTGATTGTCTTCTGCTGTTCATAACAGTACAGAAGCAGTACGATGACAGGCGTACATGGACGTCAGTTTGAAATGCTGTATGGTAAATGTACTTACGTGTCCTGTGTGATCCCTAACTATGAAATAAAGCATTTTCATAAAACGTGGTATAGAACATTTTCATCTCATTTTAACCTCTACATTACTCCCACAAAGTTTGTACGAGACTTACGAATCACTCTGTATATGCTTAGAAGCCCAGAAATGGAAATTATTTCAGCCTTTCACCAAGCCTATTATATCATTTGGGGATTGACTGGACCACTTCCACCATTTTGAAGAATCTATATATTCCCAAACTTAGACAAAAGGGCAGGATAACAGTTATGGCCTGCAACAAATGTCAGAGCACAAAGCTGCTCCAATACATGCTTTAGCTATGATTTTAAAATTTAATTTTAAGGGACAGGCCGCAGTCATTAGTCACGGAGTGCTTCCACAGGGAAGCTTCAGAAACCACTATGTAATAGTTTTCATGGATATGTTTTCAAAGTACATAATAATATTTCCAGTTAAGAAATTAGATAGTGCCACATGCTTAAATAAATTGTTCAAGTATTACACACTGCAAGTGGGAAAGATGGACGCCCTGCTGTCCGATAATGCGTCAATGTTTACACGGATTAAGTTCATCATGCATTGAAAGAGAATCATATTAAACTGTACCATTGCTCGCGCTTCAGCCAGATAGCAATCCAACTGAGAGAACATTGAGAGACTTGAGACTATTTTTCTTTGAAACTTGCCACACAGGTTGGGTCGAGATGTTCCCGAAGATAGAGACATTCTTAAATGAATTGGTGAACCAAGTGACAGGATTCAAATCCCTAGAACTTATGCAGAGAATGTGTATAAACACCCTGGACAGAGGCATTCCCGGAACCATAGCAGTGGAGAATGCCATAAGTTTATCTGAAACCGAGATGTTAAAATTCTGAGCCAAAAGAATGAGAATTAAGGCAGAACTGAGAAAAGCCAAACATAAGGCGAAGAAAAGAAAGAAATGGACCATTCAAATAAACAACCTTGTCTTAGTGCATGATAAAGTTATCCAACACTGTAAACAAATTTGATTATTATATGGCAATGCTATTCATGGGCCCATATAAAGAGTAGAGAGATTGGGAAGGACACTTTTTTGCTTTCTAATATAAAATAAAATAGTTGGAAAATACCATTAACAGCTTTTACAGCCTTATGTGCATAATAAAAATTCTGTCTCTATCACCTGGTAAGGGAATAAGTGTTAAAAGGAGTGTTTTTCACAGTTGGGTGAATGAACAAAATAAAATGTGTAATGGGTAAAGAAGGTATACCTATCTGAAGTAAGGCATGATGCTGAATACCAGGCATAATAAACTATTAACCCAGATCGCCAATGAATATATGTATTTACCTCTAGTCATGCTTTATTTGGAATTCATGTATTTAGTATGAATTCAAATCTGCATATTTTGTTATTCCCTTTTATTTTGTATGATACATCGGAATCTGCTCGTAAATAACTTCCTTCCATGGTTTTGTAGCAATTCTGCTGTATAGTTTCTTTCACCCATTTGGAGCGGTGGCAGCTACACTATGAATTTCCTGTTAAACTAACTTAGCTGTTGCATGCAATGCATTCCCAGAGAAAACTGAACTCTGAGCAGGGCTTCTTTCCTATTTTTATACAAGTCACATGACTGGAAACTAGAAACAATCACATGTGCAATACCACTGCAGGTGTAACAATGTGGGCTTTTTCATCAAAGAACCTTCCAACATCGCATGCAGTTACAATTGCAGCTGCAATGTCAAAAGAACTTGCTGCCAGCACAGATATCCACTAATTGCATGAGACTTGGGTCTCTCTCAGGTGCGGAGAAAAGAAATGACACAAGACATATTGTTGGCACTATTTTATTCGGCTATTTGATATGTCGACTTGGGCACATTCCTTTTATATTATGTTGCAGTTAGGTTCTGCTATTATCTTTTTAACTCATGATGAGAAATCTTGCACGCAGTGCTGCAGAGGCTCACTTTGCACTCATACACAAATAATGCCACTTTCTGTGGTCTATGCACACACGATTACATTCTCCACAATAGCTCGTGTTTCCAGCCTTTGCCGCACTGAACACTAGAACACATCTGAAGCGAACAGAACAAGAAGTCTCTGCCTCCTGGATATCCATATTTATACTGCTTTTGCACTTTAAAATTTCCCTTTAGTCCAAATGTTTCGCATCTGTTCTTAATTTCCCATCAGTTTGCAAGTCGTCAGCTTCCCATTGGCCAGCGTGTCAATATGTCATGCACAGTGACCTAATCTCAACATCTGATTGGTGCTCCATGACGACAGAGTTGTCATGGCTGCTACCTTTTACTTTTACATTTTAAATTGGAACTATGGCTTGGACTCTGGACATACAACCTCCAAACAAATGCTTTTACCCTTATTATATACACAATGGAAATGGAAATACAACCAAACTTCAGTTGTTCACTTATCACTGGCTTTTAAAAGGACTATCGCTTTAGCCGTCATATTCCCTTATCTACCTTCTGCTTATAAGGAACTAAATAGTAAGTTTAGCAAGATATAGATAGAAAAATAATCTTTTGTAAGAATAGTTTTCTTTCAGAACAGATAGAAAAAGTCATGTGAATGCAACACATCACATTTTTTCCAAGCACACCTTGATACTTTTAGTCTAATATACATTACAATTACTTTATAATGTAATTTATTTATTTACCTGCTGCACAAGTAGCCCCACAGAGGAATGAAATGCAGTCAAATTATCCTTGATTTAGAGCAACGCAACCAAATCTTTTCTGTCCTTAAACTACACAATAATGTTGCAGCATTTACATTCAGGTGTAGTGTAATCTCGATAAATCATACAAACCTTAGGAAGAAAGGAATCGTTATGATCACAATTATGTTGGCAAGCGGTGAAAGGGAATGGCAGTGGGTATATCCGGAAGTGAAATTTCAAACCTGAATGGAAGTTAATCCACCAGTTATAAATAATGATGTTCAAATAATTTCTTCTTACTCATTTGGTTTAGGATATTAATTACTTTTCTCCACATTTAAAATCACATTCTAATCCTCAGAGGCTGGTAAAATTTAATTTCAGTAATATTGGATTGTGAATACAAGCTATTTCTGAAACACACTGGTATCTTTAACTCTGTGATAGAACTTTGTATTATTTGTTAATAAACATATTATGAATTGTAAGGTTATTTATTATTCTGAAGGTTATGTCTTGATTCAGGCTATACTTGATGTAAAACTGTGTATTATATGTTAAATAAATGTACATAAATAATTATTTTGGGTTACATGGCACACTGCCACCTGTAACATATCATTGTATTTTAAATATATCACAATGTATCCAGATTTTAAGGTTAGTTTAATATTACAAAAATTTGTGAGGTTATGATTTGTTACTTTAGTTATGTGATAACTACCACCTGTGTCAGAATTCTGTGTTTGTAAAATAAACACATTATGAAATGCATCCTGCTTTTAATATTAAAACCATCAAGGAAGATTTATTTACATTATTGGTATAATGTAACATCTTTATTTATACAAGGTTAATTTCATATTGATGAAGTTATGATTTAATAGTTAATTTGGTTTTGTGGCAAATTATTCAAATTTCATCACTATAAATTTAATTTATTCTGTAATGGAATACTCACAGCCAGCTATCCATATGTAAATCATTTATTTCCCGCCTTATTCACCACTTGTTGCAAACCATTTGTTGTAGTTTAGACTTATCTTGATGAAAGCGAGTAAATAATTAAATACATATTTAAATGAACTTAATCAACAAATGACAGGTTCCCGCAACAGAAAAGTATTTTATATAACAAGGAATATCTCTGAAACGACCAACTCCACACACACACACACACAAAAAAAAAAAAAAAAAAAAAAAAAAAAAAAAAAAAAAAATAATAATAATAATAATAATAATAATAATATATATATATATGACATAAACTGTGTGTTTTATCGTGACCTACATTTTTTATGTAATAAGATTTTGTCTATCTCTTACGGTTTACCAGTTATGCAAAATTCACCCGGAATAAACACGTCTTCAGAGGCTATTCCCAGAAAATTCAAGAAATACATTTTGTCATGCAAATATCTTAAATATAAGATTTTAATCAAAATCGCCTGAGCCATTTTTGAGAAAATAAAAAAATTTGAAATTTTTTTCCATGTAAAGGGTAGTTGGATGGGGGAGGGGGGGTTCTTGAAAATTGTGTCACATCCTTGGGAGATACCAAACTTAAATACTAAGTTTGGTATTTAATGGTCTTTTCGTTTTTGAGCTATGCTGTCTCCACACACAGACCTTTTTCTGAAATTGTTTTTTTTTTTTTTTTTTGATTCAGGAGGACCCAAAACATGCATGTCCCAGTGAATATCAATTTTTGGGACAATACCTTCTCTATACACTATGTACATAGTATGTGTAAAGAAAGTAAAAATACAATGTTGTTTGTATTATTTTACTACAGTCCAAACTGCATAAAAAGAAATCAATGGTGTTTATTTAAGAATCAGCAACTGCCACTGCACCCATTGTCGGCTTGTTCCATCTACGTTTGATTCAAACTATGTGGTGCTAGTTGACTTTGTAGGTTGCATGTTGAGTGGTTTAGGTTTGCCCATCCTGCTGTAGAGCTTGCCACGTAAGTCAATGCTATTTATTTGCACATTTGGAACCTGGTTTACAAAGTGCAAGAATGGTTTACTGTGAGGTGGAAACAGATCCTCCAGCCATCAGCCTATTGAAGCCCCTACAGGCAACAACGTATATGGTGAAGTTAGGTGAGCTTTTATTTGCTCCAGTAAATTGTGGTGCGTATTCATCCCTATTTTATTCGGTACTATGTTCTGCACAGTAAAATTTCTACTAGTGATCTAGATTTTAAAGTGTTGAAAATACTATGTTCCATTTTGAAATCCACTAAATTGCAAAGATTTTTACTTTGGGGAGGGGGAGGTTAATTAGGGTTTTAGCTTCACAGATACCTTGACTGTGTCTATCAGCACTTTGCATTTGCGGCCTCTAGTTGAAATTGCTCTACTCCTCTATTTATATAAAACATCCAGCTAAGTACCCTAAAAGTTTACAACAGACCAGTAACTACAAAAAGACTCTAATGACTGATTAACAAAACTACAAAATCTGAATCACTTCTGGAAGTAATATTTTGCATGTTCATTTCCACATCTGGGAGCAATTCAAGGATCCATCATTGTATTTTCTTACATTCATCAATTTAAAGAATGTAGTCAGGATGCCAATGTACCCTCTAGAAGTATACCAAGTATTATTGGAGATCATGCACACTTCAATGAATCAATTTGCTCTTCACAACCTTACACACTGGTCTACAGAACATTCCATTATTATCACGTCATAAGACTGCTTGTACGAATACAAATCAATGGACAAACAACAGAATTTGTCAGAGTTAATAACTTTTCCCATTCAAACCCAGTTCCTTTGCACCTAAGCATTCTCACGATTTTCCAAAAATGATCAGCTTATAATTGCTCTCACATGTTATTACACAATTGTTGTGCAGAAGTTGGCAATATTTGTTATAAAGGTTTCACATGCTGCCAGAGTATGACAAACAATAGCATTAGAGACATGTCATTTCCCAATCTGCTTGTGAATGTATGTTGAATTTAGGGCTTGGAAAAATGTCTTGTCATTTATTCAAAAGGTTGTTGCTTTTGCTGGTTGGCTTTCCCTCTTCTTTGTTTTCCCACCCATAACACTAACTCCCCAGTTGAATTTGGTGGTGCCAGAATTGGCTGTAACTTAATCTGATCCACTTCACTTCAAGGAATTGTAATGCTATCAAACTTCAGAAACTTTGCATTCACTATACTTACTCTTCGATCACATTCAAGCTGAATATTAACATTCTGTCTGTATTCTAGTCCACCTAGGCTTTCAAAAGTTGAAGCTCCTGGTTTACTCAGATCATTGACGAAAAATTCTATTTCAAACTGCGAAGGATTCGTTGCACTGAAACAAGATTTTTCACTACTGTGAATTTGTAACATTTGAATGAATATAACAATAATAAATATGTAGGTCTGCTAAAATAAGGTATAGGCTTATATGCTGAATTTATTATTCAATAAAATGCTTACCCGAGCCTTACACCACCTGGAAAATCTGCTTGAACACGCGCACCTAATGGAATGATGCGAACTTCACTGATAAACACCGGCTTAGGAAATTGCACGAGATCTAAATTTAGTTCCTGCAAAGAGAAAACAGGCTATTCACTTCTAGCACTGACTGTACCATATCCCACACCCATATAAAAACCCACTGAAAATCAAAATAATCATATCAAACACTTGTCGTATTATCACACCACCATGTAAAGTTGAATAAAACACAAATATTAGTCATTTCAGGCTGATTTCCTGTAAACTTTGCTAATGCGTAGTCGAATCACCTCCACCGACAACGCTGGTGCGTCCCGCTTTAAAATTGGCGAATGCATGCCAGCCATTCTTTTCTGATACAGATTTATTTCACAAATACATTGATTATAAGTTTTTATTACATAAAATACAACTTTTAATTCTATATAATGCTAATACCTCTGAGCTTTCGTGTGAAAATGTATCGAAGAATAGCAATTCCGTGCTGTCAGCCATGACAATTTTTGGCTTCGAAGAGACACAGGCAGACAACATCATTTTACACAGTGGAGTACTTTGGATGGTATGTGTAAGGTTGGCAATTTGTATTTGTATTACAAATATTTGTAACATTTGTTTTGTAACCATGACAACCGTATAACAAAACAAATAGTCTCTTACGTGTTTCTCTTGAAAACTGCTGAGCACATTAAGGGAGTCACACTAATACTATTTATTTGACGAGTTATTTTGTCTTAAGCCTGTGTTTCAGCTTCATACACGATGCAGCTAAAACATTTACGAACAATAATGCACGCTGAGGTTAGTTTGGTACTTACGTAGGTTACATACATACATGCACACCACTACAATCTATAGATCCTACTATAGTATTAGACTCTATACCCAAACTCTTAATTAAGTCAAGAAGTACATTTATTCGGTAACCTGCGCAAGATTACCATTTATTCATACTTATTAATACATTTATTTACAAATAATAACTTTGACAATGAATTTTCAGAGGTGTCAGTTTTGTATAACATACAAATTACATGTCTGTTTCCAAAAACCTGTTCGTACGTATGCATTCTTAGAATATTCATGTTTATTATATATACAATGTTGCATTATTACCAGTGTTTTTCACTTTCTCTACATCTACTATGTGCATGGTGTATAGAGAAGGTATTGTATTGCACCCAAAAATGCGATACCGGGATTTCACCCGAAGTACATGTTTTGAGACCCCTTGAATAAAAAAAAAGCATTTTTAGAAACAAAATTTCCATGTGTGTGTCTCTGGGCAGTATAGCTCAAAAACGAAAAGACTATTAAATACCAAACTTGGTATTTAAGTTTGGTATCTTCCAAGGGCACGAAGATTTTCAAGAAAATCCCCCACCCCAAACTACCTTTTATGTGGAACTTTTTTTGAAAATTTTGATTGTTCCAAAAATGACTCGGTAATTATTAACAAGTTGGGCCACTAACTCTCTCCGCTGCGACTTATACCAGTTTTGCACTCTAATGGGACCGGTGTGGTTAGAGGGGGGATTAGGGGTGGGGAGATGGTTAAAAAACTAATGTTGCTACCTGTTTATATACACACACTAACCTAAACGGATTGGAACCTAACCTCATGCTAAATTTGAAATCCACAGGCTTTGAAATTGTCATCATAAATACAAAGTCAATCAATCACACTTAGTTTCATTCGATTTTAGAGTGGCCAAAGTTCTGCATAATAAAATTCACTGAACAGCTGCATCTGCGTGAAACATACTTGTCATACATCAGCACAGCGTCTAGCGACATATGCCAGTGTTGCATTCCACAAAACTGTTCGCCTGCCGCCGACAATGAAACTCAGGTTTTAGGCACTTTAGTGTGCAGTATTATTATATATTTACATTGCAAAAGTACTACAAGACTTCTTTATTTATATTCTACTTCTTCTAGGCAGCATAATTCATAAATATTCACAAAAAAGGATCGCTATGCGCACGTAATAAATTACCATTTAACTTAATTACGTAGCTTTTCCGATAAAAAAAATTAGTGAAAACGTAACAAGTAT
Organism: Hymenopus coronatus; assembly: GCA_030762935.1. Classification (NCBI taxonomy): domain Eukaryota; kingdom Metazoa; phylum Arthropoda; class Insecta; order Mantodea; family Hymenopodidae; genus Hymenopus; species Hymenopus coronatus. Next base: position 16,584,125 of record CM060896.1, read on the forward strand.
AAACCAAACTTACAGTCAAACCACAATTTGTTTAATTTCTAGAGAGGCCCAAGTTCTCTATAATAACCATGGCTCTAATGATTTTGATTAAAATATCATATGTTTAAGATATTTTGTGACAAAAGGTATATATTGGATTTTCTGGGAATAGCCTCTGAAGACCTCTTCATTCTGGATGACTTTTAAATAACTGGAAAACCGTAAGAGATACACAAAAAATGACTACACAAAAAAGGTAGATTTCATTAAAACACATAATTTATGTTAAATACTTTTTACTTTCTCTACACGTGCTATGTACATAGTGTATAGAGAAGGTATTGCATTCCACTCAAAAATTCGATACCGAGATTTCACTAAAAGTACATGTTTTGTGACCCCTTGAATCCAAAAAAAAACACTTTTGGAAAAAGGTCCATGTGTGTGTGTGTGTTTTTCTGTGGATAGCTTAGCTCAAAAACAAAAAGACCGTTAAATACCAAACTTCGTGTTTAAGTTTGGCATCTTCCAAGGATGCGACACAAAGATTTTCAAGAAAATCCCCCCACCCCAACTACCCTTTACATGGAACTTTTTTCGAAAATTTTGATTTTCTTAAAAATGGCTCTAACGGTCTTGATTAAAATATTGTATATTAAAGATATTTACCTGACAAATAAAATGTATATCTTGAATTTTCTGGGGATAGCCTCTGAAGACTACTTTATTCTGGAGGAATTTTATGGAATTTTGCATAACTGCTAAACGGTAAGAGTTGGACAAAAACTTACCACACAAAACATGTAGAGCATTTTAAAACACACTATTCATGTTACATACATTTTTTTCATGGAGTTGATCGTTTTTTGGATATTCCTTGTTTTTGGTTCAGCTTGGAAAACTTGTACTTTTCTCAAAATTTGTCAACTCATGTCCATACAAAAAAAGGAACTTCAGTCACAGAGCAACCAACTTTTGACTATCACTTGAACCTATGGTACTCCCTTATTTCGCGTCTACTAACAAGGAAGCAAGTAATAAAACTATTTCTGCTAATTTTTTCTTGATTAGCATGAAGTAAATAGAAACGTATGCTTTTTAACAATAATTTGTTGCAGAGATGTAGAGAAAGTCATGTGATTGGAACACATCAGTTTTTTTGTAGAGTTAACTAAGTACAATGTGGCTGGTGTTTTGCAAGGATGTAGAAGGAAACACGCTCATTTTTATGCAGACAGGCAAATGCGATGAGGCTGTCATGACATGATTTTCATGCTATGATTTATTATGACTGTGAAGAGTCTAATGACAGAGTAATGTCACCAATCTGTGGTGGAAGTTTTTCAGAACTCTACACCATCCAGAGCTACTATTGGAAACTGGTTTCGGGAGTTCCAAAGAAGTCGGAAATTTCTGAAAGACAAACCTCTCACAGGTTGCCCTCACTCAGCAGTAACATCAGAAGCAACTGCAACTGTGTGTAAGTTGCCTATTGAAATAGGATCCCCACACCACCTATGCTGACATTCAGAGTACCCTATTGGATCAGCAGTAGTGAATGCCATCTTATGTGACCAACCTTCCATGTTACCTAAAACTGTTAGGCAATCTATATAACATAATATTTTCAAGAAAGGATTACAAAGATGCTCACCCCTCATAAACTGTAGAGGAAGTTCTTAATATACCTTGCAGATAAGTATTCTGTGGATGGGGCAGACTGCACATATTGATGACTTTGCATCATTGTTGCTCATATATTAATGCATGTCATAAAGTTCACTCTTGAAATGGTGATGGTTTGACATTTTCATATTGCAAGATAGGTTTATAAAAAAAATGGTCATGTTATAGTTATTATGCATATCTTAATGACATGTTCAATGCTCCTGAACATTGCTCAAGGTGGGAGCAAGCGAACAAAAAACAACTTCAAGTGGCCAAGCGTTGTTCTCGTTGGTACTGCATTCATTATCAGGGGCCAGAAAGCAGCTCACATGGAATTGTGTTTCATGTTGGAAAAATTCAATGTTGGGAGAAGCAAACATTGTCACTGGGAATGAATCATGGATATAGCACTTTGATCCTGAAACAAAGTGGTAATCAACAGTAAGGTGCTTTCCAAATGATGACCCAACAACAAAGTAGCGAAGGTGCAGAAGTGCTGGAAAGAAGATGGTGGCTTCCTTCTTCCCAAAAACTGGTCATTTAGCATCTATCTTCCTGGATACCCAAAAAAATGTTCTGCTGAGTGGTATGTGCATGTGTATCTGCCATCTATCATTGCAGCATGGAAAACCAAGCATCCAAGATCAAAGACAGCTCACCTACTGCTTCACCATAAAGCAGCTTCTGCTCACACAATGGCCAGAATACTAGATTTCTTAGTCGATCAAAACGTCCAAGTGCTTCCTTACTCCTATTCTCCAGATTTACTCCTTGTGACTTTTTTCTTTTTCCCAAAACAAAAGAAAAGTTCTGGCTGATCATTTCTCATCACATGAAGAGGTAATTAGGGCTTACACAGAGGCATGAGCAACCTCCTTTAAAGAATGCATTTTCTAAGTGTACAGAAGCAGAAGTGTATTCGTCATAATGGAGAATACTTTGAAAAGTTGTAAAAACTATGACTCAATTGTAAGATTATGGTATAGTACAGCTGCTTTCAATTGCCTAAATAAATAGTTCATTAAATTAAAGTTTGCTAAGGTCTGTTTGGATTCATCTTACTGTTTTCCAATAGGAGTGTTGCATCTCAGTTCAATCATACTGACACAGGAGGCTGAGCTGCTCAAGACAGATTCTTGAACAGGAGGTCTGTGGTTCAAACCCTGCCAATAGTTTTTCCAGGTTTTCCTCAGTGTTCATAACAGGCCAATGCTGAAGAGGTACTTAAACTTAGGTGTCCACCACAAATTCTCTTTCACAGTTAGGCAATTAATTTAATTTTATGTCATCTATTTCCACTGCCTGTGGTGTTATATACAGTAAGAGTTGGCATTAAATGCTGCTTAACAACATTCATTTATGGTTACAAATTCATCAGCCATTGAATAAATGCTGTTTCTCCAGCTGAGCTCTTACTCTGTTTGAAGCAGTGGCGAATTCTCCTATATACCGCATACACTGCCGGTGTACTAAACTTGAGAGTGTTCAAAATGACTCTTAATAAACATGCAAAATAAACAGAATGTTTTGTATTTCATTTCAACTAAATATGAAATGATCACAAATTTGTGTGGTTAAATTTTCCTTTTATATATATATGCAGTGATGTGCATGTGTACATCTACCTCACCACAAGGTGTCGCGCTCATCTAGTCCATCACAAGTTGAAACGATAGCCAGTCACTCCCACTTCTCCATTAGAGAGGCAAGGGGGAAGGAAGTTTAGATGCCAACCGTTAGCTGTCAAAATGCACTGCTAAATTTTGCAATTGACAATCGTTTTTATTCTGTATTAGTGTTGTTTTGCTTGTAAGTTTTTGTGAAAATGACCGTTGTAAGTGTTACTGAAGCTAGTGGTCCTTGTGACGGTGCAGTAGAACATGTGTTAAAGACTGGATTTTGGAATTTTGAATTTTCTGAAAAACTTAAAATAAAAAACAATGGCACGCCAACTCCCGAAATACCAGGTCTGATTGTAAAATGTCAAGACAGAAAACGAGAGTATAACAGACATTTCTGCATTAGCAATTATTCTAGGTACAAATGATTAACTGGTTGCCCCAAATTATACAAAATCTATTGTTGGCCGTCTTCTTTTTAGTACGACAAAAGCAGTACCACATGGTCTCAAGAAGCATTCAACAATATAGTTTCTCTAACAGGTTCATTAACTAAGCATGAAAAAACAAAAAATCACATATTTTGTGCATTCACCCTTTGTAATTTTGACAATACACGAGTAGACCTGCAGCTAAATGCTCAGAAATCATTACAGATTTCAAAGCATAATGAAATGATAACAAAGAACTGAGAAATATTGAATAGACTCATTGATGTTTGTCACTTAGGGAATTAGCTTTTAGAGGACACAACAAGTCAGAAAGTTTCTTTAGTAGAGGCAATTACACAGAAACACTTACTCAGTACGTATGATCAACTTTTAAATGATCGTTTAAAAAATGCTACAGTTTTCGGGGGCACTTCGTCATCCATTCATAATATTTAATCGAAGCTGATAGGGGTGTTTTGATTAACTGTATAATGAAAGAACTTGCATCCGCTTATTTTTTGACTATTCTTCTAGATGTGTGCTCAGACATAGTGAACAAATCCCGACTCTCTACCATTTTACGCTATGTGGACAAATCGGGGAAAGTTAAAGAGAGGTTCATAGGCTTTGCAGATGGCAGTGTAGACAGATCTACTGAGGCACTTTACAACCATGTACTTACAACAGATAAAGAATTTAATTTTTGTAAGAAACTTGTCGCTCAGACATATGATGGTGTGGCCATAATGTCTGATCAGGCAGGTGATCTGCAATCTAAAGTAAAAGTAGCATTTCCTCAGGGGCATTATTTGTTCGCTGATACTGTCGTATCCTGAATTTGGTTCTGCAATAGGCAGAATGTATTGCAATATGTTGTTGTTTTTTGTTTTTTTAAAGTGGCTCCAACATGCAGGAACTTCAATTCACACTTTGTCAACAGCAAGAGCAATGAGATAACCTGATTTTATTCTTTGAAAGCAATGTTGATTGGGAACCTGTACATTGGTTAATGCACAAGATTTTCTTTATTTTTTGGCGATTAGATACTTTCTTCCTTCTCAAAACGTTTTCGGCAATATTTGCTCATACCAATATTCTCTTTAACATATTACAAGACAAGTCATTGGATATTGCATATTGCAAAGGTAATCCAGACAAAAACACTTGAGAAGAGCTAAGAAGAGAAGGGTTCCAAAATATTTGGTGAAGCATTTCTACTGAAATGATAAATGAACACGCACAAAAGAAAAGGAAGAGCAATAGACCAAGTGGAGTTACTGAAGTTATGTTCAGGAGGATATTCTATCAAATACAAAATAGATTTTCCGACTACAAAAGTTTTCATTTCTTTGCCATCCCTGATTCCTCAAAATTCAAAAATTATAGAACGTCTTTTCCTGATTACTATTGCTCAAAATTGTTGGACACCTATGGCTCAAATTTTGATTCGGTACGTCGGAAAAATGAACTTAATGTTGTGTACTCCTCTGAAGATTTTGAAGGAAAGTCAGTAGGTGAAATAGTCAAAATGATGAATGAAAGAGATGTGGTGTGGGCTATGCCTGAAGTTTACAAATTAACTTGTCTAATTCTAACTGTACCAGCAACTGCAGCTTCTGTTGAACGGTCATTTTCCACTTTAAATCAAGTAAAATTTCACTGTAGATCTACAGTGGGCCAAGAAAATTTATGCTCTCTGTCAATGATGTCCATAGAAAAGCAGTTACTTTATATGCTTCTAAAGGATATTGATGAAAATTTCACGCAAGCTGTCATTGAACTATTTCTGAAGAAATCTCGTCAGTTAGAGCTAACATTCCAGTAAACTTGCAAGTACTACCACTAGAATAAACAATAATACGTGTACAGGTGCCCCTGGCATTACACAAGTAATTGGTTCTCATGAATTATCACGTAACACAAAAGCGCATGAAGTGAATTTGATAATAATATTAGCTATTTCAAGGTAAACATAAAATAAATAGTTTTAAACAGTTGCATCTGTTTGTCATTTGTACAGTGTTAAAATCAGCATTTTTTAAAAATTGCTTTAAGCGAAAACATAAAGTGAAATCATGTATAACGAGAGATGACTAGATAAGAAAAACGATGACAAAGGGAGCAGTGTACCTAAATTACTGACCACGAATTGCCACTGGTTTGAAGCCCAAGAAATTTTGTATTACATACTTTACTTGTGGTGTAATTCTTCTACCTGATTTTTAATTTATTTACTTTCTAATGGTTTGTTCTGAATTGAATAAAGTTTGTTATAGTTTAATGGAAGCTTATTAGTTAGCTGAGTTCGTTGAATGCTTTATTGATCTTGCCAGATCAACATTAGATCCTCTTATCATTTGTGATTTATAGGATTATTATTATTATTATTATTATTATTATTATTATTATTATTATTATTATTATTCACAGTCACTTATAACTGATAATGTGAATAAATCCAAGATGATAAAAAGCAGGGTAAAAGATAGTCATTTTTTTGTTACTTAAGTATTATTTAATTGCAGTTAATATAAGTACCACAGCCAATTTATGACTCAGATAACAGAATCCTTAAAAATGTGTTGATTCTAGAATTCAGATATGAAACATCTTTAAGTCACCAGCAGAAGTGGATAAACAAAAGACTATATATGAACAGACATTGAGTGCCTCATACATCTGCAACATAGTGGTCTCATGATCAGTTTTTGGAGCTAGAGACATAATACCAAATCATTTGTACAGTGGAGACAATACAAGATTCCCAAACAGTCTTAGGACAACATTGTTTTAAGTGTAATAAACTACTGAGTGACTTATTGAAGTTGTTGGTTTTATTATTATTATTATTATTAATAATAATGATATAATAATGATACTACTACTACTACTACTACTACTACTAATAATAATAATAATAATAATAATAATAATAAATAATGGAGTGATGATAATGCTGACAGAATATTCAGCAGTAATATTTTTATTGCCAAAATTCACAACTAATTACCCAATAATTACATAAACCTTAACATTTATTTTTTTTAATGTTAAAAAACGGAATCTATGAGCTATTTTATGTCGCATTCAAACCTTTAGTATAAGGTCAGATTTGTAAATAAAAGATTATGTTTGAATGTAAGAATTGTATATACTAATTAGAATATATACAGATGGAAGGTGACCTATTACCATCCTTAGATCGACTATGAAAGAGCACATTGTTTTGAAGTTTTTCCTTAATAAATTTTTTCCATACAGCATTCCGTTTCTGAGATAATTACTATTTTATTCAACACAATATTGCAACACAGCAAATTCTGCAGGTTCACTTTATGTCCAACAGGTTAGCTTCTTCAGCTTCTGCTGCTCTGGCAATGAACAAATGAACACTTCCTGTATACAAATAAACCGAAAACCACACATGATCCTAATAACCTAAATTACATATGGAATATGGAACTGAGGAAGCATTTACAATATCATGCAAATTATTAATAGGGGCACTTATTTAGAAAGATAAATAAGTTATGCTATCTATCTTTGTGAGTTATAAAACTCTCTAAATAATTAAAGTAAAACAATAACAAAAATCAGTGAAAAGTTCTTTTTAATGTTAAGAAAAGTTGTTCAAAATTTGCAATCCTTAGAGGCACACATGCTTCACATTATTTTCTCCAATTCTGCTGCACTTTATGAAATATGTTCTTCCATTACTCAAGGTACTCTATCTTACAACTTTTCCCATCAGGCAATTCTGTAATGTGCACGTGAGCTATCTTGCATTATTATGTATATATTGCTCTAAGCCCAGGTACATAGGCACATTATGGTAATTAGCTACTACATTTCTACTAAACATTACTTCATCCATTGCAAGAATTTCAAGGTGAAAGTATCCTCCTTGTTGAAGAAACCATTTGGAAAATGCTATGTTTAGCAAATAAGCTACTTAAGAGAGATACTGGACACACTGAATGTGATTTAATGTTCTGTGAATATTAATGGGATATGCCTATAGTACAAGCTGTACCATGGCTGCTCTTCTAGGACCTTCTTGCATCAAGTGAAGGATTTCTTCTCGTGCAACATGTCTTTAGCCAACTCCTTCATCATTAGGTTGCCGTATCTAGATCACTTTGACAGATGAAAACAAATGTCCTTTGAAGCAGTACTCATCTGTTTTAAAATCTTTTTTTGATAAATTCTTGCTGCAGCTGCCATATTCAATGTGTTTCACCCATAAAGAATAGCATTTCGATAAACTCAGCATTAGTAAAATTAACCATTTTGTAGCAGATAACTGCTGCTTCACAAAGCAAGCCATAAGCGCAATATACAACAGCTTAAGTGAGTTTCTTTATAAACAAACAGATGAGGTATGTTTCTTCTGCTCTGACAATGTTGTTATGTGTGGGCTCTGGTTATTGATGTAGATTCAATTGAAATAAATTTTGAAACTTATAATAATAGTAAGAGTGGGAACTGTTTTAATTCAAATCTCTTCTAAGAAATTTGAAAATGTGTTAATGTTTTGTAAAATCTTCATTTAAAGTGGAGTTAAATTACTCAATTTTTGTTTATTTCTCAAAAACTACTTTAAAAACAGGAAAGCTTCACTAATATTTTTTGATCTGCTCACTACAAAGAGTCATCCTGTTTAAGGATATCATAAATCACCTTTCACTCTGTGTATTAGAATGCAGAGTAATTGGCAACTAGCTGGCCAAAAGTCTTATTGGATCAGCAAGACAAAAGGTAGGTTGTGCAAGGAATTAAATTTTGAGTTTGGCAATTTCAGGACTCCATGACATCCTCAGTCACTAATTCGAAGTTGTCTGATATTTTCATTTTCCTTTATAAAATCTGTATTTTAGTGTGACTTTCACAAGCTACATTTAACATGTTTTATTATTCTTTGTTTTATTCATAGTTATCAGCTGCAAAAATCTGTGGTATTGCTTGGGCACCAAATAATATCAAACTTGCTGTGTGCACCTCTGACAGAGTGATTCATCTTTTTGATGATAATGGTGAAAAGAAGGACAAATTTTCAACTAAGCCTGTAGATTCAAAGGTATGTGTATCCACTGATATATTTAATCTATTTGTAGATGACATTCTAGATAGAATAATGAAAAGCAATAAGCGCTGTCCAGTAATAGGAAAGAAAGAAACCCCATGGCTACTTTTTGCTGATGATCTTGTGGCATTAGCAGTAACAGTGATTGACTGACAGCATGCTATTAATGAAATTGTTAGCTTTTGCGGGGAGTGGGGAGTAGAGGTAAGCACAAAAATGACTAATTGATGGTACTTAAAAAAGGAGCAAAATTGAAAAGAGATGAAAAATGGTTAACAAATGAAAAAGAAACTAGCTGTAAAAGCTATTAGTTTGTTTATACAAAATGTTCTTATTGACACTGATATGGCTGGAAAAACTATATGAGATAGAAATCTGGAGAGCGACAAAGGGGTGGCTAAGGATTGATGTAGTTCACAGAATGTTTTGTAAGGAAGTTTTGGGTTTACCCGAGGGGCATAGTATTGGCAGAGTTAGGAATGGTATGGAGAAAAGGCATAATAGTGGAAAGAATTTTGAAGTACTGGCATAGATTATAAATTTAGACAACAATAATGCATATTGTAACAAAAACTCTCTTTTTCTCCAACAACAACTCATTACTTTTCCACAACTGATTACAAACTCCTCACAAATAGTTCTGTTTGTAACTGCTCTGCCGTACAGTCTCTTTTTGGTGTTCATAGCAGTGATGCTACAGTTCACAACAAAATTCGCATCTCATTGTTGCGCGGGATGCATTCTCACTAAAAACTGCATACTGGGCAGGTCTTTGTCACAGATATAGAAAGAACAGATAGGAAATGCCCTATCCTTATGTATTGTGGTTGATGAAGCACGTTTTTGCCAAGCCCCTATATTTAGACACTACACTTTTTAGATGAGTATGCCTTGTGTGGGTTAAATGTGCACGCAAAAATAGATTTTGTGGTGTTAAATATTCAATTAAGCAATAAATTTAGAGTGGAAGTTTTAAACCAGTATAATGGTCAATACGTGTGGTGTTTGGTTGTAGTTTCTCGAATAGCAGAAGCAAAAACAAGGAAAGGGAAATGTATTTTAATACATAGGTTAGTGTACTTATTTAAGTGATTTTTGATGATATACTTAGTGAACTATGTTATACATTATCAGCAGAATGATTCTGTATTGTTTATTAGATTTTAGATTTACAACTCAGAAAGACAAATTGGCAATCTACTTCGGTTTATAAGAAACCTCTTGCTAATTTGCCAATCTCATGAGAAATAATTACTATAAGATTTTGTGCTTATGATACCAGAACCATGAGAATAGGGAGCGTGTTCTTTGGACTCAGAATGCAATAAATGTAATCCACAGTGAAAGTCATTATAATCTTTGGAATAACCTCTGATACTTGTCACCCTTTATTTTGGTGTGCCTTAAAAATGGTTCTAAGCCTTTCCCAAATGTGTGTGTATGTGTATATTTATGTACATGCATCATACGACTGCCTCATACATACATTGAGGACCGTTTATTTAGAGCACTCAATAGAGGAATTAGAGTAGACTAACTTTATAAGTTCATGTAGTGGAATTAATGGCTATAAGCATGATAGACAAACAATAAGGTTTGGTTAAGATTTGATATCTTGCCCTCCTTCAGTTTTAGACCAAGAAATTAGAACAAAATTAAGTTGTGACCTTGCTGCGATGTTTACTGCATTAATACCAATTTACCAATAATAACTTCTGACAGGCCAAAAAATGTGATTGTATTTAATATTCCTTCAACTAGAGATCTCTCCCCTTCCATTGTCCTTTGTTTTTTACTTCAAAAACTTGGAAACACAATTAATTTGACAGATGTTACACATGGTGTGTATAGTAGCGTGCAGTACCACAAGAAGGCGGCTGGACACAAAACGTGCTTCAGCAAAATGCTAGCATTTCCTCTCTTTTTATATGTGCTCATTATGTCATGAAACTACCAGAAAATCATGGCATGCACAGTACATTACCAGTATTCACCAACTCACTCAACATGTGCGATTTCGATGTCAAAGAACCTTCCGAAAGAACACGTGTCCACTCACACATGTATAACAATCACAGCTGCAATATCAATAGAACTGACCATGGTACAGGTGTTCACTAACGCATGTGTGTAATACGCATGTGTTCGGCAATTATGGCCACAGGGCATAATCATAGCGCTCCTCCTCAGATCTGGTTGTCCTGATGAGCACCATTGTAACGAACTAGACAATCCAGGTGTGCTACGAGCCTCTTACCCTGGGGCAGCCTCTGGGTGCAGTAGATGACATCATTCATCCTCTTCACCTCTAGACACAGCGTTTGCCATGGTTGTGAAGCTCTGGGTAGCGTCCCCTGGTCTGGGTAAGGCGATATAGCCACACCAAATCACCTTGCTGGAAACCTTGGCTTTGGGCCTGTTGGCCATAACAGGTCTTCATCCAGCCACTCACTATCTGGATGTATTTACATGCCATGTCGTGAAGCTGGTCTATGAGCTTTTCCAAGCAGTCAACTGCTGGCTGATCTGCTTGAGAGGGACTTCCAAACATCAGGTCACATGGTAGATACCAAACTGGCTGGTGGTGTCATGTGTTGAAGAGCAGTAAGCCAGCAAGAAAAGTGGCATCTTCACAACCCAATCTCTCTAATGATTAGCCACAACCTTTCTCAAATGTTCTTCTAAAGTTATGATGTCCCACTCAACCATGTTGTCTGATTGTAGGTGGAGAGGTGTTGTGCACATTTCAAGTCTCTCCAGTATCTCTCTTAACATGTTAGATTTGAAGTTGGCACCCTGATCATAGTGCAGCTCCAATGGTGCCATGACAACAGCTCCTCTACCAGGCAGTTCGCGATTGTCTTGGCTTCTTGGTTAGGGATGGCGTACACTTCCATCCACTTGGTGAAATAATCCATGGCAACCCACAAATACTTGTTGCCCCCATCTGACACAGGAATTGCCCAGCTTCATCAATGGCTATGCGTTAAAAAAGTGCTCCCATGTTATACTGTTGTATATGATCCTGGCTTTTGGTCTGTGGGTCACAACTTGCTGCACACATGACATTGACGACACCACCTCTCAGCTTGTGCCCATAATCTCAGCCAGTAGTATCATAGACAGAGCTAGTCAATGGTTTGGTTAGGTCCCAAATGTCTTCCCGATGTCCCTGCACATACTTCCTCCAGGACTAAAGCAACCTTCCTTCGAGGGAAGTTTAGCTGTTTTTCCATCAGGTGATGACTAAATGCTGAACAGTCCAGCAGGACTTGTACATACTACTCATAGGTGCCATGTCTTCCCAGCTTGGTCTAGTCCCTGTATCCACTTCTAAGTCAGTGTTTGCCAGCTGCTCCCTCCTCAGGCCTGCATATTCCCATCCAGCTGCAGGCACTGCCAAAATGACATGGACAGCTTTTCCCTCAACTTAGCTGCAGTGGCCACACTCCTCTGAACAGGGTCATCATGAATGGTATCTGCATAGTTGTGGCTTCTTCCTTTCTAGTGTTCTGATGTGAAGTTGCACTCTTGGAGCCTCTGGACCCAATAGGCTGTCTGCCCTTCCAGGTTCTCGAAACATCAGGTGGGGCAGAATGATCAGCCCTCAGGTGGAGTGACTGACTATACAGGTACTTGTGGAAGTAATCCATGCCCTCACTACTGCTAGGGGCTCTCACCAGGTAAGGCAGTGGTTCTTTTCTGCTTTGGAGAGTGTCTTGCTGTAGTAGGCTATAACATGCTCCTGGCCATCCTGGACCTGAGGTAAATTTCCCCAATGACAGTGTCCACAACAAAGTCACTACCAGGTTGTGGAAATTCTAAAATAGGCGAACTGTAGAGTGCTGACTTAAGCATCTGGAATGCCTCTCCGAATTTATTACCATGAATAAGGCTGGTATTCTTCCGTCAGATGAGTGATAGGTTTTGCGATTTTGGAGAAACCTTTGATGAACTGGCATTAGTAGCTGTTTAGGCCTAGGAAACTTTGATGCTCTTATTTGTCTTTGGTCAAGGCCAATCTCTCACTGCTCGAACCTTCTCCGGGTCCATGGCCACCTCATAGAATGAGACTTGTGGCCCAAATAGTTTATCTCATTGCAGAAGAGTTGACATTTCTTTGTGTTAACTTCAGGCTAGTTGCCTGCAGCCTTTATTCTATTTTGGACAGGTTCTCAAGATAGTCTTTGAAGTTGTGGCCTACGACGATGATGTCATGCAGATATAGCAGGCAGGCAGGTGTCGTAGGTCAACCCTCTTATCATTAACTCCATGAGCTGCTGGAAGGTGGCTGGCCCATTGCAGAGGCCAAATCAGTATAACTGTAAATTGCCAAAACCCTTGATCAGCCAAGAATGCTGTTTCCTCTTTGTCTCTGAGATCTAAGGCCACATTATCCCGATTTCAAGCCCACAGTCGAGAACCATTGGACATCAGCATGAGTGTCCAGAGTGTCTTCAAATTGCGGGAAGGGGAAGCAGTCCTTTTTGGTGATGGCATTCAGTTTCCTGTAGCCCATGCAAAAGCGTAGATCTCCTCCTCCTTTTCTTTTTTTCTTCTTCTTCTTCACCAAAACTGCAGGGGAGCACCAAGGGCTTGTTGGACTCTTCAATAATTCCCCTTGATCTCATGTCTTCCAGCATGTCTCTGCCTGTTTTGCCAGAGAAGCACATCTTGGTGATTGCCGCTACGTCGGGCGTCTCCAATATCTATGTTATGGTGAACTCGGTCAGCGCTGCCATAACTGCCATTCTTTTCACTTAAGACAGACTGGCATTGGCTAAGTAGATGCCGGACCCTCTCCAGTTGTGAAGCATTCAAATGCTTGGCCTCCTCTTCAGCAAGTTTTTCAGACGGGGCCTCAGATCCTGTGATGGTGCTGGCTGGTCAGACCCTTCACACGGTGATATATTCACTGCTGGCTTCCACTTACCTAACTCTGTCCAGGCCTGGATGTTCTGGTTGATGTCCAATGGGTTCAGTAGCCTCATGGGCACCTCGTCCCGACATAATCCATTCAGTGGTGTTTTCTGGTCCAGTACAAGATTTCTTGACCGTTGACCCTCCAGCTGTGCCTTCACCACCTTGCTTCTTCTAGGTACATGACATCGTCTCTCAAGATCACCCTGCAGATCCTTGGATGTTTGTGGGGGCTCTGGAGAGACACCATATCTCGTCCAAGTTGTAAGATCTTCTGACTGATGTCGACCAATGGCTCGTGGTTCCAGGATCATCCTTGTGATGAATACCCACAGGCTCACAGTGCTCTGTACCAATATCAACTCCAGCAGTGCCTCCCCCACAGGTAAGATGGCGCCCTATGCCGTCCGTAGTTGTTAGGGCCAACCGAGTGTTTATGTCGGCAAGCGCTTTGCTACGTCATGTCTGATTACTGTCACGGTTGCACCTGTGTTAACAAGTATCTGGCATAGCTTCCCTTGTACCCAGCTGTCTGCGATGAAGCTGTCGTCCACTCTTCTGCCCAAGGCACATAGCATCACATGAGAGGGTGGTGAAGGCAATCCTGACGTGCCTCTCGCCATGCTGGTCCTGATGATCGGCTTGGTGTGTGTAGTCCTTCTCCAGATAATCTGACTCATACATCCCCAGCATACACCACTGAAAGGTTGTGTCTCTTTTGAAGCGAATACTCCTCGTCTTCGAGGCTGGTGCAGCTGTTGTCTTGGTGCCTCCATTCTTAGTGCTGCCATTAATACCTTGTGGATAGTTTTGAAGTCGCCGAGCATAAGGCACAGTTGTATCTTCACATCACGCACCCTGTCGACAAAGGAGACACGTAACCACTGATAGGTTCACTAGGGCCTTCACCAGCTGTTCAATCACCAGGGCAAACTCTTACATCACCTCCCCTGGTTGTTGCAGCCTCAATTGATGCTGACTGCAGTAGGCTGCAACTAGTTGATGGTTCCTGAGGCGGTTCTCGAGGGTCTGCCAGATCTCTCCGGACATTACTGATGTACTTGTGTCGCCCATCATTGGAGACTTGCTATCAGTTGTGTGGCTTCCTCTTCTGGTGACCATTAGTTGTGGGTGGTGACGGTGGCAAACTGTTAATGGAATACTTTGAAAGTGGATGTTCTGACGAACTTTGGTGCTTGACACTTGCAGATATTTTGTCCTGTCGTCTCAGTTTTCAAATCCTTCCATTTAGCATCTTTTCCATCATTGTATTGAGTTCTTTTGCTCTTCTGTGGACTCTTCCCTCTAGGGTATTAAGTCACTCCCTGACTATTCCAAGTGCTGAACATAGTCTTTCACCATTTCACTAAGCTCTTTCATCCTTCCTCAAGTTCTCCCAAGTACTTCTTCAACCCAGCCAGTTATTTGTCAATTTTGATCAATATTTCCATTGTCAGGTTTTTCCATGCCAGAAATAATGTTCTCCTTGATTTTCTCTACAATGGATTTCACCTCCATTTTCATCTTTTTTATTCCTGAGTTCATTTCATCAATTACAGTTTTCACATTCTTTATTTCTTTTATCATCTCCATCGTGGTGTTAAATCCCACTTTTGACACAAATGTAACAAAAACTCTCTTTATCTCCAACAGCAACTCTTTTATTTTTCCACAACTGATTACAGATTGCTCACAAATAGCTGTTTCATAACCATTCTGCTATTTTTGACGATGATGGTACAGTTTGCTACGAAATACCCATCGAACTCACTGTGCAGTTCTTTGTTGCCCTTTTTATATCTGTTCATTATGTTACTGAAACTCCCACACACAGCATGGCGTAGCGCGGTACAGTGCCGGTATTCATAAACTCACTCAACTTAATGCACAGTTTCAACATTAAAGAACCTTCCGAACCTTCCAAAGGAACATGCGCCCATTCACATGTGTAACAATCACAGCTGCAATGTCAAAAGAACTGACTGCAGCACAGGTGTTCACAAATACATGTGTGTAACAATGGATGCCAACAATTAGTTATGACTTGCAAAGCAGGTTGTACACAGATGTTCAGCAACTACAGCTACAGGGTACAATTGCAGTATAATAAAAGAAGGCCAAAAGTCTCAGAAAGATGTAATAGGAAGAGAGAGTCGATATTGAGAATGGGCATGAGAGTAGAAGAAATAGACATGGGGGATATTTGGCTATTTGATAACATTTGGAAAGAAGTGAAGTTGAGGGATGAAACTGTTTTCCTCCCTCAACCAACAAGAGACATAGGAAGTTTTGAGGATAAACATGTTTTGATATTATATAAGATGGTTAAGAGAAATTGGGGGAGGGAGAAATATGTAGACATATATGAGAAATTAGAAAGAATAGGTCTTGCATGGCTGCATGCAGGAGTGTGTGTGTGTTAAAACGAAAAGGATACAGTTGTTTGGCTAAATGTATTATGTGTGAGAAACTGGGTGATATGCTACATTGCTTAATAAAATGTAAAAGGGCCAAAGTATGGATGTATGGAACAAAGATATAATAGTGATTAAAATGTTGGCGAATCTTAAGGACAAAAGCAATTAAAATTATGTGAAAATTCTTAGGAAATGTAAGAGAGAAGTGGATAAGAATCCTAAAGTGGGAATAACAGATTTGGGATAACTTAGAAACTGAGGAGCTAGTATAGCAGCTCTACACCATACATACAACTAATGGAGTAAAGTAGCAGGTAGACACACTAGATTCTAAAACTTTGTTATTCGAAGATAAATTATACTTGTAATATTGGAGTATCAAACGAAGGAAATAAATCAATAAATCATTCATTCATTCCTATATTAGTAGACCAATAAAATTCTTTTAAAATATTAAATTGATATTAAATTTGATGTATTTTTTCTTTTTCAGTTTGGTAAAAAAAGCTATGTCATAAAGGGGATAGCATTTTCCCCTGATTCAACCAAAATTGCTGTGGGACAGACAGACAATATTATATTTGTGTATAAGATAGGAGAAGAATGGTAAGTTTCATATGATCCAATAGTTCCCTGAATAGTGATATAGTCACAAAAAACATGACTTTTCTTGAAAATAAATAGCGATCAAAACAGCCATTACCTCCTAGAGTTTCTAGGCTGCTGTCTTATAAAAATAACCCTTCTATAATTTCATAGTGTTTTAATTCCTTTCATTTTCTTGAGAAAAAATGTATCTTTGCTGGTTATATCTCTACTCAGGGCACTTCACCTCTTATTGTAATTGTAAAGGGCATACTTTTCCATATTCCTATTTTACACTTATTGATAAAAAGTGTCACTTCAAACAAAGGGAATGTATTATACAATATGAATGATAGTACAGAGTTTATTTATGGGGGACAGCGCAAACAAGCCAGTGGCTAACATTTTACCAAAAGAAAGTGTTCCATTTAATGTATGGAGTCACTCTTTCCTTTCCATACTCCATTTTATCTCAAATTTCATTACACTACAAAAATAATATAAATAAAACTAGTTTTCCTTCCTCTAGCACACATGTACAATGTACATAGTAGGTAGACAAGGTAATGTATATCAGCCAAAAATTTGATACGAGATTTCACCAAAAATATATGTTTTGAGACCCCTTCAATCCAAAAAAGAGCATTTTTAGAAAAGTGTGTCAGTGTGTGGGTGTGGGGATGAGTGTGTGTGGGTGGGTGCATGGGTGCGTGCATGCATGCGTCTGGACAGCATAGCTCAAGAACTAAGAGACGCTAAAATATCAAACTTTGTATTTAAATATTAATATAAAAATAATAGTTGCAACTATTATTATTATATTAATATTTGTGTTATTACTTCACTGTTACTAGCTTCTTTTTACATTTATAAGTTACTTTGTATTTAAGTTTAGTATATCCCAAGGATGTGAATACATTTTCTTGAAAATTCTCTTACCCCAAATTACCATTTACATGAAAATTGTTTGAAAATTTTGATTTTCTCAAAAACCACTCTTAATGATTTTTATTAAAATACTTATTAAAGAGATTTACATAAAAAATAAAATGTATATCTTGAATTTCCTGGGAATAGCCTCTGAAGTCCTCTTCATTCTGAATGACTTTGCGTTTCTGGTAAACCGTAAGAGATAGACAAAAAATGTACTACACAAAAAATGTAGATCTTGTTAAAACACAATTTATGTCATATATTTATTTTGTGTAGTTAACTATTTCTCAGCTACTCCTTGTTATTGGTTTCAGTTATAAAATACATAAAACTTTTCTCAAACAGGAATTTATCATTTCTCTTTCTTTTGTTTTACTCATGGCTATGCAAAGAAGTGAATTTTAAAGACTGTCGCATAGTGACTGCTTTTAAAACATTTGACTATCACTTTAGCCTATTGCATTTGTCTTAGTTCCCTTCTACTTATAAGGAACAAGTCATAAAGACAATTCTATTAATGGTTATCGATTAGCATGAAGTAGAAAAATCTTTTGTAAGGAGTGTTTTTAGAGCAGGTATAGAAAGTTATCAGATTTTTTTTAAGCACTCAGAAAGTGCAAATACCAAAGTACTTTTAAAAAAAGTTACATACTAATCCTACCTCTTCTACATTAAGAAAAATTATTTTTTAGATAGATTAAAGATCCCAGTTTCTGGATTATTCCTTTAAGTTGTTTTGCAATGTGCTGTCTTTGTCTTTCTTGCTGTAGCATTTTTTTGTAAGTGGCTATAAAATATAATTTTCTTATACAAAAGATCTCTTGTCCAAAATTTGGAGTGTTCAGTGTAATAAAAAATGGAATGTGACTTTTTTTCTTATCCATGTAATGCTTGGTGTGTCAGCTTTCTGTAGACTGAATAGCAAAGGGTTCCATCCATTTTTCTTTTGGTGACTAAGTTCCAAAAGAGCAATCCAGCATTATTTTTATTTTCCATTGTGAACTTTATGCTCTGATTGATTGTATAGACTTGCTCAAAGACTTGTTGAAGCTGTCTGGACCTTGTACCCAGATGATGGAAGTATCATCAACCTATTTGAAGAATGTTTCAGGCTTGTAGGTTGTTGTGTTTATTGTTCTTTGTTTGAATTCTTTCATGAAGTTGACTATGACCTTGGCAAGTGGAGAATCTATTGCCATGCCATCAACTTGTTTCATAAAATTGATCATTGTATATGAAGTAGGTGCTGGAGTGTGTTCAGAATGTTTGTTGATGCCCTTTGAGAAATGCTCTGACAACAGATTCAGCCTACTTTACAGGAACTCTGTTGATCAGTGATTTGACATCCAGGTTACCAAGATATTTTCTGGGACAGATTTAATTGTCTGATGTTCTTGATGAAGTACATGGCATTAATGATGTGATATTCACAGTTTCCCTCTAGTCCCAGTACAGAGGTCAGTCAATATGTAGGAGCTCCACTGGTATGTACAGACTTGTGAATGTTTTTCTGTTCAGCATGTAAAGTTCACAGTGGAACCTAAAACAATGGCTGCATTTCTTTTTTGGACATATTCATCAGAAGGAAACAGATGGAACTCTTTCACCCAGTTACAGAAAGGCGATTTAAACTGGCTCTCAAAAAAAGTTATTTACAAAGGCTATTTGGATCAGAAAATAAAAACATTTTACAGTTCTTGACAGTAAAATGAATACAGGAAGAAAGACATAAAGGAATCTCACACTGCAAAACATCTGAGAGGAACAAAAATCTAGAAGTCAGAGCTTAATGGAAGAAAATTCACAAAGTCCTTTATTCCTTACTTTGCAATGCATTGAATAAAATATTAAGGATTCTATGTAGGCACAACTTTTCTACAATCTGCATCCCAATGAGGAAAGCCAAGCAATTTTTGAGACTAATCAAGCATTGGTCAGATCTTCAACTGAGGATGCAGAAGTAAACAGAACCCCATGTAAATGCAGGAAAACATACTGTGGGAAAAAGAATGAAAAAAGGAAAACAAAAAAATCCCAGAAGAGTGACCCAAGAAATATGCTAAGAACATCAATGGAAGTCAGATTTTTCATTCTGAAAAATCATCTGAGGTTGAGCACTCCAAGGGAGCCATTGGACCATACCCATAAGGCAGGTGACTTGCCTGCAACAGCTTCTTGCCAATTGCTGAAGATGACTACTTAGCATGGCCGAAAGCTCACACATAAGACTGTGCAGCCATAATTAATTACAATTGCTGTAAAAACCTCAGATCTTATTTTACATTTTAATAAATGAATCAAGGGAGAAATGAAAGAAAATTTCTGCATTGTATGTATCGGTCTAATGCTTGAGTTTAACAACTGAGTTATCTTCTCTCCAGTTCTTCCTCTTGATGATAACAAACAATGTGGTGAGGATAGGATTACAATTCTTCTCAGATGTTTTGCCAATTAGTCATGGCTACTTAAAAGTCTGAGCATGGAAACTGCACATTTGTGTGGTTAAACTGAAATTTTGTGTTAGGTTTTTCCAGTAGGAATTTGTGGTCCTCCACAATTTAGGTTACATGTAGCCTCTTGTTCCCAAAATCACAGGGTTCAAACCTGGCGAAGGAAGATGAATTTTGTCAGGTGTAAAAATCCTTAAGCATCCTTTGGAACGGAAGTAAAGCTGTTGGTTCTATGTTGTAGATTATGGCATGCAAAACAACCTTAGGCTTGATAAAGAGGTCTCTGAGCAAAATTAAGCAGTCTTTCATGCCCAGTAGAAAATGGGATGCTGAGAACTGCAACAGTTTCAAGAGCATTCAAAAATAAAAACTCAATTTAAATTCCAATAAGAATACTTGTTTCATTTGTTATTTTATTCTGACTGCTCTTAATTTTATTTTTACTTTCTCTGCTATGTATTGTATTTCAATTTGAGTTTTTTTAGCACAAATTATAAGTCGCCCTCCGTGGTGTAATGGTTACCATGTTAACTTCACATACCCAAGGTTGCAGGTTCAAACCCGGCAGAGGTTGATGGATTTTTTCGGGTGTAAAAATCCTTAACATGGTTTCCTTTGGAAGGGAAGTAAAGCCATTGGTACCGTGTTATAGATTTACAGAATGTAAAAAAACCTCAAGCCTGATAGAGAGGCCTCTGAGCAAAATTAAGCGGCCGTTCATGCCCAATTTAGAATGGGATGCTGAGAACCACAGTAGTTGAAAAGCGTCCATAAATAACATGACATTTTCTTTTACAAATTATACATAATTTGGGCTTGCCTTGTCCTTCTGTTATTGGACAGCCCTTTATGTATTTTATATCAATTACACTTTACAGAATTCTGTGTGCCATCGTATAGTCCATGGATTCCTTTGCATTTAATAGCTCTATTTAGGTTCCCTTTAACCCCTTTTACTTTCTCTACACATATTATGTTACATTGTTTATAGAGAAGGTATTGTATTGTATAGAGATTCGACACAAAGATTTTCAAGAAAATCCACCCACCCTCAACTTCCCTTTACATGGAAAAATTTTGAAAATTTTTGATTTTCTCAAAAATGGCTCTTACAATGTTGATTAAAACCTCTTATATTTAAGATATTTACATGAAAAATATAGTGTATATCTTGAACTTTCTGGATGAATTTTGTATAACTAGTAAACCATAAGAGATAGACAAGCACTTACTACAAAAAATGTAGCACTTCTTAAAATACGTAATATATGTCATATACATTTTTATCCTGGATTTGACCTTTTTCAAGATATTCGTTGTTATTGGCTTCAGTTTTAGAATACTTTAACTTTTCTCATATAGGAACTTGTCAACTCCTGGCCATGCAAAGAAACAGATTTCAATCCCTTAGCAATCGCATTTTAAAACATTTTACTGTTGGTTTAGCCTGGTGTATTCCCTATTTCCCTTCTGTGTATAAGGAACTAAGTAATAAGACTGTTTCTGCTAGTGTTTATCTTGATAAGAATGAAGTGGATAGAAGAATAAGCTTATTAGCAATAATTTGTTACGGAGATGCAGAGAAAGTCATGTGAATGGAACAGATCAGACTTTTTGTCTATATATGCTTCTGTTTCTGGTTGCTGTTCAATCTGCTTTACTCTTGTACTACCTAATTACACCTTTCATGGATCTTTATTGAAATTTAACTTGACCTTCCTTTTACTTTTCCTGTCCTTAGTCACTTATCACTTTCCACTTATTTTCTGCCTTTTTTGTTTTGTTTTATACTTTATATTCACACAGCATCTGCCATTAGTCTTACATCTCCCTGCTTTCCCTCTTATTTGTACCTTCTTACCATTTTTCTCTGCCTAATTATCCACCATGACATAATCTGTTCCTCTTTGCTTTACCCATATTTGCATAATATATCTTCCCTTCTTCCATTTTATGTGTCATTGGTCTGTGTCTTCATCTTTGCTCAGTCATAACGTGTCTGTTTATTCACCTTTCATTTTTATTTTACATGAAAACACTGAGGTGCTGCGTATGCTGGCAAACAGTAATACATGGCCGCGCCATGGCCGAGTGGTTAGACCACTAGCCTCTCATCTAGAGGCCGGGGTTCGATCCCAAGCGACTGCATGTGAGATTTGTGGTGGACAAAGCGGCGCTGGGGCGGGTTTTCTCCGGGTACTCAGGTTTCCCCCGCCATCGCATTCCACCGGTGCTCCATCATCATTCCTGTATCATCAGTGTCACTGCCATTAGTAGCCAAAGCGGGCGTTAAACACTACCAAAAAAACAGTAATACAGTACGAAGACAAAAGAACCAAACCCTTGGATTTAGTGTTTTAAAACCAGTGTGATGAAGCTGTTTTAGATCTACTCATAGGAGTAATATTTAATAAATGTGATTATACAGTGAAGACTAAACTATTAGATAAGTGTAAAACTTAGTTGTAGTTATTGGGGAAGAAAAAAAAATATTTTCTCTACATAGTACATAGTCATAAGTAGAGAAGGAATTGAACTCCACCCAAAAATTTGATATAGAGATTTCACCATAAATACATATTTCAGGGTGCCCCATATCAGTATCTTTAGAAAAAGGTCTGTGTGTGCGTGCGTTCATGTCAGCAAATACCAAACATAGTATTTAAATTTATTACCTTTCAAGGATGCAATAGAAAACGCCCCCCCCCCCCCCCCCCATGAAAGGGAGTTTGTAGTGGGGGGGGCCCTCTACAAACTCCCTTTCATGGTAAAAATTTTGAACATTTTGGATTTTTATGAAAATACTGTATATTAAAGATTATTTATTATTATTATTATTATTATTATTATTATTATTATTATTATTATTATTATTATTATTATTATTATTATTATAATATAAAGGCATAACAAATAAAATGTATTTCTTGGAATAGTTTTTGAGAACCTCTTTATACTGGATGACTTTTGCATAACTTGTAAGTCATGGGAGATATACAAAAGCTTATTACACAATACAATTTAAATGAGGAACTCATTAAAACACACAATTTATTCCATATACATTTTTTCATGGAGTTTACCATTTCCAAGCCTTGCCCTTACCCCTTTCTGTCATCTACTTTACTGCTCGTTGTATCATTTCCTGTCTTTTTCCGAGTTTGGCTTAGATGTCTTCTCATTCATGGTTTTTGCTAATGCCTTAATTTTTCTGATCCTGCTTCTCCAGTTCTTGTGTTCCTTTTTTCATTTTGCTACCAATCCACAGTTTGAAGTTTGTAATATATGTGACATTTCCTTGTCTTTGATCTGCTATTCTTTGTTCAGTTAATCCTCTTAATTCTGTTTTCTTGTAAAATGTCTTTATTAATGTAAATGTTAGTTTATTTCAGTTTTCTTGCTTTGCTTATCATGTCCCTCACAATTTGTGAATTTATGCATTTCACCAATATATTCCTCTTGCTTCTTCTCTTTTCAATTCTAAAAGCATCACATATTTTGTAATTGTTCACCTCTACTGCAAGCCTTCCACCAAATAATTCTCGATCATATGTGTACCATGTACATAGAAGGTAGAGAACATATTATATTTCACCCAAAAATTCTATAACAAGATTACACTAGAAATACATGTTTTGATACCTCTGAATCCAAATAAAGCATTTTTAGAAAAAGGTCCATGAGTGTGTTCATCTGAACAGCATAGATCAAAAACAAAAAGTTGGTTAAATATCAAGCTTGATATTTAAGATCAATGAAGGATGCGACATGAAGGTTTCAAAGAAAATCCTCCCTCCCCAAACTATCCTTTACATGGAACATGTTGATTTTCTGAAAAATAGCTCTAGCAATTTTGATTAACACAAATATGTGTAAAATATTTTCATGACAAATGAAATATAAATCTTGAATTTTCTGGGATATGCCTCTGAGGACCTCTTCATTCTTGATAACTTTTGCATAACCGATAAACCTTAAGAGATAAACAAAAAAGAAACTTAGCGCAACAAAATGTAGATATCATAAAACAATTTGTCATTTATATTTTTTTTTTGTAGGCTAATTATTTCTGAGATGTTCCTTATTATTTGTTTTAGTTTTGGAATACTCACACTTTTCACAAACAAGAGTCGTCATTTGTTTCATGTCTTTTGCTTTACTCTTTGTCATGCAAAATCAAGCAAATTTTAATTGCATCCCATAACAACCAGCTTTTAAAATATTTGACTATGGCTTTAGCCTAGTGCATTCCTGTATTTCCCTTCCACATTCAAGGAAGAAAGTAATAAGATAATTTCTCATATGTTTATCTCGATTAGCATGATGTAGATAAAAGAATTATCTGTTGTAAGAATAGTTTGTTTGCAGAATAGATGGAGAAAGTCATGTGAGTGAAACATATCAGATTTTTTTCAACTCTTCAAATATTCTAATATATGATTTCTATCCATTCTCTTTTTACTTCCTGTTTACTGTTGCTTATGCTTTCTATACTCAGCTTCAATTCTTACTCCAAATCTTTCAACTCCCTTATTGTTGCTGCCTTATTCTCTCCTGAGATAAGGGATTCACAATGTTTTAGATGTTCCATGTCCATTTCTTCTTCTTTGCAGCACAATAAACAATTTGGAGGTGCCATTATTGCAATTCTGAAAAGATGTTTATTCAAACAATCACATCCTGGGAACAGTTGAAATGCAGCAATAGAGGATTTTCTTAATAAATTAGAAACTATTGATGGATCATCCAGCTTTTTTTTTTGGCTACTATAGGTAATTGTTTCACAACAGAGAAGAGAGCCTTTAATTCCTCTATAATAGAGGCTTACAGGAACCAATCTGGACAATTGTTTAACGTCCCATCCCTCACCTTCCCGTGGTGCAGCTGTTCTAGTATACATGCTTATACATGTTGAACTAAAGGGGGAGGCTGCTCATCTAATGGAACTGGTCAGCCAGATGAGTATAATGACCAATTCCGGTATTCTTCCTTTCCCTTATCAGAATCTCTTTTTCTCCTTTCCTATCGAGTCTTCCTTCACTGAATCTTGTTTTCTTCGACCCTTATGGTGTTAGAAGATTCAAGACCTAAGGATTCATTTCATATACTTATATTCTAGTTCTTTACTCTTATGTGCTGACCTGCAATGGCATATTTTGGTCCCCCATTGGCAAAAGCAGGAAAGGTTGTTGATCAGTAGTTATACTGATCTCCCAGCTAGGTCCGAGAGACTCGTCGACCTATTGTAGGCGTGGTCCTCCAGACACTCTGGGGATTCAGCTGCCAACTCTTAAAAAGTGGTGTCCTGAAGAAACAGTTGAAATCTGCTCAGGTGGGATAAAGTTTCCCAAAACTGAAAATAGGTGGTTTGAGGTTTTCTGAACAAAAAAATAAGAGTTTTTAGAGAGGGTCTAAAGGGGACATCGAACCCTAAAACATGCATTTCTCAATAAGAATTTTGGATGGAATGCAATACCTTCCCTACCTACTCTGTAAGTTGTACATACATGCTAAGGAAAGTAAAAATTAAAAGTCAGTTACACACCAAACTTGATATATAAGTGCAGCATCTTTTAAGGATTGGATTCAAAGATTTTGAGAAAATCTCTCCATTTGCTGTAGCCTATGTAGTACCTTATTTCCCTTCTTTTTATAAGGAACTATGTAACAAGACATTCTCTGCTAATGTTTAACTTGTTTAACATGAAGTAGTGAAGCTCGCTGTGTCCAAGTGGTTGGACCTCTCACCTCTCATCAAGGCAGTTGTGTTCGATCCCAGGCAACCACATGTGTGATTTGTAGTGGCAAAGTGGTGTAGGGACCAGTTTTTTCTCTGGTTTCCCCGCCTCGCATTCCACTGGTGCTCCATATATCATCAGTGTCATTACATACAACGGGCATTAAACACTATAAAAAAATCTGATGTGTTCACATGACTTTCTTTAGCTATTACACAAACAGAGTTCCTTACAAAAGATAATTCTTTTATCTACACCATGCTAATCAAGGTAAACATTAGCAGAAATTGCTTTTACTTGCTTCCTTGTAAGAGAAGAGACATTAGGGAATTCTTTAAGCTAAATCAAAAGTCAAATCTTTTAAATCTGGTCATATGAGAAACAATTGAAGTTTGTTTAACTTTGCATGGCCTGCAGTAAAACAAGAGAGATGGAACAAAACGTTACTTCCTTTTGAGAGAAGTTTAAGTAGTTTAAAATTGAAATAACAAAAAATATCTCAGAAATGGTCAGCTCTACATAAAAAACGTACATGACATTAATTATGTGTTTTAACGAGGTGTATATGCTTTGTTAGTAAGTTTTTGTCTCTTATGGTTTAACCTTATGCAAATTGTGCAAAACTCATCCAAAATAAAGAGATTTTCAGAGGCTATTCCCAGAAAATTCAAAATATAAATTGTTTGCGATGTAAATATCTTTAATACATGGTACTTTAATCAAAATTGTTAGAGGCATTTTTCAGAAAAACAATATTTTCAAAAATTTTTCCAAGTAAAGGGCAGTTGCGATGGGGGGATTTGCTTGAAAATCTTTGGTATCCTTGGAAGATACTAAAGATAAATTTCAAGTTTGTTTTTAATGTCTTTTCATTTTTGAGCTATGCTGTCTACACACACGCACATACATTCTAAAAATGTATTTTGGACTCAGGGGACCTCAAAACATATACTTCCAGTGAAATCTCAACATGAAATTTTTTGATGGAATACAATACCTGCTCTATCCACTATGTACAAGAATAATTTGTTGCAGAATAGATAGAGAAAATCATTTGAATGGAAAGCATCAGACATTTTGAATTTCAATATATATCTAAGAAGACATTCCTAGATTGTATTGAATTGATTCAATTCTTCTCCATTGCTTAACCAACCTCAAAATGGTGGTCTAAGGGTAACATGCTAGGATCTGGTTCCAGAGGTCATGGATTCAAATCGAAGAGGGCCAAGGATTTTTTTGAGTGTATAAGTCCTTAGCATAGATTCCTTCAGAAGGGATGTAAAGCTGGCTGTCCCAGCACATAAAAGAAAAGTAATCCTGATAAAGAGACCTCTGAGTAAAATTAAATGGGTTTTTGGCCCAATATAGGATGTGACACTGAGAACCACACCAATTAAAGGGCATCCATGAATAAAACTCAATTTCAATCTCAAAATAATATTGCTCTGGAACAGATTTATGCTGGTCTTCGTTGTTTTGCCACATTGCTTACTGTGTTTTAGTTACTGAACCCATAACAATCAAAGCTTCCACACCTGTAGCCCTTGTTTGCATGGACCAACAATCCAAGTTGAACTCATTGCAGATATTCTAGCCATGTAATCATATCTGTTGCATGTGCATGCACACCTCAAGTTGGACCGAAGAAAACAATTAAAATTGGTTAATCACCTCCATGTAGAGAAGTTATTAGAATGAAGGGGATTGCATAGAAAATAGCTAGAAAAATTCAAGCTATACAATTAAATGGTCATGCATATATGGTCTTAAACACATGGTTTTTTAATCATGATTGTTAGAGCTATTTCTGAAACAATCAAAAGCTTTGAAACACTTTACCTAAAAAGGGTTTTGTGGGAAGTGGGATTTTGTTGAAGATCTTCATTTGCATCTTTGGAGGATATTGAACATTAAGCTAAATGTTTATCCAACTATTTCAGTTATGCTTTACACACATGCACACACATAATATTTTTCTAATAAAAAGTTGTGTTTTTTTTTTTTTTTTTAATATTTATTCAGGGAGTTCAAAACATCTATTACTGGTGAAATCTTGACATAACATTTTCGAGTAGAATGCAATACCCTATCTGCCTACTCTGTAAATGGTAGAGAAAGTTAAAATGGTGGTATATCAGGAGAACTAATTTATATGGGAATCCCTGTTTGTAATTGTTAATCTCTGCACTATTATACTATACTTATTTACATAACTTGTACTGTGGAAAGGATTTTGTAACATCTTTTGATTCCAGGGGAGAAAAGAAAGTAATCTGCAACAAGTTTCCACAACATTCTTCAGTGACGTGTTTGATCTGGTTAAGTGAAGGTCCAATTGTTTTTGGACAAGCTGATGGAAAGGTGCGAGCAGCTTTCCATAAAACCAACAAATCCCAAACCTTATATGCTACTGAGTCATATGTTGTGGCTCTGGCTTCTAAGTGAGTAGTTGTTTTATTGACCTTGCTAGTTGCTTACATCCTCAGTATAATTTGGTTGAGTGACTAATTCAAAATTGATGATATTTTGATAATTAGATTAGATTAGATTAGATCTTTATTCACAAAAAAATATACATAATACATACTTGATTGTACATATAAATCTAAATGTATACATAAAACTAAATAATATGTTACGTTATAATAACCATCCTGTAACACAAGTTATGGGATACTACAAATTAGCTATTGGTGTGGGTGCCTCAGTTAGGCACCCAGGCTCTGATCCCAAGGTTACAGATTCAAACCTGGCCCAGACCGATGATTTTCAAATATGCTTAAAAGCAACAGCCACATGTTAGTAGATTTATGGCCATGTGAAACAACTGCAGGACAAAATTTTGGAATAATATTTTCCTGGAAATCATTAAGAAATAATTTTTTTCCTGTTAGCTTCAAGAAATCATTCATATTATAGCATTTGAACTTGTGAATTCAAAAACATACCAACTCCACCCAGTAATTATGATATTGCTAGCTAAACCACAGATACAGTGGCTATCCCAGAAGTACCCGACTTGACTTATAGATAGCAGTTGTTTCAAACAAAAACAATGGTAAAAAGTGCCAATCTTAGAAGATTTTACATTGTTTAGCATTTGTTTGGCAGCCATCATTAATGAATGCTTTCAGCAAATTTGTAAACAAAACTTGTCATCATTATGTGATACAATACTTTCATTTGAAAGATCTTAGTCCAACTAATATTAAACCCGAGCTAGATTCTACTTTGGGGGGTCTGCTCCTTCGCTTACAACAGTGAAATATTGGGTGGCAGAGTTTAAATACAGCAATACGAGCTGCCAAGACAAACATTGCAGTGGTTGATCATATGTTGTCATCTAGAAATTGTAAAGAATAACGACAAAAGGTATTGCATGACCGTCGACTGAAAGTGCGCAAAGTAGCAGACATTGCAGGCATTTCAAAAAGTTCTGTACATCGCATACTGACTGAAAATTTGGATATGAGAAAGCTGTGTGCAAGGTGGGTACTGCGTTTGCCCACAATAGAACAAAAACAGCATCGTGAGGATGTTTCAGTGGAGTGTTTGGCAAAGTTTTGCTGCAATAAAGCTAAGTTTTTGCTTTGATTCATAACAATGGATGAAACCTAGGTCCATCACTTCACACCTGAGAGGAAGGAACAATGAAAACAGTGGATTGGGAGGGGAGTGTCAGCTCCAAAGAAGGTGAAGACAGTTCCATCTGCAGGCAAGATGATGGTGTCAGTTTTCTGGGATGCATGCAGGATAATTTTCATTGATTATCTCAAAAAAGGAAAAGTAGTCATTGGCAAATATTATGCAAACTTGTTACAGCATTTGAGTGATGTAATCGAGCAAAAATTTTATTGAAAAAGGTTTTGTTTTTTAAGACAATGCACTGGTTCACAGTCCATTTTTGCCATGGCCAAAATCAACAAGTTAAAGATCGAATTGCTTCCTCATGCACCCTATTCGCCATCATTAGCCCCCTCTGACTATTTTCTGTTTCCAAAGTTGAAGTAATGGCTTGGTGGTTGATTTGCCAACAATGAAGAGGTGGAGTCTGCAGTTGATAGCTATTTTGCAGACCTCGATAGTTCTCACTATAAACAGGGTATCAAAGCTATTGAACATCGCTGGGAAAAGTGTATCGAGCTGAAAGGAGACTATATAGAGAAATAAACATGCTTTTTCCCCAAATTTGTGTTTTTTCTTTTTTATGTGAGGTACTTCTGGGACAGCCTTCGTAAATAGAACATCATATCCCTACAGATGTATTGATAGAGCACTGCTTCATTAGTTAATTCTATAGCTCCTAAGTGGAGCATGGGGCATTGTTACAATATTTCTGTGATCAGATTTGAACTTCTAATTTGTAAGTTTACCACTATACACCATGGTGATGAGGGATTGGCTCGTCGCCCACAGATGGCATTATAGGACGAAATCACAACTTGCAGATGTGAAAAATGGCGGAATTTTGCCTAGGAACTTCTTCTTTCAAGGATGGGGTTCTTTTAAGTACAAATAAACATTACACAGGACCACTGGCTTTAGTTCCATTTCGAAGGAAGCCATGCTAAGAATTTTTGCGTTTGAAAAAATCCATCACCTCTGCCATCTTGGATTTTAAAGGCTAACATGGTAACCACTATACCATGGAGGGCAACAGTACTGCTTCATTGCATATGTAAATTGTATGTTGCTCATATTAGTGATTTACAAGTAATTACGTTTTATTTTTCTCACAGTTAACCTTGATTTGTTTTTGAACTTACAAATTCATCTATAATTAAATAACAATTTTTGCACTTAGAACTTGACAACTTTGGAGCTTATTTTTAAAATGTCTTGTCCATTTTCATATTTTGTGGCAAATTAATAAAAACATTTTAAGGTTTGAAATGTGTAAAATGATTGTTATATTGTTGGTATTCAGAGTACATTCATTTCACTACATTATCATGATTGTTTCTTCCGAATTAGTAGTTTTTATATAATTTGCCAAGCAGTCTGGACAACAAACATTTTGGAACAAAACACATGAAATTCTCTGGTTCCAAAATTATGAGATAAAGTAATAGAGTAAATATTCTGAACAACATTCTTTAATGAACAAATGTTCTAAGGAAATAAAGTTTCTTTGCATTGTGCTGTCATAAGTAACTACTGTAATCCTCTGACGAGAATACATTTCTGCTCTCTGAAGGGATGAGAGGACACTGTAACTCCTAGCAACTCAGGATGATGTCATAAATAGCTCTACTATATACAAAGCTAGTATCCAAGTGTGTAAAGTGTGTTCTGCATTGCTAGCACCTGAGTGCATGCTTTCTAGAGCTAGTAAGCCTCTTTGATATTTTGGAAGTTGAACTGTAATTTTTTTCAGATAAAGCTTGTTGCAAGCACACACGTTCCAATCACATTCTTCTGGGAGGAAGACAGCATGATATAAAATAAGCATTACTGGATAACAATTCATCATGATCCTCCATCATAACTCCTTCCAGTACATGTTCATCAACTGTATCTTTAAAATTGAAAATTGAGTATTATTTATGGACATTCTCTAAATGATTTGGTTCTCAGCATCCCATTCTATATTGCATGTGAAAGATCGCTTAATTTTGTTCAGAGGCTTCTTTATCAGGTTGGAGGATCTTTTATATGCTGTAAATCTAAGACACAGTGCCAACAGCTTTACTTCCCTTCTAAAGGATGCTGGCCACACCATGGCCGAGTGGTTAGACCACTCGCCTCTCACCTAGATGGCCGGGGTTCGATCCCAAGCGACCGCATATGAGATTTGTGGTGGACGAAGCGGCGCTGGGGCGGACTTTCTCCTGGTACTCTGGTTTCCCCCACCATCGCATTCCACCAGTGCTCCATCATCATTCATTTATCATCAGTATCACTGCCTGCGGTACCATAAGTAGTTAAAGCGGGGTTAAACACTACAAAAAAAACACAAAAAAAGAACAAACTAAAGGATGCTAAAGATTTTACAGCAGAAAAACCATCGCTCCCCATCGCTGTATCTTGTTAATTACTTCATGGTAGAACTGTGAGTTAGGATTTTCCTCCCTTTGAGGAATAGCCTTTTCACGTCATCAGCTTTATTTTTATGGCACTCCCGCTGGAATCAAGGTTAACTGTGACACTGAAAATTCTACATTTTGTTTCACTATCTTTTTTGTCATTCCTGTGTTTTTATGATACCATGGTTCACCTTTGATGAGAATGTATGCAAATTGAGTCATTCTTGATTGATGATTGATCTCTTCATTGTTACAGATTTGAAATCCATTGGGCAGATTTCTTCATGTTGTGAAGGAACTTCCAATTTCACACAGGCCAGTCAGTTCCTATTTTGAAAACTTTTTCATGAAGTGACAGACATTATCGAATAAGAACTATCAAATTGTTTGTTAGTCACCTATTATTCAATAATCAATTGTTACCCAAGTATTTAGTTTTAAGATGTTATACTATTATTACTTTTCAGTCACTTACATCAGTGAGCCAATGCAAATGTGATACCAAACCCATTCCAGATAAATTATCTATGCTTTAATTTGTTTATTTAACAGTTTTGGTAATTAAACATAAACATTACACTAAAGGAAGAAATTGAAATACATATTTGATCTACCAGGGCATACAATTTATTCTCAACATGTACATTACTATTGATAACACTATTAGAGAGGTCATCTTTTTGTGGTGGATGACACCAGTGGTGGGAGGAGGCAATTTTTGTAGTGCTTGCAAACAAACCCCAATTATATAACAATTTTCTACTTATCTTTTTGAAATCCAAGGACTAGTTTTGCAATAAAAAGATTTATTGCAGTGTCAGCTCATTTTCATTTTGATCTTGTTTATATTGTAATGATTACTGCTATCAGGTGAATTGTGTACTAAGGCATTGCTAACTACTAGAATCAAAACAAATTTGGTTAAAGAGGCTGCCTGGGTAGTGTGGTGGTAGCATGTCTGCCTCACATTCAAAAGTTCGAATCTCGCTTAGGGTGAGTTACTCGGATAAGTTTTTTTTGGGGGGTTTTCCCTTATCCTGAGAAGACAAATGTCGGGTAACGTTAAGCTCCATGGACCCCAAACTCATTTGAGCATCATTTCACCAATTGCATTCATTCATCGTCCGATATGACCAACCAGGTTAAAGGACATTAAACTATAAAAAAAAAAAATGGTTAGAGAATCAGTTGGTGGTATATCAAAATTCATCCCTTTTCTGGATTTAAAAATAATAAAAAATAACAATAAATTGAATTTTGGAATATACAGAAACAAACTCATACTGATAATTACATAAAAATAATGGCTTTAACCCTTTTTCACACAAATTTGCTGGTTATAGTAGTTTAATTTATAGGTTAATTAATTTACCCCTTTGAATTCTATAAAGAATATAAACATATTACCAACACTACTTTAATTAATGGTTCTAATACTGATTTTATAAACAAAAAAATTGAGAAGTTTAAATATCAAAAAGCTATTAGAGAGGTTTCTAATCTTAAGAAAATCAAAGATAATTACATTTTTAAAAAATTGACTTATCACCCTTGGGTAAATAAAAAATTCACAAATATTTTCAAAGAGCATGGTATAATATTGGTTCCTCAAAAAAATTCAATATAAAAAATTTGTTAGGCTTTTCTAAAAAAAATGAAATTTCAAAAATAAAAAATTTGGCATTTATCAATTAAATTCATTAAATTGTGACTTTGTTTACATTGGTAAGACTAAACATCATTTGAAACCAGTAAAAGAGCACTTTAGGAATATTAAATACAAATTGATAAATCAGCTATGGTAGAACATTTTTGGAAATTTAATCATGAAGTAAATCCAGATGTTAAATTATTAAATCACTTGAATGGACCCATAGATTTAATGGTTTGTGAGAAAATATTTATATTAAAGAATAAAAATCGTGCAATGAACTTTGATATACCACCAGTTGATTCTCTCACCAAATTTGTTTTGATTCCAGTTGTTAGCAATGCCTTAGTACACAAACCACCAAGTAGCAGTAACCATAACAATGTAAATAAACAAAATCAAAAAGAAAATGAGCTGATGATGCAATAGATCATTTTATTGCGAAACTAGTCCTTGGATTTCAAAAAGATAAGTGGAGAATTGTTACAAGATTAATTGTTATATTAATATTTGTGTTACTTCACTGTTACTAGCTTCTTTTTACATATTATAAATCCCAAAATATTAATTGCAAATCTTAACGTAACATTTGGTGAATAATAGAAGTTAAAGTTGTAGTAATGTTGCTGCTTTATGGTTCGTAGCTAGTTAACACCACCTCACCTATTTGTATATTAAAATCAAGAAGCACATGGAGCTTAGAATGTTAGCCATGCATTATATTCAATTCAACCCAAAATATCATTTAGCAAATTTAGGACAAACACCACAAATATAAAATAAGAGAACTAATTACTAAATCAATCAATAATCCCATCATTCCTAGTTGGAACATAACGGCTCTCAGAAAACTTCTCCACCTGGCTCTGTATTTGGACAACTCTTGAACTCACTCCATGTCTTCCCAATCTTTTTGGCTTTTGGAGTACCTTCACTTCCATGTTTTACTGGATCTGCCAATTCCTCTGCTGCTCTGGGAGTTTCAATCCAGTGTCTTCCTGGCAGAATTGCCTGCCAAATTTCAAGTTCAACTGGCTTTTGTTTGGTTTTTTTTACCATAAGTTTTCATTGAAGATTTGGGCCAGCCAGTATATTTTTAATATATTTTGTAAGCATTTATTAATTAAATCTGTAGTTGATTAATAATTGTTTTTGTTATTTTCCAGAGTTTCACAGTCATATAAAAGCACGTGTTAAAACTTCTCAGTTTAGTATTTATTGTGTAAGTAGCACTCTTCCGTATAGGCTTGAGCAGCCCAAAGGCTGCTATCATGTCCTCTTTATTCTTACTCTCACATCACTATGTGTACCACCTTGCTGGACGACTATACTGCCTCACACTTTCAATTGTTCCATTACTTGATGTTAGTGGATTAGCTTGCATTGTACCTCTGCACAATTCTGTAGTTTTATTAGTATTGATTTGAAGGCCCACATTCTCTGCTTCTATTTCCAATTGCTGTAATTCAGGTTTCATGTCATTAAAGGAATGAGCTAATAAACAAGTATCTTCAGCACAATCTGATCTTCTAACGTTCACTAAATCCCCAATGGATTCCTCTTTGGGAGACATTCACTGTTCTTAAAGTTGCATCTAGGGCCAGAATAAAGAGGAGTGGTGGTAACACACAACCTTGCCAACCCTTATGTAGTAATTATTAAAGCAAGGCCTCCCTATACTCTGAGGGAGCAGACTCGGCTTTTTCATTTTAACTTCAAATGAATTAGATAAAAAAAATAATATGATATAACCTCAAGTTACTGAATTATAAGGCACATAATTCTGAAACAGATAGATAACTTGAAAAGGGAACTACATTTATTTCTCTATGGAAATTTTTTTAAAAAAATAAAATCCGTGTTTAATTTCAGAGTTACATCTGTCTGATTGAGAAATGGTATACCTTCACAATCTGATATTAATGGAAATAATTTTTGCTCTATTTGCTTATAATCATGAACACATTAGTATTCATACAGTTGCAAACAATAAAAATATTCTATTTTGAATATTTGATGGTTACAAAATTTAGAACAAACTGCACAATATGAACTTCACGTACCCACTAACACACAGATATAATTGAATTAAATTTACATTGTTCTCATAAATAAATAAATAAATAAATAAAATATTTGCTTTTACAGGATACATTTTAAGGAGCACATAAGTGTGCGTATAACAACAAAACCTTATCGGTGTACTTGGGATTGCAAAAAACACACAAAAACAAACAAAAAACTGGCATTTCTTCCAAATACATTGTATGCCAATCTCTTCTATTAATTACTTCTCTCAGCTGATTGAGCATTCAATTGACAATCTTTCCAATTATTTCTGCACCAGTATTATGCCATTCTGATACAAATAGCTGTTTAAATTGCAATCGTTGGATATGTGGTGTTTACTTATTCTCACTTGCAGCTCCCTCCATAGGTGCTCAATGGGAGGAGTATGTTTTTAGTATGCAGAGTATTATATAGCAACCACAAACAATCTCTGCAGTATGTTTAGAATTATTGTCCTAGTAAATGCGATTTCTCTTCAAATTGCCACTCAGTATGTCAATATCTGTCCATATTTCCCTCAATGAATATTGGTTCTCCTATGCCAGAACACCACCTCCTCTCTGTTTTGCTATTGCTAACAAATTTTGAATATCCAATGCTGTATTAGGCCTTCTCCACTCACAGTTGGTCATTATTATGAAATATACTATATGTACTTTTGTCTGTAAATAAACTCTCCCAGAATGTATTATCTTTTCCTACTTATTGCTTTGCAAAGCCTAACCTGCTCTTTTTATTTTTCTTGCTGATATATGGCTTCTTTCTGGATATCCTGGAATAGAATCCAGAGCGATTTAGGAGTTGTCTTATTGCCTTGGGCATTAAGTGCTTCTGAAACTATTCTTCTACATATGCAGAAATTTCAGAAGAGGCAGTTTCCAGATTTTTTTTACCATTTTCATCATTTTCTTTCATTCCCTAGGATTGACTTTTTTGTGGGTGACCCACTTATGTTTATGTATTAGATGTTTGCTATAGCAATTAATTCTATCTTGAAATTTATTCCCCCAGGAATATCGTCCTACTTATTTGTAGAGACTTTGCCATCTTCTGTACTTAGCATATGCCTTATTGGAATGCCATCTGCAGCAGTGTTTAGACAATCTTTCAGATTGAAACTCTAAAAATGGCTTTTGTTTCTCAACTGAAAAGTCACTACATTAATTTCTGGCACTGCAGGAGGCGATTACCACCTTCACTGTGATTTGGTCCAGGTTACTACTATTGGCAGATGAGACGAGATTCCTTGGGTTGATATTTGATAGAACAGCTGAAAGTGGGATGTAACCGTTCTCTGAATATTTTGCCTACATTAAGTGGCAAATCTTGGGAAGCAGATCAACAGTCTTGTTGCAACTTTATCGCGCACTGATCCATCCAAGTTAGTTTATGGATATATTGTTTTTTCTTCAGCATGACCAGCTCTGCTGAGATTGGATACTATCTATAATCGGGATATCCGTGGACTGTTGGAGCTTTCCTAATGAGTCCAGTAGCTAGCCTTTGCGCCAAATCAGCAGAACCCCCCTCTGCAATATAGTTGTAATGTCCTGTTAACAAATTATTGCTGTTGGGTCAAGTTATGCCTTCACATTTAATGTTGACTCCATTTTTCAACACTGGGCTGGACGAACGTTATAGAAACAAGGCCTAAGGTATTCGTTTTCGAGAATTTCTTCAGAAGCACAATATCAAAATGCCTTGATTGTTTCCAAAGGGAGTGGGGTTTGCCCACCTTGGTTACGTGCGACATCCCACGTAAATCTCAGGATGAAGGCATACTGGAAGTCTACAATGCCTGAATCTAGTGTCCATAGATGTTTACACATGTATACACACACATTTTGTAAGTTGCAATGACCAAATATGTATATACACAGATGAAACTAAGTGCACTGATGTGTTGGATGTACAATTATTCATGGAACATATATATTTGGTTTTCTAAGAGCTGTATGCAATATACCGAACCATTCTGCTTGTTCGCGGTCAAAATTTGGGTGACTGCCTTATTATGAGTGATTCCCTTAGTGATCTGTACAGCTACCATCCTTTCGTGCAGTGTATCCAGGATGCCCTTCACATTTATATGCTTCCAACATTAATGTGGAGTCTGCACGGATCCCTATTCACATTGGCTTGCCAGGGAATGAAGTGGCAGATTTGGCAGCAAAGATGGCAACCACAGAGCCCAGTACTAAAATTTCTTATGTAACATCGGAAGAC
The DNA here is from genome assembly GCA_030762935.1 of Hymenopus coronatus. Taxonomy (NCBI): domain Eukaryota; kingdom Metazoa; phylum Arthropoda; class Insecta; order Mantodea; family Hymenopodidae; genus Hymenopus; species Hymenopus coronatus. Next base: position 16,621,924 of record CM060896.1, read on the forward strand.
TTTAAGCTTGTGGGCAGAGCAAACCATTTTGTGCTGGCATTAAGATTTGTCAGCTCTCTGTGGTAACAAGCTTAAATTAGTGAAGAACCACCCAATAAACTGGTAATTTCCTCTTGTCAATCTCAATGCTATGGTATTGGTTTAATAGCATTTTGGCCACTGCAATTTTACACATAGTTACCTTCTTAAGAGGGAATCTGCTCCTATCTATCTGCTATGTTGCTAGAGTTTGTTCATCTAGCACATATTCACGAATCTCTGTAACTGCCAGTTAGTCTTACAGAGGTCTTGATAGACGATAACTGAGCAGTAGGTAAGATTTTTAAATTTTTATCAAAGTTACCTTTCAATTGAGGATTTAGTTATGTTTATCCCTTTTTTCGCATCATTTTTCAAAATAGTTCTCTAAATGAAACTACCTATGGCTTTTACCATGGTCACCTGTGTGTGTGTGTGTGTGTGTGTGTGTGTGTGTGTGCGCGCGCGCGCATGTTTGCGTGGGTGTGTGTGTGTGTGCGGGGGGGGGGGCACGCCTCTCTATCTCTATATATCTCTCTCTCTCTCGTTTTACAATCTTGATTAAGGATCTTAATACTGAAACCTAGATCTGCTTTGTTTTCATGAAAAACACAAATATACAATGCACTACCTACCTAAAAGCTATATTCCTACTAATCCTGCATTATGGCACCTCTATAACTATGTGTACCAGGAATAACCAAGGTTGAATTGGGTTACCCAGCACAATGAAATCAGATGCCCAGAGTACTAGGATTCTTTAAGGGGGGACGTAGCAGAAATACCTCACAAAAATTATACCATGGCCATAGTTTTTGTCCTAAAGCAATGACATTTTGCACAGTTAATTGTCTTGATATCTTCTATGATTGTGCTATTTTATAAGTAATTTTGTCAACAAATAAAGAAATTACACTACATTGGAATTTTCAAAACATCAAAAAACTTATGTACCTTTTTCTTAGTATCCCTTTGGTGAAGTTGCTTGGAAGTAAGTGTGCATATAGTATTAAAAATATGCTATATTTTGGCATAGAAGTTATCTTTCTATCTCCCTTCAGTGATTTTTAAAGTATTTTTCAAAGTATGTGAGTATTTTTATTTAAAATTATTATGCATTTCATAGCACGATACCTATGGAAACTAAATCAAAAGAAACTAGCTGTGCCAAAATACTCATTGTGGACTGAAATATGTGTGTTTAAAATTTCATTGCAACATCTCAAATAGTTCCAAAAAAAAGGTACATAAATGTGAAAAAGTATAAACCTGAGAAATCGAGAAAAGAAAATTTTGTTTGATTGTTTTATTCAGGGAGTGATCTGCATACATTAGATACTGCCTAATCCACCATAACTGTAGTCAACTTCTTTCTGGTCAGAAACTAAAGAAACATACCTTCTAAATATTTATAACTATGTTTGATTGTAAGAAATGTAGAGAAACAAGGGATCAAAGCTGATAATCAAGCAAGCAGAAAAAGTAGGTGTGGCATGACAAGTCCTAAGTTGTTAATTTATTTTGACCACAAAGAAATCGAATTAGGTTATGAAACTTTGAGAATATAAAGCTATTAAAATTAATTAGTGAAATAAAAAAAAAATTGAAAAATTTGCCATTTTTAGCCCACAATTTAGTTCCCTCAAGTATTTGTAAGCACAATGTGCTTTACATCTTGCCTGCTATTTTACTGCTGTCTAGATCTAGACCTCTACAGAAACATTTTATTCAGCCCAAGTGTAATGCAACATAACTTCAGATTACAAACATGTACCACCTAAAAATTTAAATTTTTGAACAGTAGCACATATAGCCACTGCACTAACACAAAGAAACCCAACACGATCCAGAAGAGTAAATTTCAAAGTTAAATTTGAATCTCGGTGGGTACACAGCGAAAACCAAAAATATAAGCTTTAATGTAGCACCAGAGAAATCACATTCCAACCATAAAAAAACACAGCACCAAATTACATTCTCATTCCAGAATTTGCAGAGCTAAACCCAAAGTTTTTGAAATGTTTCCCAACTGAAAAGAACCAAGATTAAGTCAAATTCCAATTCCAGTACACATACCACTACCCCATTTTATATCCCATAATTTATATGGAGAGAAACACTGATCTAGTAATATTTCACTAAGAAATTATGTAAATTGGCCAAGGTGGGGTGCTACATTCCCAGAGTAAATTTACGCCTGCTTGGGGAAGCCACATGTTGAACTGTTCCACCAAGCACTCATTTTTATTCCTCTTCTTCTGTCAAGCCACCAGGTGAACAACTCCCCAAGACTATCTCTCTTGCTTCCTTTCTTTCCCCTGACACACCTCTCGGTCAATCAGGAAATACCTTATCTGCACCTACTGGGCACGTTCAAGATCTAAGCCAGTCACTGTTGCCGAGGTGAAAAAAGTTACAAATGTACATGTATGTATTGCTTTGTGTTTCAGCCCTCGAGGAACTGGTTTTCTGGCAGGACATGCAGATGGTACTATTGTGCGGTATTATGTGGCTGAGGACTCAACTATGGAACAGCAGGTTAGAATTCTGAACTTTTAATTTTTTAATTTATTTAGATACAATTAGCATTAAAAAAATGCTACTCAGAATTGGAATAAAATACTTGATTAATAAACTGAACCAGGAACACTTAACTTGTGAGGTCAGCCACATGAGGTCCCTGTGGCAGTATACAGTTGGAAATGATAGCAAACATTGGTTTGTCGAAAGTCTTCTAATTTGTAAGCACTCCTGGTAGAAAACAGCAAGTCTTGTAGAAGATGATTCTTTATCTGGGGAATAACATCAGATCTTGTCCTAAGGAAAAGTTCACAGCACCCAGTGTTAAATAAAGATACTGACCACATTTGAGAGCCTAAGGTGGAATATCAAATATTTAATAGTAATGGATTTGCTGTGGATAATGTAACTCTAAATCGAATTTTGACATTTCATTTTGTACTCCCGCTTATTGTTGCTGCTACAGTTAGAGTTCACTTACTTTTTCTTCATCTTCTTCATCTAAATTTCTGTTTTAACAATATTTATAGCAGGATTGGGAGCTAATTTTGAATATGATTTAAAGAAAATTATTGCTATAATATCTAAATTAAGACAGTAGATTAAGTTATAAGAATTTTATCTATAGAAATTGCTGTATGAAATCAGTTTCACTATATGGCTGTGAAACATGTAAAACTATGCAAAGTAAACTGCAGACATTTGTTAGTAGATGTGTAAGAAGAATTTTTAAAATTAGATGACCAGATGTAACCTCAAATTCAGAACTATGGGAGTTCACAAACCAAAAAGAAATTGCAATTGAAATCAAAAGATGAAAGTGAAATTGGATAGGGCATACACTAAGAAAAGATGGGGTCATAAAAAAAATGGTTTTGGACTGGACTCCTCAGGGTAGTAGAGCAAGAGGAAGAACAAAAAGTTCATTTCGCCAAGATATTGTTAAAGAAGGGAGAACATGGAGTGAAATGAAGAGGTTAGTTACAAACAGGGTCCAATGGAAACATTTTGTAAATGCCCTATGCTCCTCATGAAGAGATACAGAAGATTGTGATAATTTAATTGTGTTCTCACAGAAACTGTGTGTAGGACAGGAGTTGGATAGGTAGAGTCAGACTGAAAAATTCAATGCCATAGCTGGGATTTGAACTGGGAGATCTGTTGGTATTGAACTGGTATTGAATTTTTCAGTCAGAGTCTACCTATCCACATGGAAGATTGTTTGATTGAAGAGTGAATATGTGCAGCAATGGTACAGAACCAAGTTCATGATGTATCTGAGTGTTTCTGACATACTAAGGCACATTCTTTATAAGCCTTTACGTTTTACTTTGAAAGCTCTGCAGTAAATTAATTTTGCTTTTGGTTGCACCTTCCCAAATTGAACAAGCATATGTGAGTAAAGAACTCCAAATTTCTGTGTACTATTATTTACTGCTTTATTGTATGCAAACATTGAAGACATGTTGTGTAAACATTTTAATAATGCCATCCATGTGTGTGGGTGCTCTTATGTTTGCCTTGGTATGTTAATTGGTACGGATATCTTGAATGTGTAAACAACACAGGAAGTGCGGCACAATGGTAACTGGATACTTTGGAACATGACTTGTCTGGTGTACTCAAGGTTCGTCCAGAAGCTTCCACAATTTTCCAGAAAGTTCAGTGACAAAAAAGCTAGCTATAAAAGGAGGAAAAATTGCAAACCTGCATGTTTCGTGAATTGCACTGAGCCATGAGTGACTGCAATGTTTGTGCACAGTAGCATGCAAGCCGTCAGCTGTCTGCGTCAAAAGTGTTGAAAGCGTTGAGTGAATTATTTGCAGCAGTGAATCAAAGACTTCATTTGTAATCAATTTTTAGTCAATAGGGCCATTTGTTACATTAGGTCAGGAGCAGGATATTTATGCTGAGATACAGGAGATGATGAAAAGTTTGACATAAGGACATGACATAACATCCACATGTGTCAAGCCATCCAAGTACAACAGGATGTCAGCTTTTGAAGTCTTCCACCAGCAGTTTGTCGCCGTCACCACCCACAAACAATTGTCAGCAGAAGGGGAAGCCACACAGCTGATAGCAAGCCCCCAGGGATAGGCAGCAGAAGTACTAAATGCAATCCTGACATCAGCAAAGTTCAGAGAGATTGTGGAGACCCTCAAGAACCACTTTGGGAACCATCGCTTAGCTGCAGGTAAGGCTGCAACAGTCAGGCAAGATGATGCAGGAGTTCACCTTAGCCATCAAACAGCTTGTGAATAAAGCATTGGTGAACCTACCACCTAGTTACTTGTCCCAGGAAGCTGCCTACTCTTTTATCAATGAGGTACGTGACAGTGACATATGACAGCACCTGATGCCCACTACTGTAAGACGATTTATGAGACATTAATGGCAGTACGTAGAATGAAGACAGCCAAGATAACAGCTGCACCCACCTCAAGGACCAGCAGTATTTACTATGACAGGGAGAGAGAGGAGTAACTCAGAGATTACAACATTCAGGTGGTGTATGCTGGGCATGTGATTGCATGGGTCACCTAGTGAAGGACTGTCCACATAGAGATGATGAGCAGCTGGAAAACAAGTTAGGACCAGCATGGCAAGGGGCACTCTGAGTCTATCTTCACCACCTTCTTGTGTGACCCTATGTGCCTTGGGCAGAAGAGTGGCTGGATACAAGGGAAGCTGTTTTTTTTTTTTTTTTTTTTTTGTTGGTAGTGTTTAATGCCCGCTTTTACTTCTTGTGGCACCGCAGGCAATCAAGGGAAGCCATGACTGTAATCAGACCTGATGTGGCAAAGGGTTTGCTGATACAAACACCCAGTCAGCCCTACTAACTAGTGGTAATGTCAGGTGATATCTTGCATGTGGAAAAGGAGGCCCTGTTGGAGTTGATTTTGGGTTGGAGGAAATTTGATGGTTGACTTCAGCTGAAGGGGTTTGCGACTTGGCTGAGATGAGGTGTTGATCCATAGCCCAATGAACATATGGGGATCTACTAGGTGATCCTAAAAAACAATTAGTTATGCCCATGAGTAGCAAGGTGGTAATGAAGGTTCATGGAGCTGATATTGGATTGGAAGACAAACACTGGGCCCTGGCTGAGAAAGACTTGCTGAAGAGGTTGGCAGACTGGAAAGGGTCTGATGTTTACTCAGGTGATACCAATCATCTTCAACGAAGGGAACAGCATTTACGGTCGCACCACAACATTGACACCAGAGATGCATGATCTGTTAGGCAGCCACCAAGACATATTCCCCTAGTGAAGCAAGCAGAGGTACAGGACATGCTACAGGACATGGAATCTAGGGGAATTATTGATAGGTCCAATAGCCCTTGGTGCTCCCCTATAGTTTTGGTGAAGAAGAAGAATGGGAGCTATGCTTCTGTGTGGAACACAGGATTCTGAATGCCATCACCAAGAAGGACTGTTTCCATGGTTTGGTGACACCCTGGACACACTTGCTGGTGTCCAGTGGTTCTCAACTTTGGATTTGAAATCGGGATACTGGCAAGTGCACCTAGATCCTGGAGACAAAGAGAAGACCACACTCTGAATTGGCTAAAGGCTTTGGCAATTTACAGTAAAAAATGTAAATGGCGTGTTATTTATGGACGCTCTTTAACTGCTTGCTTCTCAGCGTCCCATTCTAAATTGGGCGTGAAAGACCGCTTAATTTTGCTCAGAGGCCTCTCTATCAGGCTTGAGGTTCTTTTACGTGCTGTAAATCTACGACACGGGACCCACGGCTTTACTTCCCTTCCGAAGGAAGCCATGCTAAGGATTTTTACACCCGAAAAAATCCATCGTCCTCCGCCAGGTTTGAACCTGCGACCTTGGGTATATGAAGTCAGCATAGCCAATTTACAGTAATGCCCTTTGGCCTCTGAGGTGCACCAGCCACCTTTCAGCCCCTAGTAGAATCTGCCTGCTCTATTTGGATGACATCATCATGGGTAGTAACTTCAAAGAACATCTCAGGAACCTGACCAAGATACTGCAAAGGCTGTAGGCAGCTAACTTGAAGTTGTATGCAAAGAAATGCCAACTCTTCTACAAGAAAGTGATCTACTTGGGCCACATTGTCTCATAATGTGGTATGGTCACAGGCACAGAGAAGGCTTGCGCATTGAGAGATTGGCCTTGCATGAAAAGCAAATGAGAACTGGCAATTTCTTGGGCCTATGCATCTACCACTGCCGGTTCATCGGAGGTTTCTCTAACATCGCAAAACCCCTCGCCCATCTGACAGAAGAGCACCAGCCTTACCTTTGCTCAGAAGAGCAAAGAGTGCATTCCAGGCACTAAAGTCAGCAGTGCTCCTATTTTAGGATTTCCACAACCTGGTGACAACTTTACTGTGGGCACTAATGCCAGCAACATTGACATTGGCAGCATTCTATCACAGATCCAGGATGGTCAGGAGCAGGTAATTGCTTACTACAGCAAGACACTTTCTAAAGCAGAAAAGGTGAGAGCTCTTACCAGTAGTAAAGGTGCTAGAGCTCTTCCACAAGTACCTCTGTGGTCAGCCATTCAACCTGAGGACTGACCACTCCACCCTCACCTGGCTGTTAAGTTTCAAGAACCTGAAGGCCAGACAGCCCATTGGGTCCAGAGGCTGCTAGAGTACAATTTAACATCAGAAAGGAAGGAGCCACAACAACAGATGCTATGTCATGACGACCCTGTCCAGAGGAGTGCAGCCACTGCACCAAATTAGAGGAGAAAGACTGCACTGCAGCTATTTTGATGGTGTCTGCAGCTGAATAGGATAGTTCAGTCCTAAGGAGGGAGCAGCTGGTGGATGCTGACTTTTGTCACTCCTGTGAGAAGTGGAGGTAGGAATAGACCCAGCTGGGAGAACATTGCACCAAGAAGTAGTGTACTACTGGGCCCAATTGGACTCCCTGAAGATCAAGGAAGGGTACTGTTCAGAGTATGGGAATAATCTGATGGAAAGATTCAAAGAGCAGCAGATTCTTCCTAGGAGTAAGGTCGTGAAGTCCTGGAGGTAGTACATGCAGGGACTTCGGAAGGACATTTGGTACCCAACTAAACTCGACAGGCTCCAGCAATGTAATACTGGTTGAGACTATGGGCAGACCCTGAGAGGGGTGCTACCAATTTCATGTATGTGGCAAGTTGCAGCCCACAGACCAGAAACCAGGGTCACATGCAGCAGTATAATGCTGCATACGACATTTGAATGCACAGAATCATGGAAGAACTGTTTTGCAGCTTTCGGGTGCCAATGGAGCTACACAGTGATCGGGGCATCAACTTTGAGCCCAACATCATGAGGGAAATATTGGAATGGCTTGGAGTGCACAAGCACAGTCAGATGGCATGGTAGAGTGGCACATCAAGACTCTAGAAGAACATATGGGGAAGGTTGTCACCAATCACCAGAGAGAGACTGGGATGTCAGGTTGCCACTTTTCTTGCTAGACTACTGATCTTCAACCCTAGGCATCACTGGGCTGACACTGGCCAGTTTGGTTTTTGGCATGTACCATGCGACCTAATGTTCAGGAGTCCAGGGGCAGAACAGCCAGCATGGCCTATATGGAGCATCTTTTATTCAGACTTCATGTCATGCATGAGATGGCCTGTCAAAACATCAGGTAGCGAGAGATCGGTTGAAGATCCATATTATGACCAGGTCCATAACAGACAGGTTTCCAGTGAGGTGATCTGGTATGGCTATATTGCCCTATTCAGACCAAGGGACGCTGCTCCAAGCTTCAACAACCATGGCAAGGGCTGTACCTTTGTAAAGAGGATAAATCATGTCATCTGCTGGAACCATGGGCTACCCATAACTGGTGGAGCATTTGGATTGTCTTGCCTGCTACAATGGCATGGTTGGAACAACCAGTCCTGAGGAAGGATCTTGTGACAATGCTGTCTCTGTGTGTGCGCTCTCAAGTTCACCTGCCATTGGAAACCTTGGGATGCATAAACAGCACAGGAAGTGCAATGTGATGGTAACCAGAGGCATGTGGACATCTGGTACACTCAAGATTTGTCCAGAAGCTTCCACAATTTTCCATAAAATTCTGTGACTATATATATATATATATATATATATATATATATATATATATATATATATATATATATATATATGTATGTCTCTCTCTCCCTCTCTCTCTCTCGTCTATGCATCAAAGCGCTGAGTGAATTATTTCCAACAGTGTATCAAAGACTTCATTTGTAACCAATTTTTAGTCAATAAAGACATTTGTTACAATATGCATTCATAAATTGTTAACTAATATGTGTGCATAAAGAGAATGCTTTAGAAGTAATGATAAATGTAAATGCACAATGGTCTACATTCAGCATTTTATATGGACAATAATCAGACTGTTGACAGGCAATAGTTCACTAAAATCTCAAGTTATTCAACAAAACTGTTGCAAAATTAAGAAAATCTTGCTTTAAGTACTTCATTAGATGTAAGAATGTATGTGTGTACCTCAAGCTATACAATTATTTATTGCTTTAAAAATATTGTGACTTTAAGTTCAGTAATTAAAGACTTGTTATTAGAATAACAATCCAAATTTAATTTTTTATTTCACATTCTTTGCTGTTATTGTCACTCAGGTAAATGAATGACCCATTCCTTTTAACAATTTATCAAGATAGTCTAATTTATTTTCACAGGTCATCTAGTGAAACTGATAATGTAAAAGACTAATTGAAAACTTCCTTAATACAAACAATACTTAATTGTGGTATTATAAATCCAAACAATAATAATTTTGTATATTTTCTTGATATTCTGGTTTATTCTAGGATAAACTGAGACAAGCACAGAAAATAAGGTGTGACTAGGAATTAATTTATTATCATTTTATATGTCTTAAAAGTAATTTATTAAGCCCATATGCAGAGTTGTCTGTTATAAGGCACTCTGGAGTCTCCACATGTCTCTAAGAAGAGCTAAAATTGCAAAACAAAGCAATTAGGAATATGTGTAATATTTCTTCCTCATGCCATGGCATTAAGGTTTCATGAAGTTACTTGGTTTAGTTCTTTTACAATGAAATATTATGTGTTATAAAATTTCCTGCCCTCCACATAATGGTATACTCCCCCTGTATAAAATAATTTCTTAATTCCCAGATGCAGTTTTTAGTTCCTTTACAAACATTATGTCTGTAGGTCTTGCTGCCAACCATATAATGGTATACTCCCCCCCTCAAAAAGGCTTATGATACGTGTTGGCGGGCAGGAATAATACGTTCCCTATACAACTGGAACATACGTGGATGCCTTCTGTTATTCATTCAGGAGTTTATGAGGAGCCGCATTTTCCGAGTAAGGGTCAGCTCGGTTTTATCAAATATTTTTGTTCAAGAGAACGGAGTGCCACAGGGATTGGTACTAAGCGTCACACTGTTTGCTATAGCAATTAATTCTATCTCGAAATGTATTCTCCCAGGAGTATCGTCCTGTTTATTCGTAGACGACTTTGCCATCTATTGTACTTCTCAGCGCACACCTTTTTTGAAATGCCGTCTGCAGCGGTGTTTAGACAACCTCTCAGATTGGAGCTCTAAAAATGGTTTTCCCTTCTCTGCTGAGAAATCACTCTGCATGAACTTCTGGCGCCGCAGGAGGCGATTGCCACCTTCGCTGCGGCTTGGCACAGTTTTACTACCATTCGCAGATGAGACGAGATTCCTTGGGTTGATATTCGATAGAAAACTGTGTTGGTCACCACATATAGCACAGCTGAAAGCGCGCTGTAACTGTTCTCTGAATATTCTACGGATACTGAGTGGTAAATCTTGGGGAGCGGATCGGACAGTCTTGCTGTGACTTTATCGCGCACTGATCCGAGCCAAGTTAGGTTACGGATGCATAGACCATCTGTGCTTAGAAGATTAGACACTGTCCATAATCAGGGTATACGTGTGGCTGTTGCAGCTTTTCCAACCAGTCCAGTAGCCAGCCTTTATGCTGAATCGGCAGAACCCCCTCTGCAGTGTAGACGCGATATTCTGTTAACAAATTATGGATGTGGGCTAAAGTGCGTGCCTTCGCATCCAACGTTCACTCCTTTTTTTAACACTGAGCTGGACGAACGTTATAGAAATATCTCAATTAGTCCACAGCCCCCAGGTGTTTGCTTCCGAATGGTTCTTCATAAGCATGATATCGTAATGCCTAGAATGTTTCCCAAGGGGGAAAGGGTGCACCCACCTTGGTTACTTACAACATCCCATGTAAACCTCGGAATGACGGCATACCGAAAGTCTACAATGCCTTTTTCTAGTATCCACAGATGTTTTTTAGAATTTTTGTCAAACTACAATGACCGAACTTGTATATATACTGACGGAAGTAAGTGCACCGTTGATGTTGGGTGTGCCTTTGTGTATGATACCGAACAATATACATTCAGTTTTCATAGTGGTACATCTATTTATAGTGCGGAGCTATACGCAATATATCGAGCCATTCTGCACGTTGGCCGTCGAAATTTAAGTGACTGTCTTATATTGAGTGATTCCCTGAGTGCACTTCAGAGCCTTGGTGATCTCTACAACTATCATCCTATCGTGCAGCATATCCAGGATGCCCTCCACGTTTTATCTACTTCCGGGGTTAATTTGGAGTGTGCATGGATTCCTAGTCACATTGGCTTGCCGGGGAATGAACTGGCAGATTTTGCAGCAAAGACGGCAACCACCGAGCCCAGTACAAAAATTTCTTGTATAACATCGGAAGACTTTAAGCTTGTTGTGCGCAGGGCGATACTTTCGTGCTGGCACGAAGAGTGGTGAGCTCTCCGCGGAAACAAGCTTAGAGTAGTGAAGGACCTTCCAACAAACTGGGTAACTTCCTCTCATCATTCTCGACGGGAGGAAGTAATTTTGGCTCGTTTGCGTATTGGCCACTGCAATGTTACACATAGTTTCCTTTTTAAGAATGAATCTGCTCCTTTGTGTCCGCTTTGTGGAGAAGATTTGTCTGTCCGTCATGTGTTGCTAGAGTGTGTTAATCTAGCACATATTTGGGAATCACTGCAACTGCTGGTCAGTCTTGTAGAAGTCCTGGCGGACGATAGTCAAGTGGTAGCTAAGATTTTTGAATTTTTATCGAAGATACCCTTCAAATTTCGGATTTAGATGTTTTTATCCTTGTTTTTGTATTAGTTTAGATTTTTTTTCTTTCTTTTCTCTAATCACCAATCTGTGGCTTTTTCTATGATAACCTTTTTACATTAATTTTTAGACTAATCTTTCGTTCTTATTAATAATATTTCTTATTGAGCTTTATCTCTGGCTTTTGCCATGATTTGTTTAATAAGGGCGCTGATGACCTTGTAGTTGAGCACCCATAAACACTAACCATCATCATCATAGGAGCTTTTTCTTTTGACACACTGCTCTCAGGTGCTGTAGTTCTGCTGTCTTTTGACACTTCTAAAGCATGTGTAACAAATTCTTAGGTACTCATCTTAGACACCTCAAATGGGTATAGACATTGGATTGACAATTTTCTCCCCATAAGCTGTCTTAATTTTGGCTTCTCATGCATGACCATCTCTACCTGGGTAAATCTCCAAGATCAGACCCAGTGGCCAGTTGATGTTCTCCACCCCATCCATTTCTACAAGAACAACTTCTCCCACTTGTAAAGTATCTTGTCTCTTGCTAGACGGCTGTACCAACATTAGCCAGATATTCTGAGCAAAATATCTGACTCAAACTTTCACGTGCAGATATTTTAGCCTTTTATTCAGACTGTTTGCATCAACTGTGTCTAAATCTCCAACGTTAGAAAACTTGGCAAGCTTTGTAGGAATCTTGCGGGGGTCAACAGAAATAGTAGGTCTTCCGAATTATCTACATAAGAAAGAGGTCGTGAATGTATAGTAGATTCACAATCACAAAGAATAGTTTCCAATTCATCAAAGTAACAACATTTCTTCTTTAGTTCTTTAATCATGTTAACAAGTCTCTCCCACCATCCTCTCCACCAGCGAGCAGAAGGTGGATTAAACTTCCACTTCAATATTTGTATGGTTGATTTTGATTCTATTTCCTTCCAGTCCAGTGTGCTTAGGGCAATGTCTGCACCCCTGAAGTTGGTACTATTGTCAGTATAAACGACTGAGCTCTGCCTTGACAAGCTATAAATACCAACCGATCAAACGAATAATGGTATTTGTGCTTGATTTATATAAGTTGGTTTTATGTTAATTATCGTTTTAAGGTCATCATAAAACACACTGTAGAGAGAGATTTAGCAAGTTCCAAATGAACAACCCTGTAGACTGCACAAGTGAGCAGTACAATGCTGATCGCAAATACAGAGGTCCTGCTAGATCCACATCTGTTACTTCAAATGCTGCTCCACATTGTAGTATATGGTCCTTAGGTAATAGTGCAGTGGGTATGCCGACAGCCGTTGCTTGGTATCTCTTATATATGACACACTTCCTAACAATTGACTTAGCTAAGTTTCCTATTCCAATAATCCAGTAGTTTTCTCTTACTGAATTTATCAGTGTTCTGAAACCTGCATATTGTGTTTCACGGTGTTTCTCTAATACCTGTCTATGAACCAATACATTGGCATGATGTAGTAGAACTGGAAGTTTGAAATCAATTTCCTCATCACTAAGCAGTAGCTTTGTTGTCACTCTTATTATTCAACACTCATCAGTGAAAGTCTTCCTTGTAATGTTCTTCCCGCACACTACGGAGCAACACTCTTTCAGCAATAATCACTTCCGCTCACTTCAGTTCTCCCAATCTTTTGTTTATCTGAGTACAATTATGTTTAAATCTCAAGATCCAACCTATCATTCTTATTGTCTTGGTATAGCTGGAAAAACAGTTTAAAAATTGAGGAACTTTCGAACTAGTAAGGATATTACAAACAAGTGTCTTTCTATTTTCCTTAATTACATCCTGTTCAGGTGCAACAATTTCCAGATTTAGTCATTCTTCTTCACCCTTTTCAAGTCATGTTGGCCACTCCCACCATCGGCTATGAAATAGAGTTTTTGCATCACAACCTCTAAATAGGAGATCATCAGCATTCAATGCACTGGGTATATAATGTCACTCTTTTAAATTTGAGTGTAGTCATACTTCTTTGCATCTGTTATTGACAGAAACATTACAATCATCCTCTCCTCTTATCCATGTGAGAGCCAGCAGCAGAATCACTCTAAAGTTGATTGATGTTTGGAGGAATTTAGTGACAGTGACGGTCAAATTATATGTTTCATTAATTTGTTGAGTTGGTTTTTTAACACTACGTCACTTACATTGTTATTATGAGGGACTAGTTTCGAAAGCCTGTGCTTTCATTTTCAACAAATTAATAAAACACTCCAAAGTTCTTCACTTCTGTTTCTCTAGGAGCACTGACCCAACTTCTGAGTTCAAACTTGCCATGCTTCAGGAGACCTTTGCCTCATGCACAAATTTTCTCAGTTCTTCATCTGTTTCTACACTTGTTATGCAGTTATCCACATAGAATGCTCTCTTCAGTCTTTCAGCTGTTTCTGTCATATCTTCTGGTGCCTGATCCAAATGATGCTGCAAAGTAGCATAGCAAGAAAGGACTTGAAGTAATTCCGAAGGCACTCTCTTGTGTCTCAAGACTTCAACTTCTTGACTTTTGAAATTCTTCCACTAGTCGATCTGCAGACGTTATGCTTATTTACAAGAATGCCTTTGCTATATCAGCTGTAACTCCAATTATGTTCTTCCTGAACTGAACAAGCAAGTTTGATATCAATTCTTTTAAATTAGGTCCAGTTTCCAAGTAAAGATTTAATGAGTTACCTAGGGAATCTCTGCTAGAGACTTCAAACACTGGATGCACTTTTGTTGTCTCACTTGATTCTTTAACCACAGCATGGTGTGGCAGAAAGTATCCAGAATTTTTGTCAGCCATCTCTGAAAATATTTCTACAATGTCATCCTGTATCCATCCTACAATAACATTGCTGTATTCTTCTAGTTTCTTTGTTCTTATAAGATGCCTAGTCACTGACAAAAGTCTTGTTTCAGCAGCTGTTCTGTTGTCAGTTAATTATGAATATCCTTCTTTCTAAGGAGAGCAGCTTCATAGTGACCCTCTTCATTCTCAGAGAGTTTCAGTAAATCTTTTATCTCCTCTTCCTTCTGTTCTCTTGTTTTCATTTCTACTGAATCCCAAATTCCAACGACTTCTAAATTCCAAAAATCCTTCACACTGAAATTGACATTAGTAAATTCCACCACTTGTAGACATTTCTTTCTTATACAACCCATAAGTGTCCACACCAGATGTGTTTTGACTGCTAGTAGATTATCATCTACTATTCTGGTTATGCCCGTCCACAGTTTACTAACGACATCTGCTCCTAGTAAGATTTCTGTCAGGTGCACTGGAACCTTGATCCACTATGTTGATGTTCATCTGTTTCAGCTGAGAAAATATGCTTTGAGATTTTAAACGAGGTATTAACCTACAGATTTTCTCTTAGTTAAGTAATGTTATGCTACAGGCATAACTCTTATCTAAACTCTGTAACATAATCTTATAGAGCTTATGCTTTTGTTCCCATATCTCTCTTCCTCCAAACAAATGGTTTAACATTTCTTCTCCAACATCTTTAAATTTGTTTCCTGATTAGTTTATCTAATATGTAGGACTTTGTGATCCAGAATCGAAGAGAACTCTTGCCTGACGTGTCCCTTTGTCATAAAATACTCTTACAATTAGTGTCTGCAATAATGTTTGGCTGCCCTGCTGCGATAATAGATTATCAGTATTATAGCAGCAAGCTTCGGCACCTCATTATTATCGCAGCTAATCTGTGATCAAATTGTAGTTACATGCCTTTTGTCACAAACCAAGCATTTTGTGAAACATTTATATTTTTACTTTCTCTACATATACTATGTACATAGTGTATAGAGAAGGTATTGTAATGCACCCATAAATTTGATACTGAGTTTTCACTGGAAATACATGTTTTGAAAATAAAAATGGCATGTTTTGGGACCCCCTGAATCCAAAAAAAGCATTTTAAGAAAAATGTCCGCATGTGTGTGTGTGTGTGTGTGTGTGTGTGTGTGTGTGTGTGTGTGTGTGTGTGTGTGTGTGTGTGTGTGTGTGTGTGTGTGTGTGTGTGTGTGTGTGTGTGTGTGTGTGTGTGTGTGTGTGTGTGTGTGTGTGTGTGTGTGTGTGTGTGTGTGTGTGTGTGTGTGTGTGTGTGTGTGTGTGTGTGTGTGTGTGTGTGTGTGTGTGTGTGTGTGTGTGTGTGTGTGTGTGTGTGTGTGTGTGTGTGTGTGTGTGTGTGTGTGTGTGTGTGTGTGTGTGTGTGTGTGTGTGTGTGTGTGTGTGTGTGTGCGTGCGTGTGTGCATGTGTGCGTGAATGGAGCACAGCTCAAAAACGAAAAGTCTGTTAGGTTTGGTATCTTCCAAGGATGCGACATGAAGATTTTCAAGAAAATCCCCCCAACCCAAACTACCCTTAACATTGAACTTTTTTTTTGGAAAATTTTGATTTTTTAAAAACTGGCTCTAACGATTTTGATTAAATATTGTATATTAAAGATATTTACCTGACAAATAAAAGGTATATTTTGAATTTTCTGGGCATAGCCTCTGAAGGCTACTTTATTCTGGATGAATTTTACGGAACTCTGCATAACTTCTAAACTGTAAGAGATGGACCAAAACTTACCACACAAAAAATGTAGAGCATGTTAAAGCACACAATTTATGTAATATACATTTTTTTCGTGGAGTTGATCGTTTTTGAGTTATTCCTTGTTATTGGTTTCAGCTTTGAAAAACATACTTTTCTCATACAGGAATTTGTCAACTCCTGTCCATACAAACAAAGGAATTTCAGTCACATAGTAACCAGCTTTTAACTATCACTTTAACATATGGTACTCCCTTATTTTGCTTCTATTTACAAGGAAGCAAGTAATAACACTATTTCTGCTAATTTTTTCTCGATTAGCATGAATAAATAGAAACATAAAGTTTTTAATAATATTTTCCTGCAGAGATGTAGAGAAAGTCATGTGAATGGAACACATCAGATTTTTTAGCTCTATGCCCCGGTTTTAATCACAAATAGCATCTTCTCTCTTTCTTTAGCAACTCCTTTTTAGCATCTAGTGACAACTTCTTAGCCTTAAAACATTCTAGAAAAGTGTGAGAAGATTTATCATGCCAAAAGCATATATTGTTATCAGCACTCTTCCCACTAGTGGAAATTATACAAGCTGCAGTGGGTGCTGCATCTATGTTCACGTTCTACAGTCTTTCAGATTAAACCCAGACTTGGCAAACTCAAGACGCTCCTCACTCTCTACTTCCTACCTCAAAAACTGCAACAACATTGCTAGTATGTCTTGATCTGCCCTTTAGCTTTAGTGTTCTGCTCTCTTTCCCAAACTAATCGTGTCTTCTGGCAGAGCTGACTCTACTAAAGGGTATAACATGTACCCGTACTTTTCTCGAGTCATCTCCAATGTCTCCAAAGCATGTAATTGTGTTTCTAATTTATCATATAGTTTGTCCTTAGTAGCTTGAGCAAGAACAAGAGCCAAAATAAGAACTAAAGCTTTCCTGGCGACGTGTTAATTCAAAATCTTCTCGGGCTTCTAGCCAGGTAAAAACTTGGTTTGACACCAACGTTTCGAAGAAGTGCATCTTCCTCGTCTTCAGGGTGAACTGAACATAAATTTCTATTAAGAGCTCATCTCTAACAAAACGATATTCCATCTCTTGCAGAGCCTTGTGATAATTTGCGCTAAGGGCAGGTAGCTCTCCACTAGTTCTCATGCCTTCCAGCCTGGTGTAGTTGCTTGCGTTAAATACTGAAATTTATTCTCATCAGTTAAAGCATTGACAGCATCTATCTTTTTGAACTGAACCCAAAAGCCAAGCCAACCTTTTATATCACCATTAAACTTTTTTATTTCCAGTTTAGAAAGACGAATATCTCTATGGCCATTCTATGGAATCGTACTGCTTTCTTCACTGTCTTGGTCAATCTTTGATGGCTATGTATTTCTCTTTAAGGCTCTCTGCATCTTCATATTCCTTAAGATATGCATCATCAGCAGCTGCATCAGGGGAAGTCAAATCTTAACATAACCACATTTCCCGTATTTCCAATCCAATTAAAAAGATGATTCACCTTATCTTCCAGGACCTTAAGTGCAATTCCATTTCAACTTTATCTGTAGCTCCAGTATGTAATTTCTCTTTCAGTGTATTGCTTGCCCTGGTGAATAAATGCCTCAATAGCATTCTTTCCCTTTTTAAACTTTCTGGTCCTGTCACAGTTGCCATTTTATGTATATGTAATTATTGCTGTATGAGAAAAATGAAATTAACTTGAATGCTTGAACTGATGATTTATTCATGCAAATAAACAGTTACATTCATTGCAAAAGAAGCACTAGCATACTTTTCCATGGCTACAGAACACACACATAAAAAAAAAAAAAAAAAAAAAAACACACACACACACACACACACACACACACACAACACAACACAAAAAAAACATTAGTCAGTTATTTGATAATGCCAACATTGGCATAAAATCACAAGTCTAAAAAGTCCCAACAATGTCTGTAGGTCTTGCTGCCCTCAATATAATGGTATACAGCCCCTGTATAAAACAATTTCTTAACTTCCACACAACATATTTTAGTTCCTTTACAATCAAACAATACATTCTCTACGTCTTCTTGCCCTCCACATAATAGTGTAGTTCCCCTGTATAAAACAATTTCTTAACTTCCACACAACAGATTTTAGTTCCTTTACAATCAAACAATACATTCTCTATGTCTTCTTGCCCTCCACATAATAGTATAGTTCCCCTGTATAAAAGAATGTCTTAACTTCCATGCACCAGTTTTTAGTTCCTTTACAATCAGCATTATGTCTGAAGGTCAGTGTTTCCCAACCTTTTGAAGTTCACGGCACCCTTGGGAATAACATTAAACACCAGGGGCACCCTTCCTTGAATTAAAAGAAAATTAAGCTTAATATGTTGATTTATTGAAATATTATATAATAATAACATACACCATAACATAATACAGTAAACTTTACTACAATCACTGAGTAAAAATACATCAATAAATTTTGTTCGATTAATGATTAGTGTGAAACTTGTGATTGATGCTTAGAGCACAGATATGTGATGTCGGGTCTTACAGTTGACAGTGAAACACGCAAATCATCCTCAAGGTTATTCAGTCTATTTCTTGCTTTGCATTTTATTGTCACCATAGCAGAGAAGGCTTGCTCGCATAGATAGGATGTTGAAAAGGGCAAAAGTGCGTTAATTGCTTTCTTCATTAGGTTAGGGTACTCCTCTCTCCGTTGAAGCCAAAAACTAGCCACCGACGCCTCACTCTTGGTGAACTAACCTTTGAGTGTGGAATCAGCGCAAAGATCAATAAATTCATCTCGTTCGCAAGCAGTGAAATCTATTTCCTCTGCACTATCTACGAAATCAAATGGTGAGACAACCCAGTCGAGATTCGTAGTGGAAATAGTTGGAAAGTACGCATCTATTGCATCTTGCAATCTTGATAAGTGATCACAAATGCGGTCTTTCAGCTTACCCAGATCTTTATCTCCTGCCACATTAAGAAGAGATGGAAAGTTCGACAAATCTCCTTTTTGAACTGCAGACTTCTAAGAACTAAGTTTTCTTTTAAAACCTTTCATTTTATTGGTTGAGGAGATTATTGTTTCATGTCGACCCTGCATTGAAACATTCAGTTCATTCAGCTTATGAAAAATATCTGCCAGATACGACAGTTCAAAACACCAAGAATCACTCAGTAAGAGCTCATGAAATGTGTCTTGATTTTCATCCTTAAAAAAAGTTTTTAGCTGTTCTTTAAGTTCAAGAAACCGGTTCAATACACGACCCCGCGACAACCACCTTACTTCTGTGTGAAGTAACAAAGAGGTATGAGCTGCATCCGTTGCGCGACATAACTATTAAAAAATTCTGCACTTTAAAGGTCGAGACTTCATATAGTTCACCATTTTCACAACTTGGTTAAACACTTCAGCAAAATCTTCATTACACGCTTTCACGACTAATGCCTCTCAATGCAGAAAACAGTGAGTTATAATAATGGATGGATTTTCATTGAGAGCTCTGGCAGTAAAACCTTTAATTTTCCCAGACATAGATGGTGCACCATCTGTACATATACCACAACAGTCTTTCCATGAAAGATCATGGTCATTGAGATAGGAATTAATAGAAACGAAAATACCATGGCCTGTGGTTGTAGTCTCCAGCGGTCTACAGAACAGAAACTGTTCACTAATATCTTTTTCATCAATATATCTGATAAAACCAAGGAGTTCCGGTTTGTCACCAATATCGAGACTCTCATCTACTTGCAAAGCAAATGTTCTATAAGTTTTTATTTTCTCCGTGACTTGTTTATTGATATTGCATGACATTTCTGATATCCTGCGGCTGATTGTGTTGTTGGACAGAGGAACTTTCGAAATTTGATTAGCTGCTCCTTCGCCAAGTATTGTTGAAACTATAACTTGACATGCAGGGCCAATGATTTCCTCTCCAAGAGTATGAGGTTTCTTTTTTTTAGCTATCAGTTCTGCTACTTTAAATGAGGCTTCAAGAGCAGTATCACCTATGGTCATTCTCTTTACCATTCGCATAGCTTTTTTCTTCTCCCCTTTTAATATATGTGAAAAATACATTACACTTTTCTGTGACACACTAGGATGCTTTATTGCAATATGCCGCTTCAGTGTGCTAGGTACCATGGCCTCGTTGCTAAGTGTTTCGCCACAAACTAAACACACAGGGATAGGGTTTTCCTCGTTGTTATTCCACTTAAATCCATACGCTAAGTAACTGTCCTGGTATGTTCTTTTCTTTCGTTTGTCTTCTTTATGTGGTGAATTCGACGGTCCGGGAGAAATTGTAAGATTTAGCTTCTTAAAGCAAGCAGTAGGAGCCGACTGTTCACTTTTACTGTCCTGGCGTTTAGTTTAACAATGAACTTATCCATAGCTAAACACTGTGAATCAACGCGAGGAAGACAACTGAAAGCGCCAAGCGGCGTACACTTTTATATATTCATGTCGAAGTCTCGGGAGTGTTCGTGAGGAAGCGAGTAGTCTCGGGAATGTTCGGCAGGGTATAGCTGTAATGCTATCTGTGGGATACTAGTATAACTGAATTATTGAAATGAATCGACCACTATCACCATCTGCCGTGCATGAGAGTAATTGATTTGACTTATTTTATTTCAAGACCTTACAAGACTTAAGGCTTCAGTAGAAGGTATTTTTTGTTTGTTTATCTCAATATCTCGTGGCACCCCTTAGCCAATCACACGGCACCCTAGGGTGCCGGGGCACACCAGTTGGGAATCGTTGCTCTAGGTCTTCCTACCATCCACATAATGGTATACTCCCCCTGTATAAAATAATTTTACTTCTACATGTCAGCTGTTAGTTCCTTTACAATCAAACATGTCAGTAGGTCTTGCTGCCCTCCACATAATGGTATACTCCCCCTGTATAAAATAATTTCTTAACTCCACAAACCAGGTTTCAATACCTTTTCAGTCAAACATTATGTCTATAGGCCCTCCTCATAATAGTATAGCTCCCCTGTATAAAAGAATATCCTAACTTCCACTTAACTTTAGTTTCTTAACAATCAAACATTATGTGCTCTAATGTCTTCCTGCCCTCCTTGGTTGCTGATGAGCGCACGTAAGAGTGAAGTGTGTGATGGAGCTCCTGGGATCGTACAGTTATATCAATGGGTGTTGAAGTAGCTCTCTATAGAATGAGAATGGGCTTATTGAGTAGTTACTTGAAAGTACATTCGTGTGGAACCAGAGATAGTAGGGAAGCAATAACACTCATTTGGACAAATTTGGTATTAGCAACATTGCTGGTATGGTAATGAACCTCAGAGCAGCATTGGAAGAAATAGTGGAGATCAAAAATCTAAAAGAGAATGGATGAAAAAAATGGAAGGAAGAATGAAGGAGATAAAATTACTAGTGAGCAAGTGTCTGTGAAATCAGAAAGGAGCTATATGAATGCAAAAGTCAACTGCAAAGATTGGAAAAATGGCAAGAGGAGTTATTGAAGGGAAATTTAATTAATTTTGGAGTAGAAGGACAGCAAAGGGAAAGAGTGGACATTTTAGTGGAAAAAATTTTCAGAGAAAATTTGGTTATAGAATTATTTGGATGGCAAATAGTGAATGTGTTCAGAATAGGGAAAAAAAAGATGAAGCAGAGACCAAGTGTTTTGAAACTGGCAATAAGGAGGTTCAAATGAAATGTTCTATCTAGCACAGAATATTTGAAGAGTACCAACATTTTTGTCAAACAGGATTCTGGCAAGCAAGAACGGGAAACAAATATTTTAGTGCAAGAAATTAGAAAAGCAAGGAGTGAGGGAAAAATTGAATTTGTAATAGGTCTACAGCAATGGATAAAGGGAAAGAGTCAATGATTGGCTCAGCAGGCAATGCAGCAATATTCAGCAGAAACAAGAATATGGGACCATTTGGAAATTCAGCAAGGAAAGAGTAGGAAAGGCATGATGTCACAGGGCTAAAGCTGGGCAACAGGTGACCTTGGAAACAGCTGATGAAAGAAGCAAGAAGAAATATAAACGTAGGACCAGTGGGATTGGATATGGGAAAAGACACAGAAGACTTGTTGTGGTATCAACAGCCTCAGGCAGTATATTTGAGATACAAGATAGCATAAAATAATAGTAACTTCATGGCACGACAGTCCACAAGGAACCTTGGCCTACCGCTGTGTCATGGATGGGATGCAGTATTGGAGGGTGAGAATAGTCAGCACCTCGAACCCCTCAGCCGGTTAATGCAGTTTTCATGACCTGGAGCCGCTACTTCTCCATCAAGTAGCTCCTCAACTGGCCCCCCAGGGACCTCATGAGGCTGAGTGCACCCTGCACCAGGTCTCCCAGCAGGGGAAAAATCCCTACCTGGGAACCAAACCCAGATTTCCCGTTTGGTAAGCAGCCGTGCTACCATAGTGCTAAGGAGACAACCCGAGATGCAAGATGACACCAAAAAGTCGGGGATAAACACAACAGGTAGAAAGGAAAAATAGAAATTAATTTAGAGTGGATAGAACAGTCGGTATAGGAAAATTACCCGGTGGTAATTCTTTCGAATGTTAGGTATATTGGACAAGATAACTAAGGGAGATATGTCACAAGTACTTGAGACATGGCTAACTAGAAACAAGGTGATAGAGTTAACTGATTTTGAATATTATTGAAAAAGCTGTATCAGAAAGAACAGGAAAGGTATATCGAGGGAAATTGGTGCTTTTATAAAGAGGGAGAGGAAATTTATGACAGTCGAAGAAAAGTGGCTATGAAGTGAAATGATTTTATGGTTAAGTGGAGTTATTAAAGAAAGTAAATTGTGTATAGGTGTAGTATACAATCTACCAGCATCATCAGAATTTTATAATCCTAATGTACCTATTTGAAACCATACAGAGAAAAAATAAGGAAGAATTAGAGAATAAGTACTTAAATGTTGAATATGTGATTATAAGATGTTAGAGTAAAAGAACAATTCTTTTGGCTGATTTGGAAGTAGATCTGAATAAATAAAATCAAATTGAACAGAGAAGCAGAAATAATAAATGTAATAATAAGGAAGGGTGGAAATGAATTAAGTTTTATGAAGAACATAATCGTAGAGTGCGTGATGGTCAAGGGGGAAGAGATAAGCATGCCAAATTTACATTTGTAAATGAAAATGGGCAGAGTGTCATTGATAATGTATTGTGCTCTAATGAAATTGACATGTTTCTTGTAGATTTCAAGGTGATACATGGCCTTTTAGGGAATAACCATTTTCCAGTAGTCATGAGATTAAGTATAAAAAGTAGTAGACCTGAACCAAAATCTTGTGAGTTTGGTAAATTTATATAAAGCTTTAAATGAAAGAATAGGAAGAAGGAGTTCTTTAGCCAAGCATTGGGTTCTAAGCATGGATGTAGAGCAGGGAAGGTAGAGGTAGCATTAGAGCAGATATGTGTAGTGCGAAATGGGATGGACAAAGAATTACAGCTGGTTACAAATAAATGTCTTTATTATGCTGCTTTCACAAAAATTCTGTAGTACAGTTTTTATCTTGTTACTTTGATGCAACTGCGCACTCAGAACTCTAGCTCCCTTTTTATATTTGTTGATGACATGGACAGAAATTTCCTGAAATAGCAAACTTCAAACTTTCTAGCATGTGTGTATCACACCCAGGTGTGGTATTCTAAGACTTGGATTTACTGCCACAGCCTTTACATGTTAGTTTTACAGCAGCTGCATAGCACAACACTAAAGCTATAAGCTTTCCAAAGCAAACCACTAAAACAAGTGCGGCAGTTACGAGCCAACAAGGTACAGTCACTGTATGATTAAATTAGAATGAGCAGTTGTTCAACTGTTTACAAGTTTCAAAGTGATTGTACTACAGTATTGAAATAAAGACCTTTATTGTAATAAACAGATTTTGTTACAGCATTTTTAGTGCATACAAATCAGTGTCTAGTTATTACTTAAATGCTCGATATTGTTGCTGTGTTACTGGAACAATAAGTTATCAGTAAACAATGTAGAAAAATGTTATTAAACCATTAATTAATTAGGCTGATATTAAAATTTACTTATATTATCTGTATAGGTGCACAGTGTATCTAAATGCTTGCTTGCCTATTTAAGGGTCGTGTAGCTACTCATCCTGTGCCACCTTATGCGCTGGCTTGGCCGCTAGGACATGTTTTAGCAGCTGGTTGTGACAAGCGTGTTGTGCTGTATAACAAAGAAGGCAAGACAGCAAAGCAATTTGACTACAGTCGTGATGATTCAGAGAAAGAATTCACTGTTGCTTGCTGTAGTCCCAGTGGGCAGGCTGTGGCTGTAGGCAGCTTTGATAGGTAAGTAATTAAGCTTGAGGTGTTCATTTGTAGCTGGTGCTATTACTTCACTCCTAGCTGAATGGCTGTAACCATACAAATTAATGTGTCATGAGAGAAGAAGAGTAGAGAGTGGAGAGGGAGAGATTAGAAGAGTGAAGAGGGGGAGATGAGAGTGGAGAGGGTGAAGGGAGGGATGAGAGTGTTGAGGGGGAGATGAGCAGGGAGAGGGTGTGAGGAGAGAAGGACAGAGGAAATGAGATGGGAAAGGGCAGAAGGAGAGAGATGGGGGAGGGTAGAGGGATAGAGATGGGAGAGGCTAGGGCGAGAGAGATGGGGAGGGGGAGAAGGTGAGAGAAAGGGTTATAGGGAGAGAGACGCAGAAAGGGGTATAGGGAGAGAGAGGTAATGGGAAAAGACATTACAAATGGGGTTCCGCAAGGATGCGTATTTGGTCCATTACTTTGTCATATATACTAATGATCTCTCCCACTCATAGTTAACAGATATCCAATATTTTATGCTGATGACACCTGAATCATTTTAAGTGGTTCAAATATTGAAAATTTAAAAGAAAATCTTAACCAAACCATTAAACAATTGGAAATGTGGTTCATGCACAGTGGTTTGAAATTACACAAAAGTAAAACGGAAATAATAATATTTAAATCTTCAGTTGAAAATAGCACTCAAATATCATCCTCCGACAAAAAAGAGGCAAAACTTATGGGAGTACGTATAGATGAGTGTTTAAAAAGACTAGCCAACTAAATTATGTAGAATAAAAGTTGAACACTGCCTGTTTCAACATGGCCTCTTTATCAAAAATTATGAACCTGCAAACAAGAAAATTTATATACTCTCATATGGAATAACTATTTGGGGAAATGTAATAGGATGTGAAAGAATTTTTTGAATCCAAAAGAAAATGCTACATATAATGAATGACCCACTCAAGTTACAGGGTTTCTTGCAGACCACTCTTTAAAGCTTTAAAAATCTTGACCCAACCAGGTCTATATATGTATAATCTGGCTATATATGTACACAAAAGATATGATAGTCTGCTAAACAATCAACACAAACATAATTACAACACAAGAGGTAAAAGGGACATAAAATACCCCTCACATAGGCTTGCAATGCTTGAAAAAAGTCCATATTATATGGGGATTAAAATATATAATAAACTACCACAATCTTAGTGAAATACATAACCAAAATCATTTTAAAAAATCTATAAAAAATTATTTGTTAACAAAGCATATTATACTCAATTAAGGAGAACATGGAAGATGAACTATGATTTTGTAAATATTGTACATCATTTTTATTCACAATGTGTTTACTATATCTGACAAGTCACCAATTTACGATCATTAGCGTAATATGTAAGTGTCATGTGATGAATAAAGTATTATTATTATTTTTTTATTACTATTATTAATTATTATTATTATTAATTATTAATTATTGTTGAAAAACATGTTTCAGAAGCTATGTGCTTCCATTGTCAATAAAAGTAAGTGATATAGTGATACAAAATCGACTCGCTAATTAATTTCAATTGATTAGGACACATCACTGTTACAAAGTCTACCATATATTAGTAATAATGTTGTATGGGATTTGAATCCATAAACTAATGAAGAATGTCTTCTAAATGCTTGCCATATAACAATGATTACAGGTTACCTTCTGTCTGTTTCTTTCATACAAGATCAATGTATTTACTGACAAAGAACTTAAGTCATTTCATATGAATTGATTATTTACAAGTGTACTCAAATTTCTCTGATCAACTCATATTTTCTGGAATTCACTCACTTTTTGTGGCAAATTGCATTTAAGTGCTTAGAGATATATTTAATAAAGTTCTAATCTTCAGGTTTTAATTGTAAAAATCAATGTGTATTATCTCTTTATTTTCTCTTAATATGGAATGTTAAAAGTGTGACCAGTAAAATTTAAAAGATGTGCAATATTTGCCCAAGTAAATGCACTATCTTTAATTTTAACCCTCAAAATGTTGATTTTTGGGGTAAAAGTCATTGCAACTATTTTTTTTTTCTTTTCTTGCAGATGCTAGCCTGGTTGGAAAATAAGACATATAGGGATGAAACGAAGAGGTGTGAATTACATGAATGGATATGAAGCACACACGAACATTGTGTCTCATATATTTATTATGGTAGTGTATAGGATGATAATAGTTGTTTTATGATGCAAAATGATTACAGCACAGTACATATACAGTCGACATGATAAAATTGGATCTAAAGGCCATCAAAGTAGTCTGCTGCAATGTTCACCACACACTGCCAACGATGTGGGAGACACTGAATGCCATCAATGTCACCATTTGCCACATCATGTTGAATCAGGTCATCTGTTGTCCCACAGCATTGGCAATATCCTCTCATGCTACAAACTGCCTATCATTCCTTTACCTTTCATATGAAATGAAAGTCACAGCCTTCTGAAAGGCCAGGAGAGTATGGCAGGTGTTCCAATTCATCCCATCCCGAGTTGCTGCCTTTATGTTGTCATACAGTATGATTACACTGTCCACAAGATCTGGACAGTTCTCCTGAATGCCACTCATATCTATCACACCAGGAAGTTCCTGTAGTGCTCTGCATTCTTTGTTCTGCATTATGGAATGAAGTGGCACACAAGGATACCCCTGATGTCCATGTGCAATGATCCCATTTATTTCATGGGAGAAAGATTCTGAAGAACTTTTTCCGCTGGTGATCTGGCATATTGCCACATTGATGACATTTGAGTTCTGATTCATATGCTGTTCCAAAATTTGATGGTGATTATTCGTGGCAAGAAGTGGTTGCTGTTCTGTTGTGAGTATGTTAGATGGTTGGAACATGTGGCATATCACATCACCATTGAACTTCCATCAACTCATGCAGTGCTCACCGTGATGCAATTTTTTGCAGTCTGCAATATCCTGTGGATGGTGTGTTTCTAGATGCCACTTGCCCACGCTTACTCCAATAGCATACTTTGTCTGTGTTCCCCCATCAGCTGCTCAGTGATGGCACATGCCACATTGGTCCGCACATAGACAGGTTGTCCCGAGCATTGCTGATCACCAGTTGCTGAAACTTTCCTACCCATCAGTATGGGATGGCATTATTCCAAAGGGTTTCCATCAATTCACTGTGATGTTCTCTCATATTTCTCCCTCAGAGAACAGCTATTTTGATCAAATAGGAGTAAAAACATAGATTACACTCAAACTTCACTCTTGAAATAAAGTAACTTACTTCGGACATGTTTCAGTGGCCATTGCCACCATTTTCAACGGAGATTCACTGAAATAAGTTACTTTATTTCAAGAGTGAAGTTTCAGTGTAATCTATGTTTTTACTCCTATTTGATTAGTTACTTCACTGTGCATTCATTAATGTTTTAATTTAGCTATTTTGATGTTTGTGTGCCACTTCTATCTTGCATGATGCTTGCTATACAACTTATTTCACAGAGCTCTCTGTGCTACTACTCTCAGCAATTACAAAGCTCTTATGTGGTGAATACACACTATGCCTGCATAGTTTTCACAGAACAAATAGCAGTTAGTGATCCGCTCGCATTTCTGCAAGAAAGAAAAAATATTTGCAATGACTTTTGCCCCAACTCTTGTAATAAATCACATTCAAATATTTCAGGTTACGAGTATTCAGCTGGAGTCCACGTAAGTCATCTTGGGAGGAAAACCAGCCCAAAGAGATTCCAAATTTGTACAGCATCACAGCTCTGAGTTGGAAACGTGATGGGTCTCGAGTAATATGTGGAGCTCTGTGTGGGGCAGTTGAAATGTTTGAGTCTGTTCTGAGGTTAGTAAATCAGCTGTATAGTGAGCCATTGATATTTGTTACAAACTGACACTCAGAAAATTTACTGGTACAGACAATATATTAATAATAATTTGTAACTTACCTCTACATCTTTCAAAGTAGTTCTCAGTGAAACTAACAGTGGGCTCTTTTTACTTTCTCTACTATATATAGTAAGTGGGGGAAGTATTGCATTCCAACCAAAAAACTAATGTCAGGATTTCACTAGAAATATGTTTTGAGGCACTATGATCCAAAGTTATTAGCCCTAGAAATTATTATTTTCAGAAGAACTTCTTGTATGTGTACATGTGCATTTTTATTTTTCATATCAAAAACAAAAACAATACTAAAATTGATAGTTTAAGTTCAGCACCTTCAAGGATGCAATACTAAGATTTCTGAAGCAACATGCATCATTTTTGAAAATGTAAATTTTCTCAAAAATGGCTAATGATTTTGATTAAAGTGTCTATCATATGTTTAAGATACTGTCATTACAAATGAAATATAGGTGTGGTGAATGTTTTGGAAATAACCTCTGAAGTCCTCTTCATTCTAAATGACTTTTGTGCAAGTGGTAAACAATAACAGATAAAATCTTAGTACAGAAAATGTAGAGCTTGTTAATGCACAATTTAAGTAAAATACATTTTTTCTTCTCTTTTGTGAAGTTTACTGTTTCTGAGGTATGATTATTGGTGTAGATTTTCCAATGCTTAAACTTTTCGCAAATTGGAAGTTGTTATTCTTTTATTTCTCTCTCTTTCTCTCTCTCTCTCTCTCTCACACACACACACTCAGAAAACAGATGTTCAACATCAGAAAAAGCTTTTGTGAGAATATTTGGTTGCAGAATAGGTAGAGAAAATTATATGAATATAGCAACATCTGATTTTTGAAATTAAACGTTACACTACTCACAATTCAAAATTCTTTTCTTGCTTTTCATGCTACTTTATTATTAGAATCTTCTCCCTCACACTAGTTCTTTTACATTCCTAGAGTTTTCAACAGTTTGGTTCTTCACTTTTACTATGGTTATTTTGCAGAAATTATCAGTTATCACTGATTTGTCTCTGTTTATGTGAGGTGTGGCAATAAGGCAATCTGATCTCATTGTTCACTCAATTCTTGTCACCCTAAATACAAATAGGAATCTGGAGGTTTCACAGGAGTTTCACTCACATGCAGCAGATAATCTGCAGTAAAGTACAACAATATATTAACATTAAATTCTTAACAAAACTGCCATAGAAGTTTATGGTGATCGATCTTTATCTGGTACGCAAGTTTCTGAGTAATTTAAGAAATTTAAGGGTGGTTAGAAAAATGTCAGTAATGATCCAAAATTGTGCATCTTCCACCATGAAAACTGTAGACAATGTAGACAAAGTTACTAAAATTATTCAAGGAGTCTACTGATTGAGAAACTAAGCATTTACTGAATCTTGCAACATCAATAAGGATAGTGTTAGACAGAATTTGCTCAACAATCTGGTCGAAAAGGTGTGCACTAAAATGCTACCAAAAATCCTCACACCCATGCAAAAGGAACATCAAGTGAATTGTTGGGTTGACAATTTTGAAAGCATTGAAGATAATTGATTTCTTCAAAAATGTAATTTTCTGCAACAAAACTTGGATTTTCCAATATAATCCAGAAGCTAAGTAACAATCAGTGATTGGAAGCTCAGGCCCTAGACCCTGAGGAAAAAGGAAGCATGCATGAGCAAATCAAAATTCAAAGTATTAATTTTTACATTCTCTATATATACCTGTGCATAGTGTATAAAGAAGGTATTCTATTGCACCCAAAAATTCAATACTGGGATTTCACTGGAAAAAAAAGAGATTTTCAGAAAAAGGTCCATGTGTGTGGGCATGGGTATGGGCATGTGTGTGTGTCAAAAGTCGGTTAAATACCAAACTTGGTATTTAAGTTTAGTATCTTCCAGGGATGCGACACTAAGATTTTGAGAAAAATCTCACCACCTCAAACTACCCTTTACATTGAAAAAATTTAGAAAATTTTGATTTTCTCATAAATGGCTCTAACGATTTTGATTAGTTTTATTAATGATTTGCATATTAAAGATATTTATATGGCAAATAAATTGTATATCATGAATTTTCTATGATAGCAGCAGACGGCAATGAGTGCCAAGGGCACAGATAGGCAAAACACCACGCAGACAGTTTGGATGCTCTTGGTTCATCCGGTAGTTTGACGTTTAAATATGCAGTTTGAAAGGGATTTATTTATTGAATAGATTTATTTCTCTTTTAAGTAGGAATATTGAAAAGTGTTTGATTTACCTTTTACTAGTTCTTTCACATATCTTCTTTAGTCTTCTTACCTATTACATTTCAAATATAAAAAATTGTGTTTCCACAGGCGTTCCATCTGGAAGAACAAATTTGAAATGACATATGTTGGGCCCAGCCAGGTTTTGGTAAAGCCTCTAGCACCAGGATCCAGAGGTGTTATTCTGAAATCTCAGTACGGATATGAAATAGATGATGTGCACATCATGGGACATGACAGCTATCTTGTAGCACGTACTCCAGAGACAATATTGCTTGGTGATCTGCAACGCAACCTTCTCAGTGAAATCTTGTGGTCTAACTCTGGTCGAAATGAAAAGTTTTATTTTGATAATCCTACAGTATGCCTTATCTTTAATGCTGGAGAGTTAAGTCTGGTGGAGTATGGTGAAAATACAATCCTGGGTTCTGTAAGGTAAGAGTGTAAAAGTGTAATCTAGGTTTTAGAATTGTGGGCATTCTTCATAACTAGATTTGCCAGATTTTTAGAATCACATTAGGGGAAATTCATCCCTCCTGCATTTGAAAGCCAGAGGAAGTGCTGGAGTGCATGCAAAATGGTTATGCTTTGAAACTATTTTTCATGGATGATAACCACGAATATTTTTCCTATTTTGTTAAATAAATATGTGTTGCCTTTTTACTTCCTATACACATACTATGTACATAGTGTAGAGAGAAGGTATTGCATTCTGCCCAAAAAATTTCACCGGAAAAATACGTTTTAGGGTCCCCTGTATCCAATAAGAGTATTTTCAGAAAAAGGTCTTTATGTGTGTGTATGTGTGACTGTGAGAGTGTGAGTGAGTGTTTTTTTTTTTTTTTTTTTTTTTTTTTTTTTTTTTTTTTTTTGTTTTGTTTTTTTTGTGAGTTGTTTCTTCTTCTTCTTCTTCTTCTTCTTTTTCTTCCCAAGGATGCAACACGAAGATTATCAGAAATGTCCCCAACTCCAAACTACCCTTTATATGAAATATTTTTTGAAATGTATTAATTTTTTAAAAAAATGACAAAATGGTTTTGATTAAAATGCTGTATATTAAAGATGTTTGCATGGAAATTAAAACGTATATCCTGAATTTCCTGGGAATAGCCCTTGAAGCCCTCTTTACTGTCTATCACTTTCGCATAACTGGTAAACCATAATAGACACACAAAAGAAACTTGCTACCCAAAAATGTAGATCTTGTTAAAATATATACACATTATGTCATATACAGTTTTACTTTCTCTACATGTACTATGTATATAGTGTATAAGGAACTTATTGCATTCCACTCAAAAATTTGATACCAAGATTTCACCATAAAGACATATTTAGGGTCCCCATGATCCAAAAAAAGTATTTTCAGAAAAAGATCCGTGAGTGTTGTGTATCAGTGTTTCTGTGAATACAATAACCCAAAAACTAAAGTCTGGTAAAATACTGAACTTGGTATTTTAGTTTAGTATTTTCCAGGGATGCGACACAAAGATTTTGAGAAAAATTCCCATAACCCAAACTTCCCTTTACATTTTGAAAATTTTGATTTTCTAAATAATGGCTTGAACGATTTTATTAAAATACTGTATATTAAAGATATTTATATGGTAAATAATTGGATATCTTGAATTTTCTGGTAATATCCTCTAAAGACCCCTTTATTCCGAATTAATTTTGGTGAATTTTGCATAACTGCTAAACCATGAGACAAAAGCTTACTACACAAAAATGTAGATTTTGTTACAACACACAATTTATGTCATGCACGTTTTACTTTCTCTACACATACTATGTACATAGTGTATAGAGAAGGTATTATAATGCACCCAAAAATTCAATACCGAGATTTCACCGGAAATACATGTTTTGGGTCCCCCTGAATCTAAAAAAAAACATCTCTGGAAAAAGGTCCATGTGTGTGTGTGTGTGTGTGTGTGTGCGTGTGTACGTGCGTGCGTGTGCGCGTGAGGCATAGCTAAAAAACATAAAGGCTGTTAAACACAAAACTCAGCATTTAAGTTTGGTATCTTGCAAGGATGTGACACAAAGACTTTCTAGAAAATCCCCCCCACCACCAACTACCCTTTACATGGAACTTTTTTTTGAACATTTTGATTTTTGTAAAAATGGCTCTAACGATTTTGATTAAAATATCGTTTATGAAACATATTTTACCTGACAAATAATATGTATATCTTGAATTTTCTGGGAATAGCCTCTGAAGACTTTTTTATTCTGAATGAATTTTATGAAATTTTGCCAAACTGCTAAACTGTAAAAGATGGACAAAATCTTACCACACAAAAAATGTAGAGCACATTAAAACACACAATTTATGTTATATACATTTTTTTCGTGGAGTTGATCGTTTTTGATATATTTCAGCTTTAAAAAACTTATAATTTTTTTACAGGAATTTGTCAACTCATGTCCGTACAAAGGAACTTCAGTCACATAGCAACCAGCTTTTGACTAACACTTTAACCTATGGTACTCCCTTATTTATCTTCTACATACAAGGAAGCAAGTAATAAGACTATTTCTGCTAATTTTTATTTTCTCTACACATACTATGTGCATAGTGTATAGAGGAGGTATCGTATTCCACCCAAAAATTCGATACCAAGATTTCACTGGAAATACATGTTTTGGGTCTCCCTGAATCCAATAAAAGCATTTCTGGCAAAAGATTTGTGTGTGTGTCTGTGTGTGCATGTGGGTGTGCGCATGGGTGTGCACGCGTGCGTGTGCGTGGGTGGGTGGGTGTGTGTGTGGGGGTGTGTATGTGTGAGATCAGCATAGCTCAAAAACAAAAAGTCTGTTAAATACCAAACTTGGTATTTAAGTTTGGTATCTTCTAAGGATGCAACACAAAGATTTTCAAAAAAATCTCTCCTCCGCAAACTGCCCTTAACATGGAAAAAATGTTGAAAATTTTGATTTTCTCAATAATGGCTCTAACGATTTTGATAAAAGTCTCTCTTATTAACGTATTTACATGCCAAACAAAATGTATATCTTGAATTTTCTAGGAATAGCCTCTTAAGACCTCTTTATTCTGGATAATTTTTATTGAATTTTGTATAATGGGTAAGAGATAGACAAAAACTTATTGCGCAAAAAATGTAGATCACAATAAAATGTACAATTTATGACATATACATTTTTTTCGTGGAGTTGATTGTTTTTGAGATATTCCATGTTATTGGTTTCAGCTTTAAAAAACTTATACTTTTCTCATATAGGAATTTGTCAACTTCTGTCCATACAAACAAAGGAACTTCAGTCACATTGTAACCAGCTTATGACTATCACTTTAATCTATGGTACTCCCTTTTTTCACTTCTATGTATAAGGAAGCAAGTAGTAAGACTATTTCTGCTAATTTTTCTCAATTAGCATGAAGTAAATAGAAGCATAAGCTTTTTAACAACAATTTGATGTAGAGAAAGTCATGTGAATGGAACACATCAGATTTTTTTCATTGAATTCAGCATTTCTGAGATATTCTGTGTTATCAGATTTTTTTGTGTAGTGCTAACTATTTCAGAGATACCCCTTCCCTCTTATTTGTTTCTGTTTTAAGCTATATATTAAACTTTTCTTAAATAGATCACCTTTTGCCATCTTTCATGTTTTATCTCTGCCCATACAAAGCAAACTGTATTTCAATTGTTTCACATATCTTTTTAAAAGATTAAGCTATTTTTTAGCCTGGTGTATTCCCTTATTTCCCTTTTACTTATAAGGAACTAAGTAATACAACCAATTCTGCTAATGTTTATCTCAATTACTAATTGTAGCAATAGTTTGAGGAGAAAGTCATGTGAATGGAATACATTCCATTGTTTATAAATGTAAAAAGAAGCTAGTAACAGTGAAGTAATAACACAAATATTAATATAAAAATAATAGGTGCAACAAATCTTCACTTATCTTTACCATATGCAAGTCAATTTAACTTAAATTGATATTAATTACTAATTTTATGCCCATGTTTTTAAACTTTATTTGAGATTAATTATATTGCACCTTGGATTTCATTAATGAATATTATGTGTGGGAGGAGAAGGCATGCCCCTACACTCTCCCTCTGGATCCACCCTTGAGTTATGGTATTTCCCAAACTACCCTATATTATATGTCATGTGGTTTATATTTTTATTTCAGAACAGAATTCATGAACCCTCATCAAATAAGTGTTCGTTTGAATGAAAGACGTACATCTACAATGGAGGAAAATAAGAAGCTGGCGTATTTACTGGATCTTAAAACAATTTGTATAGGTAATTATTTGGTAATAATGGAAAAATTGGTCACCAAATGAATGAGATGTACTACTGGTAACAGAAGCTATAGAAGAAACCTAATATTTCTGCTTTAAATGGCTTTTTAATGTAAAACATGCAAAAACATGAAAGTTTGCTCTTCCTCAATAAATAAGGATGCCCATTTTTTACCTAAGGATTCTAGACCAAAATGGTTGTGTTTACTAAGGTTTAAACTTCTGGAAACTAACATGAGGCTTGAAGAATGGGCATAAGTTTAAAGGTTGGTTGACAATAACCTGAGAACAGGGATGGGAAGAGAATCATAACAGCTACAACATTTTGATTCACAGCACGCTGAGAACAAAAAGGGGAATGAATATTGATGATCACATCGATAGCAAAGTGAAAAGCTGATTTTGGGCATAGGTACATTATCTATGTATAACTGACCAATGGTATTTTTTCACTAACTGCTAATTCAGCCCAAATAATGCAGTTTAACCAGTGTCAAAATTTGATAGAATAAATATTTTCTAAATGCATATCCATTAATTGTGATTTCTCTAGTCATATTAATTGTCATTCCTTTATTAATAGTTAATATAAAAATGATCTATTGTTTATAATGCCCTGCGGTTGTACTGCGTTAATGTTTACCCTAAGGTTGTCATTAATCATATCGCCAAATATTGGAAAGAGGGCCACTTTTTTAACCCTGATAATTCAGGTATTCTCACAGGTTCACATAAATAACATTATTTATGTGAACAACTCATCCTTAGGCTAAGGATAGGAAGATTAATGTACAACCAGTCATGATAAAACCATAAGCTGACCATGGATTACGTAGTTTAGGTATTGGCTTGGAGTAGACATTGATCCCACAGCATTTTTTCTTGGGGCATGTTGTCGAGGGAAGTTGAGATGGGCTTTAGCCTTATATGTGAGTAAAAGGGTGTTATGCCCTCATTCAGAACTGCCTAATGTTAAAATTGCTTTTCTTAAATATTATTATTATTATTATTATTATTATTATTATTATTATTATTATTATTATTATCTAGGGCATACAAACACTTTTTAACTACTTCACTGCTCAAAATATAATTAAAATCTAGTTAGGTTTATTAAGTTAGATTCTAGGGAAGTAGGGTTTAGATAATTATAACAAGTCAGTGAATGTTGTTTTCTTAACTCAATTAACATTCATGTTTTCTTTTTATTAAATTTTAAGTGTTAAACTGTTCCAGTGCTATTATACTACATTCCTTCCCAAGCCCCCACCTGTGTAAAGGAAAGAACTTCCTATCCTGTTCTCGCCCCTTTATATGCTCTTTGTTGTTCTTTGATAATACATTTTGCTGTTTATAGTTTTTGCAATTGTTCTTTTTTTTTAATAAATAGATTTTGAGTAGCATTTAAATTATGAAATACTTTCACTAATACTTTCTCTATGGTTCGAGGAAGTCAAGTTGTAAATTTGCTGGTACTTCTTTCAATTTAATGTTTACATTTTTTGATTAGAAGTGATTCTTTCATATCACAGCTGTCTTGAATAATTTTGACAGTGAAGAGTCTAATATGCACAATGTGGATCTCTATTCTATCTCTAGGAATATAAACATTTTAATTTAATTTACCTTTAATTTTAAAATATGAATGAGATGAAATTCTTATTTAAAACTGTATTTATATTAAGTAGTAAAATTTTGGAACGTTTTCAGAGACATTCGTCTGCAATCTTAATAGTGGCTGTTAAAAGTTATCTCATCCTCCTCTTTCCTCAGCTGAGCTTTCAGCTGCTGCCATCTTTTGGCAAACTTAATAACATTGCTTACTGCAAGTTCTCAATTAAACAATTTCTTGCAATTTTTAAAACTGAAAATCTTTTCACATGGAATGAGTTTTGTGTGCTTAGCAAAGGTTTGAATACTTTAATTTCTTTTCTAATATTGTGATTGCCCAAAAATTATACACTGCTGCATAATTGAAAATAAAGCTAAAATTTGACCAGGGCTTCTTTTCTGTATGGCCTGTGCCATGGTGCAGTGGGCCAGAGTGTGGAGCTCTGGTTCCCAGCAACACAATCACCTGGGTTCAATCTTATCTATGGGGGTAATTTTAAATCTGATATAAGGGGCTGGTGGCCACTCAGCATTAAAAAGAATTGAAGAGCTGCAATGGGCAATCATCCCAACCACTAGCTGTATACTTAACTTTTTCCAAAATAGTAGAGGATTATTTTTAGAACAGCTACAAAGTTTTATCACCAAATTTTAAATTCTTTTAAAATACCAGTTTCAATGTTATATATATATATATATATATATATATATATATATATATATATATATATATATATATATATAAATCAGTACAAGCAATTTACAAAAAAAATGACATCTTTAAAAACAAACAAACAGAAAAAAATATGCAGTTTCAATTTCCTTCAAACTGTCTGAGGCGTGGTTAAGCCCATATCTGTGTGGAATAATATATAATACTGGTGGAAATCTAACTAAACTCAGATGCTCATTTAAAAGAGTGACACATGGAGTGCTTCAGGCTCAAAATTAGGACCATACTTATTTATACTATGAGAAAGTAAGTTCTGGTTTGAAAAAAAAAAAAAAAAAGGTATAAAATATTTGTACACGAAAGAGCATTTCATTAACCTATTTTTCAGGCATTTATCATAGGAGAAAATAAGCCCTCTTCAAAGAAAACTGCTGCCATTGAAGACAGCCACTGCTGAAAAATGTGTTTTGGGTCATCATTGCTGTCAAAGTGCCTTCCTCCAAATTCATACTTCAGGTTCAAGAACAAGTGGTAGTCAAAAGGCTGTACAGTGGGTGATTGAACTGATCCCTATCAAATTGTTGAATATTTTGTGTGATACCAGCAGCATGGGGATGTTGTTGTCATGAAGTAACATTGAGTTGTCATGACTGAGCATTTCACACCTTTCGTTTTGAATTGCAGGCTGTAGATTTTTTAATGTTTCACAGTATTGTACCACATTGATGGTTGCATCTCTGGGAAGGAACTCAACAAGCAGAATGCACCTTCTGTCACAGCGCTCATGATTTTTCGTACTGACAGTATTGTTTTGAATTTTTGTTGTTTAGGGGATCCTGTGAGTCTCCACTGTTGTTTTCATTATGGAGTGACGTGACAAACCCAAGTTTCAGCACTGGGCACTATCCTGCTTAGGAATTCATCTCCCTCATCTCTGTATTGGGTAAGAAATGTAAAAGCAGTGTCCAGTTGCTTCATTTTGTGGACATCCGTAAGAATCTTCGGAACCCAGTGGGAATACAGTTTGTAATAATTTAAGAGCTTTGTGACAATCTCATGCAAAACAGTTTTGAAATTTGTGGAAACACATCACAAGCATTCCTATTCGGGATCATTAGTTTTCATAAATTGCCTCATTCACTTGTTCAACCAAAGTATCAGAGACAGCAGAAGGTCACCCACTTCATACTTTGTCATGAACATTGGATCTTCCATCATTGAATTGTCTAATCCATTTTCTCACCATTCCATCTTTTAGTACATTTTCACTGTAAATCTCTATAATGATGAATTTCAGCAGACTGAACATCCCTTGCATTATATTGTATATGAACACATTTCAGTCAACGGTATCAGAAATTGTCTTAAACATTTTGAACAATTACTTACAACTATAAGCACAACATAATCCAGTTGTAATGTCGTCAGTGGACAGACAATGAACCAGAGAGATGAGTGAGCATGCATGGAACAGTGACTCCATTGTTGCAGTGACAGTAGAACAAAATGGTTCAGATTCAGATTTTATTCACCATTTGTAATAATACATTTACAAGGCTTCGTCAAAAAAATATATAAACTAAAAACTGTGCTTGTACACATTTTAGAGTGAATTATGTACAGATGTTTTTATAAATCTAAACTACTATTTACATTTTTGTATTCCTGAAGAGAGTAAAAAGAATTGTTTATCAGGTACGTCTTAACAGCCTTAATTGTCCTTGCATTGTCATTTATTTCTTTGATCTGGTGAGGTAGATGATTGTATAAATCTTTTGCATTGTTTATAAAACATTTTGTACTTAATAACCTCTTAGTCTGTCCCTAAAATAGTTCAGTTTTGTTCTTGTATTATGTTTATGAATATTTATATTTTTTTTCCTCTTTGTGAATTCTTATTAAATGCTTAAGGCATTCATAAATATATAAGCATGGTACTGTGAGGATTTTGTGTTTTTTAAATACTTTTGCATGAATATCTTCTTCGCTTCTTTTCAATTATTCTTATTGCTCTTTTCTGTAACCTAAATATTTTTAACTTCTGATTCTTTCCTGCTAAGATGATCCCATAATTCAGATGTGGATGTAT
Source organism: Hymenopus coronatus (assembly GCA_030762935.1). NCBI lineage: Eukaryota > Metazoa > Arthropoda > Insecta > Mantodea > Hymenopodidae > Hymenopus > Hymenopus coronatus. The sequence goes on from CM060896.1 coordinate 16,661,287, forward strand.
GAAAGCATAGTATACTTTTATAGACTATCTTCATCCATGATTTGTATTATTTGTCTTAGCACATATATACCCTTGTTAATTTTATTGCTGATTTTTTCTAAATGTTTGTTCCATTTTAGATTGTTATTTATCAGTACTAAAAAGTTTGTCTGCGTCACTTGTCAATTTTTTTCATTTTGGATGGTTAGTGTTATGTTGGTCTGTACTATTTATTCCAATTTGCATCCATTCCATTTTATTTGTATTAAGTATCATTCCTAGCTCTGATAAGTATGTTTTAACTGCCTCTAATAATCTATTTGCCTTGTCAATGTTTTACCTGTAACTAATATAGTAGTGTCGTCAGCATACCCAATAGCTAATCCTCCCGCATCCTGTATTTTTTTGAACAAGTGATTTATATACAGTATAAATGAATATGGCTCCAATTAAAAAGACCGAATGATTTTTTTTAATTTTATTTATTTGTTTTTCATGTAACACTGGCAACAAACCCGTATAGGTACAGAAAAGTAGTGTAACCAGAGGAGTACATAAACTGAGTCAGTTGTCTTTGTGTTCATATGAAAAGGTTAATGGTGATATAGCCAACAAGTTACATTAAAAACTACCATTCCGGTACCGGGAATCAAACCCGAGCCTCCTGGGTGAGAGCCACTAGACCATACCGGAGTCTGGTACTTTCCTGACAGGCAGTTAAAAAAATAACAGCTCACTACTAGATGCAATTAACAATCAGTTAGTGGTACTAAATATAAACAAAACAAAATGGGTATCAGCATCAGCAACAGAACACAGGCGAACATTAAGTTAACATTAGAAAACACAAATTCAGGTCACAGAAACAAACTTTAGGATTAGTAATAGGCAGTAATTTTAATTGGAACTGACATTTTGAAACAGTCATAAAAATAATTAACAATGACTTATATATATTAATATAAAAATAATAGTTGCAACCAATCTTCACTTATCTTTTGGAATCCTTGCCTGGACTAGTTTTGCAACGATTTCATTGCATTATCAACATATCCTTTTGGTCTCTTTTTTGATGTTGTTTATTTATTTTGTTTAAAAAATTTAAAAATGACTTATATATTTTAAAATAAACAGTACAAATAGTGGATTAAGTTATGGGATCATTCTATTTGGTATATCACAAAAAACATCAATTCTAAAGATATTCAAACTGCAGAAAAGAGCAATACATACAATGTTAAAGATATATATAAGATGCTAGTATTTTAACATTGCTTTCACCAGGGTTGTCAAAATGAAGTTTAAGCAGCCTGGAGACCAACTGGCCACTGACATTTATGCAATTAGGGATGGAAATTGTTAAAAAAATGTTGTGTTTTAATACGGTCATCACCCACTGCCACCACCACCACCTCATAAAAATAATAGTAGTAAAAATTAAATACTCTTATTCATATTTTATTTATTTGTACTTTTTTATTATTATTCATTTGCTTGAGGATCACACTGCACTCAGGATAGCCGTGTTTTTAAGAACCATGCTGGCTCCCCCCTGCCATACCTTAGGAAAGAGTGGGCATGTGCAAAGTAAGCCATTCTCAGGGTCTTCCCCCTTGTGCAACCTGCTAATACCCATTTTATTTAGAGGCTGTACTTCATTTTTTGTTTATGTGGGTTTCCCATTTTAAATTGTTTTGGACCCAAAGATCAAGAAATTTGGTAGTTTCTACCTAATCAATTGTCCGATTGAGGAGTTGGATTTGCGGATACAATTAATCTTTGTTTTGTTTTGTTTTGTATGGATGTCCATAACAATGGTCTTATTAACGTTTATTAAAAGGTTATTGTTGATGAAATAATTAACTATTTTATCTGAGATTTGATGAATTCATTTTAAGAGGTTTACTAGCTCTTAAGTATTATACCTACAATCCTAAAATGTATGTCAATTAAAGAGGGAAATTCAATTAAGGAGACTGATCAAATAACTAAAAATGCAATGTTTTTGACATTTTTGAAATTTAGTCTCTCCTTAATTTTAAATGGGTTGAGTCAAAATATTTCATGAATATAGGTGACAATTTGATTGTTCCTCAACAGTTAACTTGATGGATGGAACAACACTGGTTCAAGTGACACACGATTCCAAAATCGACTGGCTGGAGTTGAATGAAACTGGACAGAAACTGCTGTTTAGAGACAAGAAAATGCGCCTCACACTTTTTGATATTACAAAAGAAGACAAGATTTCAATTCTTAGTTACTGCACTTTTGTTCAGGTATGTTTTTATGTTGACTAGCAAATTGCAAGGAAAAGAAGGTTTTGTTAACCTTAACACAAACATTAGATTATTAGAAGTTTTATTTTCTAATAGGATTTTAAAGAAGTAAAACCTTATAAATTTGTTTATGGAATTGTAAATGCCATTGGGGTAGGTTATCCAACATCTTTGAGAACACCTTGTACTTTACTGGGAAGAAAAGTGATTCGATTGGGAAATTTAATGCTGAGTCAACATATTATTATGTTAGCTCAGTTGGTTAGAGCAGCGGCATAGTAAGCTGTAGATCCATGTTTCAAATTGTGGTTATGGCATCAGATCCCACGCTTCCAACTTTAGCCTATGCATACTACATATGAAAGAACAATTAATTATCTTTTATTGACCTAATAGATGTTGACTATGAAGCCCAGGACGTGCAAGAATGTAAGTTTCGTTTGGGACATGTTATCTCAAAATGAATTTTTTAATGCCTTATGGTATATCAGGAGAAAATGAAATTCATTGGGGAATTTAATGTTACATCAGCATATTGCCACAGTAAGTTAGTTGATTAGAGTGGGAGCATGGTAAGCCAAAGTTTTGTGTACAAACTTAATTTTACACAATTTTTTTTATTTTTTTTTTATTTAAACTTCCGCTTATACCATGTCTATAACTGTATAGCAGCCCTTTACCTTTGGAACATATTGCCTATCAGCAGTTGTGTTAACTCTGTATGGTTCCTTTGGATTTTATACATTAGATCACGCTTTCATTCATAGTTCCATACGAGGATGGGGGATATGCTTGCTTGAGAAAAATTCACACTCCCCAGCCAGAAATTGAACCTGGAACCCTTCACACAGTGGGCAGGTGCTCACAGGCCATAAGCATTAATTGCACACAAGTTGATTGTAGAGCAGCAAGTAAAAGTAATAAATAAGCAATAAACATTTTCAATTTGAAGTGAATTTCTTTCTCTTACAATGAACTAAATACAGCAGTTAAAAATCTGAAATCATCCACATGAGTTTCTCTACACAATTTTCTAAAAACTATTCTTACAAAGCTTTCTCTTCTATGTATTGCTTGTTAATCAAGATAAACTGACATTATTGATTTAGACATTTAATCTAAGTGTTGTGACTGCATCCTGCGGCCATAATTGCCACACATTTGTGAGCATCTTGCTTCAGAAATCATACTGATTGTTGCAATGCATTGTTAAATCTGCATCAGTGGACACATGCAGATCATCGGTAAATTCTTTTGACATTGAAGCTACAATTATTGTTACAGTGTGTGAGAGAACATGTGTACTGTCAGCAAGTTCTTTGACATCAAATCCACACATTGCTACACTTGAGTTGCTTGTGACACCTGTGGTGGTTTGTATGTACAACTGCTTCTTGAAATGTCCTGTAATGTGATCAACAGGTATAAAAAGGAGAGAATGATCCCTACAGAGAGTTCAGTTACAAGTAGGAATACATAGAGTGTAGCAGTTCAGTCAGTTTCGAAGGGAGTTCATAGCAAGCAGCAATAGCTGCTACCACAGCAAACATCAAAAGGAATTATACTGCAGAATTATCAAAAGACACTTATTTGTGAGCAGATTTTCATTTGTAATCAGGGAAGAAATAGTGAGTTGTTTGTTCGAGCAATATAGGCAGTTTTTTTACACTCGTGTCAGGAGTGGCAATTAATCTCACAATGGAGTAGATTATGAAAGCTTAAATTGCTGAAATCAACAAAAATGAAATCCAGAAGGGAAAAAATGCAACTTGAAATGGAGAAAATGACAGACAAATGAAATCAGGAATGGAGAACATGGATATGAAGATGGAATCTGAAAAGGAGAAGATGAGAATTGAGATAAAGACTGAATTGTGTGATGGAGTAGATGGAGGAAAAAAAATGGAATCCAGAATAGACAAGATGGAAGAGAAAATGAAATAGAGAATGAAGAAGTTGCAGGTGGAAATGAAGACAGAAATGAAATGCAAAATGGAGAACCTGAATTAGGAGATATCGAACAAAATTGGCAAAAAAACTGGCTGGCATGAAAAAGGAAGTGAAAGAGCCAGTGTAATGATGAAAGACTTTGATGACCTGGAGGGAAGATTTGATGGAAGCACCAAAGAACACAATGATGGAAAAGATGCTAGATGGAAGGCTGAAAAGATTTGGTCAAGACAACAGGACATGAAACAATATCTGCATGTGTCAAGCCACTCAAGTTCGATGTAACATCCACCTTCAAAGTCTGCCACCTTCTAAACCCATAGCAATGATCTGCAGGAGAGGAAGCCGCACAATTGATAGTAGGGATAAGCGGCAAAAGTACTTAATACAGTTCTGATGTCGGTGATGTCCGAAGAGATCTGGAAGACCCTCCAGAACTATTGCCTACTCTAATCAGTGTAAATGAGGCTGCAACAGCCAGGGGAGACAATGTAGGAGCTGTCTAGCTATTGAACAGGTAGTGAACAAACCATCCAGTTATGTGTCTCAGGAAACAGCCTATTCCTTTGTTGACAGGGCGCGGGATGCCAAGATACAAGTGCTTTATGCTGAGTGACTACAAGTCCATCCATGAGACTTTAACAGCAGTAATAAGAGTTGAGGTGGCCAAGACAACAACTGTGCTGCTGATAGGGACAGTATTCACTATGACAGGGACAGAGAGAAATTAAGAGAGAACAACCTTCACCTAGTGAAAGACTTTCACACCAAGCTGACCATTAGGCGGAAAATGAGTAAAGACTGTTATGGCAAGGTGCATATCAGGGCACTTGGGGGCTGTCTTCACCACCCGCTGGTGTGATGCTATGTGTCTTGGGAGAAGACTGAATGACAGTCTCATCACAGACAGCTGGGTACAAGAGAAACTGTGCTAGTAGATACGGGTGCAGCCATGACTGTAATTAGACCTGATGTGGTGAAGGGCTTGCCAACACAAACACCCAGTCTGCTCTACCAACTAGTGACAGTGTCAGGTGACTTTTTACCTATGGAGAAGGGGACCATGTGGAGGTAACCCAGGAACAGAGCACTGTGAGCCTGTGGGTGTTTGTTGTGAGGGTGGTCGAGGAGTGATACAGGAACTGGATGCCCTTAGGAGCCACAAGGTGATGGACAGTGCAAGAAGGGAGGTGGTAGTGACAGCACTCCTGGGGTCCAATGGTCAAAGAACCTTGTACTGGACTGGAAAACACCATTGAACAGATTATGCATTGCCTGGGCATTGTTACCTTGTTAGGAGGAGGTGCCCATGAAGCTGCTGAACCCATTGGACACTGACCATGACAACCAGGTCAGGACGGAGTTAAGGAAGTATGCGCCAGCAGCAACTGTATTACTGTCCAACGGATCTGACCAACCAGACCCATCACAGGATTTGCGGCCTGGTTGAAAGACTTGCTGAAGAGGGCGGCTGGTGATTCGACTGCTTCACAACTGGATAGGGTCCAAATATTCATATCAGCACATTGGAAAGGACAGAGCTACTCCAACTAGATGCCATGTCCAGATGATCCTGTCCAGAGGAGAGCAGCCACTGCACCAAGGTTGAGGAAAAAGACTGTGTCGTGACTATCTATGTCATTTTGGAGGTGCCTGCACCTGAATGGTGTAGTGCAAGTCTGAGGAGGGAGCAGCTAGTAGATCAGCTAGTAGATGCTGACTTGTGGCCTCTCTTAAGAGAAGTGGAGGCAAGGACTAGACTTAGCTGGGAGAACATCATACCAAGGAGTAGTGTATTCAAATCCTACTGGGCCCAGTGGTACTCAATGAAAACCAAGGAAGGAGTGCTGTTCAGAGTTTGGGAGTTACCTGATGGGAAGACCCAGAGAGAGCAACTGATCCTCCCTCAGAGTAAGGTCACGGATGACCTGGAGGATTTGTATTCAGAGACCTCAGGATAACATTTGGGTTCCAACCAAACCATCAACAACCTCCAAAAATGGTACTACTGGGCGAGATTACAGGCAGACACTGAGAGGTGGTGCTGCCAATGTCATGAATGTGTGACAAGAGGTGGCATACAGACCAGGAGTTGGGGTCACATGCAGCAGTATAACATGAGCACCTTTTGAACCTAGAGCTACTGCTGAAGCTGGGCCATTCCCTGTGTCGACAGTTGCAACAGGTATCTGTTGATCAGCATGGATTACTTAAGAGGCCGGAGGTGTAAGCCATCCCTAACCAGGAGGCCAAGACCATGGCCTGGTAGAAGAACATTTTTTTCATTAAAGGGTATTGTTGGAGCTAATCAGTGACCAGGTCACCAACTTTGAGGCTTATCGATGAGAGACTTGGAGTGCACAAGAGGCACACAAAACTTCTCCACCCTTAGTCAGATTGGGGTACCTCAAGACATTTGAGGAAAGTTGTGGCCAATCTAGAGACACTGGGATGTGCACTTTCCTTGCTATCCTACTGCTCTTCAGCCCATGCCATGATATTGCCAGGTTAACAACAGCAAGTTTGGTATTTGGCAGGGAGCTGCAAATACCATTCAAGTTCATGTTTGGAAGTCCTCTTGGGGTAGAATAATCAGCAGTTGACTATGTGGAGAATTTTGTAGACCGGCGCATCAATACATCTAGATAGTGAGCGACCAGATGAAGACCCATTACAACTAGCAGGTCATCATTTGAGGTTTCCAGCAGGATTTGGTGTGGCTATATTGCCCTACTGGACCAAGGGATGCAGTCCCAAGCTTGAACTATGGCAAGGGCCATCATATCTTATTGTGAAGAGGATACTATGATTTACCCTAATGCATCCAGAGGCTGCCCTGAGGGAAGAGGCTGGTAGTACACCTGGATCATCTAGCCCATTACAATAGGAGGGAGAAATGTGACTATGTCCTGCAGCCGTAATTTCCACCACTTGTGTATGAGCGGTTTTCTTTGGAAATCATGGCTGATTGCTGCCGTGCATTATAAGACTCGTGTGCCTTCAGCAAGTTCTTATGACATCAAAACTGTGATTGTTACACTTGCATGTGTGGACATGTCTGCTTTTGGCAAGTTCTTTGGCATCAAACCCCACATTGTTATGCTTAAGTGTTTGTGACACCTGTGGTGGTTTGCATGTGCGACTGCTTCTGCAAGTTTGATGCCATGTGATCAACAAGTATAAAAGGCACAGAGAGTTCAGTTTCATAGCATTCAGCAGGGGAGTCACTTTTAATGGGAAATGTGCAGTTGTAGCTGCTGCTGCTGCTGCAGCGATCATCAAACAGAAACTATAAAGCAGAATTGTTGTGAATAAAGACATTTATTTGTGAGCAAATTTTCATTTATATCCACTAGAAGAAATAAAGATTAGTTTTGGAGTATTAAAGAGAGTACTTACAACATATTAATTCGCATTTGGAGTTGTCATCTCAAAATAATTTGACATCACCTTGTGGTTTACTGGGAAATATGCGAGTCAGTTGGAAAATTCACTGCTATGCTGGCATGTTGCCATGGTAGCTCAATGGAAGGGCTACTGGCTAGAGACTGGGAGATTCATGATTCAATTCCTGGCTATGGCATGAATTTTGCAGACTGACTCTACCTATCCAACTCCTGTCCTACAAACGGCTTGTGTGAAAAAACAATTAAACCAATATAAAAGAATGCCCATGAGTTAAAAAGATAACACGAGCCTTAGAAGGGGTCCTGATGTAATAAAAAGGTGGAAGTTACTGGGAAGCTAGTAGCTTAAGTCAGATATTAGGATAGTTTTTACTGTCTGTTGACAAGATACGCTGCAGTGTGCGGAAAGACCATTTAATGCTTAGGCAGGTCAGGTGTGTCTGATATAAGTTCTATGGAGAATCATGCTCTCAGTTATTATATAACATAGTTCGTATTCTGTTATTGTATAACACAGTTTCTGCTCTGTTATTGTATAACACAGTTCGTCCTCAGTTATTGTATAACACATCTCGTCCTCAATTATTCTATAATACAGTTCGTCCTCAGTTATTGTATAACAAAGTTCACCCTCGTTATTGTATAACACAGTATGTCCTCAGCTATTGTATAACCAGTTCATCCTCTGTTATTGTATAATACAGTTCGTTCTCAGTTATTGTATAATACAGTTTGTCCTCAGTTATTGTATAACATAGTTTGTCCTCAGTTATATTATAACAAAGATCGTTCTCTGTCATTGTATAACACAGTTCAGCCTCTGTTATTGTATAATACAGTTCTCGTTCTCAGTTATTGTATAATACAGTTTGTCCTCAGTTATATTATAACAAAGATCATCCTCTGTCATTGTATAACACAGTTCAGCCTCTGTTATTGTATAATACAGTTCTCGTTCTCAGTTATTGTATAACATAGTTTGTCCTCAGTTATATTATAACAAAGATCATCCTCTGTCATTGTATAACACAGTTCAGCCTCTGTTATTGTATAACACAGCTCGTTCTCAGTTATTGTATAACACAGTTTGTCCTCAGTTATTGTATAATACAGTTCCCTTCTATGTTATTGTATAACACAGTTCCCCCTCTGTTATTTTATAACAAAGATCGTCCTCAGTTATTGTATAACACAGTTCCCTTCTATGTTATTGTATAACACAGTTCCCCCTCTGTTATTTTATAACAAAGATCGTCCTCAGTTATTGTATAACACAGTTCAGCCTCTGTTATTGTATAACACAGTTCGTTCTCAGTTATTGTATAACACAGTTCACCCTCTGTTATTGTATAGCACAGTTTGTCCTCAGTTATTGTATAACACAGTTCAGCCTCTGTTATTATATAACACAGTTTGTCCTCAGTTATAGTTTAACACAGTTTGCCCTCTGTTATTGTATAACACAGCTCGTTCTCAGTTATTGTACAAGGCGGTTCACCTGTCCCTTATTCCCTGGTTTTATGCAACCTGCAGATTACAGCCTAACCTGAAAACATCGTTCCCGAAACCCATCTTCTCCATACTAATCTTATAGACTTTGGCATTACAAGTTATAGCTAAACTGTAGTGTAATTGATTAACGCACAAAGTTAGTATGAGTTCCAAGATGCTTGATTCAGGTTCAAATCTTACCAAAACATTGACAATTTTTTTCCCTGCTTTCTTTCTTCCTGATTTTGACACAAAGCTAGATGGGATACCATAACATTTTTTAACTTGCTTATTTGTTTCTTTTTTATTTCTTTTTATTTACAGGATGCTTATGACCACGAAGCTGAGTGCCCTTAAATCCCACTCAGCATCACCTTTATTTATGTTTATTCTAATTTTATCAGTCTAGTTACAGGAAATACAAATGAAAATGAACATTCAGTTTTCTCTAAATATGAAGGTATTATTACAATGTTTTATAACTAACATAGGTATTTCAGATAATACTACAGAACCAGACTATTTTCAGGGTATCGCTAAAACGAAAAATACACAAAATATCTAGGCTGACAATCACAAACTGTACCAAATACATAGGTATTCACCAATACTTTCACTTGAAAAGAAAATTAGGTTTAATCCCCATTAAACTTAAACTTCTCAATATCCATACCTACATATTTACTTTGTGTATTTGTATCTAATGGGGCATGTCTAGACCTAAAGTGTCTTCCGGTGTATTTGCTAGCCCACTGAGGGTATCAGCTGCCAAAATGTTGTAGAGAACATTCTCTAACTATGAAGATGTTAGGTATTCTAGTATTTTGAAATTGTTTTTATTAACTTTATATGTTTTGAAAATTTTCTTTATTATTTAAAGTCTTAGTGAAGTTTCTTTTTCAAAATAATTACAAAGAAAATTAAGGATCGCAGAACTGTCATTTGTTCTTCATTCGTATACCCTTTTGTGTACTCCTAAAATTATTAGAGTGACAAACACTGAACTAACTTTGTACCTCAATGGATAATACATAAAGAAGAAAAAAAATGCATGCAGCCTGTGGGCCTCGAACCGCTGAAGGTGATGAGGGAACATGAAATCTAAGAAACAACAATGTTCATCGCTATAATACAAGACATAACAAGGACTTTTACAGGCAAGGTTTTAGAATCAATATTTGCTACAAGGATCCTAGTGTAATGGGTTTGTTTTTGTTCAATAAATTACCAGAATTCATAAAGCTTCATAGTGGAACTTGTACATTTAAATGTAAATTTAAATTGTATTTAACAAGTAAGGTTTTATATAGCGTAGATGAATTGGCTATATAATAGCAATATACTTGTAAATATTGTATAGTGTAAATATTGCATGTAACTTTGACAATGTCAGAAACTATGCGTATGCAGTCTTTTGACAATAAATGCAATTATATTAATTAATTATTATAATTATTAATAATAATTGCTCTGATTTTGTGATGTTATATTTTTGTGAATGCATAGAGTATACTTACATGTGGAAATTGGCTATTATGCAAAAGATTTCAGAACTCAGGAGGTTAAGAACATTTTTATGTTTTTATTTAAATCAAGTGAAGTTGAGGTGAGATTTCATATAGTAAGGTTTGGTGCAGAGTTTGAAAATAGAGCTTTGGTTTCAGAAATTCTGAAGCTGATTTGTGTTCATTTTCCAGTGGGTACTTGGCAGCGATGTAGTAGTGGCACAGTCTCGTAACAACCTATGTGTGTGGTATAATATTGACTCTCCAGACCAAGTGACCATGTTCAACATTAAGGGTGGTGTAGTGGATGTTGTTAGAGCTGATGGAAAAACTGAGGTAGGTGTAAGCTTGTCTCTGCGTATGCTCTTCCTTTTTAAATGATGTGTCTGTAAACAGAACAAGTATGAGAAATAAAGTATAAAAACATCATGTGTTGCTTCTACTCACTCTTCTGTAAATTATTCGTACAAAAGCTCCTCTATGTGCTTCTTCTTAGTAGAGATAGCTTTCATTGCACATTTACAAATTTCAATATAACAAGAAGCTCATCTATCCAAACCTCATTAATCTGCATTTTCAAAAAAGCCAGATTGATTTATTCTTACTTTTTCACCATGAAAATATGTGCATCCGTTGATAAATGCAATTGAATGTTTATGGTTGTAATGTTAGTAGAAAGAGATCATCTTCAGTCACATGCTTGAAGTTAACAGTAAGTACCATCACCATGAACAACAACAAAACTAAACTGTGTGAGATTATGTTTCATTGGCTTTCCTGACAGTCGTGATATGATTGTACACCTTTCAACTCTTTTTTCCATGCGCTGCTTTTGCAGTGATCTAAACTTCATTATCACACATCAGAGTTTGTATTCATTTAATAGTTTTTTCATTAATCTGAATTACCTCCATGTCCACCTAGTCCAGATAAACAAGACTCTTGTGTAGTTATAAGGATACATTAGCTAAAGCAATGGCCAGAATTTTTAAAAACTAAATTGCTTGGTAATGACTTTGAAATTCCATTTACTTTGTGTGACCATGAGAGAAAATGCATCATGACTTATTACTTGAAATGATTCCAAAGGTTAGTTACAAGTTAAAATTCAAACCAATAAAAAGGGATATCTCGGAAATGGTTATCATCACACAAATTTTGCATAAATTTTGTGTTTCAAGGAGATGCACTTTTTTTGTTGAGTATGATTTTAGATTTTAACTATCTCTTGTGGTTTTCTGATTATATGAAAGTCATTTAGAATGAAAATGAGTTCAAGGTATTCTGTGAAAATTCAAGATGTAATGTCATTTGTCATACTATTCATTGCAAGAACATTTGTCATTATATTTTATTTTCTCAAAAAGGCTTTACCAATTTTTATTAAACTACTGCATATAAGGTATTTGCAGCAAATAAAATGCACATTTTGAATTTTTGGTTATAGCCTGTGGAGTCTCCTTCATTGTAAATGACTTTGTATATATTTGGTAAATCATAAGATATTGGAAAAAATTGTACTAAATAAACAATCTGGTTCTCAATAAAGCACACAATTATGCCAAATATTTTTTGTGGTATTAACTATTTCAATATATTTTTTGTTAAAGGTTTGAATTTCCAAATACTTTTTTCAAGGTAGGTCACAATTTGTTTTCTTTTCTCATCATGCAAAAGCATGGAGTTTCAAAGACATTACATGATGATCCCTTTCTCAAAATCTGACTCTCTTTGGTCTGCTGTATTCCTCATATACAAATACCTATAACAGATATATACACGTAACAAAGGTGTATCTGAATGAATAAAATTAGACAGAAGAATAAGATTTTGTAAGAATAATTTTTAGAGAAGAGTGAGTAGAGAAAATCTTTGAATGTAACACAGCTAATAAGTTTTAGAGCTGTAATCACAAATTTTTAGTTTGCTTTTCTTATAGGATTTTAATGGCTGAATTCCAGAATTCCAACATGAATACAGTGCAGCATTTCAAATAAGTGAATACATTTAAATATATTATATCTTTTGCACTCGAATTCCAGGATAGAACTAATTAAAATCATTTTAATTTTTGTATGTAAATAAATCATTTATGAAAAATTATGTTTACAAGGTTATAGTTCAAGAAGGACACCACCAGCTTGGTTATGAACTGGATGAGGGTCTAGTTGAATTTGGGACAGCTATACATGACAGCGATTTTGGACGAGCCATTTTGTTCCTGGAATCTCTTGGTGACAAAGTAGAAGCTGAAGCAATGTGGAACAACCTGGCTAATATAGCAGTTAGCACAAACCAGTTAGCAGTTGCTGAGAGGTGCTATGCTGCCCTGGGAGATGTAGCACGCACTCATTATCTCAGAGAAACTATCAAGATTGCTGATGAATACGCCAAAACTAATGGTAAGCAGTGATGGCTCACTTTCACACATTTATATTCTGAAATTAGCATTGTTTTATGTTCTTAATCATTTTACTCATGGGGGGATATCAGATTTTGGTAACACAAATAAATAACACTACTGTAAATTTTCCCTTATCTTTGGTATGTAGATTACATTAGGTATAAGTTAGTTATCTTTAAGAATGAAATTACTAGATTCAATAAAATAATAATAAAGCATGAAGTAACTTACACTTATGAAGGCAAACTAATGTGTTGAGTATTAATTCAACTATTAATGATTTGTAACAATTTTCCATGTATATTTTTGAAATTCACAGAACTAGATTCACAATAAAAAGATCTATTGCATCATCAGCTAAATTTCTGTTTGCTCTTCTTGTTTATTTTACATTGTTATGATTACTGCTACTAGGTGAATTGTGTACTAAGGCATTGCCATCCCTGTCCAACTCCATTGACCGAATTGGACTCGTATATGTTTCCGCTGGCTGCCGTGTGAGAACATTTGGAGGCGCTAGTGTGCCTGAGAGAACGTCCCATAATTACCCGTGCGCATTCTCATCTTTCTTCGTCATTGTTTTCTGTTATTCTATGGATGCAGCGCCATATTTGAAATTATATTTGATATACAATTTATTGTTGAACTACCTCGTTTTATTCTTGATATTTCTATTAATTTCTAATTTATTTTTATTATATTACAATTTCGTTTATAATTCTAGTACTTTTAAGTTCCCCAAAGCTCAGAAACTCCAAGAACGATCGCAAACATGACGATACATGAGAATGTAACTATATATCGCAAAATGGCAAGAAAGATGTTGTGAGCACCAAAGAATGTGGGAATAGTATCAAGATTAGCCCTAAGGTAAGTGACTACCAATATAGTCTTACATTAATTGCACATTAATACTTATTTGAAAGCTAAACTGACAGTGAAGTACATATTGTAAAGTAAATGTAAATGTGCATATATCCATACAAATAATCACGATTACTGTCAATCTCTAAACTTGTTAAAGCTCACGTGAAACCATATTTATATTAACAGTATAAACCGCAATGTGTTCATTTCATATAGATTGATGCTGACACTACCTGCTTTGTTCACCATTATGTATAAGCTACATCAAAATTGAGTACTTTTGCTGCTGTTATAACAATGTAAATAAAGCCAGGCAATTTAAGTGCTTATAAGCTGCATCATCTTTTGAATACACAGTTCAGTAAGCAATACCCATTTATCAATACATATTTAAAAAGTTACACGCATTAATTAATGACAAAAGATGCAGAAAGTGGTATATCAGATGAACAAACATAACCTACATCACTGCCTTCCTTTATATTGCAAACTGATTAAAATAAGGACATGCTCTTAAAATGGGCAAAAAATTAAGACTGAAATCAAAAGCCTGGAGTAAAGAGAATTTGTTTACATAATATTTTTCGTGCTAACTGAATTTAAGTGCCTACCACATAGCATCTTGCAAATTAAATATTTTTCATAACCGCAGGTGGTTGAGAAAAAATTGTATACCTTTATAATACAAATATAAGCCTTTTAATATAATAATGCCTATATTTAAAGCGCGCTTTTGAATTCCTAATTCATGATTAAGAAGCTGATGGAATGGCATTACCTACAATCTTTTCTGCTAAGCACATTATGCATTATACATGTAAAAAGAAGCTAGTAACAGTGAAGAATAACACAAATATTAATATAAAAATAATAGTTGCAACAAATCTTCACTTATCTTTTGGAATCCTTGCCTGGACTAGTTTCGCAACGATTTCATTGCATTATCAGCATATCCTTTTGGTCTCTTTTTTGATGTTGTTTATTTACACTGTTATGGTTACTGCTACTAGGTGGACACAATCCAAAAGGATATGCTGATAATGCAATGAAATCGTTGCGAAACTAGTCCAGGCAAGGATTCCAAAACATTATGCATTGCTTTTCCTCTATTTCCACTTTCCAAGCTTGCCTCTTCTTTGTGGAGGTAAGAATTATCCTGGAAGCCACGGATGACTACATTCTAATTATTAATATTTTAAAAAGTTTATTCTTGTTTTCACCTTCTAAAATTGAATTTTTCACAAATGTTCTAAGATCAGTCTTTCTAGCAGTCTGGTTGGCAGAGTTTAAATCTGACAGTAACAATTATTTATTATTATTATTATTATTACTATTATTATTATTATTATTATTTTTATTATTATTATCATCATCATCATCAATGATGTACTTATCCGTGTATTATACTTGTTTCAGGTATAGAACTGACTATGAGGTTCCAGAAAATATCACATGGTGAACTGCTATGTTAGAAGATGCACATATATTACTTTTGTGAAGATTAGTATGGTCTTAGGAGTGCCTCGAGGCTGTTAAAAATAAAACTCTTTGTTATTAGGAGGACTTTAGTAGAGTATGGTACAAGTGAAATGCTTAAGTAATACTATACTACCTCGTAAAACAGTAATGAAAATTGAAATTAATTTAGAGTAATTTTTATGCCTTACATGAGAATGCAGAAGTATTTCACCATACACATTTTCAAATATTATTGTTATAAAAATAAACATAATAAATCTCAGGATAATTTGAATTCCTAAACATAATCCTAAAAGGGAACCAAAATTTCATCAAGTTGAAATATTTGATGGTGTTGGTAAATCAACTAGGGCATTATTGGAAATTTTAATTAAGTAAATGATAAAGGAGTTATTAATATTAATTTTAGTAGGTTTAATTTTAATTATTTTTGTTATCAAAATATCAAACCTTAAGTCTTATAAAAGGCAGATTTCCGTATTAAGTAAGAAATTTCAGAAGCTCTGTTCTCTGTGGTTTGGAGACTAAGACAATGTTCTCATATATAGGTGTCAAATTTGCTATAATATTACAAATACATTTACACCATTTTTAGATACAGATCATTCTATGGATCTTGCAATCATAGTATCAACAATGATTTTAAAATTAATTATATGTACACCTATTATAATATCAGATAAATGACTTTTAAACAATTTGATATTATACCATTATAATTATACAAATAAGTAATTTATTAAAAACTGTTTTATTTAAAACTTTAGATTTTTTTACAGAAAAAACTCCACCTTACTTAGTAAATCAATAAGAGCATACAATAATTTATATTTAAATAGTTACGTATTACACACTGTCTAAAATAGCGTAAGATTTTTGGAATTTTAAATGATAAGGCTTATAGAATGCAAAATATTAATGTAATTCCTCAGTTTCTGTATATGAACTAATTTTCTCTGTCATTAAAACAATAATTAATAGAACAGTCTACATTGTATGGAATAGCTAAGTCATAAAAATGTTAAGAGGAGAGTTGTGTAGCGATTAATTTTTCTAAACTGTATAAACTCAAACGCTAAATTTGAACTAATCATGAGCTGAAATATGGTTTAAAATCTTGATTTATATTCACAAATTCTGTTGCAATAATTTAAATTACAATAAGGAAGTTGCCATTATTTTATTTATTTTTATTTTTATTTTTATTATTATTATTTATTTGAAAGGATGCTTTCATTCCTAAACCCCTCCCTGGTTACTACCATGTGTGTATGAGAGAAAAAACAGTGGAAGGGCACTAGCAATATGGTGCATTATTTGATGAAGGTAATTATTATTATGTAAAAGTTATAGAATAAAGAGGTATATACCTAAATATTACATTGAATAGATGTATCTATTTTTAGTAAATTATTGTATGTAACATGATCACTGTTTCATATTCGTATAGCTTTAAAATCTAGGTGTGTTTATTCTGTTAGGAAGAAACGAATAACACCCAATTAAAACTCATTACCATCTAATTAAAACTCTTTAAATGTTGCATAGAAAATATTGAATTATTATCCTTTTTATATATTTGAAGATCATATGATTAATTTTTCAGGCTCTTAACCTGATGCATAATATTCATGATGAAAAATGAATGTTAAGTTCAGCACATAATTTTTTCTCTGCAATGGTTCTTTGGAGCCTTATCACTATGTAATATGATTTCAAGTATCGAAATTTGTTTTTAATCAAAATAGAACTGATAGCGTGAACCTTTATGTGGTTTAATTTTTTTTCCATACATTTGCAATTTTGGTTTCAGAACCAAAGTTTTTCAGGAAATATTGACATTAGCAATTAATGTTTAATAAAATCAAGAAAAATTATGGACCAGTGTTTAATTTTTCACTGCAGAAAAATGAATACTTCAGAATGCCTAGTACCGCATAACATGTAGCATTTTCATAAATGTTTATTTGCCACCTTTATTCATTTGCTTCTCACACTGCTCCATGTTCTTGTATTTTACTGTAGTTATTTACTATTACATGTATGAGGTGTAACTTTGTGAGCATCTCTGTTATTTTTAACACACTAATCACCTCAGCTTAATTTTTTTTGTTTGTTTGTTTGTTTGTTCCTTAGCTTGTTAGAAGTTTAGTTCAGGCCGTTCAGTGACCCAATTATTTGCCGTACAAGTTCATGCCCTTCTAAGGAATGCTTAAACATTTCACATGATATCTGTAATTCCTAAAGTTTTTTTTTTTTTTTTTTTAACTATCTCATTTATGTAGCCCCATTTAACTTCTATGGTAATATCGGGGGCTTTATGAAACAACTCGTTGATTGTAGGTTCATAAACGTTGAATTTTTTAAACATTTTATTTTCTTCACACACACACACACACACACACACACACACACTCTTTCAGAATCTGGGGGATAGGGAATGATTTCGGCTAAAGAAAAATTGCCCGCCTCAGCCTGGAATCAAACCTGGGACCTCTGGGTGAGGAGCCAGCTCGCTGACCACTCGACCTTGGAGACAATTCCTAAAGTTATATAATTTTCCCTGGGTTTTTGTCATGCATAGCTTTAAAGTAGTATTGTATAGTTCTGTCATTAACTCTCGAAATATATTGTTTTATCATTGCACTACAGTGTAATTTATTTTGGTAAAATTTCCTTCCATGCACTCTCCATTTTTAAAGATAAACAAATAAGGAAAGGAAAAGAACAACAAAGTAAACAATGTAATAATAATGGCAAATAAAGTTTTTCTCGAGGCTGCAGTCAGATCAGAACCTTTAAAGAGGTACATAGAATTCTTGAGAAAAAGCTAGTACCGCTCTAAAGATTTCTGATCTGGCTGTCAACTCGAGAAAACTGGCCGAAATCCTGCAGTGGATGGTTTGGCGAGTGGGCAGGGCAGGACGCTACTTTGGTGATTGAGCTACCGTAGTCGGACAAGTTTCTGTGCCCTGCCGTGTGAGAACACTTGGAGTCGCGTCGATCGCTGAAAGTTGAATGCGAGTCCAATTTTTTAACATTGAGTTAACCATCTATTCGTTTATAGTTATCTATGGCATTGCTAACTACTAGAATCAAAACAAATTTGGTGAGAGAATCAATTGGTGGTATATCATTGCATGGGTTTTATTCTTTAATATAAATATTTTCTCCCAAATCATTAAATCTATGGGTCCATTTAAGTGTTTTAATAATTTAACATCTGGATTTATTTCATGATTACATTTCCAAAAATGTTCTGCCAAGCTAATTTATCAATTTGTTTGTATTTAATATTTCTAAAGTGCTCCGTAACTCTGGTTTCCAAAATATGATGCTGTCTTACTGATGTAAACAAAGTGACAATTTAAACAATTTAATTGATAATTTTTATTTTTTGAAATATCAACTTTTTTAGAAAAGCCTAACAAATTTTTTTTATATTGTATTTATTTTGAGGAACCAATACTATACCATACTCTTTGAAAATATTTGTGAATTTTTTATTCGCTGTAGTTAAATTTCTTGATGAACTGCTGAGTGGAACTCGCCTAGGTGAACTCCTGTAGTGAACTCATGCAGCAAACTCACTCAACAAACTGAACTTATAGCCCAAGCAGCGGAGGTGAATCGGGGAGAAGTTGGCACAATGCCAGCCTTCAACACACAGCCCATGTGGCACATAGATACACACACAGGCTGCACTTCTTCAGTGCAGTGCTAGAACTTGGTGAATGGAAGGTGGCACTGTGCCAGCCTTCAACACACAGCCCATGTGGCACATAGATACACACACAGGCTGCACTTCTTCAGTGCAGTGCTAGAACTTGGTGAATGGAAGGTGGCAGCACCACTGGATCATTAAGTAACAGGAATCATACCATTACAGTAACAAGTGTAAAGCTTTTTATCCAGCTCACCACGCACATGGATATTAACACCTCAAATAAAAGTGTTGATTCCAGTTGGAACGGTAATAATTATAGTAGCTTTTGTGTTATGGGTAGACTGGGCCAATGCGATAGTACATTTTGCTCATTTTTCACTTATGACTAATCCTCTGCCATTTCGTAATTAAATTGACTTTGTTCAAAATTCCATAAGCAGTTATTTTCAATGCATTTGTCCCTGAATAAGCTGATTTATGTTTTGTACAAACAAATTAGCTTCCTCCACATATTTTATTTCATCTTCCACATTTTATGGCAACAAACTGTGTTAATCTTTTGGTCGAAATTTGATTTTGTTGTTTCAGTGAGTCAATAAAAGATGATTATGATTTAAAATTACATAAATTTGCTTCCTTTGTAATAATTTTTGTCCAAGTTTGTAGGTGCCAATAATGAACAATAACATCTTTATCTCTTGCGTGACAAAATCTGTTCATTAAATGCTCCTTAATTTGCATTAACTTGGTTGCTCTGTTGCTTACTGTGTGTTGATCCATGGGATTGTTTTCTTTCTTCGTAATCTAGAACAGTCTTTATATTTCTATTATTGAGAAGAGAAGGCAACTTTTCTAGAATCAGTGGCTATAATTCCAGTCTTTTTTTCCCCCATGTTCTAAATTCAGGAGTCTCTTATCATATTCTTCAATATATCCGTTCTTCTATGACATTTCTCTGGAGATGCTGCATAACTACTGGAGCTCCCATTTGTTTCTCTAGACGATTTGTTTATATCATCCTCTCTTTCACAACTCCTATACTCTGTCCTCAATGTGTCACCAGTTGTATCACTAAAATTTAATGTCATCAGTATGTTTTCTTGTAGAAAATTATGATAATTTTGTTCTATTATATCCTAGAGAAATTTTGCAAACTGTTGGTCCTCTACAACAGGTAGCATACTGTTTAAAAACTTGTATGAAACTCTATGCTTTAATATGTTGATAACATTCACTGAATTAATAAAGTTGATGTTGTTTTCATATATTTCAACTGTGAGATGGCAACTACTCATACAGCAGACTACAGTCAACGACAGGTGCCTGCCGCTATGCCATGAGTGCCTTGCCATGCACAGCCGCCCAGATGATCCTTAATGAACAATTATAGTTTTACCATTGATTTTGGTTGCGCCGTGGCCAAGTGGTTAGACCACTTGTCTCTCACCTAGACAGCCAGGGTTCGATCCCAAGCGACTGCATGTGAGATGTGTGGTGGACAAAGTGGCGCTGGAGCAGGTTTTCTCTGGGTACTCCGGTTTCCCCCACCATCGCATTCCACCGGTGCTCCATAATCATTCATGTATCATCATGTCACCGCCTGCGGTGCCATAAGTAGTTAAAGCGGGTGTTAAATGCTACCAAAAAAAAACCAAAAAAACATTGATTTTATGGCAAAATGATTACTACCAATGCATTTAGGATGTCTTAATTGACCATTTCACCGCATTTTATCCAAATAGATCTGGTCCAACTTACAAGGTATTCCTTGTAAGTTCCCTTTGAAGTGCAAAGCAAAATAGATGGCCAAAAGACTCTGAGGTATCAAAAGCACTATGTTAGCATTATCCTTAAAAAGCAGAAAAGTCTGTCAGTTGCCATTGGCAAAAGCAAACAGATTCACACAAAATGTCTGTGATATGGGAAATTTGATACCTACCAAGTCAGCAGCAAATTAAATTTGTTAACATCTGGCCCAAAGTTAACACCAGAAATCTTGTCTTCCTATTCTCACATTAAGAGAAAGTTAAGTAAAATGGAAAAAATGGAATTATCAAAATCTAATTATCACAATATGACACTTAACTCAGTTTTAGCCTCACTTGATCAATGCACCTGAAATAATTTGTTTAGTTCCTCAATTGGAAAGCTTTCCTTGTAAACTAAACATGCATTTGCATCTATGTGTGTAAACTGAAAAAAACTATATAGATACTCCTAGAAACCAAACAAGGTTGTACAAAAAGTTAAAGCTCTACAAAATCATTACAGTTTGTCATTGAACATTTATAATTTAGAAAAGTTATCCCCTCTGCCTTATCCTGCCTGTCAAGAATTAAAATTGATCGTAACATAGAATTAATGAAACAAATTAGCAAACAAGATGCAAACCCAGTTCAACTAAAACAAGTTGCCTTAGAAACTATCTACACAAAATTCCCAATACAATATTTTTCTCCTGTATTACTTTGTTGTATGTTTGTGCTGCTATCGCATATACAATATATTTCAATTATACATTAACTTGAGTTATTCATGTCATTGTTTTTACATATTGTTTAACCCTTTCAGACCTGACTTTTTATGCATCATTGCAAAAATTATCTATGAACCTCCTTGTCCATCTTGTAACAAAAGCTCCAAAGTGGTTCTAAACTTGGCCACACTTATCAGCACAAAACTGGAAAACTTGAAAAACATAAGTCACACCACCAAGTGATCTAAATAGTAATTACAGCATTTAAATTTATTACATAGTCTGTAGAAAGTCATGTCCATTCCAATGGACACCGGGACTGAAAGGGTTAATATTTTGTTTTTTTGAATATCCTTTCTCCCTATATATATATGTGAATAGATTTAAAATGTTACATATTAGGTTTACATGTGCTTAGTCATTTTCTCTGGCACATATGTTCAACAAACATACAGATAGAAAAGGTATTGCATTCCAACCAAAAATTTGATATCCAGATTTCACCAGAAACATGTGTTTTGAGATCCCCTGACTCCTAAAGCAGCATTTATTTTCTCTACATGTACTATGTACATACATAGTGTGAAATTTGATACCGAGATTTCACCGGAAATATGTTTTAGGGTCCCCTGTATCCCAAACATTTTTTTCAGAAAAACGTCCGTGCGTGCGTGGGTGGGTATGTGTATGTGTGAGGGTGCGCATGCACGCGCGCACGTGTGTGTGTGGGTATTTAAGTTTAGTATCTTCCAGGGATGCGACACGAAGATTTTGAGAAAAATTCCCCCACCCCAAACTACCCTTTACATGGAACTTTTTTCTGAAAATGTTGGTTTTCTCAAAAATGGTCTAACGATTTTGATTAAAAAATTGTATATTAAAGATATTTACCTGACAAATAAAAGGCATATCTTGAATTTTCTGTGAATATCCTCTGAAGACTTCTTTATTCTGGATAAATTTTATGGAATTTTGCATAACTGCTAAACCATAAGAGTTGGACAAAAACTTACCTGACAAAAAATGCAGAGCTTGTAAAAACACACAATTTATCTTATATACATTTTATTCATGGAGTTGATCGTTTTTGAGGTATTCCTTATTTTTTGTTTCAGCTTTAAAAAGCTTATACTTTTCTCATTCAGGAATTTATCAACTCCTGTCCATACAAACAAAGGAACTTGAGTCACATAGCAACCAATTTTGACTATCACTTTAACCTATGGTACTCCCTTATTTCACTTCTATTTACAAGGAAGCAAGTAATAAGACTATTTCTGCTAAGTTTTAAAAAAAGGTGTGTGTGGTGTGTGTGTGCGTGCGTGCGCGCGCGTGTTTATGTGTGTATAAATAGGACCAATGTTTTTCTTTATTCCTAAAAGTTTGAATTTTGGGCAAAAATTCTTTTTTCGTTTCATTTTTTTGAACATTCTATCACAGAAGACTTGCCCCTGCTATTGATATTGTATCACTTTGACCTCCTTTGTGTGTGTGTGTGTGTGTGTGTGTGAGAGATAGCTCAAAAAACGAAAGGTTGGTAAAATATAAAATTTGGTATTTAAGTTTGGTATCTTCCGGGGATGTGACATGAAGATTTTGAGAAAAATCTCCCAAACCCAAACTACCCTTTACATGGAAGGATTTTCTCAAAAATGGCACTAACAATTTTGATTAAAATACTATATATTAAACATATTTATCTATATAGCAAATAAAATGTATATCTTGAATTTTCTGGGAATAGCCGCTAAAGACCTCTTTATTCCGAATGAACTTTGCTGAATTTTGCATAACTGGTAAACCGTAAGAGTCGGACAAAAACTTACTGCAAAAAAAAAATATAGATCTCGTTAAAACACATAATTTATCTCATATACATTTTTTTTTCGTTGAATTGAGCATTTCAGAGATATACCTTGTTATTTGTTTCCGATTTAAATACTTAAACTTTTTCACTCTTGGCTTGCATAGATTTGGATTTCATCAACATGGCAACCGCCTTTTAAAAGATTTGACTATTGTTTTAGCCTAGTGTATTCCTTTATTTTCCTTCAACTTACAAGGAAGCAAGTAATTAAGACAATTAACAATAATTTGTTATAATGATGTAGAGAAAATCATGTGAATGAAACACATTAGATTTTTATAAAAAGTGTCACTGTGTGTATGTGCATGCATGCGTCTGTGTGCCTGTGTGCAGACATCACAATTCAAAAATGAAAGGTCTGTTAAATAGTTGGTATTTTATTTTTGTATCTCCCAAGGATGTGACACAAGATTTTTAAAGAATTCTATCCCACCCCAAATTACCCATAACATAGAAAAATTTTCAAACATTTTGATCAAAAATGGCAAAAGATTTTCATTAAAATACAATATATTAAATATATTTACATAAAAATTAAATCTATATCTTGAATTTCCTGAAGTCCCCTTCATTTTGAATAACTTTTGCATAACTGGTAAATTTAAAAGGTAGACAAAAATTTACACACAAGAAACATAGATCTAGTCAAAACACACAATTTCTGTCCTTTACATTTTTGTTGTACAGCTAACCATTTCTGAGATATTTCTTGTTATTGGTTTCAATTTTAAAATATTTACTTTTCTCAAATAGAAAATCATCTGTGTTTCGTTTGTTTTACTCCGGACCATGCAAAGAGGCAAATTTCAGTGACAATCACATAGCGACAGCTTTTAAAACATTTGACTATTGCCATAGCATGGTGTATTCCATTAGTTCTCTTCTACTTAATAGGAACTAAGTAATAAGTGAATTTTGCTAATGCTAATCTCAATTAGTATGACATAGATAAAAGAATAATCTTCTGTAAGGAAAGTTTGTTTGTGAAACAGCTAGAGAAAGTCATGGGAATAGTACACATCAGATCTTTTTCTCTTTCTTTTGCTGTTGATGTGATTTCTATATCAAGTTATTGTTTTTTTTTTTTTGTATTTTCAAGAGATATTTTTTATGACATGCACTTACAGGTGGGGGTAGTGAGAAAGAGGAAGAGAATTGGTTTGAGGACCTTTAAAAAATTCTGTCTGTTTTTCAATAACATATTAACATTTAATGAATCTTGTTGTTTTTGGAGGAATGATTTGAATCACAGTTCTGTTTTTAAGCAGCACCCTCGTTTTTAAAGATGACATCATCAGTCTGTTCACTCAAAAGAATCCAAAAGAAGCAATGTGTCATTTGTAACGTCAGGCCGTACCTATTTGTATGCTTTACATGTTAGTGCAATATTGGAATAAGTACAATTTTCAAGTCACAGTATCTTGTGACAACAGAATAACTTTTGCCATGAGTTGGATAGACAGAGTCAAACTGAAAAATTCAATAGCCATAGCCTAGATTTGAACCACAGATTTCCAATACATGACTTGTGAGGAAAAACAATTAAATTAAAACTTTTGCCATGTTTCTATTGACCAAAAAGGTGCCTATTTATAACTTTAGAAAGAAACCAGGCCTTACTTTGTCCCAACATTATCACAGCCTGCCATATGCATGTTAAAACTGTTGCTTTCTAAACAGAAAGCATATTTCATATTGTATGTAAATAGATAATACTTGTAGCCTAAATAGTTATTTTATGATTGTCCCTAAACCCAGTTTGGTGATTGTAGGTGAAAGTGGCATGGCCTGTCCTGAAGTCTGGGCTCGTTTGGCTATTTTGAACAAACGTCTAAAGGAAGCAGAGGCTATTTATTTGGAGCAAAATCAGTTAGAGGAAGCAATGAATATGTATCAACGTTTCCATAAATGGGATGAAGGTAAGTTTGAAAATTAGTTATTGTATTTTACTAAAGGGTAGAAAAATATGCTAATATTGCCAATTTTAATTAGTCTCATTTACATTTAATGAGAGGTGTCATCTGAAATTGTTAGTTTTGTCTTGAAAAACTTTCAAATAATATAAGTTAATGATGAACAGTTCTGCAGATGTGTGTATTTGTTGGGTTGAAATGTGTTCAAGACAGATTTGCATTGAGTTTGATACATGTAGCAATGTGTGCTTCACATATCTCTTCATGCTGAGACAAATTTACTTAGGATATCAACATGAAACTGAAATTTAGACTTTTCTATTCATGCTCATTGCAGGTGCACTTTCAGCCGGATATGCCAGTGCTGTTTCTCTTAGTTGTTTATTGGAGTAGCCTTTGGACTTCAAATTCCACAAATATGATATAACAGAAATCTTCCAAAAATTCTGATCGGAAAACACCGTTAAATTTTTATAAACTTTTACAGCATGATATGATATATTATCTTTTTAATGGCTGGATTCTCAAATTAAAAATAAGGAACACAATTACTTTTATGTGTACAGTATTCTAAAACTTAAAGTAAGGAGGATATAGTGGAATCCCATGTAGGCTTATATTTTTTCTTAATTGAAACCAAAATGAAGTCTTTTACGTAAATATTTGTATTACATAAGCTTTACAATTAAATGATTTGCAAGTTACAACATGAATTGAAACAAACATGTTTACTATTATGAGGGGCGTTCAATAAAACCGTAAAAAAAGATAGAAAAACTAATTATTTTTGGTAGATTTTTTTTTTTCTAACATAATCTTCATTTAGCTGAATACTATTTTCCCAGCATTTCTCCAACTGTTTTAAGCCTTCCAAAAAGTAGGATTTTGGAAGGACCTTAAAATAGGCATGTTTGGGAGATGATCTCTTTGTTAGACGTGAATCATTTTCTGCCGAGTCATTTTTTCAAGTTTGGAAATAAAAAAACTTACTGGGAGCCAAATCTGGTGAATGCGGTGGATGTTGTAGTAATTTGAACCTAAATTCTACAATTTTTGCCATTAAAACTGTGCAGGTATGCACCCTTGCATTCTCTTCATGGCAGAGAATCTTTTTCTTTGCCAGATGAAGCCATTTTATCTTGATTTCCCCATTCAACCAGTGCAATAATAATGCATAATACTGTCCATTTATCATTCTTCCTTTCTGCAAGTAATCAATGTGGATGATTCTGGTTCATTCCAAAAAACCGAGGCCATCACCTTGTCTTCAGATTTCACCACCTTTGCCTTCTTCAGAGCCTATAAAAACCCACTGTTTCAACTGTACTTTTGTCTGTGAATTATAGTAGTGTATCTATGTTTCATCCACAGTACTATATATATCGACTCAGAAACTCATCAAGATTGTAACGGAAGAGTACCAAACCAGCTTCCGAATCAATCACATGATTGCCTTTATTGTCCATTGAGAGCAAATGTGGCGCCCATTTTACAGAGAACTTTTTCAAACCTAATTTTTGGTGCAAAATTGAGAACACTGTACATTGTGATATGCCTGTGACCTCTACTATTTCACAAACTTTGATTCATCGATCACTCAATCAATCAATTTTGTCAATCATTTTGGAGGAAGTCACTTCTACTGGGCTTCTGGAATGATATTTATCATTTGTGGATGATAAACAATTCATTTATCCAATTGTAAATTGTGGTAAATGCAGGAGCAGATGTGCCATGAACTTCTTCCAACTTGGATTTAATCTCTTTTGGTGTTAAGCCTTTTAAATACAAGGGTTGGGGCATAAGTCATGGCAACTAGTTTTTTTCTTGTAGATATGTGAATGGATCACAAACATATATGTGTCATGTGGAAGCTCTGCAGGCATAGTGTGTGTGCAGAACAACAGATGGCTCTGTGATAGCTGGTAGTAGTGCAGCGAGGGCTGTGAAATCAGTCAATTGGTGAGCGTGGTGTGAGATGGAAGTAACTCGTGTTGAGCAGTGCGCTTACATTAAAATAGTCGTCCTCTGAGGGAGAAATGCGATGGAATGTCATAGTGAATTAGTGGAAGCCCTTGGGAATAATGCCCTACCATACTGTACATAGCACAATGGCTAGGAAAGTTTCAGCAAGGACATATGTCAACCAGCGATGAGCAACATTTGGGACGACCTGTCAGTGTACAGACCGACATGGCATGTGCCATCATCGAGCAGCTCCTGGATGAAGACGGACGATGGACGCTATTAGAGTTAGAGAAGGCAAGTGGCATCAAGAAACACACTGTCCACAGGATATCGCATAATGAGCTGCAACTATGCAAAGTGCATCGCAGTGGTGCCGCATGCACTGATGGAAGTTCAAAGGTGGGTGTGTTATGCAATATGCTCCGACCACCTTGCACACTGGCAACAGGACAGTGATCAATTCTTGTCACAAATAATCGCCATCGATGAATTTTGGGCCAGGGCATACGAACCGAACTGAAACATCAGTCTGCGGAGTGGCAACATGGTGGATCGCCAAAGAGGCAGAAGTTCCGTTAGAATCCTTCCCCAGTCAAATTGATGGTGATCGTCGCATATGACTTCAGGGGTGTCATTTGCATAAAAATAAATTAAAGGATTATTTACCTGAAATAAATGGGAAGTTGAAGTCTCAGTTATTACAGGCTGCTTAATTGCCATGTTCAGCATTTTTTGGGCTCTGCTTGCCATAATATAAAACCTCTGACACTAAATACACACTAAAATGTTCTCAAATCAATGTATGCAGTGTTTAGATCACAAAAGCTGGAAGGCAATGCTGATTATTGGAATCCTTTTGGCACTTCCTCAGTTATGCATGAGTATCTTAAGAGTGCGAACACAGCATTTAGTTGATTGATGTGTAACTGGAATTGGTGGTTACAGCGATTTATGCACTTGTTGCAAAATAGGAATGCTCCATTTATTACAATGGCACCCACATTTTTCTTATTTATTATAGTAATTATTAATATAGTATTGTGCCACATTGTACATACATGTAGATTATCCTCACATCGAATACAAGACACCAAAATATCAAAATTTACTGTTGATGCATAATACCATCAATTTAGTAAGAAATGTTCTGAGCTCGGAATTGTTCAACTTATAAAGGAGAATGTCTGCTGAAATGAATGCTGTACATATGTCTGAATAAAATTCTCAATATTTTGGTGTACCGAAAGAGGATGATGTTGATTCTCCTATAAGAAATTGCTTTGACAAGTACATGACACAGCTGCTATGTGCTTAATTCCACTACTTGGAACATTGATGCACACTAATAGATTTTGCACAAGGCTGGCAAAATAGTATGCTCCCATTAAACTCTAGTACCCATTGATATAAATGTTGGACAATGGGTTTTTTTTGGGCGTAAAAATGCTTAGCATGGCTTCCTTCGGAAGGTCCAGTGTCATAGATTTACGACATGTAAAAGAACCTCAAGACTGATAGAGAGGCTTCTGAGCAAAATTAAGCAGTCTTTCATGCCCAGTATAGAATGGGACACTGAGAGCCACAGCAGTTAAAGAGCGTCCATAGATAAAACTCCATTTCACTTCACTTATACCCGAATTCATTAACTTGGTTTGGTCGTATCGGACGATGAATGCAATTGATGATATGATGCTCAAATGATCTCGGGGCCCATGGAGCTTAAAGTTACTCGACATTCGTCTTCTCAGGATAAGGGAAAACCCCGAAAAAAAACCTTACCCGGGTAACTCACCCTAAGCGAGATTCGAACTCACGACCTTCACAACTGCTTTTGTGATCTGATTGTAACTAAGTTACAGGGTACATTACAAACAGCACTGAGCTCAGTATATTACGTCATTGCTTAGCAAGGTTTAACAAACATCTATGATGTGATCTGGCTTCCCCACACAAGCACCTGAAACAGAAGATATCAAATGGCATGGATATTGAACTCTTATCACTCTTGTAATAAATTATGAGATACAGTTTTTTTTTTTTTTTTTATTGTTTCATTTATATAGCCCCCTTTAACATCTAAAGTCATATTGGGGGCTTTGCTTTAGAAACAACTCGTCTGTAGGTTCTTTACGTTAGGTTTAAATTGTTTTATTTTCCTCAAACATACACACATGCATTCTCACATACATAGTTTCAGACTCTGTGGGGGATAGGGAATAATTTGGTTAAAGAAAAGTTCTCCACACCAGTCGGAAATCGAACCCAGGACCTCCGGGTAAGAAGTCAGCTCACTGACCACTCGACCACAGAGTTTTGTGTTGTAAATAGAATGAGGAAAAAGCTAAAATATATGTATTTGCAGAGAAATTATCAAAAGAGTTTATTTTTCCACATATGAAAGTACTACAATATGCATTTGAAAAAAAATGTAAAAAATATTCCTTTGCATACATATTTTAAGGAAATATGAATTTTTATGCAAAATAAAATTTTGCAGATACACTTCTTGGACTTTGCTTTACGTATGTACATATTAGGGAGGAAAAAATTATTTATATACAAATCTAGACCCTAGTCATCATATAGCTGCTTTCAAAGCGTTGGGAGAGGAAAGTCCAGAAAGAAGTTATTGGTGGTACATCACCTATTGGAAGTTTAGCAGCAACAAATCTGGCAGTTGGAGAGATAGATACAGTAATGTTCTTCCTCAGTATAAACACCAGTAATTCTTATCATCAAATAACCAAAATTTTCTGAAAGTTTATTTTCTCCCTGCCTTCAGAATAAACTAGAATGTTCTGAGCAACAAATTTCCAATATTTATATAAGCAAGTGCTCTCACAAGTTAGTGAGTTGATGGGCAAATTTGTGATGACAGCTTAAATTACAGTGAAATAAAAATGGTGTGTTATTTATGGACACTCTTTAACTCAGTGTCTCATTCAAAATTGGGTATGAAAGACTGCTTAATTTTGCTCAGAGGCCTCTCTATCAGGCTTGAGGTTCTTTTACAAGCTGTAAATCTTTGACATGGGACCAATGGTTTTACTTCCCTTCCAAAGGATTATTACGTCCTCCACCGGGTTTGAGTGCTATTACATGGGAGATTAGAAACATCTTGTGTTGGGTTCCCCAATGAGTGAAGAGGACTGCACATGTTTCACTATATGGCTACATCAAATTATTTTTGTTTGAGCAGTTTCTGTTAGTCAGATAACTTATCTGAAGGCGTAATATGAATTTTATAAAATATATTTGTTTCAGTTATGTATTCCATATATTTTAAGCATTTAGAAATACATATTTTAATGTGTTTCATGACTTCTAAAAACTGTTAAAGTAAATCAAAATAGTATTACAGATCCTGCTAGAAGATATTTGAAATATTTTTCAGCTTTAGCACTTGCAGAACTGAAAGGGCACCCCAAGTATGATGAGCTATGTGAAAAACATATGAAATGGCTACTGGAAACCAAGCAAGAAGAGAAAGCTGGCGAAGTGAAAGAGAAGGAAGGGGAATACCTATCAGCCCTAAACCTGTATCTTAAAGCTAACCTTCCCTCTCGTGCCTCCAGGTATGTTGTGTGTGACAAGTGCAACTTTTTCCATGCTGCCTCACAGTAAGAAATAATGTAAATTTACAGTTGCATTAAAAACCTCAATACCTTTATAGTAAGTAGAGGAAGTATTGTATTCCACCCTAAAATGTGATACCAAGACCATTAAAAATGCATATTTTGAGGCTCCTCAAATCAAAGAAAGAAAAGACACTTACACTTACACGATTTTCTCTAGCTGTTCTACAAACTTCTTACAAAAGATTATTCCCCTTTCTAAACAATGCTAATAGAGATAAACATTAGCAGAATGTTCTTATTACTTAATTCCTTATAAGTAGAAGGGAACTAAGGCAATGCACTAGGCTAAAGTAATAGTCTAATGTTTCAAATACTATCACTATGCAATTGTCATTGCAAATCGTTTCTTTGCTTGGCCAGGAGTAAAACAAAAGAAAAATGGACACCTCTGTAGATAAGTATAAGTACTTCACAATTGATACCAATAACAAGGAATATCTCTGAAACGGTTACCCCCACAACAAAAACGTAAAGGACATAAATTGTGTGCTTTGACAAGATCTACATTTCTGGTGTAGTAAATTTTTAGCAGTTAAGCAAAATTTGGCAAAACTCATCCAGAATAAAGAGGTCTTCAAAATATACATTTTATTTGAGATGTAATTATCTTTAATATGCAGCATTTTAATCAAAATTATTAAAGCCATTTTTGAGAAAATTAAAATTTTCGAAGACTTTTCCATGTAAAGGGTAGTTTCTATTGGGGGATTTTCTTGAAAATCTTTGTGTCACATCCTTGGAAGATATTAACCTAAATACAGTAATTAACTGTTTTTGAGCTAAGCTCTCCAATCTCTCCTAAAACACGTATTTCTGGTGAAATCTCTGTACCAAATTTTTGGGCAAAATACATCTTCATTTAAATCGGATTGGTGCTCATACTTAAAGGTAAATTCCTCATTTGGCTGGTAAGAGTGGAGGGTGTGCTGAATAATAAACATTCTAGGAGATAATCACCTGGCGGATGGAACACGAGAATATGGTTGGGATCAATACTTCCTCTGTACACTAGGTACATAGTATGAGTATGTGTAGAGAAAGCAAAAAAAAATTTTTAGAAAAAGAGCTTAGTGTATGCCTACATGTGTATCTTGAATTTTCTGGAAATAGCCGTTGAAGCTCACTTCATTCTGAATGAACCTGTATAATTGGTGAACCATAAGAGACCGACAAAATCTTATTACCCAAAAAAAGTGTAGATATTATTTAAGCATTTAATTTATGTCAAATATTTTTTTTTTTATGATATTAATCATTTCTACTGATTCTTTTTATCATCATTTGAATTTTCGCAAACCTGCACTTCATTCAAGTGGTAAGGCTTTATTTAAATTTTCTCATGGTTATACAAAGAACATGGAATATCAAAACTATCATACAAAGGTCCCTTTTTAAGCATCTAATTATGCAGTCTACCATATCTTTAAATATAGCAAACTGTATAGTGTGATGTAGTTGCTGTTTAACAAGAGGTAGAGGTATACTTTTGTACCATTAGTTTGTGGAAGAGTGGATGGAGAAAGTCATGTGAATGCTGGTGGTGGTAGTGGCAGCGGCTACAAGTAGGATTTGAAGCTTAATAGGATATATTATGCAGAATCACATGAAACACACTTAAAGAGCACAATGGCAGTATTATACGTGACTTAGTGATGACAATTTCTGTTGTTACATGTGTCTATTTGTTTTCTCTACTTTTTTTTTTTTTAATTTTTTTTTGCACCTGTAGATTGCTTCAGAATAATCCAGAAATGCTAGAAAATGATGAATTGGTCACCAAGGTAGCTGCAGCATTGCTTCGAGGAGAGCTATTTGAAAAAGCTGGAGAACTGTATGAAAGAGTTAATCAATCAGAAAAGGCTTTTGAGTGCTACAGGAAAGCACATGCTTTCTCTAAAGCTATAGAGCTGGCTCGCTACATCTCTCCTTCAGGTATTTCAATTATCTAGAAGTTGGTATGTAATAATTAGAACCTGGGTGTTTAAGCATTTATAACAACCATAAAATGTAAGAAAAAGGCATATTAAACCTAAAATGTCATAAAAATATTAAACAGTTATAATTATAGTATGTTTAATCAATATTTTGTTTAAAGATCATTCAAATTGCATATTGCTGTAAAAGTTCTCATCTTAGATTCAATTAGCATCAACTAATAAATTTACACAAATCTAATGAAAACTGTAACTGGCCTCTACAGTTGATCAGCATTAGAACCAGACTAGATGCAAACAAAACAGTTTTAATCCCTTCACATTAATGTTGTGTTCATATCAGCTGTAAGGAACAAACAAAAAAGCCACATGGACTCTTGCCTCATGTTTATAATGTAGTGGAACTGTGTACTATGTGAATAATGATTATAATAATATTAATAATAGTATAATAAACACCAAAATAACAGCTGAGTTGAAATTGAATACAACATAATTAAAATAAAACTCATGTTATCTCATTAATGCATAAAGATAATTGCAAAAGTTATTTTAACTTTTGAAGTCAAATAAGGTTCTAATACATACAAAAGCATTTTGCAATAGTTGAAGTTTCATACTTTTTACTTTTTAAAGTATTGTCCGTTCATTATAAGGACGCTATGCCCCAGGGGCAGCAGAGTTCTATATAAAGGGCAAAAGGGATGGTAATAATATCCCAAGTGATATATTACTATAGGTTTATATATTCATAAAGTAGTAATGAAGAGCTTAATGTATAACCGAAATGCTTTCTGTTATTTAAATAACTTATTATATAATAGCAAAATTTGCATTGAAGCAATTACTGAATGTGATATTTTCTGAAGCACTTCAGATGAAATCTTTTTTTTATGGCAAACAAACTTAGTTTTCTTTTTATGCAGTGCACATCTCCTGCCTTTATCATTTATAATTGACCATTGGTTTTCTCAGCTCTTTGATTGGTGTAAGGAACCATTTTCTTTGATAAGAATCATTCCTGGTACACAATGTTCTGGATAGGCAGTGTCAAAATCTCAGGAGACCTTCAGAACGATCTTGATTTATCCTGCCATGCAGGAGTCGAACAGACTGGTGCTACCCCTACATTCATAATCATATCCTCTATTCCCCTTTTCCATAATTATTTTGCTTTTAAGAGGACTTTTGCAGTTTGGCTATTCCTTTGCACATATTCCTCTTGAAACTAGATATCTCATCATTTTGACAAAATAATTACAACAAATTATTTTTGTCCTTTCTGTGCCTGAATTCCAGCTGCCTAACCCTGCATTGTAAAAGAGATATGCCTTTTGTTACTTTATGGCCTGTTTTCTCCATGTTACTAACAGCAAAAATGGCAGTATTTGCAGTTTTAGACATGAGTAGAACAGTAGCCACAGAAAAATGATATGCCATACAATAGCTTGTGTCAACTTTGCTTTACAGGTTTTTTGGATGTTTTAATAGAGAAAACAAGAATTCTTTCAGTTTCTCTAGATGTTGTACTCCACATGTTAACCAAATAGTTTAGGTTGACATCGTGTTCCTTGTCAGATTTCTTCACTGTCTACATCTGTTTTAGGAGATGGGACAAGATTTTTCATCATGTCCTTCATCATATTTCTTCACTAAAAATTATATTGTTTTATGTGGTTCTCAGCATTCCATTCTGTATTGGGCATAAAAGACAGCTTAATTTGGCTCAAAGGCCACTTTATCAGACTTGCCTTTTATGTGGTATAAATCTATGACACGTGACTAACTGCTTTACTTCCCTTCCAAAGGAAGCCATACTAAGATTTTTATACCCGAAAAAAATCCATTGTCTTCTGCCAGGTTTGAACCCACGTCCTTCAGAACCAGAAGCTAGCATGTTATCTGTAAATCATGGAGGACGACATATTTTTTCCATTGTCTCTATCTTTTTGAAACTCATCTTCAGGATGAGTGACAAGATTAGTTGTTCATTTTCAAGTTCAAACTCGTCAAACATTTCCAGATTCTGACTAACCAACAAACTTGAAATGAGTCCGAGAAACTATTTCAGTACCTGCTACAGCCCGCATAAAACCAGGAGGAACTAACAGAACCAAAACAAAGTGAAGAAGCAACAGAAATAAGCACAAAATATAAGTGTATTGTAGTATAGCAGATATAAATCTGGTAATAATGAAATACAAATTCTTACAATCCCAAGAGCCCTGCATACTGTTTTCCTGCTATCTTGTGAAATAGCCTAAATCATAATTTCTGAATCAAATCTGTGAGAAAACTAAATTCAAGTTAGATACTTTCTTCCTAAAAATAAAGACAGCAAGATGGAATACAAATTTTGATTTATCAACCCTAAAATTAAGATTTAATTGTGTCCATTTTAATGGATGCTATGCACTAATAGGTTAATCTACAGTTGTGTCAATATTAAGTTTTAAGTTTTTCGAAACACTAAGAAATACATATATTGTACAATACATATCTTGTACTGCCCATTAGAATTTGGCCCGGACTACTTTTTCAGTGGGCAGTCCAGTTTAAGTTATACAAAACAAAAAAAAAAGAACATATTACAGTATCTACCACCACCACTTCTTCTAAATGATCATGAACTATAGCTCTTCTCTGTTAACAGTCCATTTCCATTTTATTTTTTACTTTCTCTTAATACTATCCCAATGTTATACAGTTTTTATTTGTAATTATATTTATATAGAATTCCCTATTTATTTTTGACCATATATTTTATTTTCTCCATTTGTCACTTTTCTTACAATCAAAAATTGTATGCTGAACATCTTCCTTTCCTCCCACATAATGGACATTCACCTTGTGGGTGCCCGTTTTGTTGTCCTTTTAGCCTTCATATTCCTGCTGTCTCCCTCCTTTCTTCATGACTAGTTTTATCTATATATCAATCTGTCTGTCAGAATTCCTGTATAAACTTTTCCCACATTTGACGGTAGGGCTATGCCCCGATAATTTGTTTATTGAAGCATAGCCCCAATAATTTTGGTTTGTCCATATCCCTTTACCTTTATATATGGGCAGTATTAGCTTTTCTCCAGCTTTCTGGTGTATATCCCTTTGTTCTCATTATATTAAATAAATATGTTAATATATTAACTTGGTTCGTATTTTTACCACATTCCTTTATAAACTTCCCAGGTATACTATCCATTCCTGGTGTTTTTAATTCTGTTGATCTGATGTATTACTTCATCCTCAGTTATAGTTCTAACCAAAATCTCAATGTAGTTGTTTTCTATTCCTGGAATAACCTTGCGTCCTTAAAACTTTCATATGCATACAGAGTTGAAAAATAACCTAGCCATTCTTCTTGATTTATTTCACGTTTGTGTGTGTATTTTTTATATAATGTTTTATGCCCTTCAAAATTTTAGTTACATTATTTTCAGCAATGTTAATTAGCTTGTTAATATTTTTTATTCTCCATAGATATTTTTTATTTTCTAGTAATTATTATAATAGTAGTTACTTTTTAGATATTTTTCTTTAGATTGGATATCCCCTATTTCTCTCCATTTTACTAAATTTGCTTTTACAAGATTTTGTTTGTATTACATTCATTATTGAACCATTCTTCATCATTCCCATTATTTCCCTTATTTTTTACTTTCATTTCCTCTCCTGCACAACACATAATAAAATTCAGAATATTAATTGCATTTTCAATGTTATAATCTTTTAAGTTATTTACTATCCTATTTACTATCCCATTTTGGCATATTTTTCCTATCTCAAAATCAAGAAGATATTCAAAATTTGCCTTGCATTCTTCCTTCCATTTGAATTTAACATATTCTCTTTTTTTTTTACATATTCTTGTGTTGTATTTTGTGACTTAAAAAAATGTCAGTTATCAGTGGAATATGCCCACTACTAGTACTTATATTTTATATTTTTAAATTGTTTACCATATAACTAATATTATTAGACCACAATACAAAGTCAATTATGCTCTGGCCATTTTTATTTATACGAGGATCGTTCAAGTCAATCCGGCATTTTGTTTAAAACAAAATAGAAGAACAAAATTCAAAGTGTGGAAAGTGGATTTATTTTTCCACATAATCTCCAGATACAGTTATACATTTATCCCAGAGTTTGACTAATGCCTAAAATGCTTCGGCATAGAAAGATTTAGAGTTTTGACAGAACCATTGCAGGACATCATGCTTCATTTCATCATCAGTGTTGAAATGTTTTTCTCCAAGGAATTCCTTCAGGAGCCTAAACAGGTGGAAATCACTTGGCACTAATTCAGGACTATGGGGGAGGGGAGTGATAAGATATCCCAGCCGAGTTCCATGATTGTTTGGAATGTGCATTGAGTGGTATGCAGTCATGCATTGTATTGCAAACAGAGAACACCCTTTGTGATCAAACCCGGATGTTTCTTCGTAAACTCTTATGCATATCATGCAGAACACAACAGTAATACTCACTCTTGATAGTGACACCATGGGGTAAAAAATCAACATGAATAATGTCCTGTTTATCCCAGAATACACTTGCCATCACTTTACCAGCAGATGCAACTGTTTCTTGGGAGGTGGTGAGTCTGTATGCTTCCACTGCATCGATGCTGTTTTGGATTCTGGGGTGAAATGGTGAACCCATATTTCGTCACATGTGATGATGCGATTCAGAAAATCCTTGCCTTGCCTTTCTTAGCGATCCTTCAGTACTCTATAGACCTCAACCCTTCTGTGTCTGTCAAAAGCAGACAGCTGCTTTGGGACCCAGAGTGCACTCACTTTTCGGAACAACAAATGATCATGAATTATTGTGTTCACTGTTCCTAATTTCAAATTACACACCCTTGCAATTTCACAACGGGTTATGCGACAGTTGTCCAGGATCAGCTACTCCATATGCTGAATGTTCTCAGGAATGACTACCGTGGGCTGTGATCCACCACAAACAGGATCATCAGTAATAGAGATAGCACTTTGAAGCACTTACACCATTCAAATATCTTACTGCGACTGAGTGTCTCATTACCATACTGAGCCTGAAGTCTTCTGTAAATTTCAGCAGGTTTTATGCCCTCACTCACTAAAAACTTCATCACAACAACCTGTTCCATGTGGACGTTCACACTGTTGTCCACCATCTTGAATAATGGTCTATCCAGAAGCACGGGAAATGAGCGCCGCCTACCAGTAACTGGTACAACTTTCTACTGCATACAAAACCTCCAGCTTATTTAAACCTGCAAAAAATAAAAGTCCTGGATTGACTTGAAAGACCCTTGTAAGTGTAAATGCTCCAAGATGCTCACTGTATTTCCCATTAAGTATCTCAAGAGTGTTTAATTCACAAAAATCAATAGATTTGTCACTTCTTCTCTTTAAAACCTTGTCCTTGCAATGTCTAAAATTCTCATTTTTTCATGTTACATTGTTATTTTCCTAACCATCCATTGAATTTACATCACTTTCCCATATTCTTACATTAAAATATCCCATAATTATAATTTCTATATTTAGGCATTTGTCTCTTAACCTCTCTATATCTTTATCTAAAAAATAATACAATTCTGGATTGTGGAACTGTGAGGTGACTGGGGTTTATACACATATTATACCGTTATATAACAGTTTATCTTCCATTATTATCCAAAGTACTCCGGACCATGTTTCTTTTTACAAAAAATCCTAACCCTCCTGAAGGTCTCCCTTTCTTTGCGATCAACTCACCCTTTCTTCTTACATAATTAAAAATTTTTAATACAATATGCTCCTCATTTTTAGCTATGTTTCCACAGCAGCCAAATAATCAAGTGTCCCCAGTATATATTGTAGAGGTCCTGTATGTATTTTATTTTTTAACCCTTCATAGTTCCAAAACCAAATCGCTTAATTATCTGCTATTGTTATCCCATTTGCTACCATGAAGGTCTGTTAAAATATTCTTGTCTCCCTCTCCCATACTCTCCCCTCTTCACTCATGTAGGTTGCTGCTTTCTCCTCTCTGCTAAACCATGGTTTACTTCTATCTCTTTCTTCAAAGGTGATGTCCCCTTTTTTGCTGTTGTTGATGGCATTTATAATGATGTAGACATTGACTTCATCACATCTCTGGTATGTGTCTAGCTAGTTACAAAATAGTTAAAAACCAATTGGAATTAACACTGTGAAGCACTGTAATAATTTATAAAATAATACAGATTGAGTCGACTAGACACCCTATGGCTTCACATCCCTATAACTTATCCTGATGCGTTTCACCTTCCGTTGAAGGCATGATCAAGGTGTGCACTGGCTGGAACCCTGGTGCTTCTGTGGGTCTTTCTTCTCTGGGTTGGAGACATCTGATGGTGGTTTTATGAGGCTTAGTAGCGAGTTAACTTCTGGCGAGATGTCAAAGTTCATAAGAAAATCACTGTGTTTTTTATATAAATCTTTTCCCAAATATTTAATTCTGATGCAAGGCCAACCAATTTTAATAGATGAGTCTTTTTTTCAATATTGTGATGTGCATTCCAAAAGTGTGCTGCCACTGCAGATTTATTTGTTTCTTTGTTCTTGATGTTGGCAAAATGTTCCTTTAATCTAGTTTCAATGTTCCTTTTGGTTTTGCTGATGTATACTTTATTGCAGTCAGAACAGTTAATTTTATAAATTCCAGACTTCTTTTCAGGGGGAATTTTTTCGGTCGTTGGTTTTTTCACCTGTCAATAAATTCTGTGTCAAGAATCTTCTGAAGAAACCAACGACCGAAAAAATTCCCCCTGAAAAGAAGTCTGGAATTTATAAAATTAACTGTTCTGACTGCAATAAAGAATACATTGGCAAAACCAAAAGGAATATTGGAACTAGATTTCGGCAACATCAAGAACAAAGAAACCAATAAATCTGCAGTGGCAGCACACTTTTGGAATGCACATCACAATATTGAAAAAAAGACTCATCTATTAAAATTGGTTGGCCTTGCATCAGAATTAAAGATTTGGGAAAAGATTTATTTAAAAAAACACAGTGATTTTCTTATGAACTTTGACATCCTGCCAGAAGTTAACTCGCTACTAAGCCTCATAAAACCACCATCAGATGTCTCCACCCCAGAGAAGAAAGACCCACAGAAGCATCAGTGTTCCAGCCAGTTGACACCTTGATGATGCCTTCAATGGAAGGTGAAACGCGTTGGGATAAGTTTTAGGTATGTGAAGCCATAGAGTGTCTGGTCGACTCAATCTGTATTATTTTATAAATTATGTGTCTAGCTGTCCTGTTCTACTCAGCTCTGCTGTAGGCATATCTTCTGATGCAGCCAATGCCGTCATATGCTGTGTTGCAGTTCGACTCTCTCCTGTGCTGGACTTTATCTCACTTGTTCTTGCTGTAACTGCATGTTGATCCTGTAGATTGTTAAAAGTTTGCTGACTAATTTCCTCTCAACTTGGCCTGCTGCTCCATATGTCTCTTTCGCCAATAGAAGTTGCAAGAAAGTCTTAGATTTCTAACATGTGCACGTTTTCCTGCCGCTCATGCTTTCATCATATGTCAGATTAAATTTTGTTTCATATTTTTTTGGGCTGGTGTTAAATCCTTGTTGATAAAAATATTTGTGCTTTTCAACATCTTTGTTTTTCCAAATATTTTGTATTTTAGTTGCATTTTAGAAAACTGAAATGATTGGTCTTTTACCCTATGTTTTCCTATGCTATAGACTTCCATAATCTCTCATCTTTGTAATTCTATTTTTAGATTCTCTTTCAATATTTAGGATATTTCTTGTACTGGCCAGACTTCTCTTCTCTCTTTCACACCTATAAAGACCAAATTGAATCTTCTTCTTCTTCTTTTTCTTCTTCTTCTTTTTCTTCTTCTTCTTCTTCTTCTTCTTCTACTCTTTCACTTCATCTACTTTCCTTCTAATTCCTTGAATTTCTTTCCCGACATCATCTTTTATGCCCTTAGCTATTTTGTTTAGATTGATCCCTATTCGTTGCTCCTTCCATCCATTTTATTAATTTCTTTCCAAAAGATTTTCCAGAAGTGCCTGAATTGCCTGAATTTTTATGGGCTAGGATTTTGTTCAATATCTTCAATCATTAATAGAGCTAGAATTATGATTCCCATTATTAAGCAGTTCATCATCACATTTTTCTCAATTCCCCCTTTTTTGAATTTCATTCTCAGGAATAATCCTATTCCTGCCTGTATATTGAAATGTCCATTCTTATTGCTGTTTATGCCACTTTTCTTCTCACACTTCATGAGCTTACTGGTAATGCATCCTTCCACTTTCAATGCTCACTTAGCACTCCTGTATTGATATTGGGAATTTTATTCATTTTATTTCTGTTTACAAACCTAAATTAAACTTCTAGTAATAATACATGAAAGATGGACTGCTTAAAAGAAAGCAATGTAGACTTTGTCTTAACTAGTTATTAATGGAAAACTTGCACACGTTCCTATGAGTAGAACTTTTGATTAAGTCATCTGCTTTTTCTATTTTTGGCTTATGACTGTTTCTTTTCTTCCTTGGTGTTCACAATGCTCTTTACACACACATGCAAAGCCTCACTCAGAAACACCAGTATAATCTACAGTTAGTTTAAGAATATTGTTCACAATGACAGATCTTTCTGCATTCATTTGTTAGAACATTCAGCAGGATTTGTTTTTTACCACTTTTAACGGCATATATAGAATGTTTTAGTGTTTCACCTTTATTGTCACTCAGCAAGCTAATAAGACTTGCAGAATCAGCATGTTTCTATTGACTGCTCTGTATTATATGAGTGCAGAAAAAGAGTCAGCAACACCAAACAGAATTAATTTCAACCTTTTATCTTTTTATTACTCATATTATTTACTGTTTCATATTGATAAAAGGTTTCACACTATGTTTAATTAATGTACTTCTTGAAAATCTGCAGAAAATTGTGCATATTGAAGGTACTACAAAGTGTGCTTTGGTTCCCTGCCTATCTTGGTCTATGAGGGTTTATCAACAAAAATTGAGAATAATTGTTTTCATAGGGGTTTACTTCTCCATTTCATTGTTTACATTATCTTTTTTAAATTAATCCCCTCTCAATTCAATGTACTTTTTAAGTGTATCTGCCAGTCCTCGAACACATGGTGCAGGCCATTCCTTGTCAGGTCCTTGAGAATCACCTCACACTTCCTGGGCACTGCTTCAGAGAACTCAAATTGAATGCCCAGAAGCTTTGCCTTTAGTGATGGAAATAAAAACAAAAATGACAGGGCGCAAGATCGGGGCTATAAGGCAGATGCAGTACATGAGTATTGCTGAATTGAGCTGGAATTGTTGACTTGTTTTGCAACATGAGGCCACATATTGCCACCCAGTCTGAGAAAGTTCTGGTTGTTTCTTTTCAATTTGCTGTAAGTGCTGTAACAGTAGTGTGTGGGGGAACTGCATGCTGGTAAATCATTACATGACGGTCAAGCAATGTGATCACCATTACTTTCCCTGCATGTGGAACAAATCGCCCTTTTTGGTATTGGCAATTTCCACATTAGGATCATAATAATGCAGTCATGACTCATCACTGATGATAATCAATTCCAGAAACACATCCCATCCTTCAGCAAAGCCTTTTGTTTGTGAGTCAATAGATGTGACACCCTAAGGTCACACGGAAATGATCATGCATAATCGTAAAGACACTGCCTAATGAAATTGTCAGCATTTCACTGAGGTTACATAATGGTACCCACCAATCCTCACAGATAATCACAGCAGCTGTGTTGAGGTTGACTTCAGTCACAGCAGAAGCCAAAATACCAAGTCTACCTTGCTTAACACAGATCTTCTTTGAAGACCTTGAACCCCCTAAACACTGTTGCATGAGGTAGTGCATCTTCACTGATTGCTTGCTACAGCTTGTAAGTTTAAGTGGCTGCATGGTTTAAACAAAAAGAATATTTTATTGCACTGTACTACTTCTTGCATTGCCTTCATTTTGTGATATGCAAAATGC
This sequence comes from Hymenopus coronatus, assembly GCA_030762935.1. Taxonomy (NCBI): domain Eukaryota; kingdom Metazoa; phylum Arthropoda; class Insecta; order Mantodea; family Hymenopodidae; genus Hymenopus; species Hymenopus coronatus. The sequence goes on from CM060896.1 coordinate 16,704,117, forward strand.
AAGTGGGATAGAGTATTACTACCAACCTACTGGTTCAAAAGTGCTACCACCAATAGATATCATACATAAAAGCTCGCCCTTTTCAAATATCATGAAAGCTACAGGAAAAAAAATCAGTCTCAAGTGTTTATTGATTAGCCCTCGTGGTTAATGATACCATATGTTTACATCAGGTTTGGTTCAAAGAGTAGAGTGATTATGGATCTGACAATGGCTGTTGGAAGTACCCTATTTTCTTATCATCACTCTTTGAAGTGAGAGCAAATTTATGTATTGTTGGATTGGTAGAGTCAGACTGAAAAAGCCCATGCCATAGCTGGGATTTGAACCATGGATCTCCCGATCTCTAGCTGGCTGCTCTGCCAGAATAGCATTGAATTTCTCAACTGGCTCGCATGTTTCCCGGTAAACCACAAGATGATCTCATTTTTAATTTTTTTTTAATTTTTTTTGAGATGACAACCCCAATGGCGACCTACAATGTTGTAAATACTTTAGGACGCAGGATTCATAGTATAGCCAACTATTATGGCCAATTGGTATTGGTTTAATTATTTTTTTCACACAAGCCTTGTGTAGGACAGGAGTTGGATAGGTAGAGTCAGACTGAAAAATTCAATGCCATAGCCGGGATTTGAACCACGGATCCCCCGATCTCTAGCCAGTTGCTCTGCCACCAACTCCCATCCTACACATGTCTTGTGTGAAAAAACAATTAAACAATACCAATTGGCCATTATGTATTGTTCTTAATATGTGCTGAATGATACAATATTTTCTTTGGTGATTATCTGTCCTCTCGCATATGCTACATATTAAAACTGTACTATCGTTGAAATAACTAACCTAACTGTGAAGTTCACCTTTCAATGCTTGTATGGATTTAGGATTCTAAAAAAACAATATTATGTTTTTTAGCTTTTTTATGCACAAATTGAGATTCTTATTACTCTAGCTTCATTTTGTACACCAGAACTTACTGGGACATTTTTCAGAGACTGTGGTCTCCAATATCACCTAGATTCATTGCCACATTTCCTCTGTGGCTTGTAGGTGGTGTTTTCTGAGTGGACATACTGTATGATAAGATCCTTTTAAACTTTGATGTACCATATATGGTTACAATATTTTCCCTACAATACTTCCAAGGGGAAATGTGAAAGCCTTAGCAGATAACTAACATTGCAAACAAAAGTTGGTCAGTAAGTTGATTTAGAAAAGAACAATAGCAAAAATTAGCATTTATAGTCCAAATAGGCAGCTAGACCTTAAAAAGGCAAATAACTTCCAAATACCACAAAACATGATTATATCTAGTTGCCATAGCCAGGATTTGAACCACATATCTCCTGGACTATAGCTCTAACCACTGAGCTCCCATAATAATTTGCTGACCCAACGTTAAATTCTGCACCTGACTTTCATTTTTTCCAGCAAACCACAAGAAGATCTGAAATTATTTTGAGATAACATCCTAATGGTGGCTTGTAATTAGCATGATTATATCTATATAGCTTTTGGTTTAGTGCTTACCACTAAGAAGGCTCTAGTTATAATACTGTTCATTGCATTATTTGAGCAGAAGTTGTACATTTGGAGGAGCAGTGGGGGGATCATCTGGCTGCTAATAAACAGTTGGATGCTGCAATAAACCACTACATAGAGGCAGGCAAGACTTTAAAAGCACTTGAAGCTGCTATTGGAGCCAAGCAGTGGAAGAAAGCTGTGCAGATAATACAGGTAAATAAGCAGACATAGTCTTAGCTGAAAATAAAAGGAAGGTTTATGTGAAATTTAAAAATACGAGTATGTATACAAAGCAATTGTTAAAGCATCATTTTTTATTTACAATAGCATATTTTGGAGTTCGTGCTTTCAAACAATGAATCAGCTTGGTTCCAGAAGATTTTTCATTGTGTTATATTTCTTAGTTTATCATACTGAAGTATGTACACTGTATTCACTTTATTCTGCCTTTCATGTCTGCTGTCCTGTATTTTCAAGCTTATTATTTCATTTCTTTTAATAGGTGATAGATGAACCTAAACTAGTGCATAGGTACTATGCCATGTTGGGAGAGCATTTTGCTTCTACTAAAGAGTACACAACAGCTGAGCGTCTGTATATCCAGGCAGAAATGTACAGGGAAGCAATTGAAATGTACAATCAAGCAGGTGAGTAATATACATATGAAATTAGTGCAGATGTTTTTATGTTATAATTTTTTCAATTACTTATCGACAGTGTTTTCTTTTGCTAGTTCTTTCTGGAATCCATTGTCCATGACCAATACCATGGAGTAAATTTAATGGATTAAAAGAAGGAAACAAATAATCAACATAAGTGAGCACTAGCGCGCACACACACACACACACACACACACACACACACACACACACACACACACACACACACACACACACACACACACACACATGTACACAGACACAAGCACACATATATTAAAAATGGCCACAGAATGTATTAAAGAACTGGTAATGAAAAAAATTCAGCAGGTTAAAAGAAGAAAACAAATCAGGTAAATCATAACATTCACTCAGAAAAAAAAACTCAGCTTTCGAAAATTTACATATCATTCCAGAATGCAGCTAAATTCCAAAATAACTTTTTAAGATTATAACACTGTTTTGTTTCCAGTATATAGACTCATATAGATATATACTCTTAAGTTTGAAGAAAATATATAAAGTACCATCAAGTGAGAAATCTAAAATTTATTAAATGGACCATTCAAATTGAAACAAGGTTATGTTGGTAAAATGAAAAGAAATTTGAATACAACATTGACGGATCATCTAAAGAACTTAAAATTCATACAAGTTGATAATTTGGCCATTGTTCATCATTTTGGGGGAGAAAACATGACATAGCTAGATGAGAGGTACAGATTCAATTCCCAGCTGGGATGGTAATTTTTCTCTAGGCAAGATAATTCCTTATCCTCCCCAGAGAGTGTGAATATGTGTGTTATCTGATTATGGTTGGTATCTAATGTTGAGCAGCTGGCAGTGAAGTCATTCATTTACTTGCATTCCAGTATTTTGATGTTATGTCACCATATTGACTAAATGTTGGGCAGCATTGATGGTTTCCATCCATATCTTCTTTAAGTGTACAGAAAGGTCTGATTATAAAATCTAAAAAAAGAACACATATTTAGCAACAACTGTATTCAAGTTAACATTATTACAGATAGGCAATATGTTCCAAATGCTGCCAATATGATCTTTGTGGTTAAAGGTAAGGTATACATAAATGGAATTCCCCCCCCCCCCCAAAAGAGATAAAAGGAATTTTTACTGAAGGAAATAAAGATGGGAATGTGTTAAATGTATGGGAGAATGTTTACATTAAGAAACATGAGAATCAACTCGTGAATTTTAAAATCTCAGAAAATATTCCAACTTTCAAATTTCTAAAACCAACAGCAGAGCTACTTTGTCTTGGTTTTCAACAATGGATACTAGCTAATGATGTAAGCAACACGTTTAAATGAAAACTAGGTAAGTGAAACAAAGTGAAGTGTTGTTAAAATTCAATACTAATATCAAGAACAACCTTGGTATTTATGTTCAAGATTTTCTAAAGATGTAATGTGAATATTTTCAAAAAAATCTCCAAATCCAAACTGCCCTTTAGATGGAACATTTTTTATTTTCTTAAAAATGGCTCTAAAGATTTTGTTTAAAATACCATATCTGTAAGATACCATACAATATATATCTGGAATTTTCTGGGAATAGACTTCACTCTGAATTGTGTAATCAGCAAAACATAAGAGATAGTAGGGTTAACACAGACCTGGAAAATCAGGGAAATCAATATTTATCAGCATAAGTCAGGGGAATATTTATAATATGATTAAAAGTTGGGAGAATTAATTACATTTGACACATAAGTCAGGGAATGCTCTAAAAGTTATTAAATTGTGAATATTTGCCCAGAGTTTTAGTGGATGGTATTGTAACAAAACTATTTTTTTTTCTCCAAAAACAACTTTTCTTTCCAGGAACTGATTAAACTCTGCTCAGAAATACTGTCTTTCATAACAATTCTGCCATATAATTTCTTTTCGATGTTCGTTGTGGTGACAATATAGCTCACTGCAAAATTCCCACCCAACTCATTCAACTGTTACATGCAATGCATACCCAGTGAAAACTGCATGCCGAGCAGAGCTTCGTTGCTCCATTTTATATCTGTTGGTCACATCACTAGAAATTTCCAGAAGGTGTTGCGTGAGCAGGTGCTCAAAAAACTCACACAGATTTAATAATGCATGGCATTGACATCAAAGAACCTTCCAAAAGAACATGTACCCACTCGCACAGGGATAGCAGTCACAGCCACAATGTCAAAAGAATTTGCCATGGCACAAGTGCTTTTTAATGCACAATATATGCCAACAATCAGCTGCAACTAACAAAACAAGCCATACACACATGTTCAGTGATTATAGCCACTGGGCATAATCATAATATATTGTATTGTCCATTAGTGGCTCATTAACACCCAAAAGTCCATTCAGATAATACCATTCAGAAATATTTCAGATCAAACAAAAGATATTTTCTTTTAAGTGTAAATTAGCATTTTTAAAATGTTGTCTTTGGAATATGAACCGTTTTTGAGGTAATACCAAACTTCACAGCTCCATTTTAATTACAGACTTCTAAAATTTTTTGAAAAATCTGACGTAGCGATTTATTAAATCAAGTAAAATCCCAATCACTACAAGTGAGCTGTTCTCTTTGCTCTCCAAGATAGAAAGTTTAGATGATCTGACAATTATTGATATTGGATTTATCAAAGATATTATTTCCAAAGAAGCTTATACTCTAAAATTCAGGTTAGAATCTCTGATTCCTTTAATTACAATAACAGAGAAAATGCTAGAAAGAAATTTGTTTAATTTAAGGCTTGTCATCATTAGACATAGTATAATTTTAAATTGGCCAGAATTAGGAAAACTGAGGTTTAGCAATCTACTGGAAGCATCATATTCAGACAGTAGAATCACAGATGTGTTGCTGAGAAGACAAAAATGCAATATGCTTTGCTTTGTTCTAATGAAGCTGGTTCTACATTCGAAATAAAGTTCAAAACATTCTTAGCAAAAGGATGCACTTCTGACAGAATTGATGATTCCTTTTTCTCAATACTGCTTGGGAATCAGTCATATTCAAAATTGTGGGAGGTTACTAAGTAAATCCTTGTTACCATGTGCTCTTATTGGCAAACTACAAATTCCATTGATTAAGAAACCATTAGAGGAGACCATGGCTTGAAATTGGGATTATGTGCCATTATAGGTAGATAAAAGGCATATTCCAAAACTAAGGTCTGGTGAACAATATGTCACAGATGATAGGCCTGAATGACATTTCACGCTTGCTGCATTGTCTACCAACTCCTGGGGAACACACAGCAGAGTTGGTGTGCTACAGTAGGCGCTTGCCTGTCAATGAGAGCAGATCAAAATGGCTGATACTATCATAGCTCCTGTCAGTTGTGAAGTAAGCAGTATGATTACATTTTTGCTGGCAAAAAGATTGTCAGTTACGGACATCCATCGTAAGTTATGTCTAGTGTATGGGCAGGACATAATGAGTGATAAACAAGTTCGACACTGGTGTCGAGAATTTCAAAATGGCCACACAAATGTGCATGATGAACAGCGGAGTGGCAGGCCAAGTATTCATACTGATGACATCATTGTTGAAGTGAAACAAAAACTTTGAAGTGATCGATGTTTGACAATTAGTGGTCTTGCTATGGAATTCCCAAATGTTGCTTGAACCACACTTTACAGGATTGTCACTGAAGTACTTGTATATTGGAAATTTTGCACGAGACGGGTGCCAAAACTGCTCACTGGTCAGCACAAAGAGCAACAAATGCATAGTGCATGGTAGTTCTTGGAGCGCTAAGACAAGATGAAGATAGTTTGTTTTCCCACATTGTTACGGCAGACGAGAAGTGGACAGCTTACACTAACTCAGAATCAAAACAACAGTCAATGCAGTGATACCATTCCAGTTCACCCAAACCAAAAAAGTGTAAACAATCGCCGTATTTTGGAATGAAAAGGGCATCCTGTGGATCGATTTCATGGACCATGGGACAACCATTACAGCTGACATGTACCGTGCAATGCTCACCAAACTAAGAAGTACGATCCAAAATTGATGCCATAAGAAACTATCGTCTGGTATCATCCTCCTGCACAACAACGTAGCCTGCAAACCAAAGAGAAGATTCAAGAGTTTTGTTGGGAGCTCCTTGATCACCCTCCATACAGTCCCGATCTTGTACCAAGCGACTATTTCCTCTTCCTGCATTTGAAACAGTGGCTTGGTGGACAATGATTTCAAACCGAAGATGAACTCAAGACCAGCGTTACGAGCGTTCAGGTCCCAGGCAGCAGACTTCTATGCCTAGGTGTGAAGAAGCTGGTGCAGCATTACAGAAAGTGCATAGATGTGAATGGCAATTATGTGAAAAAGTGAATTAGATATGTGGTCACACATTATTGTCAATAAAAGCCTTGTCTCATGAGTGATGTTTTTATTATGACCAAACAGACCTGCCTCATATATAGCAAGTTAACTCTTATATTTTCCCATGAAAGCGCTAGTGTAGAAATTGGTTTCTTCATAAATAAGGACCACCTAGTAAAAATTTACATGAAGACATGCAATTATACAAAGAAAAACAGATGCAATCAGATTCATAATCCAATAAACCAGGCATGTTGACAAATGTCTGCAGAAGATAGGAAGCATATTTCCAAGAATTTAAAAAAAAAAAAAGTAAATGTAAAAATAAATCAAAAGGAGGAAGAAAGAAACAGAGTTGAGAAAAGAAAACTAATTTTGGTAATAAAATAACTAGAAGAAGAAAGGAACATTTTAAAACTAGAAGCCATGAAACAGGAGGTTGTTATAAAAACAAAAATTCAGATGCTGGAGAAAGAAAAGTTCTACAACCATTAACTTTTGGACCTAAATTCTCTTGTGTTCATTATGTGTGCTTAACCCTGCTCTGCTACGTGGCCGGGACAAACGTAGCAGCTCGCATGGTATCTGAGAGATGCCAATACAATTAATATCTTTCAATTTAATATAGTGATGCATATGCAGTTAGCATATACTCAAAAGTGATTCGGGAAAATATCTAACCCAAAATAACAATTATTAGCTCAAAATATATACATTACATATAAAAAAGGTAGAATTTCTAACACAACTGTTCTGTTACAACAAATCAAAGAATTAGATTTACAGCGACAGGTTTATAATATTTAGATAAGAGTACAAAATACATACAAAAAAGGTATCTCATAAAATACAAATTACAATGATAATTTGTGTCTCAATAATTGCAATAAATGAAAGAACAATACACAAAGAAATAAGCTAACAACTTCTGAAACCTTAGTAAAAATATAAAAGTAATTGTAAGATAGTAAAGTTGTGTGCTTCTAAACAATATCATAAAACAAAGGACACTTTAGCCAAGAAAGGAACTAGAACCCATTGTTGTCTAATCACAGTATAAGCAACTCAATTGTACCATAAAGTTGCCTAGTCACTTGAAAGTACAATGAATTTTCAGCTAACTACTATACATGCTGTAAGTTGAACATAATTTTGTTTATTGCCATTCACCACACATTTGTTTCGTGACCTCCAGGCAAATATACCTATTACAATTTCGGCACTTGTATCGCGTGTATCAGTTCTTGGAGTGACTGCAATCATTGCACCTTTGCCTTTTTGCACAAGGACCATCATTTGTAAATTTTGGTGTTTTCTCAGAATCTGGAATGATACTTGCGATGTCCATCTTGAGTTTCTTAGAAAGAATTTGACTCTGACACCGAACCAGCAAATAATCTTCTGCCAGCTCATGGGTTCTGTAGCCAGGTTTTCTTTTCTCATCTCTACAATGTCTTCTTCCTCATCATCATAAATCTCTTAAATCACTAACTTCTTGCTCTACTAATTCAAAAATAATCCTCATATTTTCTGGGATGCTGGGATTAAATCTTTTCTTCAAATCCATTTGAATGTTAGAAATATAAAAATGTATGCTTAAAAATCGTATTTGTCTAAGAATTTCCATGAGTAGTGAGCCAAATGCAAAAGAAACAAAATTACTGTTATAACAATGAAGGTTGCGTGTCCTCTCATGGACTCCAATCACACTTGTAAGGAAACAACGTGCTTTTTTTGAGATCCAATGTGAGACTGGCATGCTTGTGGCTGTGACTATATATGTGTGATTAGATGATTGAAAGGTAGATGGAGACACTGGTCACTGACTGTATCCGTTTTCTTATAATATGTGAAAATAACTCATGTGGAGTCTCCCAGACGCCACTCGAGCAGAGCAGGGCTAATTGCTTCATATAACTTGTGTTACTAGTCATAAAAACTATATAACCTGGTAGATTTTTAAAAGATTCCTGTAACTTTGTTCTTTGTATTACTTGTTTAGGTTACTTATATATCTGCTATAATTTTTTAAGACAGAAACAAGGGTTAAAGAGCATTGGATGGTTTAGGGAAATGGTGGAGGCCAATAAAGAAATTAATAATTTCTTAAAAACAAAACACAAGAATTAAAGATCATCTTTGAACGGCTCGGGATGGTGGAGGGTGGTAAAGAAATTAATAGTTTTTTAAAAAGAAGAGTTAAAGGAAAGCTTTAAATGGTTCTGGGGATGGTGGGGACCGATAAATAAATGAATAATTTTTAAAAAACAAGAGTTAAAGGAGAGCATTAAATGACTCTGAGGATGGTGGAGGCCAATAACAACATTAATAATTTGTTTAAAAACAACAAGAAGCATTAAAGGAAAATGTCATGGTGGAGGCAGATAAAGAAATTAATAATTTGTTTAAAAAGAACAAGAGTTAAAGGAAAATGGACACCTCTGGGGATGGTGGAGGCCAATAAGGCAATTAATAATCTGTTTAAAAACAACAAAAGTTAAAGGAAAATGGACAGCAATTTGTTTAAAAATAACAAAAAGAGCTATGAATGGACAGCTCTGGACATAGTGGAGGCTGATAAAGAAATTAATAGTTTGTTTAAAAACAAGAGTTAAAGGAGATTATTGAATGGAGTATTGGGCTACTGTCCAAGCTTTTGACGATCAACTCTGTCGCCATCTTCAGGGAAACTGCTCAGGTTGGTTGCCGGGAAATTGTCTCATGCATTGCTATTGGTTGGCACCCGCCAATGAGCTTTGAAGAAGGCATGGCACAGACTTGTTGGTTATCGGAAGCCAGCTCTTACTTATTTGAACTCCTTCATCTTCATTGAAATAATTGCTTTCTCTAGCAGATATGTACAATGTATATAGTAGATTCCACCCAAAAATTTGATACCTTGATTTCACAAGAAATACATGTTTTGACCTCAAATGAAAGAAATTAGTGTGCACATGGCTCAAAAACGAAAAATTGATAGTACTAAACTTGGTATTTACATTCAGCATCTCTGAAGGATGCAACACAAAGATTTTCAAGAAAATCCTCCGATGCCAAACTAACCCTTTCATGGAACATCTACAAACAATTTTCATTTTCTAAAATATTGCTCTAATGATTTTGACTAAAATGCTGTATATTAAAGGTGTTTACATGGCAAATAAAAAGTATATCCTGAACTTCTTGGAAATAGCTGAAGTCCTCTTCATTCTGAATGACTTTTGCATAGTAATAAACCATAAGAGATAGACAAAAGTTATCAAAAAAGCTGTATATCAATCTTCATAAAATTACAATTAAATCCACAGTTTTTATACAGCTATTTACAAGATATTCCCCATTATTGGTATTAGTTTTAAAATACTTAAACTTAACTCAAATAGGAAGCTTTTTTTTTGGTTTTTTTTTTTTTACTGTTGACCATGAAAGAGAATTGAATATCAATGATAGTCACATGCAACAGGTTTTAGCCTAGGGTATTCCCTCATTTCTTTTACTTATAACAGGCTAAGTAGTAGACTATTTCTGCTGTCTTTTGCTTATCTTGATTCATACAAAGAAAAGAGAAGAATAAACTTTGATAAGAATAATCTGTTGCAGAATAGCTAGAGAAAGTCATGTTGTTGGAACACATCAATTTTTACTTTCTCTACACTTACTATGTACATAGTGTATAGAGAAGGTATTGCACTCCATCCAAAAATTTGATACCGAGATTTCACTGGCAATATATGTTTTAGGGTCCCCAATATCCAAAAAAAGCATTTTCACAAAAAGGTCCGTGTGTGTGTGTGTGTGTGTGTGTGTGTGTGTGTTCGTGTGTCTGTGAACACAATAACTCAAAAACGAAAAGTCGGTAAAATACCAAACTTGGTATTTATCTTCCAGGGATGTGACACAAAGATTTTGAGAAAAATCCCCCCCATCCCAAACTACCCTTTGCATGGAACTTTATTCGAAAATTTTGATTTTCTCAAAAATGGCTCTAACGATTTTGATTAAAATATCATATATTAAAGATGTTTACCTGACAAATAAAATGTATATCTTGAATCTTCTGGGAATAGCCTCTGAAGACTACTTTATTCTGGACGAATTTTACAGAATTTGGCATAACGACTAAATGTAAGAGATGGACAAAAACTTACCACACAAAAAATGTAGAGCACATTAAAACATACAATTTATGTTATATACATTTTTTTCATGGAGTTGATCATTTTTGAGATATTCCTTGTTTTGGTTTCAGCTTTGAAAAACTTAACTTTTCTCACACAGGACATTGTGAACTCCTGTCCATACAAACAAAGGAACTTCAGTCACATAACAACCAACTTTTGATTATCACTTTAAACTATGGTACTCCCTTATTGCGCTTCTACTTAAAGGTAACAAGTAATAAGACTCTTTCTGCTATTTTTTTTCTCGATTAGCATTAAGTAAATAGAAGCATAAGCTTTTTAACAATAATTTGTTGCAGAAATGTAGAGAAAGTCATGTGAATGGAACACATCAGATTTTTTTTGTACATTTTGATATGTGACTTCTTTTATTACTCTTCATAGTAATTCTATGATTCCTGTAGAGTGGACATTTATTTTGTGAACAGTATCCTAGCCATGTTGCCCCACAGCAGACTTCCTGACTTCTTCCATGGTTCTTCCAGTCTATCCAATGCATATTTTACCAAACTGACAATGGATTTTGTAAATACCAGCAGTGCAAAGACCTAATGTCTTTTGGCTGTGTCAAGGAGTTGCTTGAAGATCATTTTGAGCTACCCTTAAACATATTTTTGAGATTTTGTGAGATACAAAGCAAACAAATGGTATAATAGCTATACCATAGCATCCTTTTTCTCCTCTTTGTTGTGCTTAGGGTTGTGACTATTGAAAGTTTTGTTTATATCTCTATTGGTGCACTCATTTTGCCTGAAGATATGCACAAGTGCTGGATTTCTTTTAGAAGATGGTTTATATCACTCAGTGTATCAGATTTGAAAGGACTGTGTACTTCTGTGCCAGATGATTGCAGCTTTTGCTGTTTAAATATAGGTTAGGTGTGTGTTTTTGGTAAACTCTGACCTAAATATCCAACATACTTTTTGTAGATCACTAAATCCAGCAAATGCAGACTGTTATTCTCCTCAATCTTCTTGGTAAGTTTGATATTAAGAGGAATGCTGCTCAAATAGCTATGGAAGGCTATCATTGGCTCTCTTCCATGTGGCCAAATATCAAAGGTATCATCTACATAACGGAAAAAGTGTGAAGGAGCTAGAGGAGCATTTTCAATTGGCTTATGCTTGAACTCTTGCAGATAAAAGCTGGCAGTGGCTAGTGACAACAGTGCCATCTGTTTGTTCATAGTCACGACTGTTGTATGTTGTATTGTATTGTATTTATTTTCATCCATAGAACCATGATACATGATATAGGACACGTCAATTTAAGTTACAAGAAAAAACAATATTATATCAAGATGCATACAAGATTAAAATACAGAAATATAAGATTTAACAAATTTTAAATATAAAAGGAAATAATATACAGAATTGAGTCATAAAGACAATATTTACAGATTGTACAATTTACACCAGTTTGTGATGTATAAATTCATTTATACTATAAAAGCTATTGTCCATTAAGAATTTAAACAAAACTTTTTTGAATTTTAGCTGGGATTCAATATTCTTTATATGTTGGGGTAGTTTGTTGCATAAATGTAGATCAGCATATGTGAAGCTATTTTCATACAGTTTGGTTCTATGTGAATTTACAAATAAATTTTTCTTTGCTCTGGTGTTATATGTATGAACCTCAGCATTTGTTTTGAAGGGTTTTAAGTTTTCTTTTGTATAGTTTAGTGTTTCATAAATAAACATACATGGTAAAGGTAAAATTTAAAATTTTTTAAAATATGGTTTACAACTAGTTTTATTTGCGACATTAGTCATAACTCTTATCACATTCTTTTGCATCCTGAAGACCTTAATACTGTTTTTAGAATTTCACCAAAAGATAATACCATATACTGGTAGACTATGAAAGTATGCAAAATAAACTACTCTAAGAATATGCAGACTGGACATAAATTTGATTGACCTTACTAAGAAGCATATCTTACTAAGACTTTTAGTCAGGCTGTCTATATGCATTTCCCAACTTAAATTATCATCTAATAACAAACCCAAGAATTTATTAGATTTTACGTACTTTATTTCATCTTTGCCCAGTTTAATTTTTGAACATATAACATTTTTATTAAGTTTATTATGGAAGCTTAGAGCTGCTGTTTTTTCTTTACTTAGTAGTAATAAGTTTGCACTAAACCATTTTTGAATATGCTCTAGTGCATTACATATTAGAAGATTAGTATTATTTTCATTTGCCCCTATTATAAAGATGCTTGTATCATCTGCAAAAAGTGTTACATTCACATTTATCAGACTATTTACATTATCAGCTAGGCCATTTATGTACAATATAAATAGTAATGGCCCGAGGACAGATCCTCAGTTAGGGTGTGATGGAATAAATGGATAGTATGTTTGTCAAAGTATGAACTAGGTTTCTTTGAGAAGTACTCTGGTGAAAAGGGATCCATATTAAAACTGACCAAAATATCTGTTGGATTTATTTTAATCTCCTTAAGAACCTCTGTGAACTTGGATGAACTTTTGATGTGGTGTCTGCAGGAACCGATCAGAAGCTGTATGAGTTCAGCAAGAAAGTAAATGACCTTGCCCAACTCCTGACTAACTTCTCGAGAATGTATCATTAATAACCGATGCCAGAAAGCCTCAAGAAATTAATAATTTAAAGAAAATACACAAAAAACAAAACAAAAAAAAAAACAGAAGACAGATTTAAAGCAGAGTGTTAGACAGCTCTGAGGATGAAGAAGGCTGATAAAGAAATTAATATTTTTTTTTAAAAAGAAAAAAACAAGAGTTAAAGGAGAGTGTTGGACAGCACTGGGAATGGTGGGTGCCAGTAATGAAATTAATAATTTTTACACATATGTACATGCAATGTACATAATAGCTAGAGAAAGTATTGTATTCCTCCCAAAAATTCAATATCGAAATTTTATCAGAAATATAAGTTTTGAGGTTCCCTGAGTCCGAAAAAACATTTTCGGAAAAAGGTCTGTGTGTCTGTGGACAGCATAGCTCAAAAACAAAAAGACTATTAAATATCAAACTTGGTATTTATGTTAAGTATCTTCCAAGGATATGATAGGAAGATTTTTAAGAAAATTCCCCTTCCACAAATTACCCTTTACTGGGTAAAATTTCGTTTTTCATAAAAATGGCTCTAAAGATTTTGATTAAAATTTGATATATCAAAGATATTTAATCACAAATAAAATATATATTTTGAATTTTCTAGGAATAATCTCTGAAGACCTCTTTATTCTTGATGTGTTTTTTCATAAGGGTTAAACCATAAGAAATAAACTAAAAATTCCTACACAAAAAATGTAGATTTCATTAAAATATATCATTTATGTCATTTATGTTTTTCTTGTAGCGATGACCATTTTCGAGATATTCCTTGTTACTGGTTTCAGTTTTAAACTTTTCTCAAACTGTGCCATGCTAAGCAAATGAACCTTAATTGTTTCACATAGTGATCAGCTTTTAAAAAATTTGACTATTTGCTTTAGCCCAGTCATGAATATGGGGGTTCACACTTGCATTGCCCCCCCCCAAAAAAAAAAAAAAACATAAGAATTTAAGTATTGAATGATAATAGCATTTTATATATAGCAATTCATAATTATCGAAAGCATGTTTAATATAAAGGGATGCTACTAATTAACACATAAAATAAACTTTGATTTCACTCAGAATTTATAAGGGAAATTAATTATAAGTTAAATAAGTAATTAAATTAATAACAATGAAACAGTAGCCATATAGTCACGAATGCAATGATAATTACATAATGATGCTAATTACAATGATAATGAGGAACCTACAGATAATTATGTGCAGTTCTTATAAACAAAATTCATTCATCTTTCCTTTTTTGATGCAAACAGATAATCAGTTTTTCATTGAAATTTGGCATGTCATTTATCATGTCTTTTCTATTGATAACATTGCCAATGCACTCAATCTGTCCTCTACCATTGTGCTTCTCAAAAATGTCTTTATTCGCTTCAAAGTTGAGAAGCATCTTTCAGCTTCTGAGGTGGTCATGGGTATGGTTCACACCGCCAATAATAATTTGTAGGTCTCCAGGTTGTTTTCTATAATAACAGAAGTAGCATGTTGTGATAGAAAATTGTGTGCTTATTTGATAATTATCACATCACACACTTCTCTTGCTGCAACAGTCCTGTTTAAGTGCACATTTTCAACTCTCCTTTTCTTCAAAGTTGGTTCTGGAACCGAAGTCTGTGCCTGCTGCCTTATGTTGTCCATGGATGCCCTTTCCTTTTCAATGGATGTCCCAAAAGTCTCAATCAAACATCCACAGTCCTTTTCTGAAGTTGACTATATAAAATGTCAACATGAGGCATAATATTCTGGAAGACTCTTAGCCAAAAGACAAACACTGGATCTCTTAGCATACTCAAATGGCTTCCGCTTGGTTACTTGTTGACGACTGTTTGGCTGATTATTCTGTTTCCCCCATGCACTTAATTAGTTGTGCTTGATATTCATATTTGGTATTCACTGTTCAGCTCTTGAAGTTACATCTTGTGGTAGAAGCATGAGGTTTTGCCAACAACTTTATCCAGAGCAGAAATCCTTTGGGAGGAATTGCTGAAGAAGTTGGTAATGTCAGTCAAACTTGTTGGTTTTGACTTGCGGCCTGCACTACAACCAAGTTAAGTTGGTGCGCTTAGCAGTGTACAAAACTAGCATATCTATATTGTTGCCGAATAATTTGCTGAACGCTACTTATATGTCTACTCATCACACTGGCCCCATCGTAGCTCTGGGAAATTGAAAATCTATGTTGTCAATTAAAAACTAATATGAAACTGATAAGGTATGCTCATAATAATGTGCATGACTGGTCATGGAAACACGGACACACACGCACACGCACCCGCACACGCACCCACACCCACACCCACACCCACACCCACCCCCACACCCACACCCAAACACACATCTTTTTGTGAAAATGCTTTTTTTTTATATAAGGGACCCTAAAGCATAATTTCTGGTAAAATCTCGGTATCAAATTTTTGGGTGGAGTGCAATACCTTCTCTTTACACTATGCACATAGTGCATGTAGAGAAAGTAATAAACTGATTAACAAGAAATAGAAAGAGGAAAAAGCACTTGTAAGAATCATTTATAGAAAAGTTAGAGCAGAAAGTCATGTGAATCAATAAATCAGATTTCTTCTTTCTTTAATATTCTTGTATATAATTTTTTTTCATGCAGGAGAGTGGGAGAAGGCTTATCGCTTGGCAAGCCAATATCTTCAGCCAGAAGAAGTGTCGCAGATGTACATAAGTCAAGCTAAGATTCTAGAAGAGCAAGGAAAGCTGCGAGAGGCTGAAAGGCTATATCTTTCAGTTACAGAACCTGATATGGGCATTTCTATGTACAAGAAACATCGGCAGTATGACCAGGTTGGTATTTTTACTGAACTGGGACATTGTGGTATGTCTGTATTCAAATCAGTATTTTAAATTAATTGTAGCTTAATAATTTGACCAAACATGTGAAATTGTTAATTTTTATCTAAACTATTGGTCATTGTATATAGATATATAAACTATTATTAACATTTTATATGCGTACCAATACAATGCACGTTGTTCTCAAAGGATGAAATAGAGGCATACTGTCCTGAGTTTTGTTAGGTAAAGTACAAGGGTCAGCTGATAAGTCTCAGACCTCACACAGATATGGCACCACTAGGTAGTTAGATGGTAGTTTAACTCTAGACTAGCTTGTATCCATAGTTACAGCATTTTAAACAACACAACTTTAGAGTTTTCACAAAAATGGAGCATTTGGAAAAACCAGCAGTGATTAAATACTTCCATTTGAAAGGCTTAACACCTAAAGAAATCAAGGAGAAAATGGACAGTATATTGAAAAACTCTGCCCCTTCATATTAAATGATTAAAAGGTGGGTTGCTAAGTTTAAAATGGGACATACGAACACTAGTGATGAGCCTCACTCTGGACGCCCTGTATAAGTGACAACTCCAGAGATCATTGAAAAAATTCATCCCTTAATACTGAAAGACCATAGATTAAAGTTGTTTGAGATAGCAGATGCTGTAAACATATCAAAAGAATATGCAGGTAATATTTTAAGTAATGTTTTGGGCTTTCACAAGGTCTGTGCAAGATGGGTGCCGCGTTTGTTGACACCAGATCAAAAGCTGCAAAGAAAAACCGTTTCTGTTAAGAATGTGGAGCTCTACCTTAAAAATCTCAGTCAATTTTTGAGAGGGCTTATTACCATAGATGAAACTTGGATACATCACTTACACTCCAGCAAGTAAATCACAGTCAAAACAGTGGATTGCACCATGGAAACCAACTCCAGAAAAGGCAAAGTCAATTTTGTCAGAAAACAAGGTTATGGCAAGCGTTTTCTGGGATGCACAGGGAATTACTTTTATTGATTATTTGGAAAAGGGTAAAAGTATCACTGGTAACTACTATGCAAGCTTATTGCAACCTTTGAGTGATGAGGTGAAAAGAAAAAGACCTCATTTGGTACAAACAAACAAAAAATTTGTTTCATCAAGACAATTAAAGTTGGAATTGCTTGAACATCCACTCTATTCGCTGATCTAGGGCCCAGTGACTACCACCTGTTCTCAAACCTCAAAAAATTTCTTGGAGGACAAGATTTCACAGCAACAAGGAGGTCATTGATACGGTAAACAGCTATTCTGAGGACCTTGATAAATCACATTACAAAGATGATCTAATTAAATTAGAACACTGAATGACAAATATATTAGCCTTTCTGGAGATTATGTTGAGAAATAAAGCAAAAAAAAAAATTGTTTTTAAATGCTGTATTCAATGAGAGCCCTGGGACTTATCAGCTGACCCTTGTAAGTTACAACCTTGTTCTATTGTGCTCAGTCATTTATGTAATTTTTCGTTCCTTTGAGGTGAATATAGACCAATGAATACTTTTATATGATTTTTGAGTTATTTATTTTAGTGTGCACTTTCAAATAACAGTACCAATAATAAAATATGCTTCATAAATTATTAATTTTAATTTGCCAAAAACCAAACATTTGTTGATTATAACCTTGTTCTGGCCAACCATTCCCTTATTAGTCCTATAAAGTTACTAAATTTTATAAATGTAAAAAGAAGCTAGTAACAGTGAAGAATAACACAAATATTAATATAAAAATAATAGTTGCAACCAATCTTCACTTATCTTTTGGAATCCTTGCCTGGACTAGTTTCGCAACGATTTCATTGCATTATCAACATATCCTTTTGGTCTCTTTTTTGATGTTGTTTATTTACACTGTTATGGTTACTGCTACTAGGTGGATTGTGTACTAATGCATTGCTAACTACTGGAATCAAAACAAATTTGGTAAGAGTGTCAATTGGAGGTATATCAAAATTCATTGCATGATTTCTATACTTTAATATAAATATTTTCTCCCAAACCATTAAATCTATGGGCCCATTTAAGTGTTTTAATAATTTAACATCTGGATTTATTTCATGATTAAATTTCCAAAAATGTTCTGCTACAGCTGATTTATCAATTTGTTTGTATTTAATATTCCTAAAGTGTTCTTTTACTCTGGTTTCCAAATGACGTTTAGTCTTACCAATATAAACAAGGTCACAATTTAAACAGTTTAATTGATAAATGCCAGATTTTTTATTTTTTGAAATTTCATCCTTTTTAGAAAAGCCTAACAAATTTTTTATACTGTATTTATTTTGAGGAACCAATATTATGCCATGCTCTTTGAAAATATTTGTGAATTTTTTATTTGCCCAAGGGTGATAAGTAAATTTTTTAAAAATGTAATTATCTTTTATTTTCTTATGCGTAGAAATATCTGTAATAGCTTTTTGATATTTAAACTTCTCAATTTTTTTATTTATAAAATCAGTATTAAAACCATTAATTAAAGCAGTGTTAATAATGTGTTTATATTCTTTATAGAATTCATCTTTATTAAGGGGTAAATTAATTAACCTATAAATTAAACTATTAAAAACAGCAAATTTATGTGAAATAGGGATTAAAGCCATTACTTTTTATATAATTATCAGTGTGGGTTTGCTTTCTGTATATTCCAAAATTCAATTTATTGTTTTTTTTTATTATTTTTAAATCCAGGAAAGGGAGATAGCCATCATTTTCAGTTTCTAATGTGAATTTTATAGCCTTATCTTGTAAATCTAAAAGTTAAATTTAAATTTAAACTGTTAAAATTGACAATAATAGTATTCATCAAAAAGCAGCAGAGAAGAAAATAATTGAAGTTGAAAGAAGTTTGCATTTTAAAAACTTAAATAACATTGAATTGAAATTATATAATTTGCATCTTAAACTTATAAATGTTTTAGGTAATTCAAGTTGGCTAAATTTGGAATATAAATTGTTTGAAAATTTGAACTTTAGCATGAAAAATAAAACAAATAAACTGAAAAATAAGTTAAATAAATTATGCTTAAAACAAAATAAATTGAAACCAACTAAAGGGAATAACCCTAAAGATAATGTAATTAACCTTTCAAATTGTAATTTCAATGAGAAAGAAATTAATTTTTTTGAATAAAGGTTTAAAAACCTGTGTAGATTTTTCAAAAAATATAGATGATTATGTTGCAGATATAGAAATTGCTAGTCAGGATTTAAATGAAAATAATAAATTATTGGTTAAAGAAAAATGTAGTAAAATATTACAGAATTTGGATAAAAATCACCCTAAAGTAAATCACAATAAACAAATTATTAAATCATTAAAAGAAAAAGATGTAATCTATACTAAAGCTGATAAAGGTAACAGCATTGTAATTTTAAATAAAATTGATTACATTAACAGAATGGAACTCTTACTTCAAGGTGAAGATTACAAAAGCATTGATATTAACCCTTTAAAATCTGCATTTCAATTTATAATAAGACCCTTAATGAAATTAAAAGTATTACAAATAAAGAAAAGCAAATTATAAAAATCAGTAATCCAATTTTACCCAGAATATATGCTCTTCCCAAAATTCATAAACCTGGAAATAAAATGAGACCTATTGTAAATTGCATAAATTCACCTACTTACAGCCTAGCTAAATGGTTAAATAAAAAATTCACTAATTTTGAAAAATTTGAGAGTTTAAGTATTAAAAATTATTTTGAGCTAGTTGAAAGGATCAGCAATATTACATTATCTACTAATGATAAACTTGTTTCTTTTGATGTAACTGCTTTGTTTCCAAGCATTCCTAGAGAAAAACTTTTGACATTTTTAAAAAAATGGTTAAGTTCTATAGAACTGAATGAAAATTTAATAAATGATTTTGTTATCCTTACTAATCTTTGTTTGGATCAAAATGTTTTCAGCTTTAATGGCAAATTCTATCAACAAACTTCTGGTTTAGCAATGGGTAGTCCACTTTCACCTTTTCTTGCTGATCTTTTCATGAGCTATTTTGAAATACAGGTCACTAAAGCATTCCCTCTAATTTTTAAAACTTGGTATAGATATGTAGATGATATATTTGCTATTGTTCCTGATAAACATGTAAATGATGCTTTAAAACCTTTAAATTTACAAGATAAGGCTATAAAATTCACATTAGAAACTGAAAATGATGGCTATCTCCCTTTCCTGGATTTAAAAATAATAAAAAAAAACAATAAATTGAATTTTGGAATATACAGAAAGCAAACCCACACTGATAATTATATAAAAAGTAATGGCTTTAATCCCTATTTCACATAAATTTGCTGTTTTTAATAGTTTAATTTATAGGTTAATTAATTTACCCCTTAATAAAGATGAATTCTATAAAGAATATAAACACATTATTAACACTGCTTTAATTAATGGTTTTAATACTGATTTTATAAATAAAAAAATTGAGAAGTTTAAATATCAAAAAGCTATTACAGATATTTCTACGCATAAGAAAATAAAAGATAATTACATTTTTAAAAAATTTACTTATCACCCTTGGGCAAATAAAAAATTCACAAATATTTTCAAAGAGCATGGCATAATATTGGTTCCTCAAAATAAATACAGTATAAAAAATTTGTTAGGCTTTTCTAAAAAGGATGAAATTTCAAAAAATAAAAAATCTGGCATTTATCAATTAAACTGTTTAAATTGTGACCTTGTTTATATTGGTAAGACTAAACGTCATTTGGAAACCAGAGTAAAAGAACACTTTAGGAATATTAAATACAAACAAATTGATAAATCAGCTGTAGCAGAACATTTTTGGAAATTTAATCATGAAATAAATCCAGATGTTAAATTATTAAAACACTTAAATGGGCCCATAGATTTAATGGTTTGGGAGAAAATATTTATATTAAAGTATAGAAATCATGCAATGAATTTTGATATACCTCCAATTGACACTCTTACCAAATTTGTTTTGATTCCAGTAGTTAGCAATGCATTAGTACACAATCCACCTAGTAGCAGTAACCATAACAGTGTAAATAAACAACATCAAAAAAGAGACCAAAAGGATATGTTGATAATGCAATGAAATCGTTGCGAAACTAGTCCAGGCAAGGATTCCAAAAGATAAGTGAAGATTGGTTGCAACTATTATTTTTATATTAATATTACTAAATTTTGTTTGTAGGATAAATTCTTCATCTATGAAGAATGTTCATATAGTTTATTTCTTTATTACTTGTTTTATTATATAAATGTATAACTAAAGTACAT
Source organism: Hymenopus coronatus (assembly GCA_030762935.1). Taxonomy (NCBI): domain Eukaryota; kingdom Metazoa; phylum Arthropoda; class Insecta; order Mantodea; family Hymenopodidae; genus Hymenopus; species Hymenopus coronatus. The sequence continues at coordinate 16,725,534 of CM060896.1, forward strand.
ACATTATTCCCTACTCCCTGAAAAAAAACAACACTTTTCTAGTGTACTTATTTTATTCATCCTTTGAAACATATACGTTATTGGACACATCAAATTTAAACAGAATAAATATATTTGCATGGATACAGTAAATGAAGCCACATTAATAACATTAATAGAAAATATTTGCATATGTTATCAGAATACCTTGCAGACCTAGATTTATCATTTCATTTGTGCAAAACAAGAAAAAAAACATGACATATTTATGCAAAAACATATTAATGTTGCTTCATGTTTGCATTTTAGTTAAGTAAGCTGCCAAAAATAAAATGATATATATGAGCATATATTATAATTTGCAGATGATACGACTAGTGGCACATTATCACCCTGATCTAATCCAGACTACACACTTGCACTTGGCACAGGAGCTTGAGGCAGAGGGTAATTGGAAAGGAGCTGAACAACATTATCTGCAGGGAGGAGATTGGAAAGGGGCTGTCAATATGTATCGTGCTGTTAACATGTGGGAAGATGCTTACAGGGTAAATTGTTATGTTAGCATAGTTTAAATACTGAGCGTTCATTTTTATCTGTGATTTCCAGCAAACTCATAGAGCAGAAATGATGTCATGGTTGACATGTGAAGTCATGGTTCTCTTTACCGACATGAAATAGTGATCATGTCCTGAAGAGAAAGCAATTACAGTGATCTGAAATGGAAATGTAGTTTTATTTATGGACGCTCTTTAACTACTATGGTTCGCAGCATCCCATTCTATACTGGGTGTGAAATACCGCTTAATTTTGCTCAGAGGCCTCTCTACCTGGCTTGAGGTTCTTTTACGTGCCATAAATCTATGAAATGGGACCAACGGCTTTACTTCCCTTCCGAAGGAAGCCATGCTGAGGATTTTTACGTTTGAAAAATCCATTGTCTTCCGCTGGGTTTGGACCTGCGACCTTGGGTTTATGAAGTTAGCATGGTAACCATTACACCATAGAGATCTCTACCTATAAAAATGAAATGAAATGGCATTTTACTTATGGACGCTCTTTAACTGCTGTGGTTCACAGTGTCCCATTCTATACTGGGTGTGAAAGACTGCTTAATTTTGCCCAGGTTCTTTTACGTGCCGTAAATCTATGACATGGATCACCCTTCCAAAGGAAGCCATGCTAAGGATTTTTACGCCCCAAAAAAATCCATCGTCCTCCACTGAGTTTGATCCCGTGACCTTGGGTACATGAAGTTAGCATGGTAACCATTACACCATGGAGGGCGACCACCTATAAAAAGCAGAAATGGTTTTTGAAAGAGAAAGTAGTTTCAGCCACCTCTACCTAAAGAGAGGTATGAGAATCCAAATCATAGTGTTGTGGTGGTTCCCTCGCCTCCTGTCACAGTAATGAATAACATTTGAAGGTTGTTCTGTTCTTTGTTGATAAGCTGCATATGAACACAAGACACTTTGTGGCTGTGATTCAGTGTTATTAACATTTGTGGTCAAGATAGGAAGGAATGAGTAAAAATAAGGATTTATAATTCCTGCATAGATATGATACTCCTAACCGTCAAGTATGAACACCAGCTGCTAGAGGAACAGTATTCAAATTGCCTCTAAGATTGCTAGAAAACAGGATTAAAGCTTCCATAAAGAAGCATTAACAATGCTGCCATCTAGTGATTGTGGTTGCTTTATCAGAATACCATCACATTAAATGGGATCTCCTGTCACTAGAGGGACAAAATCCAAATTATTCTTGGGATCACAATAAATATAAACTTCTATCACTAGAGGGACCATACATAAACTTGCTTCATCAGCCAGGGCATCGAAGATGACATATCTTGCAAATTAAATCACAATATAAAAAAATCTGATGTGTACCATGCATATGACTTTCTCTACATCACTGTAACAAATTATTATTAAACAGCTTATTCTTCTATTTACTTTATAATCAAGGTAAACATTAGCAGAAATTGTCTTAATTACTTGTTTCTTTGTAATTAGAAGGTAAATAAGGGAATATACTAGGCTAAAACGAAAGTTAAATCTTTTAAAAGCTGGTTGCCATGTGGTTGAAATCCATTTCTACGTATGGCCTGGAGTTAATAAATTTCTGTGTGAGAAAAGTTTAAGTATTTTAAATCTGAAACAAATAACAAGGAATATCTCAGAAATGGTCAACTCCATGAAAAAAAGTGTATGGCATAAATTGTGTGTTTTAATGAGATCAACATTTTTTATGCAGTAAATTTTTGTCTATCTCTTACGGTTTACTCGTTATGCAATATTCAGCTTAACTCATCCAGAATAAAGAGGTCTTTAGAGGCCATTCCCAGAAAATTCAAGATATACATTTTATTTGTCATGTAAATATCTTTAACAAACAGTATGTTAATCAAAATCATTAGAGCCATTTTTGAGAAAATCAACATTTTCAAAATTTTATCCATGTAAAAGGTAGTTTGGGATGGAGGGATTTTTCTTAAAATCTGTTGCATCCCTGGAAGATACTAAACTTAAATACCAAATTCGGTATTTTACGAATTTTTCGTTTTTGAGTTATACACACCCACAAACACATGCGCACACACACACACACACAAATTTTCTAAAGATGTCTTTTTTATACAGGAGACCCTAAAATGTGTGTTTCCGGTGAAATCTCGGTATCAAATTTTTGGGTGAAGTTCATTGCCTTCTCTATACACTATATACATAGTACGTGTAGAGAAAGTAATGAACAACCAGTAGTATCTCCTGATAACATTTATTTATAAAACTCCTTCCCCTTCCCTAGCTTTCATTACATTTGGTGTTTGATTATGGTTTCTCTGGTTATTGGCATATCATATTGTAACAAAAACTCTTTTTGATTACTCAAGCAAATGACTATTTCTTCCACTGTGTAAAAATGAAAATCTGATTTCAAATCATCATCTTTATTCGATACATTCATAACAGTTCTGTCTTGAATTTTCTTTTGATGGATTCTTTTGATTTTGATGTTCTCAAAAATGGCTCTAACTATTTTGATTAAAATACTATATATTAAAGATATTTATATTGCAAATAAAATGTACATTGAATTGTACTTTGAATTTTCTGGGAGTAGCCTCTAAAGAACTCTTTATTCTGAATGAATTTTGCTGAAGTTTGATTAACTGGTAAAATGTAAGAGATAGGTAAATAATTACTACACAGAAAATGTAGATCACGTTGAAACACACAATTTATACATAAGGTATACTTTTTTTTGTTTTTTTTTTTTTCATGAAATTGACCATTTTTGAGATATTTCTTGTTATTTGTTTCAGTTTTAAAATACTTAAACTTTTCTCACCTGGAAAGTTGTAAACTCCTTGCCCTGCATAGAAATGCTTTTCAGTCACATGACAACCAGCTTTTAAAAGATTTGATTTTCCTTCTACTTACAAGGAAGCAAATAATTAAGACAATTTCTGCTATTTTTATCTTGATTATCATAAAGTAGATAGAGGATTAAGCTTTTTAACAATAATTTGTTACAGAGATGTAGATAAAGAAATGTGAATGGAACACGTCAGATTTTTTAAAGTAATTTTTAAAATATTAATGAGTCAGTGTTCACACTCAAACTTCATTTACTTTGAATTGTACATATGACTTTCTTGACCTACGTGAAGTTTGAGTATGAACATAACTTCATTAATACTTTAAAAATAAATTAAAATAACTCACAGTTAATAGTGTTTCTGCTATTAATAAATTCTTAAATTAATTTTAATTTTTATTTATTTTATATAGTGCATTGAATGCTTATTTAAACGTATATCTATAAAAGCACACTCAGTGTATTTTTGCTTGTGACTTGCTTGCAGATAGCAAAGATGAATGGAGGTCTGCAGGCTGGACAGCAAGTTGCCTTCCTCTGGGCAAAGTCTCTAGGTGGGGATTCTGCAGTGAAGCTTCTCAACAAGTTTGATCTATTGGAAATATCAATTGATTATGCATGTGAAATTTATCAGGTATTTACATCCTTAGAGAGGTAACCATCATATTTTAAATTGCACAGTAAATGCTAGCCTATAATATACCTTTTATTGCTTTCTCTTTGTAGTTTGAATTTGCATTTGATCTTGCTCGTATTGCAATGAAGTCCAAGATGCCAGATATTCACAACAAATATGCAATGGCTCTGGAAGATGATGGGAAATTTGAAGAAGCAGAAAAAGAGTTCATTAAGGCTGGGAAACCAAAGGAAGCAGTCCTAATGTAAGTCCTAATAAAAGAGGAACTTTATTTTGCTTTAATTTTGGAAATGGCATCGGCATCTAGCAAGTGCGTCCTGCACCATCCTGTCCCTGATTCCCACATGTACTACAGTAACTCAAACCTTAATAGGGCTAATTGTTTACCCACAGATAGTTTTATTCTTTACTGTGGAACAATGCCATCTTCTTTATTGGGCAGTCTTTTTACTATGGGCTTATTCACCATTGTTAATAAATGTTGGTATAATCACTGTTTTCATTATATTAGATTTCTATGCCATAATATTTCACAGTGAATACAGTCGGTACTTGAATTTTTTTCCTATTGAAATGCAAAAAATGGTTGCACCAAATGCCAGTACATTTTAAAGAAGGAATGTGTGATTCTATCTGAATAGGTAAGGTGTTTATGGTGTACTCTTTTGTTGTTTTTGTGTTGCAGAAATTTATTTCTCATGAATTACAGAAAATGCTCACTATAAAAGGACAGACCTAATATGCTAAATAGCTATTGTTTTTCCAGACAGATGTGTATCTTTCAACCTAAAAATGATACTTCCTGAGACATTGTACACCCATGGACACAAAAAATGAGTCATCCTCAGATTCCATGTGTTGATTGAAGAGCTTTGTGTATCTTCGTAAAAGCTGTGTTTACAACCCACACCAAAGAACTGACAGCATAATGCTGAACTTATGAGTACTGAAAACAGGTCACTAAACAATGTTTTGGTGGCCAAGAGGTTAAGAAGGCCTTGCTTCCGTTCATAAGTTCCTAGGTTCAAATCTTGCACTGCTTGTCATTTTTTTATTTTTTTTTATGTGAATTTTATGACTGGATATGTAGAATATAATCCTTTTAGTGCCAGCCTGAATAGCAAAATGCTGTCTGAAAAGTGCCAAGCAGTTTTGGAACAAAATACAGAGTTTTAAATTAAAACCTGGAATCAAGGTGGAGACCCCATTCTTGGCAGGCCAAGGGCTTTGACAATTTATGGTTATGCCCTTTGGCCTCTGTAACATGCCAGCCCACTTCCAGCATACCATGGAATCAGTGATGAGAGGGTTGACTTACAATGCCTTCCTGCTATATCATTGTTGGATGACATCATAGACCAGCTTGAGAATCTGACCAAGATACACAAAGGCTGCAGGCAGCTAACCTGAAGCTCACACAAGAAGTTTTATCTCGTTTGTAAGGAAGTGAACTACTTTGGACACATACCCAGACTCTGGCAGTGAGAGATAGGCCTCGCTCGAAAGACAAGCAAAGCTGTGAAGTTTCCTGGACCTATGTTGATTCATCAGAGGCTTCTTCTATATCGTGAAACCCCTCTGACAGAAGAGACTGGCCTTAAATGTGGAGACCACATTCTAGGCACTAAAGTCAGTACTCTGCAGTTTGCCTGCGTTAGGATTTCCATAACCTATCACAACTTTATCATGGAAATCTGAGTTCAGTGACACTGACATTGGAGGCATTTTATCAGGTCCAGATGGCCAGGAGCAGGAATAGCCCACTACAGCAAGATACTATCCAAGGCAAAAGAAAACCACTGTGTTTCCCGGCAAAAGCTCCTTGCAGTAGTAAAGGCACTGGAGCACTTCCACAAATACCTGTATTGTCAGCCATTTCCCCTTATCTAGAGAGGAGCCTGCCACAGCTGTCTGTGTGATTTCAGTGGTGCCTGCAATTGGATGGGATAGCGCAGGCCTAAGGAGAGAACAGCTGGTAGAGACAGACTTGGGACCATACCTGAGAGAAGTAGAGGCTGTGACCAATGTTGAGAAGACATTGCATCCAAAATAGTGTGTACAAGTCCTACTGGGCTCAGTGGTTCTCATTGAATTGTTTAGAGTATTAGAGTCACCTGACAGGAAAACCCAGAGAGAACAACTGATACTTCCTCTGAGTATGGTGACAGAAGTCTGAAGGAAGTACATTTTGGGGACTTAAGGAGGACATATGAGACCCAGCTAAACAGTTGACAAGCTCCAACAACGGTACTACTGGTTGAGGTTATGGGCAGATGCTAAGATGTGGTGCTACCAATGTAATGTCTGTGTGCGGTAAGTCACAGCTCACAGACCATGAACCATGGATGCATGCAGCAGTATAATGTGGGAGCACCCTTTGAAGGCATAGCCATTGATGTAACTGGGATATTCCCTGTATCAGATATGGACAACAAGCATCTATTGGCCAACATGGATTAGTTCACAAAGTGGCCAGAGGTGTACACCATCTCCTTCCAGGAGGCTGAGACCATCGCAAACTACCTAGTCGAAGAACTGTTTTATTGTATGGGGTACATTGGAGCTACACAGCACTCAGGGTATCAATTGTGAGTACAACCTGATGAGGAAAACACCTCTCTACCCACAGTCAGATGACATGGTTGAACAGTACATCAGAAGTCTAGAAGCACATTTGAGGAAGGTTGTTGCAAATCACCAGAGAGACTGAAATGCGGGGGTACCATTTCTCTACAATCCACGATACCACCAAGTTGACATCAGCCAGTTTGGCCTATGACAGGGAGCTGCATCTACCATGCAAGCTAATGTTTGGGAGTCCTCCTAGAACAGACAGCCAGGAATCAACTTCATGAGGCATCTCATAGACCAACTTCATGACATGAATGAGATGACCCATTAAGCATCAAGGTAGCAATGAGCAGATGAACCTGGCAGGTGAATAGCTGAGATTTCCAGCAATATCATTTGGCGTGGCTATATCATCCTATCCAGACCAAGGGATGCTGCCCCAAACTTAAACAACCATGGCAAGGGCCACACCTCATGGTGAAGAGAATTAATGATGTTGTCTACTACATCCTCAGGATGGTGGTACATTTGGATCATCTAGCCCACTACGTTGGTGATGGTTGGGATAGTCAGCCTTTGGAGGGAGCAATGTAACTTTGCGCCAAATGATTGCAAGCCTATAATTGCTGCACTTATGTGAGCGGCTTGTTTTAGATCTTATAGCAATTGTTGCACGTGCACGGTCAACTTCTTTTCATAGTTCCATTGCCATTGCCACATGTAACTTGCCAGACATTCCATATTATATGGGATTTGCTCAATTTTGAGAACAGAGAATCCTGTTCCAAATTATTCTCATATGGGACATCAAAATTCCATATTTTATGCTATGTTTAAAGATTTTATTTTGAAATTGGTAGATTGATATTGGTAACTACTGGCTATATTGTCATATTATAGTGCTTTATATGATAGCTGCTTGCGTACATGTTTATGTAACAGAATCACAAGGTGAAACATATTTCAGGATGAGCACTTCCTGGTTCTTCCTTTGAAATGTTAACACAGAATACAAATACACATTAATTTGATGTAAATACAAGTACTATTAGCAAGTCAACATTTATAGTTCTGCCTCTGGTCTTCAAAATAGCAGTGGGGCAAGTGTCCCATATTGTTATTCTAAAAGTCTGGCAGGTTTAGTAGCATGTGTTCAGAATTTAGCATATAAAGAGCAGCAGCAATATCTCAAAGTCTTGGAATGCCATACAAAGGTGTAGTGGGCTTGTGCTAGAAAATCTCTATTTCTGGAAATTTCTCACTACGTCATCAACAGGTATAAAAAGGGAGCTACAAGCCAAGAGTAAGTAGTTTTCGACTCAGTTCTGAGCAGGCAGTTGTCGTGTAGAGATAGCCAAAGTAGCAGGAGTGAGCATTTTAGCGAAGAGAGAAAAATTGTAATGCAGCATTGTAATAGAAACTATTTGTAATCAGATTTGGGTAATAAAGAGACTTCTGTTATTTTATAATGGGATGTCCATGAATTTTAAATGAACTTATCACTCATGATCAATGCATTCTTGTGTTGGTTAAAGCATTTTATTTACCATCCTGATCTACAAACTTTAATTCATATGTACTATGGTTGTTACCAACAATATTTTATTAATACTTGTATAAATTTGGAGTTATACTGAGTCATACTTATTTACACTCATCTTCACTTAATATTGTTGAAAAACATTGAAAGTTTTCAAGAGCATTTGTCCTCATCTTCAGCAGTTTGGTGACTGACACTCCTTTTCTACTTACTCCTCCTCTTCCTGTTGGTTCCAACCCTGTTGCTATCTGGTGTTGGGGATGCAAAGTTTTAACACTTCATTCACTGGTGGGATTTCAACATTTATTACGTAATTGCTGTTTTTTATAATGTGTATTTTTTCCCAAATGTTCAATTCTGTTGGTGATGCTAGTGGTTTTAACATTTTATATTTTGCCCATTGTTGTGGTTTTTGTGTCCAAAAATGGTGTGACAGCAGATTTGTCTATTTGCTTTAGTTTTGTGTTTCTCTGGTGTTCCCTTAATCTGATTTCCAAATTTCTCTTTGTTTTGCCTATGTAATATTTCTCACAATCTTCACAACTAATCTGGTAGGTTCTGTATTTTAATGTGCTCTAAATTGTATTCTTAGGAGGTTTATTTAGAACATTCTTCAGGCTGAATTTGTTTTTCTCATCATCTTATGATGAATTTGTTGAAGATATTTCAAATGTTCTAAAGATCCAAGAGTGGTAAGTGAATTTTTTGTATTTCCAATTTGTTTGATATTGGTGTTAATGTTACAATTAGCAAAATTTCCTAAATTTTTCTTCTTCTTTTCTTTTTAGCATTTTCTTTATGAAATCAGAGATAAATTCATTTTCCACTGCTATTTCTAGTATATATTGTGGTTCTTTTTGAAATTCCTCCAATGGGACACTGTGCAAACAGTGGATCAAGCTTTTGAAAACAGCCACTTGATGTGAAGTTGAGTTGCAACCATTTTTCTTAATGTAACTGTCCACATGTAAGGGTTTCCTGTGTATTCCAAATTTGAAGCTATCTTGATCTCTAATTTTTTTGGGAGGTCTAGAAAGGGTAGGATTCGAAATTTTACAAATATGCAAAGAACAGTGATGTGATTAATATTTATATTAATTAGTCTAATGTGATTAATATTAATTTTAAATTAAAGGATAGGATATTATTTTCTTTTGCTTTCATTGTAAGTTTGATGTTATCCTGTTGGTTCAGAGAATCTTCTTTTAGTTTTAGGAGAATGATAGCAAAAATATCATTGACATATCTTTGCCAAAATTTGTAGATTTGGGGGAAGACTTTTACAATATGGACCAGCAAAAATATCATTGCCATATCTTTGACAAAATTTGTAGATTTGGGGGAAGGCTTTTACAACATGGACCTCAAGGTAGATCATGTATAAATCTACAATTAAATATTGTATAGACTTATTTGGTGTTTGAGTAATCCATATATGTGAATGTGTGGTGTAGTTGTGAGTGCAAATGTGTGTGCGCATGCAAGCGAAAGCAAGAGGGAGGTAGGGAGGGAGAGAGATATCTTTCTTTATCGTTCTGTGGTTCTGTTGTTGTAGTGCACAAGCATGTTATGTGTGTGTGTATGTGTATTTCCAATGTTGTTAAGATATATGAAATAGATATGTAGGTAATATTTTAAGTTCAAGTATATTTAGACATCATATATGGCCTTTGTGTGACACAAATATTGTATTATTGTAAGCTTAATAAATACTACTACTACTACTACTACTACTACTACTGCTACTACTACTACTACTACTACTACTACTACTACGTGGGCTGTAAAGAAAGTAGTGGCAACATGGTCCCCACATTCACAGGAGAGCGGATATGAGCCAATAGGATATGGGAGCGATCAGGTGACTAGAGTCCATGTGTGGTGTGCATTGGTCGGGCTGCCAGTTGAGAGTGTTTGTTGTTGCTGTGTAGCGTTGAAGTGAACAGTGTCAAGTGCATCGCTCTAAAACATGTTTACCAAAGGCGATCAGCGTTCGTGGATTAAAATCGAGGTTGCCCATGGAAAAAATGCATCAGCATGTTATCGAGGATTACGTGAAGCCTGTGGCGGGAATGCTTTGCTGTACAGGACGGTTGCACGATGGGTCAAGATGTTTCGTGCAGGTCGGACTGAGACTGCGGATTTGCAATGCACAGGTCGGCCGTCCATTCTGCAAGATCAGATTGACATCGTGAGTGGACTCATTGCCTGGACCATTGATGAACTGTACAGGAGTTATCCGTAGAGGTTGTTCCCAGATATCAAACTGTGTGGCATATCCTGAAATGTCTTTGCCTGAGGAAAATTGCATCCCGTTGGGTTCCACATCGACTCACTGAGGTACAGAAATGGCACCGGTGTGCACAGGCTGGCATCCACCTAGGCTGGCATCCACCTGGACAATGAAGGAGATGCATTTCTGCAGCGTATTGTCACCATTGATGAGACGTGGGCACGAGCCTATGAGCCGGAATTGAAGGGTCAGTTGAATGAAAGGCATCACCCAGGTTCACCATGTCCACAGAAAGTTTGACAGGAACCCAGCCGGGTGAAGCTGATGCTGATTGTGGCTTACAACTACGAGGGGGTTATTCTTACGCATGCTGTGCCTAAGGAACAAACTGTCAACAGCGACATAACAACAACACAACACATTGTTATGTTGCAAACAATGTCCAGCTCTTATTGCCACGGTGGCATTGGGAGGTTTTGGAACATCCTTTGTACTCACCAGACATGAGTCCTTGTGGCTTTGACCTGTTTCCGAAGTTGAAGGAACCCCTCCGAGGCCGTCGATTTCCTGATGTGGCATCTGTAGTCCGCGCAGTAGGGCACTCTGTTGCAGTCGCCAACAGAGATCGCCTTGCCAACAGTACCCAAAGGCTGCCCTGCATTTGGCAAAAGATCAGGGACTTTGTGGGTGACTACATTGAAGGAATGTAATGCAATTGTACTTGTGAGTTCAATAAATATTGTGTTCTATCAGTGTTGCCACTACTTTATTTACAGCCCTTGTATAAATCTACTAGTAAGGGTGATAGCGGGCTGCCCACTGCTAGGCCTTTTGACTGTTGATAGAATTTTTATTGAAGGTGAAGATGTTGTGTCTAATGCATAATTTGTCATGTTTATAATGTTGTCTATTTCTTTGGAATTTATTGTGGTTAGTGTCAGCTATTTTCTGAGGGGATTGGGTATTTTTTCAATCGGAATACTTGTGAAAACTGATTTGATGTCAAAAGAAACCATAATGTGGTTATTAGGAATGTTGTAATTCTATAGGTGGTTTATCAATTCTAAGGATTTCTCTAGTCCCAAATTATCAAATTTCTCTCTTCATGGTGTGGTTAGTAGACAAATTGATGTCATTAATGTTTAGTCTCATGTTATCATGTTTGTGTACTTTTGGCATGCAGTATGGTCTCTGTAGTATAGGGTTAGCAGATTTTAGATTGAGTTTTTCAGTTGTCAATGTTTTGTTATTTGTCAGAGCTTTATTAACTAAGTTTGTGTATGTATAGCTTAACATAGTAATAGGTTTGAATTTTTAAGATTTGTAAGTTCTTAATAGTTTGGCATTTTGGGTTGCTTGTCTTGGGATGTTGATGTTGTTGCTAGTAGGTCTTGTAAATACTCATTTACTTGCTGTTTTTCTACTTCTTCCTATGCTCTGTGAAAGTTGATAATTTTCAATATTGGTAGGACTGGTCCAATTGTCATTTTATAACTCTTGCTGTGCTCTATCAATTTGTCTATGGTATGGTGAATGGGTCGCATTCTGAATGTATATGCTCAGTTGGTTGTGGGCATGATTGTTGAGTTCTGTTGTTCTTGTTACTTGATACAGTTCTTTATTCTTGAATCAGGGCAGGAGCTGCTCCCAAATATGCTAAAAATATTGAAAGTTATCCCAATCTATAAAATGGGAGACAAAAACTCTGCAGCTAGTTATCATCCAGTATCTCTAGTTCCCATTTTTTCAAAAGTACTGGAAAGTCTTGTATATGCTCAATTATATAAATATCTAGATGAAGCCAACATATTTACAACATCTCAATTTGGTTTCAGGAAAGGGAAGCCAACAGTTGATGCTATAGTATCACTGGTAAAAAGAGTACTTACAACCTTTGGATCAAAAAATTGTGCACAGGCTACCTTTTGTGACCTTAATAAAGCATACATTCGTAATTAATAAATTTAATTACTATGGAATAAAAAGCCCCGCAATAGAACCTTTTAGATCCTACCTGAAAAATCGTAAACATGTGGTATGTATAGGACACAAGAAATCAAGAATGGCAGAAGTAAAATGCGGCATTCCACAGGGCTCAATTCTCAGGCAGTTACTATTTTTATTGATGATAAATGATCTCCCATCATGTGTACCCACTCACTCAGTCCTATATGCAGACACTACTTTTCTTGATGTTAACACAGATTTGCAGGCACTTAAATCTGCAGCAAAAGAGACATTAATGCCAGTTGATATATGGCTCCGAGCCAATGGGTTTTTACTCAATGAAAATAAAACACAAAATGTGTTATTTAATCTAAGAGAAGCCCCTTTAAATAATAGTTCCCAAAGCGTAAACTTTTTAGGTGTAGTAATAGATAAATTATCATGGACACCACACATTAATTACATAATGTCAAAACTTTCCAGAGTAATTCACTTGATCACAAACTTGAAAGTTCATATACCCGAAGCGTACATTACATCAGCTTATTTTGCAGTCTTCCATAGCATAATAACATATGGAATTTTACTCTGGGGAAACGCTCACATGTTACATGTTCTTCTGTTACAAAAAAAAAAAGCTATTCGAATCATTTCTGATGCACCGAAACTCGCACACTGCAAACCTTTGTTCGTCAAACTAAAAGTAATGACTGTAATAAATTTATACATTTATACTGTACATAGAAAGTCACTTACCTGAATTCCAAAACAGACAAGATATACATGCATACAACACTAGAAGGGGGCAACATATTAATGTGCATACCACAGGCTAACCACATCTCAGAAGAACTTTGAAATATTAGGTATAAAACTTTACAATAATTCACCCTTAGAAATAAAGCAATTCTCAGGATCAACTTATAAGAATAAGCTGTATGGATGGTTAGTAGCTAAATCTTATTACTCAGTACAGGAATATTTTGAAATGTAATTTTAATCACGTATAGGTGCTTGATTAAGAAAATTGTAAATAATCATTATATCTTAGTAATACTCTTATTTGTATACATATAATTGCTACTTTGTATTGAGAAGATTGTATTTAAACACCTTTCTAATTTTGTGACGTTGTTTATTGCTGTACAGCTCAATGACTATAAAAATTATTATTATTATATTATTATTATTACTACTCTGAGGCTTTTCCTCTAGCTTTCTGTTTTTGTTGATGATTGAAGGGGCTGTGATTGGGATTGTTACTAGTGCGACCTAGGTGATGTATGGTCTGTTAAGCATTTTGTAAGTTGTCGGAGGATCTTTTCCAATTTTGGATAGATACCACAATGTTGTTCTGCTGTTTTTGCTGCTTTAATGTTGGTCTTGAAGTGGGGGCCATCCTTAGCTGGTGTAGAGTGATTCCTAGTACTTTTCCATTAGTTTTATTGGTATCTGTTGGTTGCCGTGTTTGGCTGTTATGCGCTAATGTTTCAATTTAATCTTCTTCTGGAATATTATAATCTGAGTATATGTTTTCACTTTCAGCCACCATTTTTTTTGCCCAATGGCTGAAGTTGTCTTTCCACAGCTGGTTTTGGAATTTGAAGTTTGGGGGCAGTGCTAAAATAGGCCATGTCATCCTTATATTGTACCAGCTGGATAATTCTGTGGATTTGTTTGAGGTATGTCTGATGTATGCAATAAGCCAGAGATGGTGCTGCCCTTTTTTGTTCAATCCCCTAGTGGTATAAAGTTTGATTCTGTATTATTGATCTTAGTCTTTGCCGTTCTGTTCTACAGAAAGCTGGAAATCCATTTGTTAATTCTGCTAGGTATGCTCGATGTGGTTAACTTGCAGATGAGAGCATTTGTTTCAGCATTTGTCAAACATAGCTTGTATATCCAGAAATGCAGCTAGCATAGTGAAACTTCTGTTGATACTATTCTGTATTTCTAAGATTATGCAAAGTTGCTGGTCCTGTATAATTACGGTCTTCCTGTAGCCTGCTTGTGTTGGTGGGATGATGTTCTGTGCTTCTATGTATTGTTGCAAGCGTTTCACTAATATTTTCTCTAGGATCATACAGTGTTGCTGTGAGGTATATAAGGCAGTAGTTATGTTTTTCTGATGGTTGGTGTTGATCTTGTCAGGTTTCTACAGGAGGATAATTACATTGATCTGGGTGGTATCCATGTTTAAGGATGAGGTTGTAGGTGCTTGTTATCTTGGTGATCAGTATTTGAGCAAGTTATACGTGATAGTGTTAGGTCCTGGAACGGAACTGAGAGTCCTAAGTGCCTCACACTGTCTGGATGAAGTTGCCATTATTGATTGGCCTTTCCATCTCATCTTCAGGGTTCAGTTCAGGAATGTGGAGCTGTGGCTGGTATAACTGCTGGTTTTCCTGAACATGTCTGTTTACTGATTTGCAGTGAGTTTTATGAAACTGGGGATCTTCAGGAATACATCTGTAAAGTGTACTTCGAAGATGTATAGTTTTTCTTTTGTAGACAGATTAGTTTGTCAGCTTGTCGGATGGAATATGAGAATTGGGTTTTTCTTCTTACTGCCTTAATGTACTTCCAGAATTGCTTGGGCTCTATGGTGTGGGCATTTGATATCCACATTTGAATATTATGTTTGCTAATTGCTATTTTTACGTCACTTTATAGAGATGATTTAGTATTTGTTTATCAATAACATTGTGGTTTTCATATACTGCCTGTGTGTTTGCATGTCTTTTTATGAAAAATGAAACAGCATTTTATTTATAGATGTTCTTTAATTACTGTGGTTCTCAGCATCCCATTCTATACTGGACTTGAAAGACCGCTTAATTTTGCTCAGAGGCCTCTCTATCAGGCTTGAGGTTCTTTTATGTACCGTAAATCTGTGACACAGGACCCCCTCTTTTTATGAGGTCTTATTATGTGCTCTGGTAAGGGTTTACTGTGGTTGTTGGTATATCTTCATTGTTTCTGGCTTGTGTTATCTCTCATGTGATTTGCATTACTAGCTATTTAGTTTGCTGAAAGTCTGTTATCTGGTACATGGTACTGATCCATGTTTTGCCTTACTTTTTCCAGTTTACATTTGTCAAATATTTTGATCAGATTTGTTCTTTCAGAGTTCCATGTGTTGGAATGATAACTGGGAGGTGATCTGAGCTGTTTGGAGCTTCAATGTTTACACGCATGATCCTGTTGTATATGAAGTGTGATGATATCGGTTGTTCATTTTCGTTCCGGCTAATTTTGGTGGGACTTGGTAAGTAGAGGTTCCTGAGGAATTTTATATCCCTTGGGGTGTTGGACTCGATATTGGGGCAAGGTCTCCAGTCCGATTGTTGGGGAGTTTCAATCTGGAAACTGTAGGGATCCTATCATTGCTGTGCCATCATCACTCTTAGTTCCAGCCACCTAGTGCATCCTCTCATATCATCTTCCCTCCCTCCTGCATGGGGCATTTGCTCGGTTCCTTATTCATATCCTATACTATTCTAAATATATAGTTATAATTCCTGTACTTTATATAAATAGAAGTGTAGTTTAGTGCTGTCTTGCCTGCATGGATCACGAGAATGTGGAACCTAATGATGATTTTTTATTACTTAGGTACATCCACAACCAGGACTGGGAAAATGCACAGCGCATTGCAGAACAGCATGATCCTGATTCAGTCACTGAAGTTCTTCTGGGCAAAGCCAAGCAATCTTTTGACTCAAAGAATTACACTCAGTTTGAGTCATTGTTATTGAGAGCCCAGAAGCCAGAACTGATAATCAAGCAATACAAGGTGATAATAATCATGGTGGTGGTGCAATCTTGAGGGCTACAGCATTATTCTATTAATCAATTTATACTTTGACTAGCACCATGGAATATTTTGAATTAATTAGGAAGTTTTTCTCCATTTTAGAGGATCTATTTGTTGGATGGCCTGTTTGCTGATTCTAGCTTAGTAATAATTACTTTGTCACCTAGTATTTTGTAGAACAAAATTATTTTATAATGTGTCCACAATCATTCTATATACTTATCTACTGATGGCCTCAGACAATTGCTCTGTAGAATTAATAATGTGGATCATAGATATGCTACCCCAAACATCTATTCCATGTAATGGAGCTTTGGCAGCCTTCCATGCCATGAGGGCTGGGCATGGTCCCCAGTGTCTGCTGGCATATGATGGTTGGAGACAACCTAAATCTGTGTGGATTAATCCGTAATAAGATAATTTTAGATGTTTTTCAGTATTGCCAGATTTCTTGATATACCAGCTAAAGATGTATACTATTCTTTTTAAATATATACTCAATATGGTTTAAAATTTAAACTTTTTAACAATGATTATGTATAGGAAGTTTGTATTTCTAATTGCTCAATGGATTTGTCATATATTTTTACATTTACATCATTGATCTTTGACCTGTTACTTCTGAGTTAACTGCTTTTGTTTCTTCCAGATTTACTTTCACAGTGTTGAGTTTAGGTAAATGAAGATTTTTTGTGCCTTTTTTGCAGCTAGAGTAGGCATACTTTCATTTAGGAATATCATGTAGGTATTATTCACATGCAACACTATTTTACACATTATGGATTTCAGAAGGACATTGATGTATATTAAAAATATGAGTAGACATCCTTATTGTACCCTTGACTTGAACAAATTCCTAAAGTTGATTTGATGGATTTTATCATAATGTTCCTGATGTTAATGTATTTCTATGAGTTGTTTGAAATTTTAAATGTAGAATATTTAAAGAATTTGTCTGGTGCTGCTATTTCTGCAACTTACATGAATAAATTGTTTTATTATACACAACATTTTATCCAAATTATAATATTCTACAATTTTTAAAAAAAATGTATATATTAATTTTTTTTAAATGAATAACTTTTCTCCAAAATTTCTCTATTACCTTTGGTGAATTGTTGCAGAATTCTTACCAATTTATAAAACTTTTAAAACCAAAATTTCTATTCTTATTTCAGTTTTTAGTCCACACCTTATGTCTCCATTCTATTAAATAATGCAAATTTTTGTACCTATAGAAAATCAGGCATAATTCCTTTATAATTTGTCACTAGCTTAACTACATTATTCCTGTTCTTCCCCTAAACTTTGAACTGAGAACAGCTGAAGAAAGTTTGATCATAAAATGCATACATCTGCTCTGACAGTCAGGGCCAACTGATGATATAGGGTGGAAACATATTCTGGATAAAAATACCCAGGAAGTGGTGGTTGTATGTTTAAACTTTGTCTCAATTTATTAATTAGTTACCTAACTATAACTTCCCAAGTATGAAAATATAAGTGACACCTCAATCCTATAGAAATGAAAAATAACGGATTTATGAAATTAAACATATTGATTTTATAGTCACAGAGACAAAAACAAAAATATTTTGATTTTGTCTTGTCAGATATTGGAAATTTTAGAGCTTTTTATCATTATTATTATTATTATTATTATTATTATTATTATTATTATTAATAATATTATTGCTATTATTGCTACTATTATTGCTATTATTATTATTGACTTGTGTCCAGCAGCATAAGAATTACTTTTATATTATTTACATATTCTTAGGAAGCAGGCATGTGGGTGGAAGCACTGAGGATTTCCCGAGAATATGTTCCTGCTGCTTTATCTATTCTTCAAGCGGAGTACGATCAAGAAGTGGGTACTAAGGGCTCTAAGGATGTAACAAGCATTGTTGCCCAAGCAAGAGAATGGGAACGCAGTGGGGAATATAAAACAGCTGTGGATTGTCTTCTGAAGGTATACAGTTGCAATTCTACTTCATTTATGTAGTATATGTATCTAAATATAAGAAATGTGTCTTTTTTTTCTCAAAATATTAATATTGAAAATTGGGCTTCTCTTGTAGTTGCAATATATCTTTTCTGAATATGTAGCTCGTGGGGAAAAAAAGTTTAAAATTCATCGGTAGGGCAGTGGTGAAGCTTGGGGGAAGTGATAAAGATTAATGCCAAAGTCATGACATATACTACAGGTTTTGCCCATTTCATTTTGCTGTACATTTAGCTGTTATGACCTGGCTTGTAAGCGTTCTCATTGGAAAGAAGATTTCTCTCCAAGATTAAAATAAAATTAGAGGATTTTCTTTCATATTTGTGGTTGTGCCTAATATATTGGGAGTTGATAGTCAAACAGAAAGATAGTTTTAGTTGTATGTTTTGCAGCAGACATACTGGGTATGTTTCCTTTCTCCCCCTCATCCTTCCAGACATTACTGAAGTTGCATGCAAATCCAAATAACATAAAACTTTGTACAGTGATACGTTAGATATGTCAGGATAGAAAATCTTATCCATTACCATTATTGCAGTGTGCTGCCATTACCGCTGTTGCCTATCTTACATAAAGCAATCAATTTCTGTTCTCCCCTCTCCCGCCCATTTCTGGAATTCCCGCACAAATTCAAATAGTTAAAAGTGTTAGGAATAATGTGTTATGTTAGGCACATTTGTCTAAACAGAAAATCTTATCCATCATCATCATTGATGGATGCTGTTGTCATCACCTCCTACATATTGATACATTTCCACTCTCCCTCCCCCCTCTGTCTTGCCCATTACATGAATTTCCAGGCCAAAAATAAAAAACAAAAAAACTTAAATCAGATTGAGTCTCTGTTAATTTGATCAGTTCAAAATATGTGTGTTTAAAAATTAAGTGTCTTCTTTTTTTTATACTTGGTATGCTAAATTCCAAAATTAAGTTGTGAAAAGAAGGGGATCATTTTGCATTTGCAGTTATCTTGTATTTGGAAATGAAAATGCATTTTTATTTATGGACACTCTTTAAATACTGTAGTTCTCAGTGTCCCATTCTATGCTGAGCATGAAAGAATGCTTTATTTTGCTCAGAGGTCTCTTTATCAGGATTGAGGTTCTTTTATGCACCATAAATCTATGACATGGGACCAGTGGCTTTACTTTGTTTTTGAAGGAAGCAGTGATAGGGATTTATATGCCCTAAAAATCCATCATCCTCTGCCAGATTTAAACCCTTGACTTTGAGTACAGGAGGTAACCACTACACCATGGAGGGTGACATCTTGTATTTGGATATAAATCTGGTACTTAAGTTATATTTGCTAACATGTTGGTAACATAAATGCATACTGTTTAATACAAAAAGTTTGTTTTATTACACAGTAGTTATTTGTTGCACAAAACTTGCCTTTTACCAATTGCTGTAAAAGGTATGGGAACAAAGGTTTTTACAGCAAAGGAGGTGTTTATATGGCTTAGTGTCACTGCTGTAGCAAATACTCTATCTTCAAGGTCGGCGCAAGTGTTGCTGCCATTAATGCCTCATGAATTGTCTTCTAGTTGTTGAGCATCAGTATCTTGGCATCATGCACCCCTTCAACAAAGGAGTAGGCAGCTTCCTGGCACATGTTACTGATCAGTTGCCAGAGCAAACTCCTGCATCATCTCCCTTGGCTGTTGCAGCCTTGATTTAAGCTGTCTGCCTTAGACTGCAGCCAAGTGATGCATCCCACACCAGGGCCTTCCAGCTATCTCTGGACACCCTTGATGTTAGGGTCACATTCAGTACTTCTGCCACCCTGGAGGCTTGCTATCAATTGTGCAACGTGCTTTTCTGCTGACCATTGGTAATGGGTAGCAAAGGCGAACTGTCAGTGGAAGATATTGAAGGTAGGTGTTCCATCAAACTTGGGTGACTTGACACATGTTGACATTGTTTCATGTCTGGTTGTTTCAACTTTCAATTCTTTCAGCCTTCCATTGAGCATCTTTTACATTAAGACGTTCAGTTCCTTAGCACTGCCATCAGGTCATCCTTCCAGGTTATTAAGACATAGGTCATGGATTTTTATTGTTCTACCAAGTTCTTCCATCTTTTTCCCAAGATTTTTCCACCTTCTACCCAAGTTCTGTGACATCCTTCTCCATACTGGCCTTCTCCACGTTGTTCATCATTTTTGTTTGCTAGCTCTGTTTTCTCTCCTCCATTGTGTCACCCTCCATGCTGTAATGGTTACCATGCTAACTTCATATACCCAAGGACATGGGTTCAAACCTGGCAGAGGACAATGGATTTTTTTCGGGTGTATGGCTTTCTTTGGAAGGGAAGTAAAGCCATTGGTCCCATGTCATAGATTTATGGCACATAAAAGAACCTCAAGCCTGATATAGAGGTCTCTGAGCAAAATTAAACAGTCTTTCATGCCCAATTTAGAATGGGACACTGAGAACCACAGCACCCATAAATAACACAGCATGTACATTTTTTCTTCTCCATTGTGGATTGCGTTTTCTCCTCCATTCTCTCCATTCCTGATTTCATTTTTGCTTCTATCCTCCCCATGCCAGATTCCATCTTTGTGTCTATCTTTTCCATTCTTGATTTCATTTGTCTCCATTTTCTCTATTCCAAATTTCATTTCTGTTTTCATTTTGTTCATTCCAGTTTATATTTTCTTCATTTCTGTTTATACCATCTCCTCCACTCCTGATACCACTGTAAGTAAAACTGTTTATTTCTCCAACAAACATCTCTTTATTTCTTTCACTGATTACAAGTAAAAATCTGTTTTCAAACAATCATTTTTATTTGATACCTTCATATCAATTCTGCTGTAGAGTTTCCTCTTGATGCAGCTACAACTCCACGCTTGAAACATTCCTGTCGAAACACTGTCTCAGTTGCTGCATGCTTGCATTCTCAGTTGTAAATCACCTTCACCAGGGTTTGTTCTCTGCTTTTTATACTTGTCAATGATGTGGCAAGAAGCTTCCAGAAACAGTCGCACATGCAAACCACTGCAGTTGTAGGAAACTAATTCAGGTGCAACTATCGTAGCTTCTAAGCTAAAGTACTTGCCGATGGCACACGTGTCCACTCACACAGAAGTAACAATCAGCTCTGACTTCCAAAGCAAGCTGCTCACACACGTGTAGTGATTATGGCCATAAGAGATAGTCACAGTTATGTTTAAACAACACATATATTTTTGATACGCTCTATTTCATGTATGATATTTGGTAAAATTAATAATAGAATAGTTGTTATAATGCTTCTTTAAGGGTTTACTCTACCAAATTGCAATATGCTGCACACAAAACCATGTGATGTGCAGATGGTTGTCAACAACATCACTCTTTCAGTGTATCATACCACATTTGAGAATGGATGCATGCATTCACACACACATCCACCCACACACATGCATGCATGTTACACTCACATGACTTTCTCTAGCTACTCTACAAACAAACTTCCTATAAAAGCTTATTCTTCTTTCTACACCATGTTCAAGCGAGATACATATTAGCAGAATGTTCTTATTACTTAGTTCCTTATAAGAAGAAGGAAACTATAGGAATGTGCTGTACTAAAGGATAGTCAAATGTTTTAAAACCTGTCGTTCTGTGATTGTCATTGCAGTTCACTTCTTTGCTTGGCCAGGAGTAGTACAAAAGAAAAATGGACCCTTTTTGTCTGAGAAAAGTATAAGTACTTTACAATTGAAACCAATAACAAGCAATATCTCAGAAATGGTTACCTCCACAACAAAAATGTAAAGGACATATATTTTGTGTTTTGTCGAGATCTACATTTTTGTGAAGTAAGTTTTTTTCTATCTCTTACTGTTTAGCAGTTAAGCAAAATTTGGCAAAATTCATCTAGAATAAAGAGGCTTTTAGAGGCTATTCCCAGAAAATTCAAGATATACATTTTATGTAGGATGTAAATGTCTTTAATATACAGGATTCTAATCAAAATTGTTAGAGCCATATTTTAGAAATTAAAATTTTTCAAAAATTTTTCCATGTAAAAGATAGTTTGTGGTGGGGGGATTTTCTTGAAAATCTTCTTGTCGCATCCTTGGAAGATAGCAAACCTAAATACCAAGTTTGGTTTTTAGAGGTCTTTTCGTTTTTGAGCTATGCTGTCCACAGACAGACAGAGAGACAGACAGATAGATAGGCAGGCAGGCATGGCAGACAGATTAACCCATACATACACACATTCTCGTGGACTTTTTCTAAAAATGCTCTTTTCGGACTCAGGGAACCCTAAAACATATATTTCTGATGAAATCTCAACATTGAATTTTTGGGTGGAATACAACACCTTCTCTATCCATTATGTACATTGTACTTATACTTACAGACTAGAGAAAGTAAAACTGCTTTTTTTGGGTTCAGGAGGTCTCAAAACATATATTTCTGGTGAAATCTTGGTTTGGCATTTTTGGATGCAATCCAATACCTTCTCTATACACTATGCACATAGTATGTGTAGAGAAAGTAAAAAAAAAAAGATTAGTGGTTTATATTGCTTGCAAGATGGTTTCAATTTGGGTTGAATATTTCCCAGTATTGCCACTATCATGTGCTCAGAGCAATTTGGGCAGTACACAGAACAACACTTTTGTCCTGCACCAGAGGCTAAGTGCTCAAGGTGCAATAACAGCACATAGAGTGCAAGGGAATGTTTTAAAAATGTTATGTTCTCCATTCACATGACTTTGTTTACATCTCTGTAACAAATTATTTTTAAAAAGCTTATTCTTCTATCTAATTCAGGTTATTTGTGATAAACACTAGCAGAAATAGTGTTATTACTTGCCTTCTTGTAAGTAGAAGGGAAATAAATACACTAGGTTAAAACGATATTCAAATCTTTTAAAAACTTGTTGCCATGTGGTTGAAATCTGTTTCTTTGCATTACCAGTAGCTGATAAATTCCCATATGAGAAAAATTTAAGTATTTTAAAACTGAAACCAATAACAAGGAATATCTTGGAAAAGGTTAACTTAATGAAAAAAATGCATGACATAAACTGCTGTTTTAATGAGAGCTAAATTTTTTTGTGTAGTAAGTTTATATCTATCTCTTGTGGTTTATCAGTTATGCAAACTTCAACAAAATTCATCTAGAATGAAGAGCTCTTCAGAGACTATTCCCAGAAAATTCAAAATATACATTTTATTTGTCATGAAAACATCTTTAATATACATTTTTAATCAAAATTGTTGGTGCCATTTTTGAGAAAATTAAAATTTTTGAAAATTTTTCCATGTAAACGGTAGTTTGGGATGTTTTTAAGAATCTTTGTGTTGAATCTTTGGAAGATTTTAAACTAAATACCAAGTGGGGTATTTTACCGACTTCATTTTTGAGTTATCATGTTCACAGACACGCAAACATACTATCACACATATGTGCACACTGTCACACACATGGACCTTTTTCTAAAAATGATTTTTTTTGATACAGTTGACTCTAAAACATGTATTTCTGGTGAAATCTCTATATTGAATTTTGGAGGGAGTGCAATACCTTCTCTACCTATATGCCATGTACTACATAGAGAAAATAAAAAAGGGTTATAAGCTACCCAGGCCTACAATATTGATAAAGGTTAAACTATTTTAAAATTCAATCTAGTTTACAGAGCACATATCAGAAATGGTTAATTGCATAAAAAATTTGACATAAATTGTGTGGTTAAACATAAATAAATTGTTCAGGAAGTTTTGGTCTTATCTTTAATAGTTTACCAAATATACAAAAGTCATTCAGAATGAAAAGGATAGGCTATTACCAAAAAATTCAAGTCATACATAGTACCTGTCATGAAAATATTTTGAGCATTTGGAATTTTAATGAAAATATTATAATAATTTTTTAATTTAAAAAATAATGAAAATTTTTCCTTGAAAAATGTAGTTAGGTGGGAGATTTTTGTTGAAAATACTGTCGCATCCTTCAAAGATGCTGAACTTAAACACCAAGTTTTGTATTTAATCAACTTATGTCTTTGCAATGTGCTGTTAACTACGTGGAGTTTTTCTAAAAATGTTTTTTTTTTTATCCAAATAGTCTCAAATTGTGTAATTCCAGTAAAACTTAATAGTAAATTTTGAGTGGAATGAAATACATTCTTGACATTATTTATTTTATTTTTGTGCTAGGCTATGTACAAATGAATGTGACTGGTGTTCAACCCTGGCTCTTACCAGTCATACTCATATTTTACAATTATTCCTCAATTCTAGTTAATTGTCACATTTGTACTTTGTTCTTTGTCTCTATTTACTGTCCATATCCATTTATTTTTTACTTTAATTAAGTATTTTCCTAGCATCTTACAATGTTTATGGAACATTTCGGTTATAACAATAGTTCTCTCTAACCTAAACTATTTCTTATTTATGTACTCTTTTCTCCAAATTTCAGTTCCTTTGCTTTTAAATATTGTGTGTTCTACATCTTCATTTCCTTCACATGTAGGACATTGTGTTTGTCCTTAGACCTTTTAGCCTCCATACTCCTGTTCTCACCCATGCAATGTCTTCTCGCTCTTCTTTGTTTGTCATGTCTATATATATTTCCCTTCCCCATGAACCTTCCATCAATATATAGAAGATTAAAGATCTTTTTTCAGCTATTCATTAAATATTTTTTGTATTTCTATATTCTGAAATCTCTTTTGAGCTATCGCAATAAATATTCTTTGGTATTTCTATATCCTCAAATCTCTTTCTTGCCAATTTCCAGAAATTATAAATATTGTTTTCTCTTCTTCTCCTTATCTCCCCTAACCCATTACTTTCCAAGTTATTTTGAAGACAATTTGCCTATTCATTGTTCTTTAAGCTCTCTCTTGATATTCTAAGCACTCTTCTTTCTTCTAAGTTCAAGATTCTATACCAAAATTTCAGTGCCCTTTCCATTATCTTTTCGTTTGTCACTCTGCCCAACTCTTTTTGTGCTACCTGCATAACAGTTGAATTTGGTAACCCAATCATGTCTCTACAGAGATCCTGTGTACCTTATCTATGACCTCCCATCCTCCTCCTAATCCTCATACTTCAATCCCTAATAACATTTTTGCCTTAACCACCATACTACAGAGCACATGGCATTTTGCCTCTCCCGAGACCTTGCTGAATTCCCCCACTACTGGCTGTCTGTGCATGGGGGCTAGCATTGGCTGTATTGTACTGGCCACCAACATGAACAGGCAATTGTTATTATAAATGGGAATCACCAAGCCATGTTCCACAGAGTATATTCAAAGGTTCCCTGGTGAAGTGCCTCCTTCCAGGTTTACAATATACGAGATTGTGAAGAAATTCAAAACCACTGGCTCTGTGACAAACAAAGAACGAAAGTGTAAATGTACAGTTTTAACAGAGGAAGAGTTAGGTTACAAAGGTGCAAGTCTAGAACATTCACCAACAAAATCCATCTCAAAATTAGCACAACAGGTAGGAATTGCAGAGTTTTTGCACAAAGAGCAACTAAATTATTAAAACTAAAACCTTATAAGTGTATAAGTGTCAATTCTTTAGAATAAGGGGACCCAGTATCACAAATGATTTATTGTTAATGGTTTCTTTTATCAGTGAATGACTGTTTAATTGATCCACAGCTTCTGTTCTTTTCCGACGAGGCGTGGTTTCAGTAAATGGTCATGTCAACACTCATAACACAGTACTGGGCCTCTGAAAATCCACATCGCATTCAAGAAACCCCATGTTGTACATACTTTATGCACAGAGTTTATGTAGCAGCAAAGTTGGCTGTGGCTCACCCATATTGCACAGAGGCAAAATGCTGTGCGCCCCTTTATGCTTGTAAATGAAGAAACCCTGTATATACTTTTTCTAACCATTTAATATTTATATTGGGTACTCTGTATTTGCAACTCCTGATATCTGATAAAGCTCCTTTTCCTTTTGCAGGGCATATTTCTCTTGTTTCTCCATCTGCCACCACCACTGTTTTAACTCCTAGATAATTGCATTCTCTCATACCCTACACTCTTTATTTTCATTTTTCACATTTACTCAATATCTCCCCTTTGTTATACTCTACAATCTGTCTTGGTTAACTTTTAATCTCTATTCTTTACAATAATTATCTATTTGTTGCAATGATTGTGTTTGGCAAGTATTTGCAAAATTGCCCCTACCAGTAGATCATTTCTGTACTTCCTATGGTTAAGTGTAGGGAAATTAAATACAAATGAATATTTTTACTTGATTTACCTTCATACTAGCAGTAAATATGAAATTTATGTGATGCTCCCAAAAGATGTATTTTCAATGTACTTTCATCCAAAAGTTTTCAAATTGCTCTTAAACATAGTTGTAAGAGAAAAGGCATAGTAATACTTGAGTCAGTGCTTAGAATGCTTAATATTTAACAAAAGTAATATGAAATGCATGTTTGTTTAGATAACCCCAAGTATTACAAAGGATCAATATATCATTATAAAAGCTTGGAGTGAGGCTGCTGAGATAACTACAAAGTATCTAGAGGGACAGCAAGCAATAGAAATAGCAAAGGAACTTGGTGAGTTTTTGTTAGATGCTATTATAACATTCCAGTGAATAACTAACAAGCATACTATTAATCAATGTAACCTTGGAACAACATCCATTTTTCAGCTTTTGTCAGAAATATAAAAGCTGAAAATTACTATTACAAAGTTACTTCTTACTTTTAGAAGCAATAAACTTCTATGAGCTAAGCCAAAGCATGAGAAGTAGTGCACAAGATCTCTTTCATAAAATATATTTTGGGTTTGGTTGTTCAAAATTTCTCGATAGTAGTGGCTTAGTCAGTGCTGCCCTGGAAGAACAAGTGGTAGAGGAGAGGAGAATCAAACTGAAAAATTCAAAATCATAGTGCATGTTTTACTTGAAAGGAACTGCACATATCAGAAAACACATGGCCATCTGTGTGGTATTTGGTGTAAGCACTCAATAGTGCATCTAAATCTCCATGCCAAATAACATGTTTTACATGCAAAAACCCAAATACTCAAATATGTCACTTAACATGCTTTATGGCTGAGACCCTCATAAAAGTATATTTATCATTTGTTTACTCATTCCTTTACTCGATGGTTTGTGCCACAACAATTGTAGCTCAATCTGATGATATGGCTTCTGTAAATCAACAAAAACCATGCATGTACATATAAGAAATGTTTATAATAAATTATCAACTATTTGTAGTATTAATTTGTTGAGTCATTATTTTTAACACTACGTCACTTACATTTTCATTATGAGGAACTAGTTTCGGGAAGCCTATGCTTCCGTTTTCAACCTCATAGGTCCAACTGTCATTGTTGCTTGCATTTGCCTGTGTTCTTTTCTTAGGTGGCTAAATGTTGAACTTCTTAACCAAGTTGTTGACTGGTGGAATTTCAAAGTTTATTAGGTGATCTTTGTTTTTCTATATGAGGGTGTTTTCCCAGATAGCCCTGAGTTTGTTCATATAGGCGGATAGGCAGCAGGTCTCTAATCTCTTCCATATTCTTAAGTATCATAGCTCCAACCATGACAACATGATGACACACCTCTTATGTTAAGTGAAGTTATACAGGCTGTTACAAAATGACACCAAACGAAGATAGCAGTCGACTAGCTTATGCTTTGACTTGTCCAAAATGTGATGCTGCAAATTTCAAACTTTCTATTTAAAGTTTTATGTGGTGTAAATGTAATATGGTTGTCATACACCATGTAAACAACCTCAGAACGTGTTATATGAAACACATAACAAAACCTACATGCTACCTTTTCCATTACTAATGTGACCTGTGCCGTGCCGGCATGTCTATCAAACCACGCTTACACCATGCTACCAACCGGCATCTCTTTAGAGTGGGCCAGGCACGTGCCATTTGGTTATGTACAACTGCCTAATTCATGGTGATTTTATGGTATTTTTTGTATGTGCTGAATTTAGAGCTGAAATTATATTCAAGTATCATGTATGGTATGACCAACAAGGTCTACATCTTCGTTAGGTGTTGTTTGAAACACCCTGTATATTGACTAGCAACACCTACATTCAGGAAATAACAAAATAAGGAATGCCAGGGCTTGTGATATCATGCCCAAAGATGTCATGATTCAAAAGAGGAAGTGATTTAGTAGCTTCATAACACATCTATCTGCTGACATGTCACCACTTGAAGTAATGGGTTTAAATAATTTGCTGATACATTGGATTTTACACTACAGTATAATGCTTGGAAATAAAAAAATGGTAACTCTACTGGATGTAAAGGTTGTTTCCCATTGTAGGAATCCACCACTATAATATATTCTGTGTAATATACCATTAATTCATTTACTTGCTGGCATCAGTATGCAAAATCAAGCATTTTTGTAACCATTTATACATTTTTATACAATTAAATACTTTCCTATGGTAAATAATGTATTAAATTAATTTGCTTTTGATACTTTTAAGCCTATTCTCATATAGGATTGTATTTGCACCACATTACTGCATAATTAACTTATAAAGGAATGTAATCATGCTGATTTCACTCAACATTTATAAAGAAATTATTTTCATTTGTTGTGCCTGTAACATTTCATTTCTTTCTTGTCGAGTGAGACCTTATAACATGGAGATATAAATGCATCCTTATATCCTTGTAAACCGATGTAAACATCAACGATGCTTGGTTAAAGGATGCTTTTGAATGTGGGTATTTAGAAGAAAATGTTGATTTTGGGTGCAATATTTTACAGTTGGGGTAGGCAAATTTTCCTGTTTTATTGCAGCATTTCCAATTTATACTTTACAAAGTATTCACTTATAACATTTCAATAAAACTGCAGGATTATAAGACAGTGAGAAATATTACAATACTAGCGAAATAAAGTAGCCATCTAATTTGCTGCTCTAAAGGAAGAGTTTATCAGAAAGAGGGTTGACTAATTTGTCAAATTTATATTTGGCACACTGATGTTCCCTTAAAAAACGGGGGCATTAAATGGGATTTGAATAATTTATTTACTTCTATGTTATTCAGTGGTAGCAGGCTTTAATCACTTCAGATATCCTAATCACAGGGAAATGCTGATTAAACTTCCCATTATAGACAAAGCACCCAACAAAAGAAGCATTTTACTTCTGGTCCACTATTTAATATAACACCATATCAACACATTTTCTACAGCAATATTAAAATTGTCTTTTCAAATATTTTCCCATTAGTTTACAGTGGTTGCTGAAATATTGTTTCCCAAAACTGTAAGGTGAGCAGATTCTTGCCCTCTTGAACAGAAAGAGAAACGTATAGTGAATTTCATTCTCATATCATCTATGCAGGAATACCTGAGGATTACATCACCCTATGTGCTGTCAAGCAGAAGTTGGTATTTGCTTTTGTGAAACATAGCACTTTCAATTATAATTTTCAAATTACTTTGGTGTCTTAATCAATGTTCTATGAATTTTATTCTTTTTCTTATTCAATTCCAAATTTTGCTTTCTTATAAAATTCGTCATTGGTAATTTTATCAGTCCAACTAATTTTTAGTATTTTCCTGTAGCACCATCTTTCAGATGTTTTTCTTCTTCTTTTTGATTTTAGTATTGACTAAGTTTCACATCCATATAGCATTATGCTCCATACATATGTTTTCCACAAATTCTTCCTAATTTCTAATCTAATAATGTAGGATGTAAATAATTTGTTTTTCTTACTGAAAGTAAGTTTTACTTGACATATGAATTACAGTCACTTAATATATATCCATATTCTACATAAATAAATTGCTCCTTAAACTCATAGGAGAGATACTGTTATAACATGAAGTTGTTCAATGTTAGTCACATTTCAGATTACTATTACTCTGGTTCATGCCACAGCCAACTATCTCATTAGCCATGTGCATATCAATACAGTACAGTACCCATTAAACATTACAAGTATTTTTGTTTTCATCTTTTATTCTAGTTAAAATTGTAGTATTTTCATAGAAAAAAATACATGTATAGAAATTGAATAAAACTTTTATATTGTACTGAACAACAACAAAAATTGTACCCTTTTCAATCTTAAACAATTGACTCCTAAATAAATGCTTACTGTATGGTAGTAAGAGAACTTTACATATACATGTTGTGTAGGTCCTCGACTGGTAAGTGCACAGCAACACAATCTGGCTGCCCAGGTGTATATTAGTGTGGACATGGTGAAGGAAGCTGTTGACTCTTTTATTCAGGCTGAAGAATGGAACAAAGCAAAACGTGTAGCTAAGGAACTTGAACCAAGGTAGGTACACCTTCAACAATTTATCTATACTAATATTATGAAGAGAGAACATTTGTTTGTGTGTGTAGGGAATACAGCATACAAGAAGTTACTCAAGTGTACCTTTGACATTTTTCCACCATTATATGATATTCTGGTTATTAATTTCTATTCATAGCGAGAAACTTGATCTGTTGTTGACTGATGGTGTGTTTGCTGAAAAATATCAGACAGGATACCTTTGCACAAAAGGGCTGAAATATGCTGTGATCTGCATTAGGAAGCATAAAGAGTTGCTACTATTATATCATTATCACGGGCATAGAAAGGCGGTCAAATAAATATGCATTAGGGAGCAGAGGCAGCTCAGTCATAGGGAGATGGGAAAACACTGAAATGTGCAATGATATGCCTTAGAAATCATTGTATACCACAGCCATTGGCAGTTGGGAAAAGGAGCGAAGGCAGCACACCCATAGCGAGGCAGGGAAACACTGAAATATGCCTTAGAAATCATTGTATACCACAGCATTGGCAGGTGGGAAAAGGAGTGAAGGCAGCACACCCATAGCGAGGCAGGGAAACACTGAAATATGCCTTAGAAATCATTGTATACCACAGCCATTGGCAGCTGGGAAGAGGAGCGAAGGCAGCACACCCATAGGGAGGCAGGGAAACACTGAAATATGCAATGATATGCTTAGCTAATGTTGAAATTTGCAATGATATGCTTAGGTAGTGCTGAAATTTGCAGTGATATGCATTAGGAATCGCATGTAAACCATCCATAGGAAGGCAGGGAAAACACTGAAATATGAAATGATATGCTTAGGAATTGCAGGCAACTTGTTATATGAAGGCAGAAAAATGCTGAAATATGCAACAATATCAGAAGAATACAGTAGATCAAAGTAATGGCTTTGAAATTATTTTTATGAGCACAAAAAAGAAATAAAGAAACGAATATAATAGGATTTACAATTGAGAGAAGTATAAAGTACAGTAGAATATCATTATTCCGGACAGTCGTTGAGTACACGACAACCTTCACTCGCACTGCCTCCCTCCAGTCTCAGTCAGTTGATTGCCTGTTTGTGCCATAGCTACTGGCAGGTTGTTGACCTTCCCAAGGTTGAAGATAACAACGAAAACATGTCTGCATATTACAAACTTTTGAGGTATCTGCACGAGTTAATTATTAAAGAAATTAATGTCAAAGGAAGACTACAAAGATCAGCAGTTTCTTCAAACCTTTAAGCATGTTAAGTGTGATCAATGACAGTGTGTCTTTATTGTCATATTCTAATTTGGTACTGCGTAACTATGATATCTGTATACTATATAACCTTCATATTAAAACTTAAAGTATGCATTCTTTTTACTGAACAGGGTATTTAAATATGTACCTTGGTTCATTTCGTTTAATCCGGACTTTCATTAATTTGGACATCCCCCAATTAGAACAAATTAATGAGGTTCTACTGTATTTGAAAACTCAAACTAATAATGAACATATCGGAAATAGTTAATTTGCATCATCCACTGACTTCATTGGTCACTATAGACCTGAATTATCAGATACTGTAAAAGCACTGGGGAAATTAGCAGTGCCAAGGAGTGCACCTGGTTATTTGCCGCAAGATGGCATTTGTAGTGCTCTATTTTCTGACCACAAGTCAGGCCAGTGCTCTTGTGATGGGTTTTGTGATGTTGGAGAAACCTCCAAGTGGTAGTAGCTGCACAGGCCCAGGAAACTTTGCAGCTCTTGTTTGTCTTTCAGGCGAGCCCAATCTCTTGCTACTCAAGCCTTCTCTGGGTACGTGGCCACCCCAAATGTTGAAACTATGTGGCCTAAATAGTTTGCCTCCTTGTAGAAGAGTTGACACTTTTTTGCGTTCAACATCAGATTAGCTGCCTGCAGTCTTTGCAGTGTCTTGGACAGGTTCTTGAGATGGTCTTCGAAGTTGGCCTATGACAGTGATGTCATCCAAATATAGCAGGAAGGCATCGTAGATTAGCCCTCTCACCACTTACTCCATGAGGCACTGGAAGGTGGCTAGAGCATTGCAGAGGCCAAGGGCATAACCATAAATTGCTAAAGCTCTAGGCCAGTGAAGAATGCTTTCTTTTCTTTGTCTTATACTACCTGCCAGTATCTAGATTTCAAGTCGAGAGCTGAGAAACACTGGGCACCAGAAGTGTGTCCGGGGTGTCGTCAAGAGGAAGCAGTCCTTTCTGGTGAAGTGTAGCTCTCCGTTCTTCTTCATCAAGACTACAGGGAAATATCTGACAGGCTCTTCAATGATTCCCCTTGTCTTCTAGCATGTCTGGTACCTCCGCCTGTTTTGCCAGAGGTGCACGTCTTGGTAGTTACTGGATAAGTCAGCGTCTCTGGTGTCAATGTTATGTACTCGGTCTGTGGCAATAATCACCATTCCCTTTACTGAAAACAGACTGGTATCGCCTAAGTAGATGCCGGACCCTCTCCAGCAGTCAGATGATTGGCCGCCATCTTCAGCAAGTCTTTCAGCTGAAGTCCCAGATCCGGTGACGGTGCCTGTCTGGTCAGATCCATTGCACGATGTTATTCTCACTGTAACTAAGAAATGTTTCCGTGCTGTTTTGCCGTGGTCTGCTGGTGTTAGAGTACCAGACGTTTCGTCCACAACTACGGTGGACATCTTCAGTGGCGCGGTCGAAGTTTGCTTGGAGAAGGTTTCGCTGCGTCTGAAGCGTTGACGCCAGACGCCAGACGCAAAACTGGTCGATCGGGGCATGCCCCGGTCGTGTGTCGGTGCCGCAGTTCCTAGCCGCGTCGCGGCTTTACCTGCGAAATGAGCAGTGGGTATGTCTACTGGTTTTGTGTTGTTGAGGAGCGAATGTATGTGTCTACTGAAGGATAATTTTTGGTACGGGGAACTTTGTAGGGAGAGGACACGCCCACGGGCGCTTGCGCGGGCCAATCAGGAGGCCGCGCAGTTTTCTCCCGCCTGGAGCAGAATTAATTGTTCTAATTTGGATTTTGCGTTCACCCGTTAAGAGGACGACACGCTTTATTATTTTTTACCCCATTTTGGTTACGGGTTAAGGTCGCTTTGCCCTTTTCAGGTTCAATTTAATGTATCTCAGGGGAGGGGGCGTGGCTAACCGAGAGGGCCAATGGCGTCTCTCGGCAGGCGGAAAGAGGGCAGGCGACGTACTTCTCTGGGATCATAATTTCCCAGAGAATTCACCAGTTGATTAGGGTGGGTTGGAATTTTGTCGTACAATGAACGGGTCCTCGTTCTGATGAGGTCGACAATGTACGGGATACCGGAATGCTCATGAAGGATATGGGCGGGAAATCTCCAGCCGGTACGGTAGATCATCCGTAGTGCCCGGTTCTGCAGCGTCTGGACTCTGAGGAGCACGTAGTTAGCTACGGTCCCCCAGACTTCGCAGCCGTACAGAACCAGAGGCGGAATGAAGCGTTGACTGTCGGGATCGCTACTTTTATACTGGCAAGTGGGGGGCGGGGCTTGGGCTCTCCGGCGAACGTGGCTTCTGATTGGACCGCTTCGTTGCTTCTCGTTTGATGACGTTTCCTGCTTTCAATGACGGGATGCCAATTCCTATTGAGTTTTAGTGCCTCTTCTTTTTTATTAAAATTGTTCGGATGCTTATAAATCTCTATAGCCTCCCGCTGTAGTCGTGCATGGTAGTGTGTTGTAGATGAGAGGATAGAGGTGTCTTGGAAATTTATAATATGCTCGCCCTCTGCCTCAATAGCGTGCAGGGCGACCGCGGACTTTTCTGTGTGGCCTAGTCGACAGTTTGCTTTGTGTTCCTTGATTCTAGTTGTAACACTGCGTTGTGTGGTTCCGATGTATACCGAGCCGCAGGAACAGGGAATGCGGTACACACCGGCTGATGACAGCGGCTCTCGGGGATCTTTGGATGAGCGTAGTAAATTATTTAATTGCCTCGTGGGCTTGAAAACCGTTTTGACATTGTGACGTCGCAATATGTGCTCGATCCGGTCTGTGATATTATTGAAGTATGGCAGAAACACCGTGCCCTTACTTTTTGGTTGGTCTGGCTTTTGATATGTGGACTGAAACTTGGCAGGGCGGAAAGCTCTATTGACGGAATAACCATTTGAATGTAATGCCTGTCTTAGGTGCTTGAGTTCATCTTGTAGCTGTTCCGGTTCACAGATGCGGGTAGCCCGATGTTTAAGTGTCTGGATCATTGCTCGTTTTTGTCTGGGATGATGGTTCGAGTCCTTGTTTAGGTAACGGTCAGTGTGGGTGGGCTTCCGGTATACCGTATGCCCAAGAGACCCGTCGGTATTTCTCTTGACCAAGACGTCCAGGAAAGCTAACTTCCGTCTTTTTCTTTTTCCATGGTGAACTGGATGCGGTGATTAATACTGTTGAGGTGTAGGTAGAAATCTTGAAGGGCTTCTAGTCCTTGGGGCCATATCACGAATGTGTCATCTACATAGCGGAACCAGACCGTGGGTTTATGTGCAGCTGCGTTCAAGGCTGTAGACTCAAACGATTCCATGAAGAAGTTTGCCACCACCGGGCTCAGAGGGCTCCCCATGGCAACACCGTCTATTTGTTCGTAGAATGAGAACGTGGTGAAAGAGGTGGTGAGAACGTGGTGAAAGAGTGCTACTATATCGTCCGTGAAAAATTGTTTCAGATGTGTGAGGGCTTCTTGTACCGGTACCATAGTGAACAGTGAGACGACGTCGAAGCTGATAAGAAGGTCTTGGGGCTGTAAAGTGATACTTTGTAGTTTTTGGATGAAATGAGTAGAGTCTTTGATTTAAGAGTCCGTTGAGCCGACGTGGGGTTGTAATAGATCCGCCAAATATTTAGCTATGGTGTAAGTTGGAGAACCAATGGCACTAACAATAGGTCTTAAAGGAACTTCCGGTTTGTGGATTTTAGGAAGGCCGTAAAGTCTAGGAGGATGAGCTTCTGATTTTATGATTCGGCGTTTTTCCTCTGTTGGCAGGGAAGAATTTTTGATCAGCTGATTGGTCTGTTTTAAAATCCGAGCTGTGGTATCGCGTTGTATTTTTCTGTATGTGTCTGGCTTTAAAAGATCCAGAATTTTCTGTTCGTAGTCCAGTTGCTTGAGATTGACGGTGGCGTTGGTCTTGGCATACTGGAGAATCCTAGCGGATTCCCGGCGTATCTCGTCGGCAGCTACTCCCGGTAAGCCCCGTATTCCCGATTCAATGTTAGAAATGATGTCCTCAACTGGTAGAGACGGTGTGACTACCGCGAAATTGCCCCCTTTGGCAAGCAAAGATGTTTCTGCTGGTGATCAGATAAATTCACCACTGTACGGAAGTATCGTACGCTGGTTTCGGAAGTAGTAGTTGGCTTGTTTCCCGCCGAAAGGCGTGTAAACTTGTTCTTATGTCGGATAGTAATGTAGTCCTGGTTGTGAGACATGGTATGGTACATGATCCTGTTTGTGTTATCCCAATCGTATCTATGAAGTGAGTTACTCACTCGGAGATGCAGAGCGAGTAGCTGGCGGTTGTTTGAATCCAGGCCCCTTCTGGTCTGGTGGATACGTTCTCGGAGCATGGCATGCTCAGAGCGGTTGTAGATACGGTGGGCGGCAGCTGTTTGAAACTGGTATTTCTGTCTGAGGAATTTAGGAATAATTCCCGAGTCACGGCAGCGTAGAAGAAATGTAAGAGAGCACAGTAGAGAAGATTTCTGTTTGCGTAGCGCTTCTAGTCGACGAATCAGACGATATATCTCCTCCCCGTAGAGGCGAGTCATGAGAGAACGTAGGCTTTCACGGCCGGAGTCAGTGTAACTAAGAAATGTTTCCGGGCTGTTTTGCCGTGGTCTGCTGGTGTTAGGAGTACCAGACGTTTCGTCCACAACTACGGTGGACATCTTCAGTGGCGCGGTCGAAGTTTTCTTGGAGAAGGTTTCGCTGCGTCTGAAGCGTTGACTGTCGGGATCACTACTTTTATACTGGCAAGTGGGGGGGGGGGGCGGGGCTTGGGCTCTCACTGCTTGCTCGCACCTCCCTAACTCGATCCTAGCCTGGATGACCTTGTCGTGTCCAGTGGATTCAATAGCTTCACGGGCACTTTCTCCCGCCAAGGCAACAATGCCCGGGCAACACATAATCCGTTTAATGGTTTTTTCCAGTCTAGTACAAGGTTCCTTGAACCGATGACCCTTCAGGTGCGCCTTCTCTAGCATCTTGCTTCTTGCGGGCACAACTACATTGTCTCTCAGGGTCACCGTGCAGATCTCCAGATGTTCGTAGAGGCTCTGGAGCGACACCTCCTCTTGGCCAGGTGGCAAGATCTTCTGGCCGACGTTAATCTCGTGGCTCCTGAGAGCATCCTGTTCCAGGATCTTATCTTCGGCTAACCTCGCAACAAATACCCACAGCCTCACAGTGCTCCACTCCAGCAGGGCCTCCTTCTCCATAGGTAAGTTGGTCCCCAACATCAAGAGTTGGTAAGGCCAACTTGGTGTTTGTGTTTGTAGACTCTTTGCCACGTAAAGTCTGATAGCAATCACGACTGCAGCTGTGTATGAAAATATCTGGCACAGCTTCCCTTGAATGCAGCCGTCTGCAATGAGGCTGTCTTCCACTCTTGTGCCTAGGGGACATAATTCTACTCGAGATGTTGGTGATGTCGGCCCGACGTGTCCCTCCATTATCTTCCGCCTGCTGGTTGACTTTGACGAATACAGTCTCTCTCCCTAGGTATCCTGGTTGGTTACACTCCCAGCACATACCATTGAAAGTTGTCGACGTCTCTGGGTTGTCTCTTTGTCCCTGTCGTAGCGAGCTTTTCTCGTCTTCGAGGTCGACACAGCTGTCTTGGCTGCCCCCATCCTTAGTATTGCCGTTAACTTCTCGTGGATGGTTTCGTAGTCGTCGAACATAAGGCGCCATCGTATCTCAACCTCAAGCACCCCGTCGAAAGGAGTAGGCAGCTTCCTGGGACACATAACTATATGGAGGTTCACAAGGGCTTATTCACCAGCTGTTCAACTGCCAGGGAAAACTCCTGCATCGTCTCGCCTGGCTGTTGCAGCTGTGACTTAAGCTGACTGCGGTGGGCTGCAGCCAGATTCCCGAAGAGGTTCTCCAGGTCCAGATCTCTCCGGACACCGCCGACGTCGGAATCTCATTCAGTACTTCTGCCGCCCGACCTTGAAGGTTTGCAATCAGTTGCGACTTCCTCTTCTACTGGCCATCGGTTGTGGGTGGCGAGGGCGGCGAACTGTAGGCAGAAGACTTCTAAGGTGGATGTTCTGTCGAACTTGGGTGGCTTGGTGCGTGTAAATGTTGTTTTGCATCCTATAATCTCCATCTTCAAGTCTTTCCTTCTAGCATATTTTCTATAGTAAAATTGTCTTCAGTTCTTTTGCTCTACTGTCAACTCTTACCTCCAGAGTATTAAGTAATTTCCCGACATTTTCCGGTGCTGGTCATGGTCTTTCACCGTTACACCAAGCTCTTTCATTTCCTTCACACTGACCAGTTGTTTTTTGATTTTGTTTGATATCTCCGCTTTCAGGTTTTCTGTACTGGATTCCCTTTTCTCCTTGATCTTATACATTCATGATTCCATCTTCCTGTTCATCCTTTCCATTCCTGAGTTCATTTCTGTTTTCATTTCATTAAATCCAAGTTGCATTTTTTCCATGCTTTCCGCTCTGGATTTCATTTTCGTTTTCATTTTGTCTGTTCTGAACTTACATTTTCTCCA
Organism: Hymenopus coronatus; assembly: GCA_030762935.1. NCBI lineage: Eukaryota > Metazoa > Arthropoda > Insecta > Mantodea > Hymenopodidae > Hymenopus > Hymenopus coronatus. Next base: position 16,763,680 of record CM060896.1, read on the forward strand.
TATTTTTACACAAAATGTTTACATCCTGCTCACAAATAACTGTGTTTCATAACCATTCCGCTGTACAGTTTCTTTTCGACGTTCGTGGCGGTGATGATACAGTTTGCTATGAAATTCTCGTTGAACTCACTCACTGTTGCACATGGTGCATTCACCTAAAAAGTGCACATTTTGCCCTTTTTATATCTGTTTGTTACATCACTGAAACTTCCAGAAAACCATGGTATGTGCAGTACCCTACCGGAATTCACAAACTCTCTTAACTAAACAATTTTGACGTCAAAGAACCAACCGAAAGAACACGTGTCTACTCGTGCATGTTTAACAATCACAGTGCAATGTCAAAAGAATTGACTGGACACAGGTGTTCACTAATGCACGTGTGTAACAACGATGCCAAAAATCAGCATTGACTTGCAAAGCAAGCTGTACACACGTGTAAGGCGATTATGGCCGCAGGGCTTAGTCACAATATAGATGCCGTTATTTATGTCCTACACATTGACATATGCTGTGGAAACCTGGTAAAATAATTGCTGGACTAGACCTTCTAGCGTTTGGGCCTTCCTGTCTGGTACTTCCACTAAAGAAGCATCTTGCAGATCATCTTTTTACACTGGCAAAGACCCAGTTTCCTCTCCATTGAACTTGTGGTACTTCCAATGAAAATACTTTGGTTCATTAATTTCGATGATGAGAGGAACACCATTTTCATCCATACCACCAATTTCTGAGGCATGCCTCTCCAAAGAAATTTGGCATTCCTCCCAGCAACAATTGGCCTAATTCACTGATGTATGCCAGCCACCAATGTTAGCCTTATGGGCACTCTGATACTTCAGGAAGTCAAGACGCCCAACAGTATACAAAGATCACAATCTGTTTTAGAGCGAGATTACTGCACTCAAAAAATGAAGAATGTGTCACAGTTCAATGCAATTGGTGAGTGGATCGACTCCAAAGCTTACTTTCTGGAGTCTTTGCCTAGCTCTGAAGATACTATAGTTGCTGACATCTTACACATCTTGACTTGTTGAACAAGATGCACCAACATGCACACCACAGTATAGCAAGCTCATTGCAGAGGTACTTGATCTTCCACTCCTCTTGCAGTATTGCCATAATTTCTGCCTCAGTGCTGAAATTACTCCTATTTGCCCTTGAGAGTGAGTATGGATTTTCCCTCCTTCCTATGGGTGAGGTAAACAATGATACTCTTTCTAATGCAGGCATATTTCAGCAGTTTCCCCATCTTCCTATGGCTGCACTGCCTGTGATTCCAAATGCATATCATTGTATATTTCAGCAATTTCCTCTTCCTAGAGCTCTGCTGCCAGTGCTTCTTTTCCTGCCTTCCAAGGCTGTACTAAACTATGATACAATACTGCCAACTGCATACTTGTTCCTTAACACTATCTACAATTTCTGCATTTCCCCACCTCCATTTGGGTGCACTGCCTTTACACCTAAACTGCCAACAGCATACTTGCTCCTTAACCGTATCTGCATATTTCAGCATTTCCCTGGCTCTCTATAGGTGCACTGCCTATGTCCCTTTTTTTACAGCCTTCCCATGGATTTGGAATTCAATAATTCCTAAGGATTATCGTTGTATATTTAGTGTTTCTCTGTCCTATGACTGACCTGCTTGTGCATATTTATTTGCCCCCCTTCCTATGTGTGTGATAATAACAACCGTAAAACAAATTCAACTCTATAAGCTCCATATTGTAGATCATTGCGTGTTTCAGCACTTTTTTGATAAAAAGGTTGTCTGTCTGATGCTACACAGCAAAGGGACCCTCATTCAACAACATTACCCCTAACACATCCTCAGTCAGGAACTGTTTTATATATTATTATATAATATATTATATTTGTTATGGTTATATTGCTCTTCTTTCCAATATGTAATGCATGATTTTTTCTAAGTCCAATGTGAACAGAATATTTTTTCTAAGTAAGGCTTTACATTTTAGTATTTAATATGGCTTTAAAATAATTTTTACTATGATTTCATGTCAGAAAATGTCTTCTTAACATAATTTAAGGTTTATAATTCTTTATTTATTTACTTACTGTGCATATTGCTATTCTGAAGAATGCAGTGCAGCCAAATCGTCCATTTTGAATCATGAAACATAAGGCTGCCAACAGCCTTTTACTGTCAGTAAATTATACTATATAATTTATCACTAAATTATTATTTTTGCCATTACACTAACTATATAACCATATACACTGTTTGTCCGTAGATTACTAACTATGTACACTTAACTCAATCGTTAATTAAACATAGCCTAAATCTAATCTCTAAGGCACAGGGCACACCTGCCTAATGTCTTCCACAAGTTCCTGAAAACGGTCTGCTAAACAATTTGGTGTCAAAATGCCACAAATGCTCTATATGGAGCATCTAAATTTTTGCATTGAATGCCACCCCTAGATAGGTGATACGATAGAGCTCGCCAGCGAGATTCATATTATGTATGTGCACATTTGTCACTGAATCTACAAAGTGCACAGAATGATCTTTACTTGCCATCTTGCATCAATGTTATAAAGTATCCTCATACCTTTGTAAAATAATAATTGAAGACAAGCCTTCGAATTGTTGAAGTAAACCAACAGATGTGCCGTATTAATCTGCCGTATTAATTTCTAACACTATTAGAATCTGTAAGAATATTGCCAGTAACATACAACCTAGCCTTCTCACATTGCAATAAATCCCCATGTTTGTAAAGCAATAAAACCAGAGAGAAAGTATGATCAGGCTTTTCAAAAATGACCAGTTGTTAATTGCTTCCGGAGATGGTACACAGTTTGTTGTGTGATGTCGGGTGTATTATTTGCAGAGGTTGGCTACGATTGTTTGGAATGATGTGCAGGTTGGCTGCTATAAGAGAAGCAATACAGCTCGCAGTCTTCCGTTGGTTCTGTCTGCTTGCGCATACACATTGGTGAATCTTTCGGACTTAGAAAAATTACTCACTGTCTTGGGTCACATGTTGTAAAGTATCCCTGTTATAGTAATTAGGCTAATTATATAAGCTTTTAATTACTTTATGATTATTATTAGGTTAGTTATTATTAATTATAGGTCTTATCTAGGCAGTTAACTAGAAATTTGAATTGTTTTTTTAACTTTTTATGTGATTTTGTTTTATAGTGTGGAGATTTATTTTTAGAGGAAGAAGATTGCATAGAAAAATCAGAAGAAATTCAATTGTTTCATTTAGTTAAATATATCAAAAGCATGTTAAAACATAACTATAAGCTCTTATTAAAATTATGGTATTGTATAGTGATTTACAATGTTTAATAACATACACATGTTATATAAAATATGTTCAGAACACAGTTCAGTGCTTAATTTAACATTTGAGTGCATCTGGGTTATAGATGAGGTTATTTTTTAGATAAAAGTAATGCTACTTCTATGCAAAAGTGAGTCGCTCTCCGTGGTGTAATGGTTACCATGCTAACTTCATATACGCAAGGTCGCGGGTTCAAACCCGGCGGAGGACGATGGATTTTTTCAGGCGTAAAAATCCTTAGCGTGGCTTCCTTCGGAAGGGAAGTAAAGCTGTGGGTCCCGTGTCGTAGATTTACGGCACGTAAAAGAACCTCAAGCCTGAGAGGCCTCTGAGCAAAATTAAGCAATCTTTCATGCCCAATATAGAATGGGACGCTGAGAACCAAAAGCAGTTAAAGAGCGTCCATAAATAACAGGCCATTTCATTTTATTTACGCAAAAGTGAACTTATTTTTACCAAAAAGTGATCTTATTTTCAAATATTTAGTTTATTAACATTTACTAACCTATACTGTGTACCATTTGGTACATCCAGTACACTTAGCTTTCAAAGCAAAAGGTGACAGAGTATTTTCATTCAGATTTGTTTGCACAGAGTCCACATTTGCACAGGGTAAGCAAATTAGTTGCATAGATTTCTCAGCAAAGATTTCAAAATACAGCTTTCAACACAGTCTTTATGTCAAATTCACAATTTGAGTCACATTTAACTTTACCATCCTTCAGTTCACTATAAACAGAATTAAATTTTCCTGATCTTGTTCCTTAAGAAAAGTAAGTTTGCTGAAGTCTGACAGGAAACAGTTGTATTTATTTTTTTAGCAAAATAGTTTTGGGATCAGTACTGCAAGCTTTTTAAAAATATCTGTTATGGATATTATGACCAGTAGATTGAGTTTCACTGGCATATTTTAAATTTATACAGTGCAGCAGGTATTTGCTTCATAGAAATGGGTAATCTGTTGTAAAGCTGGAGGTCTGCATAAACAAAACTTTGTTCAAATTAGTTTGAATTATGCATGATTATATGAATTTTATCTTATTTCTTGTGTCATAAGAATGTATTTTTGAGTTTATGCTATACATAGTAAGATGGCTTTTTATGCAATACAAGGTTTTGTATACAAGGTGATTCATAAGCCCCTGTACAAACTTTGTGGGAGTAATGTAGAGGTCAAAATAAGACAAAAATGTTGTATACCACGTTTTCTAAAAAAACTTTATTTCAGAAGTACGCAGCATCATAGGGATTACACAGGAAACATCAGCTCAGTACATTTACCGTGCAACATGTTCAAACTGACAGTCATGTAGGTTAACTCAGTACGTCCCCGTCATTGTATTGCTTGAGGAATGTTGCAGACCCCACTGAACTCATTCTGTACTGTTATGAACAGCATGGGGATCACAGAAGAGAAATCACTTCCCCAACAACAGGTTAAAGGTGAAGTCCATGCACAATGTTTTACTATGCATGTGTTGAAGTGGAACTACTACACAGTATTCAACTGTTCAGTAGGCTGCAGTTGTGTGTGCAAAGTACAATGGCATACACCAACGAGTATGCAGATATGCACCTTCTTTATGGCGCAGTAGACGGAAATTCAAGAGAAGCATGGTGACAGTACTGGGGATTGTTTCCAAACCATCAAATGTTTGCAGCTGTGGACAGGCATATGAGGGAGTATGGTATTCATATATGTCACGATCAGAACAGCTGCAACTGCACAGAGTGGCTGTTGAAGAAAATGTTCTGCAACGTGTTGATGACGATTTGATTATAAGTACTCGATGCATTAGTGTCACTGTAGGGATTTCCCAAACAACTTTAAGGCGCCTGATTCGGAGACAAAAATTATGACCCCACCTGCAGAAAGTACATGTGGATTATCCTAGACACCAGCAGTTCTGTCAGTGGTTACTTCAGCAACTTATGGTTGAGCCCATGTTCATTCGTAGGGTACTGTTTACAGATGAGGCCTTATTTACCCATGGAGGCATCAACTATTCTCATAACATGCACATATGGGCTTATGAATCCACGTGTTACTATGGTATGAGGGCATCAACATAATGTTCAGTTAATATTTGGTGTGGTATTGTAGACAACCAGTTGTTGGGACCACATGCTCTACCACCTCGCCTGACCAGTGCAGTGTACCAACTGTTTTTGCCTGGTCTGCTGCATGAAGATGTCCCACTTGCTACACGAAACTCCGTGTGGTTTATGCATGATGGCACCCCTGGACATTTCAGTTACATTGCCTATCCCAATCGGTGGATAGGTCATGCAGGACCAGTTGCTTCGCCACCCAGATCACCAGACTTAAATTTCTTGGTCTTTTACCTTTGGGGCCGTTTCAAGACACTCGTTTATACCACTAAAATTCCAAACATAACATCACTACAGTAGTACATTGAAGAATGAATTCGATAGGGTCTGCAGCATTCCTTGAGCTGTACGAAGAGGGGCATGGTACGTGTTAACCTGCATGGACGTCAGTTTGAACATGTTGTACAGTATGTGTAGTGAGTTGATGTTTCCTGTGTGATCCCTATGATGCTGCATAACTCTGAAATACAGCATTTTCAGAAAACAGGTATAGAATATTTTTGTTTTATTTTGACCTCTGTATTAGTCCCACAAAGTTTGTACAAGAACTTACAAATCACTCTGTACATAAATGCAAGGTAGGGGTAATATGTTCAATTGCTTAAATAGTGATCTACAGTCGCCCTCCGTGGTGTAATGGTTACCATGCTAACTTCATATACCCAAGGTCGCGGGTTCAAACCCGGCGGAGGGCAATGGATTTTTTCGGGCGTAAAAATCCTTAGCATAGCTTCCTTCAGAAGGGAAGTAAAGCTGTGGGTCCCGTGTCGTAGATTTACGGCACGTAAAAGAACCTCAAGCCTGATAAGAGAGGTCTCTGAGCAAAATTAAGTGATCTTTCACGCCCAATATAGAATGGGACGCTGAGAACCAAAGTAGTTAAAGAGCGTCCATAAATAACCGGCCATTTCATTTTTTTAGTGATCTACAGCTTAGCCTGGTGTATCCCTTCATTTTCCTTCTGCGTACAAGGAAGCAAGTAATAAGAACATTTCTGCTAATGTTTGTCTCAATTAGTATGATGTAGATGACAGAGTAATCTTTTCTAAGAGTAGTTTGTTTCCAGAACAGGTAGAGAAAGTCATATACATAAATGGAACACATCAGATTTTGTTGCTTCTATATTTATTTCACATACTAAATGAGAAATGCAAAGCTAATTCTTTTTGCAATTCTAGTCTAATAGTTTCTTAGTGTGTGGTCCATATGCATGATTTTCTTTATAGAATTCATGGGTTTTGCTTCATCGTATTTACTTCCTTTAGATACACCACCTCTCCAAACTCGAAAATAGTATTGAGTATTACCATGTTCATTGTTCACCTGTGTTAAAGAGTGCCAAAGAAAGTTATGCAAATGCTAAGATAACATGACTGGCCAAAGAAAGAACATAATTTTTTATTCTTAAAATTATGTTTTGCAAAATTAGATTCAGTAAGTGCTTATTAAATATTATTTGAATCTATAATTGTGTAGATTTTTACTTTTTCTCCCACATACATAATAGGTAGAGAAGGTGCTGCATTCCACCCAAAATTTTGTATTGGGATGTTGCCAGCAGTGTATGATTGAGGACCTTGAATACAAACAAAAAGATTTCTTAGAAAAAGGAGTATGTGTGCTTCTATGTTACAGTGATACAACACATAAATTTTTAAGAAAATTCCCTCCCTACGTCCTTTACAAGGAACATTTTTAGAAAATTTTCAAGTTTACAAAAATGACTCGAACAACTTTGATTAAAATACTGTATGTGTTAATTTTATTCCACACAAGCTGTGTATAGATTAGCAGTTGGAAAGATAGAGTAAGACTGAAAAATTTAATTATTTTTCCAAAATACCATATGCTTTTGTGGTGAAGGAAATATACATCTTGAATTTTCTGAAAATAGCTTGTGAAGTCCGCTCATTCTGTATGGCTTTTGCATAACTGGTAAACTGTAAAATATAGACATTGAAGATCTCGTTAAAGCACACAAATTACCAGATTAATTTTTTGTGGAGTTAACTATTTCTATCATGTTCCTTCTTAAACTTTAAACTTTCCAATACTTATACTTTTCTTAAATGGGAAGTCATTCGTTTTTCTGTTTTTCTTTTTAACCCTGGCCATAGAAAAGAACCAAATTTCAATGCAAGATCTAAAAATGTTTTACTGTCACTTTAGCCCAGTGTATTCCTTTATTTCCCTTCTACCTGCAAGGAAGTAAGTAATAAGACTATTTCTCTTAATGTTTATCTTGATTAGCATGAAGTAGTAAAAAGAATAATTCTCATAAGCATAATTTGTCGCAGAATAGATAGAGAAAGTCATGTGGATAGAACACATCATATTTTGTATTTATCTATAGTCAGACATATAAATATTTGTGATAGGTATGTTTTAGAGTTTTAAGTCATTCTCATGTAGTGGCATAAGAGAAGATGACTTGTTCTAGCTATGAAGATTATGTGAATGATCGCTACAAAGAATACTTGAGGAAGCAAGGTAAAGCAGATCAGCTAGCTGATGTGGATATTATTGGAGCTCTGGATCTCTTGATAGAGCAAGGAAAATGGGGAAAATGTCTGGATACTGCCAGTCAGTATGGACCTCAAGTACTGCACAAATATGTTGCTCTTTATGCATCACAGCTTATTAAGGTAATTGTGTTTCTATAAACATTAAAGTGCAGTTCCTTATTTAGCTGCAAAGTTTCAGAAACACACTATTTCTCCTTTCCATCAGGCTGATATTCTCCTAATTGTAAAACTAAAATAGCAAGATAAAAAAGCAATTAAGATATATCAGTGTTTAAAAGGTTAATATTAGCTAAGGATACAAGGTCTATAAACCTTTAATATCATGCCTCAAGGAAAATACCAGAAATAAATGTTAAATATGTAAAAATAATATACTGTTTTGGCCTGAATAAGTCACCTTACATATAATACACCTTAAATATCGAGGGGGAAAAAATAAAGTTTGTCTATCTGAATTGAAGCATAAAATGAGTTTAAGCTTTAATTTTCAATTACCTACTTACATGTACATAAATATTTTTCCTAATAAATGGTACATTACATTGACACCAAATATTTTTCATTATTCACTTAATCTCTTACACTCATTTTCTTCATTTTTCTCTACAATATATCATCCTCGCTGCCATCCAACACATTTGATAACAGCTAACAAAGTAATGTATACAATGTTAATGTCAAAATGCCAGTAAATTTTGTATTGTTCTGCAATAAAATGCTGCCACTTTTGATTCAAGATGCTGGCTCTATTGTTGCAAATAAGCACTGATGTTAACAGCAAAGATATTGTAACAAAACTGATTTTTATTACTCAAACAACTCTTTATTTCTTCCAACTGATTACAATAAAAAAAAGCTCTTTTTAAATAAACGTCTTTATTCATTGCTTTTGCAACAATTCTGCCATACAGTTTTTTTTTCGTACACTATGGCAGCAGCGGCTATGACTGTATGCTGTGCATTCCCAGTGAAATCTGACACCCTCTGGAGCTCATTCTCTGCTTTTTGTACCTGTTGATGATGTGAGAAACTTCCAGAAGTCCTGCTTATTATTGCAAACCATCGTAGATGTTACAAACTCATATACATAGGTGCAACAGTTGGAGTTGGATGTAACATACATACCAACTGCACTTGTGTCCACCCATGGAGGTGTAACCATGCACAGCAAGAATCAGCTATGTCTCAAGGCCTCACACACAGATCTTGGAGCCCCTTGTGCTTCTTCTCAAGTCAAATGGTCCCAATAAATCGAACCATCTCCCTCATATCTCCCCAGGCACCAAAAAGAAGGAGTCCAGGGTTATGTACCTGTGAAAAGGAAATGCCTTGCATTCACATAGAATATGCTGAGAGGTCTCAGAAACCTGCACAGCAGGTCCTCAGTAAGCCCCATTCTATATGAATGTCACCTCAGAGTGTTGTATCCAGTGAGACACCCAATAACACTTCTGAGCCCATCCCTAGTTAGATATGCAGAGTCTGACTGGAAAATTCAATGCCATAGCCGGAATTTGAATCACGGATCTCCCGGTCTCTAGCCATTTGCTCTACCACAGCAACATTCCAGCATAGCAACATTGTAAGCTGCCATTAGGGTTGTCATCTCAAAATAATTTGAAACCAGGAAACATGCGAGTCAGTTGAGAAATTCAATGCTATGCCGGCATGTTGCCATGGTAGCTCAGTGGTAGAGCAACCAGCTAGAGACTGGAAGATCTGTGATTCAAATCCAGGCTATGGCATTGAATTTTTCATCTGACTCTACATATCCAACTCTTGTCCTACAAACGGCTTCTTTGAGAAAACAATTAAAACTATCTCTAGTTAGTTTCAAAATAACCTTACTTAGTGAGCTGCCTATCCCTGAAATAAAGTCATGGGCTTGTGTGGTGGTAGTTTGTTTTTTCCAACTCTAAAGGTGAGCTCTTGCTACCCCATACTTGATATACCACAAAAGGGCTTGGGTCCTCTAACTGCAAGACACACTCCCACTTGCCAGCCTGTCTGCTATCTCATTACCTCTGATGCATGGCCGCATGCCCAGGAACCCAGAGTACAATGTTTATCTAACATTATTTGGCACTCCTACACCAATGGAGGTCATTTTAACCCCCATAAGGGCTTTCAAAACTGCCTGACCATCTGAGCAGATATGATGCCATGTCTGCCTGGCATGTTTAAAATATGCTTGACTCAGGCTAAGATGGCATAAATCTCAACTTGGAACATGGTAGGAGAATGGCAAGTTTGGCCCCAGGCCTGCACTTAAAATATGAATTGTCACTATACCATGTCCAGCTCCCTGTGTTCAGGGCAAACCCGGTCTCTGGGTCCCACTGCTACCTGGTTGGAATCGCCACCATATATACTGGACTTAGATTGAATCTGGCCCACATCAACTCTCCTGCAATCAGGAGAATCTCCTGAAGTCTGCTCTAAATCAGTAAGTGTCCCCTATTAAGTAGTTTAAACTTCCAACTTCCCCAACTGTCCAGAGGTGGTGTGCACTCAACTCTGTGACCTTCTTCACAAATAATGCAAAGGAGGAAGATCTACCAAGATCTCAGTGCTCCACAGCCCCAGTTATCATCATATCATGCCTTTGCAGCAATTCCAGCTTAGTGGCCACCCAGGCCACCAAACCATCACTTCATAAGTTATTGATGGTCTAATGACTGCTGTGTCCCACCTTAGTCCTATTAACTCTCCCTACATGCCCACATTGTCTTAGATTTACCATAGAAAAACCTCAAGCCTAATAAAGAGGTCTCTGAGCAAAATTAAGCAGTCCTTCACACCCAGTATAGAATGGGACACTGAGAACCACAGTAGTTAAAGACGGTCCATAAATAAAACTCCATTTCCACATTTCTATAGCATGATGGGCCTTCTTCACTTTGTGTTCTAAATGCTTTTTCCAGTTCAGCTCAGCATCCCCTAGGTACTTAACCGATCCAGATAGCTTTAACTTTTACTCCAGATAGAGCCCTTCTCTTGTGAAGAACATGACATCTTATCTGAGTTAACTGACAAGTCTGTTTCCCTGCACCACTCCAGAGACCACAAGGAGCCCTGAATGAGCTCTGAAACAGTACTTGGAAATTTTCCATATGCATAGTCCTGTGCATGAAGCCTGTCCAGTAGATCATCTACCACCAGGCACCACAGGGTCGGGGACATCACCCCTCTCTGGGGGTAGCCAACAGGGCACCAATCAAGTTGGCTATGGCCTCTGCTGTTCCAAGGAGGTCATTATCCAGTCCTAAACTACTGCACTGATATCCCTCTTATCGTATATTCTCTGATGGATCCTGTCGCCCTCCATGGTGTAATGGTTACCATGCTAGCCTCATATACCCAAGGCTGCAGGTTCAAACCCAGCAGAAGAGATGGATTTTTTTCAGGCATAAAAATCCTTAACATGGTTTCCTTCAGAAGGGAAATAAAGCTGTTGGTCCTGTGTCATAGATTTACAGCACATAAAAGAACCTCGCCTGACAAAGAAGCCTTTGAACCAAATTAAGAAGTATTTCGTACAAAAAATAGAATGAGACGCTGAGAACCACAGTAATTAAAGAGCATCCATAAATAAAACTCTGTTTCATTTCATTTCATTTTCTGATAGGTCCTAAAGTCGTATGACTAAAGGCCCCTTTGATGCCTAAAAAGACTGCCATGCCCAGTTATCCACAGTCCAGTGCCCCCTCCAGTCTTACCACAAGCTGCTGGAGTACCAATTCTGTGGATTTCTCTGGCCAGTAGGCATACTGTTGAGGATGTGTGGGTCTTTTTACTAAAGACCATCCCTCAGATATCTACCAACCAACATTTCCGGTGCCTTCAGCATTTGTTGAAAATCCTTAGGCCTGCAGTAAGATTGCCTGCCAGTATTAGGTATAAAACCCACCTTGCCTGTCTCCAGCTAGGCAGGCCCTGAAAATCCTCACAAGGTATAGAGCAATAATCTCCCAGCCCTCCTGAAGCAGAGCCAGGAAGATCTTGTAAAGCTGAAAGGCAAAAACAGCCCATATAACTCTATCAAAGGTCACAATCTTAGAGGCCTCTGCCAGACCTCCTGTGATGACTTACGTGCTTCATCTCTTGATTCATTGCACTGGTCCACAGAGCAGCCTCAAGGACTCCCCCTCTGATTATGTCCAAGCACCCAGAGGAATGTTCCAATGATGGTGGCCTTGAGCCTCCACCAGAGACAAACAACTAGTGCAGTCTTGATTACTTTTGAAGATTGCTACAGAAGTGCCTCCATGAATCCTCTGAGGCCCTCCTGATCCCTTTCTTACAGTTCCTCTGAGCCTTCTTGTAGACATCCAAGCTTTCCTGGCACTTGTAGACCATATAAGCATTAAAATCCTATGTGTCTTATTCTTGATGGCCCTTAAATAGGAATTTTATCTCAATCTGACTTTTGCCCATACCTTTTGAATGAGGGAGCAATTCCTTTAATAGGATGTTGGGGTCTTCTGCCCACCTCCTACCTTACCATGATCGCCACCAGGTCTCTGAATAGAAAGCCCAGGAGGGGCCAGGCTTTCAGTGCCTAATCAAGACCTGTGTTCTGGGCTACTCCTCTGCACAGATGCTAAAAATGGAGAAGCCAGGGTTGTTGTACAATGGAAACCTCTGCCTCCTGCCTCAGTATATGGCGACAGAGTTCTCTTGAGGTAGTTAGCCTGATGAATGTTATCATCGAGGTTTTCCTTCCAGTGCCTTATATCTCTTACCCAAGGACCGTTTCTCTCTACTCTAGGTTTAGCAATCTAGGTATTTTTATAGGATATCCATTCCCTTCTTGGGCCCAGAATCCCTCAGTATTGTCACTGGGTACCTTCTTTTCTCTTCCCAATCCTTGTAAAGGAGGCCTTGACCAAGCCACAATGGAGAATCAATTCTCTCCTAAGGATGAACTCGGCCATAACCCCTTTGCTCCACCTTGTGATCTTACACCCTCCACTTCTTGGTCCTTAGACCTGGGTTCTGCTTCCGTAGCCTGTGGAAGAGAACTTCATTCTCCTCCTCCAGCCCTGAGAACCTACCTAGAAATCTCTTATATGTTGGGAGTACTTCTATTCCTATCACTTTGAGTTTAGACCCTCCCATACCTGCAAAATAGGTATGCATTTCTTCAGCCACTCCAAGGAGATCTTGTCATAGCATGTCACCTTTAGACAGTAAACCACTGCAGCCCAGGGTAATCCATGGGTTCTTCCATTAGGCCGGTACCTATTTTATAAACAGCCAGCAAGGATAAAATGGGGAAGACTACCATGAGGGCGTGAGGCTATATATATATGTATATACTAACCACAAGAGTTGCCGACATCTTATACATTTTATTCTATCTTGTGTATTTGATGTTCAAATGTTTTGTTTTTGTTGCATTCCAAGACTGAAATCACTGGGTGCAATATTATTATTCCTTATGCTTTCATTGTATATAAGTGTTTTGGTTTTCTCTCTGCAATTTTGTTTGTAGTATGCAAGTCTCATAGTTACACTTTGATTTTCTTGATTGTAAAGCCAGTTATTATAAAAGAAGCTTTCACATACAAGTAAAAAGGCCGCTCGCAGACCATTAGCAGTTGAGTGAGGCCATCAGTAAACCTGATAATAAGCATGTACTTAAGTTTTTGCATTGAGTAATAAATTGCAAAAATTTGCAGCGGGATTGCTGATTAATTTCTGCTCATTGCATTGAAGAGCAATAGTATATTTTACTCTGAGGAATTAAAAATATTTCCTGTTGGAACTTATAAAGAGTTCAATTCACAAGAGATAGAATTTTTGCGTTCAATAAGAAAGGCACTAAATGGCACCAAGTAATCACAATTTCGTGCACGAATTGTAAAAGTTACATGAGAATAAACTGCAATTTCTCAAAGACAATTGGATTAATGGATTAATTTAGAAATCATCAACCCACTTTAGTAGCCTAGAGCCCAGCATTAACATCCTGATATTATTGTCGTTATTTCACTTCAAATTTGGCGCCGAATACAAAGGGGCTCAAGGAAAAGCAGATCCAGGCAATAAAAAAGCAATATAAAAGAGAAAGAAGCAAGTGGACCACCAAAGAGGAATTCGAAAGATGGAGGGAGGAAGAGATTCAGATCCAGGAGGTCAGGTGATGAGAATCCTGGCGGAAGCAGTAACAAGTAGGAGGACATCAGGGGCGATCGGCTAGCAGTTGCAGAGGACAAAGTGAAGCATTGCACCCATCAGTTACCACTAGGAGTCATCATCGTGCTTATTGTTTCATAGTTATCATGTACATATGTTTTTGAATTTTTTTTAAACTTTACATTTTCAGACCATTATCTTTTTTATCACACCATTGGTGAGTATAATATGTATTTTCATTCTTGTGTATTGTGATTTATTGTTGTAAAGACATTGTGTTAGTAGGTATTGCACATTTGTTTGTTTCATGTTATTAAGGAGTGGTAAAAATATTAAGTTTACACCATGGAGGGTAAGAAAGAAAAAGGTGCAGTGGTAGAAAGCAGTGAACCAGCTGGTTCCTATCAAGTACTTAGGAACTGATGATAAAAATGAGGGAGGGTATAGAGACTACAAATGGCAAGATAGAGGCTACTAGTAGCAAAGTAGAAGTAACAAACAACAAAGTAGATGCCACCAATATAGAATTAAAAGTGAATAGTGCCAAGATAGATGCTAATCATGCTGAACTTAAAGCAGAAATAGTAGCTGCTAATGAAAAAATAGAATTAGTCAGTGCAGAGTTAAGAGCTGAATTTAAAAGCAACAATGCAGAGCTAAGCTCCAGAATGGAGAAAACAGACATGACAGTGAAAGCTCTGGAATCTAAAGTAGCGAAAAGACATAGATAAAAAAATTAATGTTTTGGATTTATCTGTAAAGAAAGAAGTGGAAAGAGCTGAAAAGAAAGTAAAAGGAACAATTGTAAATGGCGAAAAAGAAATAGTAAAATTAAGAACTAGAATTAGTGAAACAAATTCTGGTATAAAAATTTTGAACCACAAAATGAAGTCAGATTGTCAAGGGTGTTGAGATTATTGAGTAAAAAGGTGGAAGAAGGGGGAATGATTTGAGAAAAGAAATGAAAGAAATCAAGAGTAGAAATAGTGAGAAAATTAAGGATTCTAATAACAAATTAAAAGCATTTCAGATAAATGTAGATAAGAAAATAAATGAGGCTGTAAAAGAAAATTTGTACAAAGAAAATGAACAAGTAATAGATTTAGAAGGAAACAATGAAAGCAGAGAAAAGGTTTTTGAAACAGATTGTCATAGAAAATTCAACAAGAATCTGTATGAGAAGGAAATAGAAAATGTTCAATCAGGAGAAGATGAGGGTTAGGGCAACATGGTCTGTTACCATGGCAACCATCTCTGCTATGGACAGATATTGAGTGATGTGAAAGCTCCAATTTTTTATGAGCATTTAGGGGATAACCCAATACAATTTTTTAAAGAACTAGTTCATTATTTTGGTATAAAAAGAATTCAGAATGAACATTGTGAGAAACTCTTTGAGAGATAGTGCCCGGGAATGGATTAGGTTACTTTTATACAATGAAAGCTATAGCAATTTTAAAGATATGCTCTTGTCAAGGTTTTGGAGGCAAGCTGTACAAAATCAAATTCACTTAGAATTATCAATTGAAAGATTTGACCCAAGCAAGCACACAAGGATGTCTGATTATATTTTAAGAATTGCCAATAAGTGTAAGTTCTTAAACCCAAGACTGGCAGAAAATGAAATTACATGGTCAGTACTAAGGCTACAACAATTTAGTGGTAGCTAGTCCTAAAGATTTTGCCACAGTTATAGATTTGCTGACAATGTTAGATACTAAGGAGAATAGTGTAGAAAGTGAAAGGCATTCAAGTTTTTTGCTGGAAAATTACAACAAAATTCAAAGGTTTCTTGGTGAAGGGACACAGTCAGAAGTTAAAGATGCTTAAAGAGTAGGGTTAGGAATGGCAATGACCACTATAAGGAGCTAAATTATTTTAAAAATAATGGAGCATTCAAAAATCTAAATGATTTTAGGTATCACAATAATAATAGTAGAAGTGATTACTGAAGTCAAAGAAATGATAGAAATAGCCACTTTGATAAAATTTGTAGTGATGGAAATTCATTGGAGCACAAGTTGAATTTCATTCAAACAAACCTAAGGTTTATGAGTACACAAATTTTCAAAGCAGAAGGAAATTTCCCTTCCATGCAGGGAATGAAAATAGATCTAAAAATGTGAATCAAAATTTCGGAAAAGGAGGAGGAAATTCTCGAGAACCAAGTCTCTACCGGGAATCAAACTGAGGACAGAATAAACTATGCGGGTTAGTGAAAGTATTAAAAGTAACATTACAGAAAACCAAATTTGTGCAATAAACCCTCCAGAAAACTAGAAGATTATGATCATACTCTGAAAGTCAACCGTAACAAATTCCTCAAACATCGCTCACAATGGAGTAATTTAAGTATTTTAAGCAAGGTAAGTGACACAGAGAATTTGTCAAAGCAAGGTAAGCTTATGAGTCCTCCGCAAATTAAAATAAATGTCATAGAAAATATGATGGTTGGTGACAAAGGACATTGAAGCATCTCACAATTCCACCCAGGCTTTGCCCAGATGTACCCAATCTCCCATAAATATTGGGCCACTGCCATGTCGAGTGCAACCCAATCCAAATCCTCCATCCTGGGAGGGGCTTGGTGTTCAGCCCGACTACTTCTAGCAACATAAGTACCACAGGGCTTGCACCTGAACAACTTAAGTGGTCAGAACCTCCCCCTTACAGAGACCTTTAGACAGAAAGTAGTCTTCAAACTTGAGGACCTTCGAAGCCAGCTGCTCACTCAGGTGCGGTGATTACGACCACAAGGCATAGTCACACTTTTTGCTTGTAGATGCCATCATTTATCCTTTTCACCACAAGGTTATTGAGGCTTGGGGCAGTGTCCCTTGATTTGGGTAGGGTGATATACCCACACCAGATCACCTTGCTGGAAACCTCAGCCATAACAGGTTGCTTGCTTCCTGGATGTGTTGACGTGCCATTACATGCATTTCCTGGAGTTGGTCTACTAAATTCTCCATATAACCTTAGTATAAGGAGTGTTGTTGTTATAATATTTGTCACGTAAATATCTTTAATATAAGGTGCTTTAATCAAAACCATTTGCCATTTGTGACAAATCAAAATTTTCAAAAAGTTTTCCATGCAAAGGTAGTTAGGGGTGGGAGGATTTTCTTGAAAATCTTCTTGTCACATCCTTGAAGATACTAAACTTAAATACCAAATTTGCTGTTTAACAGTATTTTTGTTTTTGAGCTATGATGTACACACCCCACCCCACCCAACCCCAACCTAACCCCCACAATACTTCGTCACCTACACAGACCTTTTTCTAAAAATGCTTTTTCTGGATTCAGGAGACCTCAAAACATATTTCCTCATATCTCCCTGGTGGAATATAATACCTGCTCTACCTACTATGAGCATAGTACGTGGAAAGAAAGTAAAAATATGGAACACAAATGAGTGGACAATTTTAATATAAAAGAGTTCATGAATTAAAGAAAATAACATCAAAATTCTGGAAGAATACTAAGGTTTAGTTAGGGGTAAATGTTGTAGGAAGATTAGAATGAGCACAAGAGTCTAGAATTAGTTCACTGAAAAATACAATAAGATGATTAATTATCATTACTCTCCAAAACATCAACTTGGAGTGATGATGATTTGTTTAATGAAGCAACTTTTTCTCTACTTTGTGTTGTAAGCTGCGCAAAATAAATAAAATTCTTTTCATATCTTCTTGGGATTACAACCAAGTAAATTGTACATTGTCCAGCAAGCTTTCGACTTTCTCCTCCGCACTGTTTATAAGCATACGGTGGCTAGTATTGGCTCAGGGGATCAACAAATCATGTGACCTTGCTGTCTTCTCTTCCCACACAGGATCTTGTCATAAGTTATAGGCAGTGCAGTTTCTTGGGGTTCCATGCCAGTCAGTGTCTTAGTGGAGACACTGTTGTCATTTGTATATTGGCCAGCCATTGCTTGGCAGTAGGTCTCAATGCCTGGATCATCTTAAAATCCCAATTCCTCTCCTGTTTTGAAATTACAATAACTGGTCTCCAAGCCTCACTAAGTTGAATACCACATTTTAGTTAGAAGTGTTGTCACAAATTCTTATTTTGATGGCTTCTTGGACGAGGTAGTCCAAGGCAGAAATTTTGTGACTGATTAAAGAAGACATCTGTATCAGCTACTGCAGATTTTTATGATGCAACAAATTGATGTGACACTGTGTTAGGTAGGGTGAACCATAGAGAAACGATGCAAGCAAACTATTGCAAACAAAAGAATCTATAGTAACTGAACACTATATTAATGGTACATAAAGTCTTGTTTGACAAAGCCACGGCCATTAACAAAAATTCTGGCTATTGAGATTGGCTCATTAAAGAAGCCATCAAAATAAAAATTTGTGACAAGAAGTCTTCAACTTAGTGCAGCATGGAGACAATCAGAAGAGGGACTGTAAAGTGAGACCTGCTGCCAAGCATTGGTTGGCCCACATATAAGTGACAATGGCCCTTCTTCACTAACACATGCACCCCTGAGAAAACAGAGTTGTCCATTACTTGTGTCAGACCAATGACAAAATCCCATGTGCTAAGAGGAAAACAAGATAATCTGCTGAGACATTACACAGTGCGGAGGCCAGCTGTATTTTATGTTACCCTGAAGAAGACCAAGGAATAAGATGGCTAAAAGCTTGTTAGACAATATAGAATTTACTTGGTTGCACTCTTTAGAAGATATGATTATGAACCAGTGCCAAGAAAGTTTCTTTAAGTATCATATAAATAAAATCCTTGTAAAACTAATTAGTAGTACTGTTTTCACTTAAAACACATTAATTTGCATGCCATCTTTGCTTTTCTTCTTAATGATCTGCTATTATTAATGAATATGTTCTTAAATAATATGCATGTTTAAAAGAATCACATTTGAAAATTTGTTTATTCTTGATCAGATTGTTGTACTTGCATCCTAAATTTATATATAGTTTTGTTTCCAGGATCATTTTCCCCTAGAAGCTCTAAATCTATACACAAAATATGAAGCTCCTCTCAACTCTCAAAATTACAACATATATAAACACATAGCAGTGGAAATGTTTGGAATGACAAGCTTAGTGGATCCAAATTCATATGCAAAGTGGACACAATTGAGAAACATGTTATTTACTTTGGTAAGTAAATATAAATAAGTTTTAATTCATAAATTCTATTTCTTAGACTCTCATAATTTGACTCATGGTCAAGCAAGTCCCAATTTAACTTCCTCTTCAATGAAAACCTATCCCCCCCCTCTCCCTCTCTCTATCTGTCTCTGTCTCTGTCTCTCCCCCTCTCCCTCTAAGAACCACATACCCTGAAAGAAAAGGTATGTGGGCTAAATTCTGGCAGTTTCACATCCACAAGTAATGATTTCGTCCTATGGTGCCATCTATGAGTGACAATTTAGCATATACTAGAAGTTCCATTGATTAACAAACCCTTAAAAGAGGTCAAAACATGAAATTGGGCTGTTGTACCGTTGTAGATGTAGATTTTGCTAAAGAGTGGTTAAATATTGGCCTAATCTTGTTCTCAGGTTTAAGATTCTTTGATAAACCATAAATATTGGCTATTATATGTTATCAGGTTTTAAATTATAGCTACCCAAATTTTATAGCATATAATGCTTGCTTTTTATGACTGATGCTACTTCTTTAGTACATTTCCCCTTAATTTGTGTGGATTCTTTTGCTTTTAATACATCTGCATTCCTAACATGTAATCAATTCTCTTGGTTCAAAATGACCATTTGGTTAGCTTTATCAATTTTTGTGTAGATCACATCTTCATTCTTTATTCTGCAAGAATTTGGTTATGTTCAATATGACAGGTATTTAAGGCATCCTTTTATAAATGTTCAAGTATTTGCTCAACTTTCTTCCCTGATTATTGTCTTTTCTACTTTGCAACTGAGTAAGTGAAGTTAAAATGCAACCCATTGTTTAATAATGATTGAATTATGCTTGCAACTGTTCTGCAGGTATTGGTGGGAAAATTTTATTATTGTGACTATAATAGTATACCTCTTTCTCAGTAGTTTACCAACTTTGCAGGAATAATTCTTTCCTTCCAACAATATTGATTGCCACAAATATTTAGCTTCCTTCCAGTAATGACACTTTATGGTTTTGCCTTGGTCTAGCTGTGTGTAGACGTATATTTGAGTAAATTATTTTATGACTAAAATAAAGCTCAGAACGTTGAGAATTCTGGAAGGATGTACCATACTACTGGAATGAACAATGCAGGTTAGTTGAAATTCTGTATGATTTATTGTGTATGCAATAAAAATCAAGCGTTGAATAACTTAATACAATTTACATATAAATAAACATCCATTCATTCTTACAATCAACTTATTTTCACAATTCTTCTTACTGTTGTAATCCTCAATATTTAAATATGAAGATTACTTTCAAATTATAATTTTAGCATACTAGCAATTTATTTTATATATTGCCATTGTCCTATGCAATGGAGTATTCTTTAAAAGCAAATGACATAGTGTTGAATCTTTTTACTCTCAAAAGTAACATTCTCTCTCATATCAATGACAAAAAATAAAAACTTCTCTCTAAATATAATACATCTGCTTGCACCTGTCCTTAATTTCTATGTACATTCATGGACAAAAAAAAAAATATTAGTCATGTCTGGAATGCCAAATTCATCTAAGTCCTACATGGCACAGCGCCTTGTATACACCATCTGTGATACAGTTATGTAGTGGCAGCAACAAGATGTCACAAGTTCCAAATCTTAGTATTACTAAACCAATAGTCAATAATCATGATCAAATACATAACTTAAGCTTCTTCAAGAACTATCAATATTAACTAAAAATATAAAACATGATACAGATTTTATTGTGCAACATTACTAAGCCAGCCACCGTCCATATGTGTTCACTGTAGCAAAATGTAAGTTACTTCTCTCGTGAGGGTAACAGGCTCACTTCTCAGAAGCAACAAACATTTTTTTTTGCTTCTCTTAATGATGTTGAATTAAATAGTATGAAGCAATACTAAAAATATTGTTAAGAAAATAAATGTTTTGAAACATTTTTAGGAATCTAATTGTGGAAAATTTGATTTTTTGGGAGGTAGGAATCTTTTTTTCTCTTCTCAACACACCCCATAAAAACCAATCTGGAATAATGTGCTATTTGCAGACAAGGTGATATTTTCTTCTATATGTAAGAGAAAGACAATTGTCTACTGTCCAAAGGGGTTCTGATACAATACAAAATATGTGGCTTCATAATTCCATCATGGTCGCATATATGTATTGTGTTGGGGCTGGACATCAAGGGGTATTCTAGATGTGCTGTGGCAGCTTGACGATACAGTGAATGGTATGCAATACACAGTAATGCTAGATAATATTTTGATTCCCTCTGTGAGAATGAGATATCCTGATGGAATTGCTGAATTTGTAAAGGATAATCATCCTGTCCACACATCTCAAAAGGTTTCAAATGGTTTTCAGAGAGGCAGGATATCAAAGTTCACCAGATTTGAATCTTATTGAGAATGTGTGGACTGAGGTAAAAAGGGAGCTGCGCTCCAATTTACCTCCATATGGGTGAACAACAAAAGATGGCTTCTAGGCACAAATTTAAGAAGCCTGAGATCTTGTAGCTTCTTGTCCACATTACCGCAGGATTTAATTTTGTCTATGCCCTGAAGATTGAGAGCATACAGGCTGAAAGCTCATACAACGGATATTAGGCAATTATGCTTATTTTTTGTATTTTAGTTTTAGAAGATAATAGTTTGTTTACACATATTTTTTGTAGTTATTTAACACAAGTATTAGTAGAATTGTGTTTTGTGTGCACAGATAGGCAGTTACATTACTGCAATATTGTGTTC
The DNA here is from genome assembly GCA_030762935.1 of Hymenopus coronatus. Taxonomy (NCBI): domain Eukaryota; kingdom Metazoa; phylum Arthropoda; class Insecta; order Mantodea; family Hymenopodidae; genus Hymenopus; species Hymenopus coronatus. Next base: position 16,785,660 of record CM060896.1, read on the forward strand.
TACATATCCAGTCATAAAAAAAAAACAAAAAAAAACATGGCAAGCAGTGCGAGTTTTAGACCTAGGAACTTATGAATGGAAGCAAGGCCTTCTTAACCTCTTGGTCATCGTAACATTCTGTGAACTGTTTTCAGTACTCATAAGTTAACCATTGCACTGTGAGACACAGACCATTGTACAGTTCTTTCATGTACATTGTGAACCAGCTTTTACGAAGATACACAAAGCTCTTCAATCGACACATGGAATTTGGGAATGATTCATTTTTTGTGTCCATGACTGTACAACAAAATGAGCAACGATTTGAAAATGTAGCCATCTTGAAATTAGAATGGTTTAAATTATAAATTAACTATTTATGTACAATGCATTACTCATGAGATAATTATATGCATTTAAATATAATCCTTACTGGGCAAAATTCTTTTCTTTGGGGCGGAGGGCCTTTGTTTAATTTCACTCAATTCATCCCTCACCAACCAAACCAATTCACCATAATGTTATATTTTAGGCCTTCTGAATCATTATATTTTCTATGCTATGAGGGTTGCAACAAATAAATATACAAACGTTCATTTCCAATTCCACATTCCCTCACATAAAATATAATGATATTTAAAAGGATGTCTTATTATTTATAACTCATTACAATTTTTAAAAAACCTAACATATGTGTATATTTGGGCTAATATATGTGTATTTTTCCTTTAACTACAGTTCTTCATTTGTTGAGACTGTAGGTCCATTCCTGTTACATGCTTTACTGTGTTAAATTCTGAGTTTTATGAGTTGTAATATATAATATATTTATTCAACTGCCTCACTCTATTGATTCCTTTCAATTATAGTATATATAGTAATATATAATAGTAATTCCATTATTTTATCTGGCATACTTTGTATTCAGTGAGACCCAAGAATTCCATATAGTTTACAGAACACTATTCTGCTTAATGATTATAGACTGAAGCCATGAAGACTTCATCTGATGCTGGTGGTCCAATACATGCAGAATTTGATACTCTCCTCATGATATCTCACTATTATGCAAACCGAGCAGCCTGTAAGGAGGTGAAATCACTGGAGCAGCTAGTAGCCAAGCTATCAACATCACTGTTGCGGCATACAGATATTATTCCAGCAGATAAAGCATTTTATGAAGCTGGTGTGGATTGCAGGGTAATTTCTTTTTGCATACCTGGCATATGACACAGTCAGCATAAATATTGATTCTTCACTCATGAAGGTTATGGAGCTATCTTACACTTTGGCAAGCAAGTTATTGAGAAATATCATTGTTTTGCACCTAATAAAGGTTGTAAAAATGTGTGAGTATGGGTGTGTCATACTCAGGAGTTAACAGTGAAATAATTTTCATTTTGGCTTCAAATATTTTGATATTGCATTTTCAAAGGCCACAAGATAATTTCAATTTTTTGGATGCTTCATGTCCATTTCTTCTTCCTTGGAGCTTGATAAACATTTTGGAAATGCTACCATTTCAATTTTGTAAAGATGTAAACATATAATAAGTGAGTTGGTAAATGATAACACTACATCACTGAAAATTCCACTTACTTGGATGCGTTTCGGGAATGGGGTATTGTTCCCATTATCAACAATTCTCCAAATGATCATGGTGCATACATTTCCTGTCCAGGGAGGCTGTAGACTGCTGGTGCTCTCTGGTGACGGGGTGATAAATCTCCCAAGTGCCACGTAATGAGTTTTGAATTACCGCCACCAACCAGCCATCACCAGAGAGCACCAGCAGTCTACAGCCTCCCCTGGACAGGAAACGAGGATTTACTAAAAACTACAAACCTTTTTGGAACTCACAACTAGAAAAAATCTGATGTGTTCCATTCACATGACTTTCTCTACATCTCTGTAACAAATTATTGTTAAAAAGCTTATGCTTCTATTTACTTCATGCTAATCGAGAAAAAAAAAACCTAGTAGAAATAGTCTTATTACTTGCTTCCTTGTAAGTAGAAGCGAAATAAGGGACTAGCATAGGTTCAAGTGATAGTCCAAAGCTGGTTGCTATGTGACTGAAGTTCCTTTGTTTGTATGGACAGGAGTTGAAAAATTCCTGTATGAGAAAAGTATAAATTTTTCATAGCTAAAACCAAAAACAAGTAATATCTCAAAAACAATCAACTCCACAAAATAAATGTATATGTCATGAATTGTGTGTTTTAAAGTGCTTTACATTTGTTGTGTGGTAAGTTTTTGTCCATCTCTTAAGGTTTAGCAGTTATGCAAAATTCCATAAAATTGACCCAGAATAAAGTGGTCTTCAGAGGCTATTCCTAGCAAACTCAAAATATACATTTTATTTGTCAGGTAAATATCTTTAATATACAATATTTTAATCAAAATCATTACAGCCATTTTTTAGAAAATCAAAATTTTCGAAAAAAGTTCCATGTAAAGGGTAGTTTGGGGTGGGGGGATTTTTCTCAAAATCTTTGTGTCACATCCCTGGAAGATATTAAACTTAAATACCAAGTTTGGTATTTTACCAACTTCTTGTTTTTGAGTTATCGTGTTCACAGACACACAAACACACACATACACATACACACACACACACACACAGACCTTTTTCTGAAAATACTTTTTTGGATACAGGGGACCCTAAAACATTTATTTACGGTGAAATCTCGGTATTAAAGTTTTTGGTGAAGAAAATTAAGTCTCAATTCAAAAAAGAAATTACCAACACCGAAAGAGAACATTTTAATAATTTTCTGCAGAACATGGACTATAGAAAAGATACACAAAAAGCATACAGATTCATACATAACATTCAAAACAAGAAAGACAGTAAAAAAATACCTTTAATTTATAATAATAAAATAATTAAGATGACAAAGAAATAGCTAGTAAATTTAATAAATACTACGCTAATATCTATAAATTATCTGCAAATACCAAAAAATAACAAAAAATTATAAAGAAAAACATTAAAGAATACATAAAGTCAACAACTAAACTTAAAAATAATATATTTAAGAGGAATTCAATATTAAAGAATTGAACATTGTAATTAATAGCTTAAAATTAAAAAATCTCCAGGACCTGATAATATACATACAGAATTCATCAAACATCTGGGAAAAAAAGAAAATTTAAGACTCCTAAATTTCCATAATTTGTTATGGAATACAAAAGTACCAGATGAATGGAAGAAATCTATAATAATACCTATTTTGAAATCAAACAAATCAGCAGAAAATTTTCCAAGTTATCGTCCAATAGCACTTACCAGCGTATTAGCAAAAATCTTGGAAAAAATTATTTGCAATCGTTTAAATTGGTTTCTAGAAAAAAATAACTTAATTTCAACTAAACAAGCAGGATTTAGAAAACACCATTCAACAAATGAACAGATTTTAAATCTTAGTGAAGACATTAAAAATGCATTAAATAAAAAAGAAGACACTCTAGCAATATTTATTGATTTTCAAGGAGCATATGATTGTATTTGGGGATACAAACTACTTGATAAACTTAAAATTCTAGGAATCCAAGACAAAATGTTACATTGGATCAGTGAGTTCATTATTCAACAGACACACCGTGGCGTACCTCAAGGCAGTATCTTTAGTACAACACTCTTCAATATTTATATCAATGATCTTCCATATCAATTACAAAAAAGAGACTCAAAAGTCTTAATGTTTGCAGATGATATAGTCATATGGAATTCTAAACCGAAAAATTAAAATCAACAATTAATAAATATAGCACAACAATCCTTGACGACATTACAGAATTGGACATCTAATAACTTAATGAAAATTAATACACAGAAAACAAATTATCAACTATTTACACTAAGGAAGAAACCAATAAATATTTCCCTTCAACTAAATGGGGAAACTCTCACAGAAACACATGAAGCCAAATATTTAGGTATTATTTTTGCTACAAAATTAACGTGGAAAAATACATTGATAATATAATAAAAAAAAAGGAAAAAATTATCACTATTAAAAAGACTGGCAGGCAAGAAATGGGGAAGCACTACACAAACTTTAAACACTTTTTACAAGATGTATATTAAACCAACATTTAAATATTGTGAAGAGATACTAATAACTGCAAATATAGAAAAACTTAATATTCTACAAAATCAAATTCTTCGCCTAGTAACTGGAACTGTTAAAACTACCCCAGTACTTGCTCTACAAATTTTAACAAATAATCCAAGACTGGAACTTGACATTGAACAAGTAGCCATCTTACAATATGAAAAATTAATCAGACTACCTTTTAATGTCTGAGAAAACAGAAAACCACAAGTAAACCTAAAAACTCAACAAAGTTTCCTTAATAAAGTCAAAGAAGTCAAACATAGATTAAAACTTCCTTACTTAAAAGAAAACATACAAACAAATATTAACCGTTAGAACTATTTGATATTGAACACTATCTACACTTAGCTGAAGAATTTACAAAATCTGAAATCTCTTCGTGTATTCTGAAACAAATGACACTAGAAATAATAAATTTAAGATACCCTACCAATGAATGCCTACATGTTTATACTGACGGTTCTAGCTTACCAAATAACAGTGGTACTGATGCAGGTGCAATATGCCCTCTCTTCTCTTTGTTCAAAAGATTAAGTTTAAATACTACAAATTTTGATGAGAGATTTCAGCAATACTTCAGAGCTTACAAAATATAAATAAATTTGAAAAAGTTGTGCTATTATCTGACTCTAAAGCAGCTATTATATCCATAGCACCTAATAACTTAAATATTGCCAAAATCATAAAAGAACTAATGAATTTAAATAAAAGATTAATACTTCAATGGATACCAGCACATTGCGGAATACAGGGTAATGAAACAGCTGACTTTCTAGCCATGAAAGGTAGTAAAATTACATCAAATTCATCTGATCCAATAAGTTATCACTCTATCAAAAGAATCATTGTATCAACATACAGGGTTACTACAAAAGAAATAGACAACTTCAACTGCCTGTAAAACAAAACTATTAGAGATAGCAACCTAATTATTTTGGAGGTATGTTGAGAAACTCTCAAAGTTTCGTTTGTTACTATTGGTACGCTGTAGTGTTTTGTTTGTTGTTGCAGAAGCTGAAATGGCAGAAAATCCTGTGGAAAAGGCATATTGTGTGTTGGAATTTGCTAGAACGCAATCAGCAACTGTTGTCCAACGACATTTTAGAACATGTTACCACAAAACACCACCGACTAGACAGTCAATCTATGACTGGTATAGAAAATTCGAGACAACGGGATGTTTGTGCAAAGGGAAGAGCTCAGGAAGACCAAAAGTTTCAGAAGAAGACGTTGAACATGTTCGTGCTGCCTACATAAGAAGCCCACAGAAATAGACATCTAGGGCAAGCATGCAATTACAAATTCCACAGCAAACTGTGTGGAAAATCTTGCGGAAGCGACTGCACAAGATGCCTTACAGATTACAGATGTTGCAGTTTCTGAGTGAAGAAGATAAGGTCATACGGCGTGACTTTTGCATCGATATGTTGCGACATGATGAAGACGATGCTGGTTTTTGTGAGCGCATCATTTTCAGCGATGAGTCAACTTTCCACCTGAGTGGAAAAGTGAATACACGAAATGTCCGAACTGGGAACTGAACCTCCGAGGGCTGTATTGCAACATGTGCGGGACTCTCCTAAAATCAATGTGTTTTGTGCGGTATCTCACACGACGGCGTATGGCCCCTTTTTCTTTGCAGAGCAAACAGTCAACGGTGCTAGGTATCTTGACATGTTACAGATCTGGTTGATGCCCCAACTGAATGAGCAACAGGATGACTTTGTATTCCAACAAGACGGAGCACCGCCTCATTGACACACAGATGTTAGAGATTACCTAGATGAAGTCCTACCACATCGTTGGATTGGCCGTGCTACAACCGACAGTGATGCTCTTGCATTTTGGCCACCAAGGAGCCCTGATCTCACACCATGTGACTTTTTTCTATGGGGATTCGTGAAAGACTGTGTTTTTGTCCCTCCACTTCCTCTTAATTTAGACGACTTGAAACAACGTATCAGACAAGCCATGGCAAGTATTGATGCAGATATGTTACAAAAGGTTTGGGATGAACTTGATTATCGCATGGATGTGTGTCTTGTGACTGGAGGAGCCCATATTGAACATGTAACTTCAAAGACTCCTCTACAAACCAGTGAAAACGGCGTCAAATTACCGTAAATAGTTTTGTTTTACAGGCAGTTGAAGTTGTCTATTTCTTTTGTAGTAACCCTGTATAATAACAAAATTAAAGAAGATAATGTATTACAAACAAAAGGAAAACTGTGGAAAAATTTATGTAATAACACAACCAAAATCACTACATTACCAAGAAAATCCTCTGTGGCAACTTTTAGACTCCTAACAGGCCATGATTGTCTCAATAAACAAATGTACACTTAAAGAAGATATGGATGGAAACCATCTACTGTGCTGCCCAACCTTGAGTCAACATGATAATATGACATCAAAATACTGGAATGCAAGAGAGCGAATGGCTTCACTGCCAACTGCTCAACATTAGATACCAACCAACCAACCATGTATTTCTGTAAACGTTCATGCACACTGATTTCACTTTCGGCATGTTTAAAATAATTCACAGGCCTAAGATCACAAACCTTCACTACACCTTCACACTTCACACCTGAGACGAAGGAACAATCAAAACAGTGGATTAGAAGGGGAGAATTGGCTCCAAAGTAGGCAAAGACAGTTGCATCTGCAGGCACGGTCATGGCATCAGTTTTCTGGGATGCACGCGGGATAATTTTCATTGATTATCTCAAAAAAGGAAAAAAAAATCAATGGCAAATATTATGCAAACTTTTTACAGAGTTTGTGTGATGAAATCGAGCAAAAACTGCCACATTTACTAAAAAAAAAAAAAAGTTTTGTTTCATCAAGATAAGGCACAAGTTCACATGTCCATTATTGCCATGGCCAAAATCAGTGAGTTAAAGTTTGAAATGCTTCCTCATGTACTCTATTCGCCAGATTTAGTGTCCTCTGATTATTTTCTGTTTCCATAGCTTGGTGGTAGAAGATTTGCCAACAATGAAGTGGAGTCTGTGGTTGATGGCTATTTTGCAGACCTTGATAGCTTTCACTATAAACAGGGTATTGAAGCTATTGAACATTGCTGGGAAAAGTGTATCGAGCTGAAAGGAGACTATGTAGAGAAATAAAGATGTTTTTCCCCAAAATGTGTGTGTTTTCTTTGTTAGGTTGGGTACTTCTGGGACAGTCCTCATACCTTATTCTGTATTGCAGTAACCAACCATGGTCATTTGCAGATTTTCATTTTTGAAGTTCCTGCGAAGATGGTGAGAACATTCCTGTAGATAGAAAAACTTTGTTCTACATCAACTGATGTGACAGGAGCAAACTTTAAGTTTACAATATAATTTGATGAAAATTGTTGTTCACATACACTTGTATCAAATTGTTCACCTTGTAGAATCTCGGAAAGTTTGCTCAAGGTATTGTAGCCTTCATTTTTTTCTAGGACCAGTTTCAGTTTGTTGTACACTGCTTTGCCTATTTGTCCTTCACAGTTCTTCCTCCATTTGCTGCACTTTGTCAATAACCGTCACCATAGGCTTTCCTTGTTTTTCTATATAATTTATTGTTACAGTAAGAGTCGCAAAATTGCTTTTGAAGTATGCCAGGGACCCTTGTAAATTGGGTTTCCCTAGTACATGTTGACATATTCTTATCACAGCTGCATCTTCTCCTTCAAAACTTTTTATTATGGACTTGACCACGTTGAAGCTGTCACAGTAGTAGATAGCTACATTTATCCATGTTCTCCACCTTGTTAATACAGGCTGAGGTGGCAAGTGTAGGTCTGGAGCTTCTATATGAAAATGCTGAACTCTTGAAGGAGCTTTGAGAACCACTTTCTTCGTATTTGAAACAAGTTTATCCGCTTTAAGGAAATGTTCTGATACCTTGTGTAAGACATGTACCAGACATGTAGCATATACCATTTTGGTGTAAAATGCCAATATTGCTTTTGCTGCCTTCACCAAGTAAGATGTGGCATCCGTAACAAAAAGCAGAATGTTGTCATGCTGGACACCTTGGGGGTATAACAAATACATGGCTTGGTTGAACAGTTTACAAATTGTTGAGTGGTTGCTCTTCTCCAAGAAGTCTGTTGTTAGAAGAAGCATCTTTGCAGGACCATCCGTCTTGAGTGTGCCCACAATAACCTTCGGCATCAGTAGTTTCATCGATCAAAACAAATACTGGCTTATCTCCAATAGTATTCCTTATTTTTGACATTGTGTTTTCATAGCACTGACTGAAACAGTTCTTACTAGTGTGGATTCATCTGGAATGCTGTGGCCAGTATACCACTCTAGAAAATCTTGTAACTTTGGTTGGCTTAATTTTTTCAATGAAATGTTCACACTAACCATCACTGAGTTCTTTGAAAAATGCACAGGATTTACTGAATGGGAGGTTAGAAATTTGTCGTAGAAGAACCTGAGAACACATGATTTTAGCATTCATTACAGCTTTTGTGTTTTTTCATGTCTTGCACAACAAAACATTTTTCCGCACTTACTTTAACGTTGCTCAATTAACAAAATATAACACTTCCAACTGTTGAAAATACTTCTTTCTCGCACTTGTTTACTAGTCAGGTAAAAAAACACTTTTTGTCAGTTTTACTTTTGGCATTTTACTGTATTAGATTACATTATTGGAAACGTGTACATTACTATACTGGAGCTAAACTTTTCCACATCAAGGTATAGCTGACGGTGCGTGACATATGACTCCTCTGTCATCTGTCAGTAGCATTTACGAGAAGTTTCAGAAAGAGTGGTTATAAATACATTTAAAGCATCGCACAATGTATTCCAGCATGTACTCAGTGTATTTAGCATTGCTAGCACATGCAGTCATGTTCTCCAAGAAGTAATAAACCTTAATGATATGTTGGAAGTTGATCTATGATCTTTCTCAGAATAATGCTCATGTTGCTAATGCAATAGCATACCTTTCAGACACATTCCCCTGGGAGGAACACTGTATGCATAACAAGGTCAGTGAGTCTTTGCCTCAGCTGCTGTGATCTTGAAACATCCATGTCACTCTAGTTAAAGTTTAATCTTGTAATTGTATTGAAGATGAAGAACAAAGAGCATTAGAGTAGAGCTTTGGTTCTGTTTCCCAGAAATATGACTACTTAGACTATTTTTATATAACTACCAGTACTGCTGGTTGCTTTTTCCAGCTATGAAAAATATTATTTGGTTTAAATTTAAAATATAAAAGTAGTTAAAATGTCCTAAAAATGAAGAATAACATAAAATAATGACTTTTCAAGTAAAATTGGAGAAAAATGCAATATAAAAACATATGATTCTGATTCGTTATAACTTAAAATGCATATTTATATCATTGGGCAATGTTCTTATCTGAAAAACAAAAAGATGACATTCCATTAACATGTGCCTCCTAGCGATAAGTCATCACATGGAAGCATTTTAAAAACAAATATATGAGAAAGTGATGAGCCCTATTGAAAACAACTGACCCCTGTATGTTTCAGGCAGTTGGAAAAGAAAGTGAAGCATTCGTATTCCTGAACCACTATCTTGATTTGTGTGAAGCAATCGAGGAAAGTAACATAGAGTTACTGGATCACAGTGACTTTGTTGCCACTGACTTTCCAATGGAAATTCCTTTGCCAGAAAAGCTTCATATTCACTCTCAGCAGCACGAGGAAGTAAAGGAATGGGTGCTTGCAATCTCCATGGACCAGAAGGTGGAACAGGTAATAATTCAATTCATTTATTGCTCATGGAACTTAATTTTAACACACACAAACACACGCACATGCGCATGCACACATATTCACACGCGCTCGCTCGCTCTCTCTCTCTCTCTCTCTCTCTCTCTCTCTCTCTCTCTCTCTCTCTCTCTCTCTCTCTCTCTCCCTCTCTCCCTCTCTCCCTCTCTCCCTCTCTCCCTCTCTCCCTCTCTCTCTCTCTCCTCCAAATTATTGAATTGTACACAATTATAGTTACAAATCTAAAGTTGACATCTAATAATAAATAACATGTTTTACAAAATGTACACTCAGTTTAGAAAGATTTTCAATTTCTTCTCTAAATTTCAGATGATCTCTGAAGGCTCGAATAGCTTCTCTTTCATTCAGCTGGAATCTTCTTGCCAGCGTGCCTATTTCTGCTTCTCCATACAGAATATTTTCTCTTGAGTTTGGTGGCCAATTCTTAGAATCCAGAACTCTTACACATCTTCACAGTCTTCTTTGGAAAGTAATCTTTTCTGCAGAGAAGTTTTAAGTTGTTCATAGAAAGTATTCGTGGAGATTGGTGGATCATAAATTCTGTTTTTCTTATGCAATGGAATACCCTTAAACTGTAGATTTGCAGCTGCCTCAAGAGCTTTCTGATAGTAAGGCCCTGGGACAGACCTCCTCCTCTCACAAATATCAACAAGACACTCAATCTTGCTGTGGGCTTTGTAAAGATCAGTATCTCTCTCCTGCAGATCTAAGCTTAATTCAGACAGTTCTTGCAAAGTATCGCAAATTAATCCATGATCCAAAATAAATTCTACAGATGTTATTTTCCTTCATAAGTACAGTTTTTCCTTTCTCTTAAAACAATTTTCTGATTTACCTCTTTCAAAATGAAGTACCAGTGCTTTAAAATCCTGCCAAACAGCCAAAATAGTTGTTTAGCTGGGTGCAACCCACCTTGTGGACAGAATTCTTCCAAATTTTAAAATCTGCATCTCCAGTGTAGCTGCACATGACTTGCATTTTTTGGAAAGGCATGATATAATTTGTCCATAGAACTCTTAAATCTATTGATGCTAGAAACCTCAGTACAACATCATGTACTGATAAGTCTAGTCTATGGCTAGCACAATGCCACAAAACAATGACAGGAAATCTGTCTTTGAAGAGTTTTGAAATTCCTTCACGTACTCCGAACATTACTGCAGCACCATCACACGTCAGTGAAAGTGAAACTAAATTTTCCTTTAAAAAATCTTCTGTGAACCCTAGTGCTCCTATAGAAGACATCAAGTTTTCTAAATTTCATTTGTTGTGACGTCATCCAACTCAAATAAATGAAAAGGTTACTGGTTCTGCCATTTTTATTTTTTCAATGTAGGTGCAAACATATACTATCAGAACAGACTTTTGACTAGAGTAGTTGATTCAGTAAGAATAAGAGAGAACTTGCTCTTTGAATCAAGTACATTTTTTATCAACCTTGTTCTCATTTCTCTATGTGCTTTACTATATTTGTACCGGCATTACTTGAATGCAAAATTCTCCCCATATCAATTCCATTCAATTCTTATAAATCAATTTCTGTTTCAAAATTGTAGAAAAACTGGTTCTTTTTTGTCACCTTATAAGCAGTAGGAAATACTTTACAAGAAATTTCTTTTTCTCTCTCTAATGGTTTTAGACGCACTGTCTCAAGTTTAATTTGTTCCTTTCTTCAGTTATTTTATTAGCACTTTCATGTCCAGTACTTTCTTTGTAGTCAAAAACCTTTTTCTTGAAAGATGTTTCTGTTTACGCTTTTCTCCATAAGACATAATTTCACAGTTTATTCACTCTTTTGATAGTCACATACCCACATTCTTCTGTACATCTAAACTTACAATATTTTTTAACACTGAGCAACCTAACTTGCCATCATGAAAGTGCAACCAATCGTTTTGCTTTATAAAATCGTTCTTTTGTTGTACAGTCCAACAACTAGGCCACAGAATTTGAAATTCACTTTGAACTTCACAGACCATTTTGGAACTCGTCGACACATCTGTTGCTTCTAGTTTCACACTTGAGTTTGATGATACTCCAGCTGGATGGACAGATGAACTGCTTGGGCAATTTTTGCGTTTGGTGGTAGGCACCCAGAAATTCTTTTCATTCTCGCCTTGTGGTCGACAGATTTAGGTTATGTCTAATGTTGTATAAGAAGTAGTACAAACTACGGCTGAGAATGCAACATAGGCAAATTGTCTACATCCACGAACAATAGTACTCTATATTGAGGGCAGTCCAGATCAAACTGTCAAACTTAATTTTTTTATTTATTTATGCTAAGCTTTATACAGGTGAATATGACCGGTGTTCAGCCCTGGCTCTTTACCGGTCATACTCATATTTTACAATAGTTTATTAATTCTGGTTTATTACACCATTTTGTCTATTTACTGTCCATACCCATTTATTTTTCACTTTGCATAAGAATTGTCCAATCTCCTTACTATCTTTTTGAAACATTCCAACTACTGCTACCTTTCTATCTATTTTAAACCATTTCTTATTAATATACTCTTTTCTCCAAATTTCAGTCCCTTTACATTTAAATAAAATGTGTTCCATATCTTCATTTCCGCCACATATAGGGCATTGATTTTGTGGAATACCCTTCCTTAAACCTCTTAATCTCCATACTACTGCTTTCAGCCATGCAATACCTTCTTGCTCCTCTTTATTTGTCACATCAATGTACTTTTCCCTTCCCCATGAGACTTTCATTGGTATATAGAAAACTAAAGATCTCTTTTCAGTTATTTCACTAAATATTTTTTGTATTTCTATATCCTCAAATCTTTTCCTTGCCAACTTCCAGAAGTTATTCACATTATTTTCTTTCTTCTCCACATTTCCCCAAACCCACTACTTTCCAGGTTATTTCTGAGACAGTCTACCCATCCCTTGTTCTTTAAACTTTTCTCTTGATATACTAAACACTGCTTTAACAAATTCCTTTCTTCCAATTTCAATATTCTATGCCAAAATTTCAATGCCCTTTCCATAATCTTTCCCTTACTTGCCACTGTACCCAGCTCTATTTGTGCTACCTGCCTGACAGTTGCATTTGGTAACCCAAGTATTTCTTTGCAAAATTTCCTATGCACCTCATCTATGCCTTCCCATCCTCCTTCTAATCCCCATACTTCTATCCCATATAGCATTTTTGCCTCGACCACCATATTGTACACTTTTTTTAACCATCTAATATTTATATTAGGTGCTTTGTATTTGCAACTTCTAATAGCTGAAAAAGCTCCTTTTCCTTTTGCCAATGCAAATTTCTTTTGTTTTTCCCAATTACCATCACTATCAATTTTAACTCCTATATAAATACATTCTCTCACTACCCTGTACTCTTTTTCATTCTCATTCTTCCATTTTTCATACTTGCTCAATTTCCCCCCTTTTTTGAACACTACAATCTGCGTCTTGTCCTGGTTCACTTTTAAACTCCACTCTTTACAGTAATTATTTAATGCTTGCAAAGATTGTTTCAAGCCATTCACTGTAATTGCACATATAACTACATCATCTGCAAACAGTAATCCTGGAATCTGAATATTATTAATTACTGGCATCGAGTTATTATTTCTCAAAATTTCTATTAATACATCATCTATATATAAATTGAAGAGGACTGGACTTAACTTACATCCCTGTCTAAGGCCTTTCTCTTGTTGGATTTCTCTTGTTACAACCCCTTCCTCCACTCTTATACAAAAAGTATTTTCCTTATATAATGCTCTAAGGGTGTCCACCATTTGTTTACTCACTCCTTTAGTCAACAACTTATGCCACAGCAATTGAAGCTCTATCCTATCGTATGCTTTCTCTAAATCCACAAAAGCCATATATAACTTTCCTCTTTTGTCTTTCAAGTATTTATCTACCAGTGTTTTTATAATAAATAAATTATCAACTGTCCTCCTCCCTTTTCTAAAGCCCATCTGAAGTTCTGAGAGGATATGATATTCTTCAACCCATGTTTGTATCCTGCTTGCCATAATACCAGTAAAAATTTTTCCTACAGTTGATAATAATGCAATGCCGCTATAGCTGTTTGGTTTGTCAACACTACCCTTGCCTTTGTATATTGGATGTATGATTGCTTTCCTCCACTTATCTAGTATATAACCCTTCACTTTAATTGTGTTAAATAAGTCTACTCAAACCTTAACTCTGTTTATTTCAGTGCACCATTCCTTAAGGAACTCTGTCAGGATTCCATCTATTCCCGTTGCTTTATTTTTCTTCATTATTTTCACCTGTTGAATTATTTCTTCACTTCTTATTATATCATCGAGTATATCTACATAGTTATTACCTATTTCCCAATTTCCTATCTCATTTTTACTCTTTTTCTCCCCATACACATTTTTAAAATATTCCATCCATTCTCCTGGTTTTATACTTGGTTTTGTTACATATTTATTATACATTGATTTCATAACCTTCCATGTCTCATTTGCATTATTTTCATTTATGATTCGTATCAAATTACTTTCATATTTTTTCATCCAGCTTGTTTTCTTTTGTTCCAGTAATGAATTATATAAATCCCTCCCTTGCATATACTCTTTCTTTAATTCTATGTATCCTAATTCCCTCCACTTTATGAGCAGCTGTTTGACTTGTCTTTTAGTTACTCTACATTCTTCATCAAACCAGCCCTCATCTCTTTTGTAAACCTTCTTTCTCATTTTCATTTCCGCCCAGCCCTTAGCATAATGATATTTAAGATATTCATAGCACTTTCAATTTCTTGTTCCTTTATCATAAAACTTATTCCACACTGACATATCTGACCATAATTAGAGTTTAGTGTCTGCCTAAATTTATTGCAATACTCTTCCTTCCATTTGTATCTACTGTATTCTTCTATGTTACACTTTTCCTCCCTTAAATTATAGACTATTTGCTCTGTGTGTGTTTTTATGTCTACTATCAATGGAAAATGTCCACTGTTGGAACTTAAATTTAGTACCTTAAAATTACTTAAAATATACTCCATATTAATTGGCCATAATACATAATCAATCACACTTTGACCATTATTACTAACATACGTATATTCTCCATTCACATCTTCTCTATATTTGCCATTCAAAATATCAAAGGCATTCAATTCACGGAATTGTATACATTTCATATACCCTTTATCAGCTATCTTATCTTTGCAGTATCTAACTTTCTCAGGTTTCTCTAATGTATCATTACTCATCCAGCAACATCATTTTCGCCAATCCTAATGTTAAAATCTCCCATTAATATAATCTCAGAATTACCATATCTCTTCTTTAAATTTTCTATTTCTATCTCTAGGTGTTTAAGGAAGTCCGGATTATGAAAGCGCGAAGGAAGAGGAGGATTGTATACTATACTATAACATTTTCAACTATTTGTTTCTCCTCTAATACAATCCATAGTATTTCTTTTCTCCTTGACCAAGTTACTTTAACTCCTTTAATTAACGTCTTCTTTACAAAAAAGCCTATGCCTCCAGATGCCCTTCCCTTTCTTGCTACCTTACCTCCTTTTATCCCTACAAAATCAAAAATAATTAGAATTGGGACCAATATATAAAGCAGCTAGAAAGTGAGCAAAGAAAGAACAAGAACAAATATCATATGAGACCTTAGAGAGTGCAAATAGACAACAACCATGTATGCGTGCGCATCAAACAGTGGAAAAGCAAAATTTTCGTTTAAAACAAGGGATCCTATTATTTCAAATGATAATCCAGGTTGGGAGAGGTTAGGGTAGGCTTTGTGTGTGTATTTTAATAAAAGCTGAATTTGGTTTAAAAACTAATGGGTTCTGTCGCTTCAAATAATAGGCCATGAAGGCATTGACCTGTGCGCAGTTGTCCTCTCTTCACCCTCTCTACAGTCTTGTTATCCATACTGCCCGCAAACTGGAAGAATGTTTTAGATTTCGAATGATTTTGATTCTCAAAATAATGAGGCTATATGCAATATTTCCTTTTCAGGTAAGGTAATTTAACTTGGGAACAGTAAAAATAAGTTTTTTGTAATTCCTTAACCTGAAAAAAAAAACACATATGAAGTCTAAATGTTTTTTTGAGATTTTATCCCTGAAGAAGTTCCGGAATGCCACTCTGGTGCATTCCGCCAGAAAAAAAAAAAAAGCCCTGGGTAGTCCAATTTCACCTTTTGTTGCTTTTCAAGAGCTATTTTGAAATACAGGTAAATAAAGCATTCCTCTAATTTTTAAAACTTGATAAAGATACAGGTGATAATTTTACTGTTGTTCCTGATAAACACATAAATTATGACAATTGAAAATTAGTTGAGTCGATTTTGTAACACTTACATCACATATTTTTTATTTCGGAAAACATGTTTCAGAAGCCATGTACTTCCATTGTCAATTCCTTTGCTTGCTGTGGTGGGTGTGTCTGTCCGCGATGGTGGTTTGATGAACCTCTGTATGAGTAGACTGCCTGATGGGAGTTCAAAATTGAAAATGTGGTTCCTGTTTTTCCAAATATATTGTTTTCCAAAACTTTTAATTCTGTCTTCCTTGTGATGTTTTTGAGTATTTTTGGGCTTCTATTTATTGTGTGTTTCTCTTTCCAAAAATGCCAAGCTATGGTGGATTTGTCTTCTTGTTGGAGTTTAATATTTCTGTGGTGTTCTTTTGTTCTTGGTTTTTATATTTCTTTTTGTTTGGCTGATGTAGATTTTTTCACAGTCATTGCAGCTGAACTGATATATTCCTGCTTTGTTTTCTTGTGAGATATCATGTTTTTATGGAGTAATTGTTTTTGGGGCTGGAATGATGTGTCGTTTGAATATACTCTGGAGTTTGTAGAAAGTTGTAGGGTGGTATGTAAACTTCTTGTAGATCTTGTTTTCTTTCTGGTTTTGAGTGAGTGTACTGATTTCTTTAATTCTCCTCCTATTTTTGGCCCTATTATCTTTTTTGTACACCAGCATTTTTGGAAAGAGAAACATACCATAAGTAGAAGCCTAAAAATACTCAAAAACATCACAAGGAAGACAGAATTAAAAGTTTGGGAAAACATATATATTTGGAAAAACAAGAACCATGTTAATTTTGAAATCATGCCAGGCGACCTGCTGATACAGAGGTTCCTCAAACCACTACCGGGCACAGAGACAACCACCACAGCAAGCAATGCCGGCAGTCAACTAAAGGAATAGACAATGGAAGCACTGGTTTCTGAAACATGTTTTCTGAAATAAAAAGTAAGTGATGTAGTGTTACAAAATCAACTCAACTAATTTCCAATTCCAATTTCAGTTCTTATTTTAATTTCCAATTGTTTAAACACATCACTGTCACAAAGTCTGCCATATATCGGTAATAACATATATTATGCTTTTAAATTTACAAGATAAAACTATAAAATTCACAGTGGAAATTGAAAATCATGGCTGTCTCTCTTTCTTGGACTTAGAAATAATAAAAAATAACAATAAATTGAATTTTGGAATTTACAGAATTCATACTGATAAAAACATAAAAATAATAGCCTTGACCTTCTTCTCATAAATTTCCTGTTTTTAATAATTTAAAGGTTAATTAATTTATAATAAAAAAGAATTCAATAAAGAATATAAACACATTATTAACACTGCTTTAATTAATGGTTTTCAACACTCATTTTATAAATTAAAAATTTGAGAAGTTTAAATATCAGAAAGCTATTAAAGGAGGTTTTGGCACTCAAGAAAATAAAAGATAATTATATATTTTAAAAATATGTGCTTATCACTCTTGGGCAAATAAAAAATTCACAAACATTTTTAAAAAACATGCTATAATATTGGTTCCTCAAAACAAATACAACATAAAAAAACTGTTAGCCTTTTTCGATAAAAAGGTCAAATATAAAAAATTAATATGTCTGGCACTTATCAATTAAATTGTTTAAATTGTGATCTTGTTTACATTGCTAAGACCAAACATCATTTGGAAACCAGAGTTAAGGAGCACTTTAGAAATATTAAATTCAATCAGATTGAAAAATGAAATAATCCAGAAGTTACTATAAAAGAATACTTAGATGGACACTAGATTTAATGGTTTAGGAGGTAATATTTATTTTAAAGAATAATTGATTCTGTCCCCAAATTTGTTTGAATTCCCGTAGTTGACAATACCTAAATACTCAGTCCTTCACTTAGAAGCAGTAACCACAACGATGTAAATAAACAACAAGAAGTTAAGCTGATGATGCAATAGAATTATGATTGCAAAATAATTCTTTAAATTTGATAAAAGATTAATGACATTTTTTTAGAATTTATTAATTATTATATTAGTATTTGTGTTGCTTCACTGTACTAGCTTCATTTTTATGTATTAGAAGTTACATTTAAATTGGTAATGAAAATTAAATAATTTTTGAAGTTAATTATTTATGAACATAAAGGAATAAGTAATTAAAATAAATGATATAAAATTATGTATAAAAATAGTAGGGATTAATGTTAAGATTATGAATTGATAAGCAATAATAGTAATCAAATAAAAAGTAAGAGTAATAACAAATAATAAATAAAGGTATATAAAAGTAAAAGTAAATGTATAGGAAGAAATAAAGATAAAAGAAAGATGTAAATAGATAAATCTCTTTGAAAATTGTATAAATACAAATGATAATTAATTTATAAATTAATAGGTAAAGTTGTGCACATTAAGTAAAGTTAATAAAGAGGAATTAAGTATATAAAAGATTAATTTAAAAATCTTATTTCAATAATTGGCATTATATAATTTTGGAAAATTATAGTTTAATATTAGTTGCTAGTTTAATATTCGTTTTAAAATTATCTGTAAAATAATGAAATATTGGTTGTATTATGATATAGAAGATATATGCAATAATTTAGAATGCATGCCCTGGTTTAAGTAATTAGTACCAGTTTTATTTATTTAATGTGACACCTGAGTGCAATGGACCTTATGAGAATGTTCATCTTTTTGGAACCATCTGTTGCATAATCAACAGGTATAAAAAGGAGAGAACAAACCCCAGTGAATCAGTTTTGGCAGGAAGTTTGAAATATGGAATCATAACAGCTGTATTCAGCAAGTGCTGAAACAAAGCTGTTGTAATTTTGTGAAAGTATCCGATATAAGAAAATTATTGTGACCAGATTTGAAGAAATAAAGAGTTGTTTGAGTCAATAAGAAGCAGTTTTGTTACATTATTCTTTTTCCTTGTTCAAGGAAATAATATCGTAATCAGACCATTCTGGTAATGTTTGTCTAGATTGGCATGTAGTATACAGAAGAATTAGCTTTTGTAAGAAAATTTGCTGCAGCATAGGTAGAGAAAGTTATGTGAATGTAGCACATTAAATTTTTACAAAGGCTTATTCTTCTATCTGCATGCACTTAGAGATAAACATTAGCCCAAACGGTTTTGCTATGTATATCACAAGGAAAAATATAAATTTAAAATCCCAATGACCATTTTTGTGTACACTGTATATTGGGAAAATCTAATTTGAATATTTTAAGCTACTGTCTTTACTCCCCCAGCAAGTTTACTTTCTTCTAATTCAAATTATTCATAAAACATATAATATTATTTAGACAAAGTGAACATTTACATCAAACAAAATTAAGAGGAGTTATTATAATATTTCCAGTGTTGTAAAACTTGTACAATAGCAGCCATGTGAGTTCTTAATATATGATTTTTTTATTTTCCTTCACTTTAGTGAATATTTTTTAGGAATTTTTGGTAATTTGATGTAAATAGAAATAATATATTTATGTGAGATTGATGTCAGTTTTTGTTCTTGTAAAATGATGTTACTTATGTAACTTATTACAGGCATTGCCCCTTGATGAACGTGGTTTGTATGAATCTGCTCTTTCATCTTATGATGGTACCGGACCTGTAGCTGTGCCATGTGTTGTATCTGGATATCCATTATTATCCCAGCGTGGTCGTAATCCTGTGGAGTTCAAACGTCCTGGCAAACAAGCCATCAGAGAAGACTGGAACAAGTTAACAATGGCTGCAAAATTGTCTCCTGAAACTCATATCAATGATGTTATTGCATTTATTGGTGATTGGTGTGGGGCAGCTCCGGGCTTTTCATTTCAGTGACACTGCAAACCATTCCTGAGGACTTCACAATTATATTAGAAAACTTCACTTGCATTAGTTCCAGAGGATTTCTACTTTATTTGCTCTCTATTTCTTTTCAAATTAAATTTTAGACACATACTTTGTTTTCTTGACAGTTATTTACAAGCATCAAAAAGGTATATATGATGTTCACCTAGATATGAATATTTATTAATATTTCCACAATGAAGTTAAGAGGGCACCAATTGTTAGCACCACAAACTGAGCTACCAGCTTTAATCTCACATTTTATACACAATACCTGAAAACAAAGGTTCAATATTTATATAGGAAATAATAGGGAACAAAACAAGAAAAAAGCTCGTTTAAACATAGGATCTAAAATGTATATCTTCTAGATATGGTTTTTTATTTTGTAAGAGCAGCAAGAAACAAATAAAGAGTTTTATACAAAAGGCTACAGTGGAAGTAGTATGGCATGAAACAAGATAAACATTTCTTGTAACCATGTACAAAGGCTTTCATGGCCGGTGTTGATTGATAAAACATTAAAATGTTCTGGGCTGGAACGCCTTGGTCGAAGGGTAAAATTATTAACACCCAACATTTCGGTCAACTCTTTGATTCCATTTTATAAGGGAGCACCCTAGGCAGCTACACAATGACTGCCAACCAGGCAACAAAACTTTGCTAGATGAGTAGAGGTTTATATGTGATGGGCTTGCAGTAGTGTGCCATTGCTGGTATCCAGGTGCAGTTAAGTTTAAATTATTCTTTTTATTTCTTATTGTTACAATATTTATAAATTACAATTGCTTCTCTATGAAAAAATAAAGAGGTGTTTGTTGAAGTAAAAAAAAAAAAGGAATTTTTGTTACACTGGTGTCAGTAGCAGGAATTATCGCCATGATGGAGAGCATGGTGAAAATTTTACTTGCTGAAATTAAGAAGTTAGACACATAAATGCAACTAGGAATGGATGAAATGAAAACGAACATGAGTGGAAAAATTGGAATGCAGCATGGACAAGATGGAAGAGAAGATGAAATGTGGAATGGAGAACCTGAAGGAGATAGCAAAGAAAATTGATGAACGACTGGCTAGCATGGAGAAGGACAGGGAGAAAGTGGAAAATATTGAGGAAAAGGTGGAAGAACTTGGTGGATTAATGAAAGACCAAGACCAACAATTTAATGTCTTGGAGGGAAGATATGACGGAAGCTCCAAAGAACTGAACACAATGGTGCAAAAGATGCTAGACGAAAGGCTGGAAGACATTAAGGTCGAGACGGCAGGATGCAAAACAACACCTGCACACATCAAACCACCCAAGTTCGACAGAATATTCACTTTTGAAGTCTTCTGTCGAGAGTTTGCTGCTGTTACCACCCACAATCGATGGTCATCAGAAGAGGAAGCCACACAACTGATAGCAAGCCTCCAGGGATGGGCAGCAGAAGTACTCAATGCAGTTCCGTTGGGGGTGAGATTGGGGGGTTAGGGTGCCACTTTTCCTGCTGGCTTACCACTCCTCACCCATGACACCACCAGTTTAACTACAGCCAGTTAGGTATTTGGCTGGAAGCTGCGTTCTATCATGTGACCTGGAAGTCCTCCTGAGGCAGAACAGCTAGCAGTCAACTACTTGGAGAATCTCAAAAACCATCTTCGTGACATTCATGAGATGGCATGTCAACACATATAGATAGCGGGGTATCGGATGTAGACCCACTATGACCAACAGGGCAACAGCCAAGGTTTCCCACAGGTTGATTTTGTGTTCTTTTAGAAGGTTCTTTGGCATCGAATTCACACATTGGAGAGTTATTTGTGAGCAGATTATAATCAGTTTGTTGAAAAAATAAAGAGTATTATTCATGTAAAAAAGAAAGAGTTTTTATTACAATACAAATATACTTTGCTTTCATACATTCTCATTTAAACTATGGGATTGTATTGTGTGCTAATCCAGAGACAAAATCAATGTAAAGACCATAGAAATGTGCCATTTGAATAATTTGTAAACTACAAAAGATATATTTTTATAAATGTGTATAAAACACTAAATGATTTCTTGCTCTGTACAAATACGAATGCATTAAAACCATGAACATACACACACGGAAAATGTATATACTCATGTTATCTATAATGTATATTTTTTATCAATTTTAATATCTTTGTGAAATTTATCTTACAAGTCGAGATAATTCTTGTTTTTCCAAGTCCTACCAAAACTACCAAATCTTGGAACCCTAGTAATTCTTGATTAAGCGTTCTATATACAAAGTCTAGTTTTTTATTAAGTCTGAATTCCGTCCTCTCCAGATTTCTGTTATGTACCATATTTATCTGAATACAAAACGACCCCCATTTTTCAGAACTTAATTTTGGAATTTAGCATGTCTATATAAAAAGATACACTTTAATGTTTAAATAAAATTTAAAGTTTTGCCACATATTTTGAACGAAATAATGGACAGTTGAGCAGGTTAAGCCCCTAATTAGTATTATTTTTTTATTTAATTTGAATTTGTGCGGAAATTCACGTTTTGAGCCGTTGACGGAGAGGAGAGCATGGAAATGTACAACGTGGCGGTGGATCTGCCGGAAGCGTAACTGTAAGACGATGATTGATATCATTTTATACGTATACAACATAACACATCGTATTTTTATTTATTTATTTTTTTTTTATTATTATTAACCTAATTTGAAATTGCGCAGAGAGAAACGAGAAGGGAGAACGGAAATGTACCGGTATGTCTCTGTTCGGTAGTGACGACGACAGCTTAGCTCTAACGACGATTACGAATACGATTTTAAATTAAGACAACATACTTAATATAATATATCGAATACGTTTTACACAATTCGAATTTGCGCGTAAATTCGTGTTTAGAGCGGGAGATACGAAGAGGAGTGTACAGAGAGTGTGGAACGTGTGCGATAGTAGAACGTGACGACAGCAGAACTTTGTTCTATATATAAAACTTCAGTTTTACTTCCTCTAGCACACGCATACAATGTGCATAGTTAGAGAAGGCACTGTAATTTCTTCTCGATTAGATGAAGTAAATAGTTTTTTTTTTTTTTTTTTTTTTTTTTTTTTTTTTTTTTTTTTTTTTTTTTTTTTTTTTTTTTTTTTTTAGAAAACGTGTGTATGGACAACTTAACTGAGAAATGAAAATGTATTTAATATCAAGCTTTCGATATCTTCCGAGGATGTGGCACTAAAATTTTCAGGAAACTCCCTCCCATCCCCAAACCATTCTTTATATGGAGCATTTTTTTTTAAATGTTATTTGCTCAAAAATGTCGAACGATTTCTATTAAAATGTGTTTAAATATGTTCTTGACAAACAAAATGCAGCAAGCTATTTTCTGGGAATCGTCTTTGAAGACCTCTTCATTCTGGATGACTTTTGTATAACTGGTCAATTAAAAGAGAGAGACAAAAACTTGCTACACAAAAAATATACCATCGCTAAAACACATACTTGATGTCATATATACAGAGTTAACCATTTCCAAGATATTCCTTGTTGGATTCAATTTTAAACCACTTACATTTTTTCAACGAAAAGATCTTTCATTTCATAACTTTTGTTTTACTCCTGATCATGGAAAGAGAACCGAGTTTCAATTGTTCACATAGCGAGAGCTTTTAAAAGATTTGACTATTGTTTTAGCCTAGTGTATTCCATAATTTCCCTTCTACTTGCAAGACCGAGCAGGATGGCTCAAACAGTTTCATCTATGGCCTACATTCGGGAGATCATGGTTCAGTCCACGTAGCCGGCCTACCTGACCCATGGGTTTTTCAGGGGCTACTCCAGGTTAGCAGGTGATGCTGGGTGGGTTCATTACATCCCCGAGTTTTCTAGCCCTTCAATTATTTCCTGTTACCATAATTTCTTAATTACCTCTTTCAGGGTTGAAGGGCCAGGTGATGTGTTCGGCAGGTTGCACTTGATTGGAGATTTGCACATTGTAAAAGGTTATACAGGGATCATCATTGGGAACAATCAGTCGCTCCCGACTGGTCCCTGTCTTCGAATTTCAGGGCTTCCTCTGGGGGCTCGTGAGCAGGACCTAGGACAGCGTAGGAGTGTTCCAACTGTAGCCAATATTGACTCCATCAATGATTATGACTCTTGTCATCCAGATCTGGTCCCCCTTCGGATCTCTCCCTGGGATCATGCACAAGGGCCATGTTTGGTACTCTGGTCCTGGGGCCCTGTCCGCGACTTAACCTAATCCTAATCTACTTACAAGGAAGCAAGTAGTAGGACAATTTCTGCTAATGTTTATCTCGATTAGCATGAAGTTGGCAAAAGAATATTTTTTTTTTTTTTTAAGAGTAGTGTGTTTGCAGGACGGGTAGAAAAAGTCATGTGTATGGATAACATCATTTTTTTTTTTTTTTTGTCTTAGCCTAACACGACTTTGCACCAACCATTATTATCAACTTATGTTGTATGAGATATTGGTTGTGTAAAAATCGCTTAAAAGGTATATAGTGCAGTTTACAGCCTGAAACTCCTGAATATTACAGAAAATTTTCAATCCTTGATCCTTAATTTTTTTTTTTTATGCTTCTGGACTTCTGGTGATTCAAATAAGCCCTGAACAACAGTTTTTTCTTTAAATCGCTTTAATTGGTACATGGGTGCAGTTTACAACCTGGAACTCCAGAATATTTCAGAACATTTTTGATATTGAACCTTCATCTTTTAATGTTTCTAAACAAAGGTTGTTTCAAAATCGGTTAAAATGGTATATACGTGAGTAGATATGTTTTGTGTGTCCTAGCACAACCTTTCCAAGTCCCGTCTTTTAAATTGAAATAACCGATTTTAGTCTAAAATCAGCCTTTAAAATATAAATAACCGAATCTAAACAACTTTTTCTAAAATTAATCTTTCGTGTACAAATAGCCGTAAAATCCCAAAAGGACCGATTTTAGTCAAAACTAAAAATGCGACTTTGCGCCCATCATTGAAATAGTGACATATTGTATATAAGTGATATTTTCAACTACTTTCAATGAGAACATTCTAGATCATGAAATGTAACTGTTTTTTTTTATTTAATAATTTTTTTCCTTTATAAATGGAAGGTTTTAAAAAGTGCAAAAGCTGCGAAGTGGAGAAGCCATTAGATGATTTTGATTCACATAAGTACACAAGGGATAAGCATACAATTTTTTGTAAAGAATGTGGGAAAAATCGCCAAAAAAGTGTATAATGTGGGAAATACGTTTCAGCTTGCTATTACAAGAAGCATTTAAAGATAGTATCCCATGACGAACAAACTTAAGTATTGAACAGTGATGAAGAACAAATAATTGTTTAGGTTTCTGAACATACAAAGAGAGGTATAAACTGTCAAGAAATTAAAGATATCGTTACTTTTTATTTGAATGCTACATCTAAGGACAAACGCTCAAGTAAATGTAATGTTTGTCTTCAGGAATATTATAGACAAAGTTGGTTGCTTAAAAAGATCATAGAACGTAATGATTTAAATTCAAATTCATTTTTGTTGTTTTAAAAATCTAGTGATTTTTTTCCCCTAACAAATGGACCGTTTCACAGTCGCTCAACTTCGTGATTATTGCAGAAGAATTAATCTGAAGGGATAATTCCTGCTTTAGAAAGGCTGATTTAATTACATTTATTATTAACCATCATCAGAAGGTGAACAATTTTTGGAAAGAATTACCATTTTATTACGCAAAAAACGATGATGAAATGTTTAAAAAAAGATGAAACTAAGCAATTGAAAGCTATATTTCCATTTTCTAACAATGTATTTCGGAACCAAAAAGATGATGAAACTAAGAAATTGAAAGTTATTTTTCCATTCTCTAACAATGTATTTGGGAAGAAAAAATATATAAAAACGATTAATCAATATCTAGTTAACAAAGCATTTGAGAATAGATTACAAACTCTAAATTTTGAGAACAATCTAAACGTGCTTGATCCAGTTTTTTTTTTTTTTTTTTCTTGGATGCTTCGAAAGGAAAGATTATTAAGACTTTGAAAGATCAGTGAAAAATATATTGCGGTCTAAAATTTAACCTTCACCTTTTTGCGAATACAAAATGCAAACAAACGAAAAAGTAGAAGAATTTGCATTTCAGACAACATTTCACAGTCACTAGAGAAAGTCATGTGGTTATAAAATTTAAATATACTAAACGAGATATTTTAACAAATATGACTAATCTTTAAGCATGAGGATCTGGTTGGCCATTGAATAGAATTAATACTATACAATTAGCAATTAACAGAAATTTCCCATTAAGAGGTTCATCATATGTCGAATTACCAGCAAAAATAAGAAATAAGAAAGCATGTGTTAATGTAAAAAATAACGACCAAAAATTTCTTCTATGGCTTCTGCATTAAATCCAGGATATAGAAATCTAGATAGTACAAGTCATTATAAAGAATATATGACAGAACTTGAAGAAAAATTACTAAATATTTCGTTTCCGGTTGAAATTGACAATATTCCAAAAATTGAAACAAGAATTGATATATCTATTAATGTCTACTCATTTGACGAAAAATATAACGTGTATTCAATAAAGATTACGCAATGTAAGAAAGAGAAGCATATAAATCTTTATTTCAAGCAGGAAAGCACTTCACACTATTGTTGGATGAAACAATTATCTAAACTTGTTTCCAGTCAAATTTCCAAGCACACAGAAGTAAAGCATATTTGTGATATGTGTTTACTTCATTATAGCAGTTAAGAAAAACTGGATGATCACATAAAAAATTGCTTAATTAACAAACCAGTAAGGATTGAACCAGGAGAAGGCTCATATGTAAGTTTCGAAAAATACCAACATACGCAAAAGATTCCATTTGTTATTTATGATGACTTTGAATCTGCATACATAATGAAGTGTCAAAAGCATGAACCAAGTGGTTTCTGTTATTATATCAAGTACATAAATGGACATTATAAAGATCCTGTTGTGTATCATGGGCCAAATTGTCATAAAAAAAGTTATCGAATATATGAAAGAATAGGTAGAAAGAATTGAAAGAATTTATTTCGAAATTAAGAAATGAAACAATTACGCCCCAAGAACAATCAAGATATGCAAGATCAAAAGAATGTACATCGTATAAACGCCATTATTCACAATAGAATAAAAAGGTTCGTCACCATGATCATTTGACTGGAAAATATATACATCCACTATTTAATAGTTGTAACTTAAAACTAAAGCATCCCTCGTTTGTTCCAGTTTATCTACATAATTTATCTGGATATGACTCTCATTTGTTTGTAAAAGAATTTGGTTGTGACAAAAAGGAAATACAGTTAATACGAAACAATGAAGGAAGATAGATATATTAGTTTCGGAAAGAGTACGGAAAATTTGAAAATGAAATTTATCGATACATTTGTCGATATCTTTAAGTTTATAGCTTCTTCACTGGATAAACTGTCATCAAATTTAAGAAAAGATCAAATGACAACCATAAGAATTTTTTTCCGGAGAACTGTTTAATCTAGTGATCAGAAAAGACGTTTATCCTTATGATTACATGGATTCTTGGAAGAAATTTGAAGAAACACAACGTCCTCCAAAAGAAGAATTTTATAACAACCTGACTGACTGTGTTGT
Organism: Hymenopus coronatus; assembly: GCA_030762935.1. Classification (NCBI taxonomy): domain Eukaryota; kingdom Metazoa; phylum Arthropoda; class Insecta; order Mantodea; family Hymenopodidae; genus Hymenopus; species Hymenopus coronatus. The sequence continues at coordinate 16,813,298 of CM060896.1, forward strand.
AAGTGAAGAAGATTATGAACATGCAAAACTAGTTTGGGAAAAGTTTAATCTGAAAAATCTTGGTGAATATCATGACCTTTATCTCAAAACTGATGTATTGTTACCGGCCGATGTGTTTGAACATTTTAGAAAAACTTGCATAAAAGCTTATGATTTGGATCCTTCTTGATACTTTACAGCACCCGGTTAATCTTGGGGCGCAATGTTAAAAGTAACTGGCAAACCTCTCGAATTATTACATGATTATGATATGATTTTAATGATTGAAAAAGGAATAAGAGGAGGAATTTCACAATGTTGTAAAATATATGTGAAGGCAAACAATAAGTAAATGAAAGACTATGATGTTCAATTTTTATTGGTTTAATTGTTTTTTTTTTTTTTTCAAACAAGTCGTGTGTAGGATAGGAATTGAATAGGAGAGTCAGACTGAAAAATCCAATACCATAGCCGGGATTTGAACCACGGATCTCCCGGCCTTAGCCGGTTGTTCTATCACTGAGCTACCATGGCATTGAATTTCTCAACTGACTCGCGTGTTTCCCGACACCATAAACGTGATCTCAAATTATTTTCAGATGACAACCCCAATGGAGTTGTAAGTTCCAGGATTCATAGTAGAGCCTACTATTACGGTCAATATTAAGCAAATTGACCACAATTGTTGGCTATACTATGAAGTTTAACTCTACCTATTAAACAAGTAGCGTTTTTTTTTTTTTTTGTTTTTTTTTGTTTTTTTTTTTTTTTTTTTTGCAATAGAGAAAGCTAATCTATCCTAACGTTTCAAAACATTCGAAAAGGGGCCTCTGCGACATTAAATACAAGACTGTGTAATGAAATGCATATGAAGCCGCATTAGACACATATTGTATTAGACAGGTGCTTAAAATGTATTTCTTGTTCATAAAAATTATGTATACTATAAATATCAATTGATTGATTTTATTTTTCAGAAGGCTCCAAAATGTACTCAAGGGTGCAACAAGTAATTATAAACGTACCACTGGGGAAACGAATTATATTGCTGTCTTTAGGTTTCCTTCAGATGCAGAGTGGCACTTTGGTTGAAATATCTACCAAGAAAAGACTGGAAGACATTCAAACATTCTGTGGTGTGTATAAAACATTTTGAAGAAAAGGACTTAACCTATGTTGATATTTCAATAGACAAAGAGAGGAATGTGCAGGAATTCCCTAAAAATAGAAAAGCAATTCTTTGAACATTTCCCGGTTTGCCACAGCACTTGAGCAAACCAAGCACTTCTGCAAGAGTGGATTCTTCTTCAAGAAAAGAACCTTTGCAGAGACTAGAAAAGCAGCAGAATCAGTTGTTGGAGAAAGATAATATAAATTTTTCTGTGAATTTCTTGCAGGAATAGAAGAGCTGAAAAACCATATGAGTGATAAGTGGAAACTTTTTATAGACAATGGTTTTGCGTGTTTAGATTTTGAAACCATTCCCAGTGTTAAAATATTTGCTTATATGGGAATTCAAGTCTGTGCAGATGTTCTTCTCAGTTCTCTTGGATAATTTCAGCTTCAAATGTGGTCGCAGCTGCAAAACTTATTGGCAAGGTATGTCGACAGTAAGAGTGATTCCATTAGGCGTAATGTAGATGAATTAGATAGCTTGGCTCATTCACATAAATTATAAGTAAAAATAATGAAATTTTACATGAATAATGGACAGCCACTGTTTCTTTTGTAGCAAATCTTATTAATGTTCTCTAAAAAGAAATCATACAGTAAGGCACAATTGTCACTGCTTTTCTGCTGTATGAACAACCTTCTTCTTGCTATGACGTTGTAAGAAATTAATTTTTATCCTTGCCACATACTAAATATTTGCAAAGTTTTTCAAGAAAATACTTTCTTGCGCCTTCTGTTTAAAGTTAAAATAGAAATTATTTGATGGCAGCATGCAACAAATTATGTGATAGGGAGAAATACACGACTCTGCAGCAAGATGAAAATTTATGTACAATAAATGCTGTCATATCCTAATGGTTGCATTTGGCCTTCGCAGAAAATCAAATTGCTCTGTCTGCTAAAACCATTCAGGCATTCATGGTATCATCAGCTTTTGGGCATATGAAAGAAATAATTGGATTATTTCCAGTGAAAATACTTACAGCTTAAGTATTCCTAGAACTGTCATTGAAAGCAGTGGAATTTTTTCACCGTCGTGGTTTTCAGAGGGTTGCAGGATAGTGGCAACACGCCATCTCCCGATCCCGATAATTCTGTCCTCCCTCTCATTCGCTCTACTGCACTCCATAAATATTGCAGATTCAGTATTACATTTGACTCTGCCATTGGTCGATTGACCAACATGGCTCCCCGTGCGCAAGCAGGCAGAACGAACGGAGGACTGTGCATTTCGCACTGGAAAACAGAACCGATTTTCAGAATGTCCCTTATTTCGATCCACTTCATTTAAATACACCTAACTTATCGTAGTATAACCTCGACGAAATCTCGGAACCTGTCGTTCACCTGTCACGTAGCCATATTGTCTCCGTAACCAATAGAAAAGGCTCAAACTGAACTAGAATGTGCAATCTCACATAAAGCCATTCTATCTTCCTCTGACCATCAGTTGTAGTTGAAAAAAATATCATAGGTAGCGCTAGCAGTGAATTGTTCTTGTTACAATGCTTTTTACTGCCTCATTTATAGCTCTTTTATTATATTAATCATATTTTTTCTGCTAAATAAGGAAAATTAATGTAGCTAAAAAAGTAATAATAAAAATGTTATAATCTGTTCTTGTTAAATAAATATAGCTATATTTTGCCGGCACTGCTTCAACTGTATCCCTGCTTTTAAGACTATAAATTGTAAGATACTTTCTGCAGCAGCTATTCATCGTGAGCTTTGTGCCGTGTACGGATCAAGAGTTATGAGTGAAGGAGTGGTCCGTGAATGGGTACGTTTATTTAAAAGTGTACGAGAAAACGTTCATGATGAAGAGAGGAGTGGTAGACCATCATTGGTCACGGACGAACTCGTTCAGACAGTTGATGCAAAAGTTCGTGAAAACCGACGTTTCACAATTTTGAAGTTGTCTACTGATTTTCCACAGATTTCTAAGACTCTCTTGTACGAGATAGTGACAGCAAGATTGGGTTACCGTAAGTTCTGTGCACGATGGGTGCCCAAAATACTTACCGACCACCACAAAACTCAAAGAATGGCCTCTGCATTAGACTTTCTGTCACGTTATGAGGCCGAAGGTGAACCATTGTTAAACAGAATCGTGACCGGGGACGAAACCTGGATTAAGTACGTGAACCCTGAGGCAAAAGAACAATCAAAGATGTGGGCAAATTCAAATTCGACTACCAAACCAATAAAAGCCCGGCAAGATTTTTCTGCCCGAAAATTGATGGCAACGGTGTTTTGGGATGCAAAAGGGGTGTTGTTGGTTGAATTCATGGAACGTGGGACGACCATTAATCAAGACGTGTACTGTGAAACACTAAAACAATTACGATGGGCTATACAGAACAAACGCCGTGGTATGCTGACTTCCGGTATCGTTTTTTTGCACGATAACGCCCGTCCTCACTCTGCTCGCAGAACAACAGCCCTTCTTGAGTCCTTCAAGTGGGACGTTGTCAACCATCCACCTTACAGCCCAGATCTGGCGCCAAGCGATTATCACCTCTTCATGCATATGAAGAAATGGCTCGGGTCCCAGCGGTTTGATGACGACGAAGAGCTCAAAGATGCGGTTACAGGCTGGCTCCAGGCACAAGCGGGTGATTTTTATGCAGAAGGAATTTCAAAGCTTGTGAACAGATACGATAAGTGCCTCAATCGTTATGGAAACTATGTAGAAAAATAGTGCAAAGATGTAGTTGTAAGATGTATATATTAAAATATTTTTATTTAACTTGGTGAATTTCTTGCAATCAACCGGAGGCTACTTTCTGAACGGCCCTCGTACAAACGTGGTGGTCACTGAACATTCCTAAAAGACACGATCTGGATGAGAACTCTTGTGTAAATATCGCTATAGTGAAAAATGTAATGATAAAATAATGAAAATTTGTAGTAAATTTAGAAATGTAAGCTTGATTAGTGTAAATAGCTTCAATAGGGAGTATTATACAGCCCATGGGCTGCACCTAAACTGGGAGGAAAGGAATAACTGGTAAGTAAAAATAACAAACGTAATTAAGAGTACTAGCACAAGTATCCTGCCAGTTATCCCGCTAAAGTACAGATCTTTTTATATGCAAACTGTTCAGGGAAACTAGGTAAAAGGACTGAGTCACCAAAGGCTCAGTCTACTGTGCATCCCTTTAATAACACCAGCAGAAACAGAAAAATTAGCATTATACACAGGGGCGGCTCGTCCTTACGTGCTGAAGAGCTGCAGCACGCTACTTTTTTTTCTTCTAAATTACATAACAGACATGCTGAAGGACCATGTAACAAACATAACACATTATGGTAGTAATAAGAAAGGCAGCACTGCCAATGACGAACTCTCGAAGCAAGGTAAACACGCAAGTTTAGCTAATGGAATGCATCCACGTGCTCAAAGCGATCAAGCACGGTAGGTGAATATTGCGCTTGCGTAGAACCTTCCCCTCTTACCCCCCCCCCCTGACGGTCGCTGTCCCATCGTTTTCGCACTGCTACGTGCTGCGTTTGGCTAAAGCACGGAATCAATGAAATCGCTACGAGTGTTAGTTCTTTTCCTTATAATCGTTTTGGCAGCAGACGAAACAGCCCTGCCACACTCACCTAAGTGCCACACTAGACATCAGAATTTAGTGAAATTAATTAAAGCGTATTACAACGTTTTATTTTAGTTATAATAACTAATTATATCTTTGTGATACAAACTGAGCCATAAAAGGACTATTATCTCCATACCTTATTCACATTGGAACGTACAGAACATTGTTTGTTATATTGTTTGTTAACATTGGTAACCATAAGTTCATATTGGCGCAATGTGTTACTTCCGCAAATGTGAAATCTAACAGGCCCACGTGTATCACATTGAAACAAAGTGTTCTGTTGTGTAAATGTTATTCAGTGTCAGTTTTCAGTTTATTTCCAACTGTGATCGCACTTTATTATATTTCAGTATCATTCAGTGTAGGTTTGTGTTACTTTCATAGGTAAGAAAACTTTAGTCATACATAATGAATATAGTTGATGAGCTGTTAAAAACTCCATTTTCAAGGCGATCGTTAGATGAAAAGATCAGGATAAAAAATTTAGGGCGACCTACTCCTGATCTAAAAATTGAACAGAAAGCAAAAGGAAGTAAAAATTCTATTTACACAAGAAAGTTTAACACAAATATATATGACAACAGTGACTGGATCTGTGGTTGTGAAATCAGAAACGCGCTCTTTTGCTTTCCTTGCCTCTTGTTTGGAAGTACAGATTCGTGGTCTACGACTGGTGTTAAAGATCTAGGTCATGTTAATGAATATATAAAAAAACATTCAAATAGCAAGAAGCATATGAAAAACTCGCTTGACTTCTCAATGCTTGGAGGTGTAAATATTGCAACGCAGCTAAGCAGGGCATATCAAGATGCTACACAAAAACATAATGAACAGGTTGAGAAAAATAGATACATATTATCCAGGATAATAGACTGCATCAAATTTTGTGGGGCCTTTGAGCTTGCTTTGCGTGGACATGATGAGACGGAAACGTCAGATAATCCCGGCGTGTTTTTAGGCCTTATAAATCTATTGGGCAGTATAGACAGTGCGATGAAAGAGCATACCGAAAGCAATAAGGTGTTCAAAGGATTATCTAAGACCATCCAGAATGAACTACTTGATTGCATGTTGGAAGTGTGCCACGAAGAAATTGAAAGAGAAATGAAGGAAGCAGCCTAGGTTGCTATCATGGCAGACGAAACCACTGATATCACTGAAAAAATTCAGTTGGCATTAATTTTTAGATATGAAAGGAACGGCTTTATTTATGAACGGTTTTGGGGATTTTTTAATCCATCTGATCAGACCGCTAATTCTATTGCCGGTTGTATTTTGAAAGAAGTGGACATCCTTTTTAAGGATGATCGCCATAAAATCATCGCCCAGACTTATGACGGTGCGTCTGTAATGAGCGGCAACACAGGAGGCGTGCAGATCAAGGTGAAAGAACACTATCCTCTCGCACAGTATGTACATTGTTACGCCCATCAATTAAATCTGGTTATGGAGAAAGCAGCTTCTCAAAATCAGTCCGCCAGAATATTCTTCTGCAGTCTCTCAGCTTTTCCAGCATTTTTTTCAAGATCTCCACAGCGTTTAGCAGCATTGGAAGCAACTGTTGCTCGAAGAGTTCCTCGAGGATCTGCAACAAGATGGAATTTCAAGTCTAGGACTGTTAACACCGTGTATGAACACAGAGAATCTCTGATCGATTGTTTTGACGAATTAGAACAATCTTTATCAGATAGGACAGTGCAAGAAGCTCGTGGCCTGCGGCATAATTTAGAGGATGGAGAATTTAATTTCTGGCTTGCTTTTTTCAGAAAATAATGCCACATGTAGACATTTTGTATAATCAGCTACAAGCAAGACAGATGGATGCAGTGAAGGCAAAAAATGCAGTCCAATCTTTTGCCAAAGCAATTGATGCCGTGCGAAGTAGAACGGATGATATAGCACACCAGATTCAGACATCTAACGTCCACGTTACAAAAAGACGTCGTAGGGAAACTAACTTAGGAGTAGATGCCAAGGAAGTATGTGACCGAATAATATCGGAGGTACACAGCCGCTTTGAGTCCACAGAACATCTTGATGCTGCAAAACTATTGGATGCAAAAAAACTTTGAATTATTTTCTCAAGTTTTTCCTGAAACAGAACTCGGCATTGTCTGTGATCGATACAAAGATCTCGACAAAAACAAGCTCCGAACCGAACTTAGCATTTTATATGAGCATCCGGAATTCAGGAAAGTAGAAGGTGCTCTTCCACTCTTGCAGTTGACACTAAAAAATAATCTGCAAAAAACTTTTAGTGAAGTGACAAAGGTTTTAAGAATTGTTGTGACTATTCCCATGTCAACTACAGAACCAGAACGATGTTTCTCCTCTTTGAAGAGGATAAAAACCTTTCTGAGGAACACCATGTGTCAGGATCGCCTTACCTCTCTGGCCATGCTATCCATAGAGAAGAAATTCGTTACAAATATCAGGGATTTCAACATCAGAGTGATGGACAAATTCTGCATGAAGAAACATCGGCGTATGGACTTCATTTTTCGAAACTAGGTGAGTTGCATGCATTTTTTTTCCCCCGTGCAGCACGCTACTTGTTTTAGGCACGAGCCGCCACTGCCCCAATGTTAACAAACCAACCCAAAGTTATTCAACTGTCGCTCAGTGCGGACCTACCAAAGATCAAGCTATAGTAATTTCTGCCCATGAAGGTATAACCATCAAGGATTAAGTATATGCAATTGGTAAACTCACAGAACCAGCAAATATACGTTTCGTTTCCCGCATCTCCAACAATCGAATTTGCATTTATCTAGCAAATAAGAGAGTAGCGGACGAGCTTGCCAACAGTCACTCTTAAATTAAAATCAACGAAATTTCCCTAGAACTTCGCCCACTTCTAACCAAACAAAGAAGAGTGGCACTATCTAATGTTTGCCCAATAATACCGAACTATGTTTTGGAAAATTACTTAGCCACCTACGGCATATAGCCATTAGCCACATTCGAGCCGGATTACCTACTCCCGGTTTTTCACATATTCTAAGCTTTCTAGGGCAGTTCTACGTCAAAGCCGATGAATATGACAAATTGCCTGAATGCTTCCATGTCCACTATGAAGAAACCAGCTACTGGATTTACGTATCTACGGATACACCAATGTGCTTTTTGTGTAAGAAGGAGGGGCACTTGGCCCGACAATGTGACACAACAGTGCCACCACAACAATCACCAGCTTCTGGTAGCACTCCAGAGGAGTATCCTCCTTTGTGTACTCCTGAAGAACCCAGTCTCCCCGACAGTGACCTTGCACCTAAGGTACAGAATCACTCGGTGAAACCGGTACTACCACCAGCACCTAGTAACAATGCGTCTATTGCATCTGCCCGGGAAAGCGATCCACCAAGCGCAATAAATAACGTAGCTATGCCACCAAACGATACACCAAGAAACATGTCAACTCGTGCAATGCGCCCCATGTTGACAGACAGCACGATAGACCAGGCATCTGAGGAGGGCGAAAAGCCAGAACTTCAGAAGCCATCTAACCTTGACGAGGAGTCTTCTGAGGATACTAACGATAAGCAAATAGTAAAACCCACAGCTAAGTGCTCTAAGCAATCACCCAACATGCATAAAGAACTATTACCAATCAAACATATAATAGAGGAAAATCCTGCTGAATATGCGCTTAATTTTATCCAACTAGTAAGTTTTTATGAAAACGCAGTTGGAAGCACCAATGTTGCCAACATTGCTGAAACATACACACCAGATATTAAATCAGTAGCAGAAACTCTTCGAAAAATACATGCCTAGTAACAAACTAAAAAACAAAACTACACGACTAGAAAAGAAATTGTTGGAAGGAGCTACACAAAGTAACAGCTTTGCCGCCAACAATACTCCTGATTCGCCTCCTAATACATCAACATGAATTCCAATTTCTCATTTTTGCAATGGAACCTCAACAGTTATCGATCACAAATTGAATACTTACAATTGATTATGTCAACACACTCACCCGCAATTGTTAATTTACAAGAGACCAACTTCCATGACAAATACATAGCTACCATTCGCAACTATACCTGTTACTATAAGAACAGAATAAATGCTTGTCATGCCAGTGGGGGCGTGGCAACGTACGTACATGACAACCTACCTCAGAGAGAAATTATACTTCAGACCCGACTGGAAGCAGTGGCGGTTTCCGTTTTTCTAAGAGCTGATATATGCGTTTGCAATATCTATCTCCCAGATAGTGCAGACATTAATGTGGATATCCTAGTCGAATTAGTCAGTCAGTTACCACAACCTATTGTGCTCCTGGGTGATTTCAACATTCACAATTTCTTATGGGGTAGTAATAGAACTGATCAAAGGGGAAATGTAATTGAATCTCTTATTAACACATTCAACTTAGTTATTCTAAACTCTCCATCTCATACACTCTATGACATTGCACATGATACCTACAGTAGTATTGACTTAACATTATGTTCTCCCGAAATAGCTCACATGTTCCAATTGTCTATATATCAAATACTTCTTGGAAGCGATCATTTCCCCATAATAATCGACTCCAGCTTCACCTTTAATCGGAGCACTTATCTTCCATCCTGGAAGCTGACTGGTCCCTATACAGGAGGCTTAGCCAAGAAGCTGTCAATGAACTTCCCGAACGTAGTACATTTCCTCAGATGAACATTGACGATGTCGTCAACAACTTCTCTACTACCATACTCAAACAAGCCAAGATTAGTATCCCTCTAAATCAAACGAGGATAGGAGAACGTAGGGTACCTTGTTGGAATGACAGCTGTGCAGAAGCGATTAGAAGAAAGAACAAAGCCTGCTATTTATTGAAACGACATCCGAGTGTAGAGAACAAACCTGAATTCAAACGTCTACGTGCAGCAGCACGTAGCGAAATTAAAAGAAGTATACAGGAATCTTGGTTGACCTATCGTCATTAAACAACAAAACAACGCAATCAGAGATGTGGAACAAATTTCAAGCCATGTGTGGCACACATCGACCACATTCAATATCTCAACTTGTATCTTCAGATTCCACGGCTCCTATCTCAGACTCCCAGATTATAGCCGATACTCTAGCTGTTACATTCTCCAAGTTTTCCAGTGACTCTTCTTACGACACAAATTTTATTCATGTTAAAAAAATCCACTCCAGCTCTGACACAACAAGTATTTGAAGATAGCAATGAGGAAATAACTGTAGAAGAACTACGGGCAGAACTATCTCACTGCAATAGTAGAAGCTCAGGACCTGACTAGATACCATATGAATTTATTAAGCAACTACCAGAGAATGCCTTACTGTACATTTTAAACATATTTAATCATATTTGGACAGCCAAGCTTTTCCCCAATCAGTGGCAATCTTCCATTGTTATACCTATCCGTATAACCATTACTCCCAGAAAACTATCGTCCAATCTTCCTCACATGTACATTATGCAAACTCTTGGAGAAAATAGTTAATAGAAGACTTGCTTGGTATTTGGAGTCTACTTATTTTTTCGCCGATATTCAAAATGGATTCCGACAACAACGCTTCACTATTGATAATTTAACTTTGCTTGAAACTGAGATTTGTCACGCGTTCATCAACCGACAACATATGACTTTAGTAAGCCTTGACCTAGAGAAAGCATATGACACAGTCTGGCGAGACTATATAATTCGGTCTCTGCTGAAACACAACGTTAAAGGGAATATGATCGCCTTTATACACAATTTCCTTCAAGACAGAACCATGAGGGTAAGAAACTTGACAATGGCATTCCGAAAGGCTCGGTTCCAAGTGTGACTCTATTTTTGGTCGCAATCGATAGCGTGGTTTCCTGTCTTAGTCCCCCTGTTGGGGCTAGTCTCTTTGCAGACGACTTAACAAGATTTTGAAGGGGGAAAAACTAGGAAACCACCCAAACCCTGCTACCAGACACCCTCAACTACCTACAGAAATGGAGCCATGATACTGGACTTAAGTTTTCGCCACAAAAAAGCCAATGTGTTCTATTCAACAGACTACGAAAGGACTCACCAGAACCTAGACTCCTATTAGGGGGCGACATGATACCTATTGTTAAAAGTGTTCGTATTTTGGGCCTATATTTTGATCAAAGATTGAATTGGAGTGAACACATTAGGTACCTTAAGGCCGAATGTGTTCGACGTCTCAATCTACTAAAAGTGCTGGCATCCAAAACATGGGGTGCTGACTTCACCGTTTTACTTCGCACATACAGATCAATCGTTCGCCCCAAGTTGGATTACGGTTCTACTATCTACAACTCAGCTAGCTCTATCAACCTCAATGCACTCAACAGCATCCAGTCTTCAACACTGAGAATTGCTTTGGGAGCTTTTCACACCAGTCCAATTAATAGTCTTCAGATAGAAGCAAACGAGCCACCTCTCTGTATAAGGAGGAAAGTGCTAAGCCTAAAATATGCTATAAAATCTGCTACCAAGGCTCACCCATGTACTTCCTCCTGTATCCTTCCCGGAAATCCTCTCATAATTTCTTCTGATAAAAATGATCGCACCTTGCCTTTCTTAAGCAGAATCCAACAATTCCTCAGAGACTACAATTTGACGCTTCCACCGTTGATTCCTTACTCTTATGACGCAGAAATCATCCCTTGGAGATCCAAAGCTCCCAGTATAAATATCTGCTTAGCGAGATAACGCAAAGAGACGCTGACAAGTTTACCTACCTCAGACTATTTAACGAAATATGTTCAAGCTACCCCAATTATCAACACATATATGCAGACGGATCAAAATATGGCAACAGTTGTGGCTGTGCTGTATGGTTTCCCAAACACACAATGTTGTACAGTCTACCCAAATATATTTCCATCTTCTCGTGTGAATTACTAGCCATTAAATTCGCTATGGAATACATTCTTCGAACCAATGAGTACCACTCCTACATCATCTTCAGTGATTCCATGAGTGCTCTTGTTGCTCTTCAGCAGAAGCACCCTACGCATCCACTGCTCCTGGAGATCCAAACAGTACATAGCAAAACACTGTCCTCCGATAAAACAATCTTGCTCTTTTGGCTCCCGTCGCATGTAGGTATATCGGGAAACGAAAGGGCAGATGAAGCGGCCAAAGAAGCTACCAGGCATCCGTGTAGCCTACCAGATTTCAAGTCTCCTCACCATGACTACAGCAACTTTGTTCAAGGTGTCGTTATCCAAAAGTGGAAACAAGAATGGTTTACCCTGTCCAACATCAAATTGCATGAGGTACATACTTTCGCCGATTCTAGCTACTCATACAAATCAGTTCATCATAAGGACCAGACTGTACTGACTCGTCTGCGTATTGGACATACATCACTCACACATTCATACCTTCTGTCTCGTGAAAACCCACCAATGTGTAATATTTGCAACTGCCAGCTAACAGTGAAACATATTATTACCAACTGCAGTCTCTATGAAGAACAACGAATCACACGTAACGTGCCAAACGAACTCCCGACAGTCCTGGACCACCTAAAATTCTCCAACAAAGTCTTGAACTTCTTACAAGTAATCCAATTGTATCATAAAATGTAATCTAAAGTTCTTGTTTCGATCTATATATTCATAATGTTAAAGTAAATGCTAAATATTGTCATACTTCACAACAAACATAAAATAACTTTTCTTGTAAAATACTGCATTGAGTTTACTTTTTTATGTATACCTTGTATATGTTTATTTAAATTTGCATCGTGAATGTATTCAACTAATGTACTGTAACCCTAATGAGAAGTCGCGATATAACCATTGCAGTTAAAGCGACTTTAAATAAAAAAAATAAAAAAAATTATTGGTATTTTGCCGTGTAAGTATTGTGGATTTTCGATGGCATAAAGCCCATTCTTCCTACCTTTTGTATAGTTTATCTGCATAATTAATAAATTTACAATACTGTTTGCTGGTACCTACCAGAGGATGCTAAGGCTTGGTACTCAGTGTTTAGCTGCTGTATACTATTTGCATATACCATCCTTTTTATGAAGAAAAACAGTTCTTGCTTGTCTTTCAATGATACTCCAGTTGAACTGCTCCATAAGTAACTTGGCAGTGTTTAACGCCCGCTTTAACTACTTATGGCACTGATGATACGTGAATGATGAGCACCGGTGGAATGCGATGGCGGGGGAACAGGAGTACCCGGAGAAATCTCGCCCCAGCGCCGCTTTGTCCACCACAAAACTCACATGCGGTTGCCTGGGATTGGACCCCGGCCGTCTAGGTGAGAGGCGAGTGGTCTGACCACTTGGCCACGGCCATAAGCTATGCCAACTAGCTTGTAGTACATGGAAAAATGTAGAGAAGAAGAGCGGAGTTGGGAAATGATTTTGCTAGTGCAACTCTCTCTGCAGTGGAATCATCTGTCATAAAAACTGAAGGTCCTCCAAGCCCCTTTCCACTAAACATTGCCGGTTCAATAAAAGTCTTGTACAATGTTAGTGCTTCATATATCATAGCCTCGCTTTCAGAAGTACTTATTAATGTGCCCATTGGAAACCCACCAGCACTTGTATTAACACTTAGCAAGAATACTTTACATCCAAACCTATCGATATTTCCAGACGAGTCCACAAAAACAACTTCAGAAGCTGCACTTAATGTTTTCAAAACCCTCTTCATCAAGGGACTCATGATGGCAATAACAAAATTATTGTTTTCCAAACACTTATAGGCTGCACAATTTTCCCCAACTTCAGCATTATAATTTAAAACAAATGTTTCAAAGGAGTTTAGCATTTCAGCACCACTGCCTGAATCATACTTTTCTTCAAAAACACCTTAATACAAACGGTAAACCCAATAGATGTTTGGACAATGTGCGCCATCACCAGCAATAAGGTAATGATCATCCTCATGATGATGATGATGATGATGATATAAATCTTCTTTATGGATATCCAAAGCGCATGAAGGAGTATGTCCTGCTTCAAGCATCTTCAAAAACTTACATCGGACTTCATCCGTTGGCTCCCTATGTTTTAATACTTCAGCATTGTGAATGTGATTATTATGGTTGTAGTGGAGGGTTACTAAAGTGGGCAACTCAGTAAAACCATTGACTTGTGGTAATAATAATAGTAATAGTAGTAGTAATAATAATAACAATAATGCTAATGATAATAATAATAATACTAATACTAAAAATAATGAAACATTAAATTTCATCAGATTCAAAGTTTCAGTATGAAGCATATATATATATTTCCTTTTTTTTTTTTTTTTTGTAGTTTAACGCCCTTTAACCCAGTTGGTCATATCGGACGATAAATGAAATTGGTGAAATGATCTCAGGGTCCACGGAACCTAAAATTACTCGACATTCGTCTTCTCAGGATAAGGGAAAACCCCGAAAAAACCTTATCCAGGCAACTCACCCTAAGCGAGATTCGAACTCACGACCTTTTGAATGTGAGGCACAAATGCTACCACCACAATACCCATAATGAAGTTTATCTAAATGTTTATAGTGGGAATTTGAGGACTTAATGGCTGATTAACAGAGCTCAAAAATACAAACTTTAAGCTGTCAAAGTTCCTTTCCACCATGAACGTTACTACTAAGAAGGACTCCAAGGAATTAGTATGGTTAAATATATTTTTTAGCAAAGCATGCAAATGGTACAGTATTTGCTTTCTTTTGTGCAAAATACGAAAATAGATTATGTATAATATTGCTAATAATGAGAAACAAAATGAGAATAACATTTTTTTAAGCTGTTACATTTAAATGAAATTCTGTCTGAAAAAAATGACGTGCCACAGCGATATTTTGAAACTGAATAATGTAACTTCTGTTACACAGTTTGGTGTACAAGTTGCTATACGGTTTTATCCTAACAAGTTTGAACTGTATCTTATGGCTTTCTACTTTAAAAATCAAATGACAATAAAGGGTTCTTAAATCTGCCTATTTTATATTGTGATTCCAATAAAACATTGAGAGAATTTGAAACTCAGTGTCAATGCATTTTTTATTTACTTTGGAGTGTTTTAACTTCTGTTTTACAAAGAGCATTAGAATCCACGTAACACTTATAGTAGAATTAGCAGAATGGTTTTATCTTGCTTTTTATTCTTTCCCCCTAAGCACACATTTTTGCTTTCTAAGTTGAATAATTACAAGGTCAGTTTTTCTTATCAATTGATTTAAACTATAAATAATAAAAGCTTCATAGTGACAATGTGTTGCAAACTTCAAGTTTTGGGAAGATACGGATGGTGCTCTCTGTTTTTTTACAACCAAATTTTCTATTCATGGAAAGTGTAATATATTATTAAGGAAGTTTCAGATGTTCCAGTGTTGTAAACAAAATGTGTCAAAAGTTCCACTTTTAATGGATCATAATTTACCACAGAAAGTGAAAGTTAATTAGGAACAGTAGCTTTAACTTTAATAAACTAAAAAAACTGGAATTATTGATAAATAGATTTTTCAGTGATGGATGATATTTGGCTATTTATAGTGCCACTCAACTATGATATTGATTCTGTGGTAGGTAAAGCAGTAATTAAATTAATTAAATATGGACATAGAAACAGTTTCACCACGATTCAACTAATTCTACCCTTTTTGGAGAAGTATTCCTCTTGATCACAATTAAAGAATGTTTAAATGAAAATCATTATATATAAAGGCTCAACATGAAAGACAGTATAATATAATGATTGTAAGACTTCATCACAATTTAGCTTAATCATATAGTTTATATCGAATCCAAGAAATGAACTAACTAATAACTATAGTAGTATACAAGTGCGTATAGTCCGCCAATCAGATCGTGTCGTCCTCCGAGGTGTAATGGTTAACATGCTAACTTCATATACGCAAGGTCGCGGGTTCAAACCCGGCGGAGGACGATGGATTTTTTCGGGCGTATGGCTTCCTTCGGAAGGGAAGTAAAGCCGTTGGTCCCGTGTCGTAGATTTACGGCACGTAAAAGAACCTCAAGCGTGATAGAGAGGCCTCTGAGCAAAATTAGAGTCTTTCACGCCCAATTTAGAATGGGACGCTGAGAACCATAGCAGTTAAAGAGCGTCCATAAATAAAACGCCATTTACATTTTTTACAATCAGATCGTGCCACGTCATCTCGACTTATCAGGGAGCTTTACAATTTTAGCGGGAAATTCAAACCGCAACCAAACAAACATTCTCTTCCTATCCAAATCATCATGGCGAATGCCTGGCCCTGGTCCCGGCCCCAGTGCCAGCCACGACCCCGGTACATCCCCTGCCGTGCCTGCGGCCATATTTGAATGTTTATTTTTTTTGCAAGGTGAAAAAAAGTTGCTACGGTGATAATGATTTTAGAATTTTATTAGATAATCACTGAATAGGGACATTGGGATATTGTTGCATGTGGTACCTTGGGAAGTATGAGTAGGTAAAAATAAAAACGAACGAAAGGACATATTTTGGTTAAGAACATATATTTATTTTAGCTCAGAAAACTAGACATGTGATAATAAATTCATTATTAGGATATATGCATCATCCTTAAGCTTAAAAATAACACATATAATCTAAAATTTAATGTTAATACACGTTTTGAACTATAATCAAAACTTATTTACAATTTAGATGTATTTTTTAGAAAACAAAATATCCAACCTGTGTGCATTTCTTGATCCTTTTAACATAATTAAACTTCTACATCCATTCCAAGAAGAATAAATAAAAGTTTGGTACATATTTTGCAAAACCACAAGTCCTTTAAATAAGTAATATCAGAAATAAATGAATCCTCACACTGAATGGTTTTTGTGTTTCCAAAGCTGAAAATTTTTCTCTCTGTAACACATATAATGACAACGTTTATTATCTTCAAGTAGGTAATAATAAGCCAATATTTATGCTGGAAGCTCAATAGGAATTAACTGTTCTATTGAAATATGAAATTCATATACATTTTCTAGAGCATATATTTAATTGCTATAACAGGTGTCTCTGGTAAGATAAGTTAAGTTTTGTTTTCCAATAAAACGTTAGTTGCCATACCTTGGAGGAGATTTTACACAGCTCTTACAATTGCAGCTATGTTTGCTGTTACGGTTAAACAAACGTCTATAATTGCCAGTATTATGCTCTAATTTTCAACAGTTTAATTTTGTTATACGATCACAAATGTATTTGACTAAAAATTTTTCTTTCTGAAATGACCCGATCATTACATGTTTAAGAAATCCAATGCTAATGTTTCTGAATAAGAAATCCATATCAACCCAGTTGTCTTTCATACTTACTTGGTTTTTAAGCAAAATATGTTTTACCTTAATGAAAAAGTTTTATGAATTAGATTCCAGTTTCCATACGCAGATTGAAGTTAGAAGATAACATTTTGCCGTCTTTTGAATAACTACATATGAATTGAATACATATTTACGTTCATTTACAACTACAGAATTATTTCCATAAAATAAGAAATCCAACCGTTGTTCCTCTCTGGTCCCTTCCTGTATAGCTATGTATAACTTTGCATAATTTAGTAACTGTTCCGTTTTTCCTGCTACATAGCAAGTAGCACGTATGTTTTTCCGGCACAGCCAAGATACAATATATGATAACAGGCCAGTATTTAGGAAACCGAACAGGTTCAAATTCTTCGAGGAAATTAGTGAAACCAGTATGGCTATGAAGTAACTGGTACCTGCTAGTCAAGATATTTGAGAATTGGTCCGTTATCCACACAGAAAGAAAGCATGCAATTATGAAACTTTTCCGGTACTTCCAAAACCATTGCTACCTCTTAGTTTTTTCTAAATTATTTATATATACCTAAAGTAATGTATATATACTCTCACATTTCAATTAAGCAATTGTTTGATATTTAAGAAAATGCTGTTTTTATTAGAGATATTTGACATTATTACACACATTTCTCCTGTAAAATCCCTGTCTATGCAACCACCTTTTATTTGTAAGTCTAAGAGGACTAAACTTGATTTTTCTGCTACGCCAATGTAAGTACTCTTTGGAGGTTTCTCCGAAATACCTGTTGGAATCTTTACAATTTATTGGGGATATATTTTGAATGCTTTAGGTGAGAATATATCTAAGCCTGCAGATTCTTACGAGCATCTCATAGGTTTTTTAATGGTAGAACTAAGCAACTTGATTTGTAGTGTAGCCAACTGAAAAGATAGAGGTAATTGATATGTTTTGAAATTAAATAACCTAATAATTATTTGAAGTAAAGTTAATCCATACGTCCATATGTTCTTGAAAACAATGAGATAGTTTATCTTATTTGTAATTATAGAAAACTTATATTACATAAAGCCTATTACAGTGCTAAAATATAGAGAAAACTTATCTTTTTTGAAAAGCTATAATATAGCCATTATTGGAATTGAAGCCTGAAAACATAAAAGATTAGTGATCCAGAAATGATAGTCTATATTTTTTTGTTTCAATACCCCAAGATACTTTCTTGGCACGAAGACTGCGATTGGTTCTTCTGTGTTAGTTTGAAGTGTAATACTTATTGATTCGTCATAAGTTGTCATCATTTTTGATGCACGTACAATATTGTAAGAGGTATTCATCTTCAAATCTCAAATTTGCGTCATTTTCGTATTTTAGATTTGTCTGAATCTGTTAGAAACTCCATTCTGCAAAGAAGACATAGTCTAATGAATGTCTTTGGTTTTAAAGTGTCTACTCTGAGTTAATTATGTAGCTTTTGAAGCAAGTCATATAGTGACTTAATTGGATGGTTGAAAAGCATATAAAATTGTGGTTAACAACCATTCAAGAGAGGCTTCAGCACAGTTTAAATAATATATTAGCTCAGATATGCAACAATCAACAAAGTAAGAGAAAGTGTTATTTAAAACTCTTTAAAGAAGATTTTAAAAAACATAATGATTGCTTACCTTGTTAAGTAGAGAGCTCGCGATGTTCCGCTAAGTCTGGCAAGTCTGGCGATGCTGAAGAATGTGATTGAAGTTGGCATTTTCTCGCTATTTGTACAAGCTGCTCGAATAGAAAGTTGTCTAGCCTCGAAGCGAAATGTAGGATAGCAATAAACAACTTCTTGCGGAAGCCAGCTGCGCAGGCAAATGTCAACAGAACGAGGTCTTATCTTTGTGAAAGATAAGTCCTTATATGCTATATAACGCGATCCGTTTTGAATTATCATCACTAGCAAACCAGGCGTGTAAGGAAAATCAACATCAGCAAACCTGAAACTGCAAGGTAAGTAACATTTGTTTACTTAGTAACTAATTGATAAATCATTTTAATTTTTATTATATCTTTATTTAATATTTTTAGACAATTTACATTATGAATTTCACGTTTGTTCCTTTAACTTTTATATTTTGAATAGACAAAAGAACGATATACAGGGTGTTAATGAACTATACCGAAATATTTTAACAGAATATGCAGATTACTTAAATAAGTAATTTGAGATATGAGACTTATGGCATATTTATTGAAATGTCGAAGTTACGGCCACTGGCTAATTTACCAACCATTCGAGAGCATAACACGAAAAACGAAGGGACATATTACAGCGTATCTCTCTAGCATAGTGGTTATGATACTGACTTTCAAGTGAAAGATAGTTTTCGAGTTCGGGTCTCGTTCACGAATCGTGGCACTTCGTCTGGAATGAAAAAAAAAAAACAATAAAAACATTTACTCTATGACAGGAATCGAACTCACGACATTTGGGATAGCAGCTTCCCGCGTTACGCATTAAGCAGTTGATGAAACGCCTCCAGAGTAGGTTACATAACTGAAGACCGTAGTTAATGAAAGTTCAGTGTTATATTGTCAAGTGACTACTTCGAGATTTTACAGATTTTTGCGACATTAAATCTTGAGAACGCTAGTAACGAGCTGCTATGAATCAATATTTCTATTCTTGGGCAGCAGTTTTAAAGACATTCAAAGCCATTTTTTCAGCCTGCTTAGCTTTAGCACCGACTTATCGTCACCTGATACCCTCACGTTTAACACTATTTGGCTGCGTTTTGCTTATCCGCGGACCATGCATCGCCAATCTTAAATTACTTATAACAGTCACGTGCACAATCTCGCAAATTATTTTGGTGTAGTTCATTAACACCCTGTATGTAAACAGAATATTAGGGTATTAGATGTCTGCAAGAGGTATTAATGGGAAAAAGCTCTAAATATACAGTTTTTTACTTTCTCCATACGCACTATGTACATAGTGTATAGAGAAAGTATTGCACTCCACCAAAAATTCGATACCGATATTTCACCGAAAATATATGTTTTAGGGTCCCCAATATCCAAAAAAAGCATTTTCACAAAAAGGTCCGTGTGTGTGTGTCCGTGAACACGATAACTCAAAAACGAAAAGTCGATAAAATACCAAACTTGGTATTTAAGTTTAGTATCTTCCAGGGATGCGACACGAAGATTTTGAGAAAAATCCCTCCACCCCCAACTACCCTTTACATGGAACTTTTTTCGAAAATTATGATTTTCTCAAAAATGGCTCTAACGCTTTTGATTAAAATTTCGGATATCAAACATATTTACCTGACAAATGAAATGTATATCTTGAATTTTCTGGGAATAGCCTGTGAAGAGTAGTTTATTCTGGATGAATTTTACTGAATTTTGAATAACTGCTAAACGGTAAGAGATGGACAAAAGCTTACTACACAAAAAATGTAGAGCACATTAAAACACACAATTTATGTTATATACATTTTTTTCGTGGAGTTCGTCGTTTTTGTGACATTCCTTATTTTTGGTTTCTGCTATGAAAAACGTATACTTTTCTCATACTGGAACTTGTCAACTCCTATCCATATAAACAAAGGAACTTCATTGACATAGCAACCAGCTTTTGACTATCACTTTAACCTACGATTGTCCCTTATTTCGCTCCTACTTACAAGGATGCGAGTAATAAGACTATTTCTGCTAATTTTTTCTGATTAGCATAAAGTAAATAGAAGTATAAGCTTTTTAAGAGTTACTTGTTGCAGGGATATGGAGAAAGTCATGTGAATGGTACACATCAGATTTTTTCTATTATGTATTGCCTTAGAATTATTGTTAGCGTTTTTTTTTTTTTAGACAAATTGACATCGTATATTTTATATGTGTATCTTTAATTTCAAAATTTGAACTGAAAAACGATATATATATATAATAGGAAATTATGCCTACGTAGGAGGTTTTATAGATAAAACCCTACAATATAGAGTCTTTTTTCTTATGTATTGTTTTGGAAAAATTGTTAACCATATTTCTAGACAATTTGAAATCATTTGTACCTTAATTATTACTTTTTGATAGAAAAATAACGGTATATACGAAACAAATATTAGAGTAACAAGTGCATGCAAGAGGTATTATTGTAAAACTCCAGCAATTTTCAGTCGTTTCCTTTGTTGTTTCGTTTACAATAATGGTCAACCAATTTTTTTTAGACAATTTGACATTGTAAATTTCACATTTGTACCCTTAATTATTACGTTTTTTATAGAAAAAATCTTAGAATGTTCAGTCTTTTGTCTTGTTGCTTTATTTAGAGTAATTTGTAGCCCTCATTTTCTTCATTTTGGATGGAAAAAATGGATATTTGACAATTAGGGAAACTTAGGTTTTAGTATTTGAAGTTATACGGAATACAATACTTTCTCTTCTGTTTTGTTTTAGAATGGAAAATATTGAAATTCTAGATGAGGTGCATAGGGAGTATACTCGATTTATGGTAAATGGAAGGCATTATGATATTAGGATCCAGGCCGCCCTAGAAAATGAAAATCCTATTATATGTTCTAGAAATAGCATGCAATATATTTTAGATATGGTATTTCATGGTGTGAAACCAAACGATATGCCAGGATTATCCGCTACTAACTCAATTAATTTGCTAGACCGACTACTAGGACTTAATTTTCGAAGAAGCGATCAGGTATCATTAGATGCGATTTTGGCTTTAATGGAGAAAGTATGTCAATCTAATGCTATTTTTATGCTACACATACATTATCTGTAAAGGTAGATCACGCTGAAATGCCCAGGTGGGGTAAAAACAAAGAGTAGAAATGTGACCACGTTAGCTCATTTAAAAAGAAGCATAGAGTACCCTCTACAGAAAATTGTCTGGCTCAAGCACTTATTATAGCAATGGCACATTTGTCGAGAGATCTAAATTACGTGGCTTGCCGAAAAGGTAGAACAATTCATTCTAAAGTCACTGAGCTCCTAAGAGCATCAAACGTTGATCTAATTGCTGACGGTGGACTTGCAGAGGTGCAAAAATGTCAAAATTTCCTCTCGAAATATAGAATAGTAGTTTATGAAGGATGATATTGCGAAAATATTATATATGACGGTAACTGTAGTTCTCCAAAGCGTTTGAATCTTTTATACGATGCTCTCGAGAATAATTACAATGTAATTGTAAATTTAACAGGTGCAATGGCTAAGCCTTATGTATGTGAAGGCTGCAGTAAAAGTTTGACATACGAAGGCGTGAAAACACATAGTTCAAATTTAAGTGCTCGGGATGTTGTGCAGTTCCACCCTGTAGTTATGAAGGATATTATATATTTTGCAACAAATGTAACAAGTATTTTAGAAGTCGGAACTGTATAACAAATAATTTGCCGCATAGAGCCGGCAACAAAACTGTATGCGAATGGAAACGGTTTTGTTCAATATGTGGTCGTCTTATGAAAGCCAAGCTTACGTGTTACATGTCGTGTTGCAAAGATTGTAAGAGTGATAACGTGCCAGGCCATTTATGTTACTTGCCATTGCTTAGCTCAAAGATCTCTTCTTCGAAGAAGGTTCTATTCATATTCTATGACATCGAATGTACTCAGAACCCTCGAATACAGGAAAATACGTATTTATATATACCAAATCTTTTATGCCTTGAGCAGTGTTGTTTTCTTTTTGACAATAACAAAGTCGTGAACGAGGAGCTCAGCCAGTGTGGAAAACGTATTTTTTTGGGTAGAATGGATGCATTAAACATATTATTGAAAATTTGCGAAGGGATGTGCCATTTTGTGAAAAAATTAAAGCAATTGCCCATAACACTAGAGCATACGACCTAATGTTTATTTTGGATTATGTTGCAAATCAAGGTTGGGTGCCCAATTTGGTCATGAATGGTGCAACAATTCTGTGTATGAAAAGGAGCATATCATTTTCTTGGAAAGTATAAATTTTCCACCGATCAACTCAGAAACTTATCTAAAGCCTTTGGTATACAATCTGTAACAAAAGGTCATTTTCCCCACTTCTTTAACACTCCCGAGAATATGAACTTTGTAGGACCTTATCCAGATACTGCCAATTACGGTGTTGCTCAAATGATACCTGATGAACGGAGCCATTTTCTCAATTTTAGGAAAGAGTTTGAAATATACTGCTTGGCAGCTGTGACAGTGTTGAGAGAAGCTTGTTGCATATTTAGAAATACGTTCTTGCAGATAGGAAAAATATATGTTTTTCAAGAGTCCATAACAATTGCTTCAGCATGCAACAATGTATTCAGGAAAACATATTTATCATCAAAGACTTTAGGTCTTATACCTTGCGAAAGTTATAGACTAGCAGATGATCATTCTATGAAAGCGCTAATGTGGCTTAGATATGAAGAAATCAAAAGGGACGTATGTATAAAAAAATGCAGGCAATTGAAGAGAGGTAAGACTGCCCAAATTACCTAACCTTAAAGTGGATGGTTTTTGCGAAGAAACGAAAGAGGTATACGAGTTCTTTGGTTGCTATCATCATGGACACACCTGCCTAAATAATAGAGACGTTGTAATCATAGATACGAGCAGACCATGGCCCGTTTGGAAAAAATTGTATAATCAGGATGCACGTGTCATGTGATGCGGGAGTGTGAATTTGAGGACATTTTAAAACAACACCCTGCGCTAAATAACGATCCTATTGTAACAAATTTTCCCCTTAATCTCAGAGATTCGCTCTATGGGGGTAGAACGGAAGCATTGAAAACTTATTGTAAAACTGACGAAAAATCTCGTATTAAATATTACGATATAATGTCTCTGTATCCATATTCATGTAAATATTTTAAGTTTCCGGTGAGTCATCCTACAATTCACCTAGGCGAAAATTGTTCCAACATTCCCGAAATGCTTAAAAAGGAGGGGGTAATCAAGTGTAGATTATTAGCAAAAAAGCGTGGGCTTTACCATCCCGTATTACCTTTTAGGTGCCGTCAGAAATTAATGTTCGGTCTGTGTGCAATTTGTGTGGAAGGAGCAAATGATGGAGAATGTGATCCCGACGAAACTGAAAGAAAAATAATAGGCACTTGGATGGTAGATGAAGTTCATTAAGCAGTTGAAATTGGTTACGAAGTAAGAGAAATATACGAATTTTATGAATACAGGGAGGTTTAACAGGAGTAATCCTAGCTAATTCAGCTATTGATATTATTCTCCATGATACTTATTATGTAGTTGCTCATTTCCAGTAGAGGAATATGATAAAATTGAAAAAGGGGTGATTATTTGTACACTATATAAATATTTTTTTAAAGTTAAAGGCAGAAGTTAATGGACATCCGCCTTGGGTTGTGAGCGAAGAAGATAAAGAAACCTATATTCGGTATTTTTTCAGAGCGAAGGAATTATTTTGGATAAGATAGCAATTTAAAAAAAATCCCGGGACAAGGTCATTAGCAAAATTGTGCTATATAGCTTTTGGGGGAAACTAACCGAACAGGGTAATAGATCACGCACTACAATGATTAGGGAACCTCGAGAACGATATGCATTCTTGACCACATCCGGCATAGAGGTGCAGAATTTGATGTTTGCAAGTGACATGGTCGTATGGATCTTGTGGAAATACAAAGTCGTTACCCCGCCGGTAACGCACACTATCGAAGTGTTGGAGGCCTACGTTACTGCAGGTGCTATACTTAAGCTATACACTTAGATGCATTAAATAAAAGTATTTGTCTACAGATTCCATATTGTTTTTGACTAGGGAAGGAGAAAAGTGTATGGTAGAATGCAGTGAGAATCTAGGAGATATGAGTGATGAGCTCGCGAACTATGGATCCGAAGCTTACATTTCAGAATTTGTTTCCGGAGGCTCGAAAAATTATGCATACAAGATTTGTTTACCTAATGGTGAATTCAAAACTGTACGTAAAGTGAGAGGAATAACCCTAAATTACGCCTCTTTGAAGCTGGTTAACTTTGACGCAATTAAGAATTTAATCGATAGCGAAAATCAAAACATTGTTGTTCGAACTGAAAAGAAAATTAAACGAAAAAGATGTGATGGTGTGTATGTTGTCTCCGAACCGGAAAATAAAACATATAGAGTCTGTTTTCACAAGAGGAGACGAATAGCGCACGATTCTGTCCATTCGGGTATATAAAACCCGACTGAGCGAACCTCCTCCTCTCATTATGGATTCAGAAGTGGAGAAAGCAATATTCACATAAATGAAGAACAGAAGTAATTCAAGGGGAATAAAATACTATACAAACGAGGAACTAACAAAACTTCCCTTAGAAGTGTTTGAGCAATATCCTCCCTTCGATGTAAATTACGTGATGTACAGGTTAACCGATGAATTGAAGGAAAATCTAAGAGCATTTCGAAAACATTAAATTTCAACATCCTTTCACGCTGGTCGTTAGCGGGAGTTCGGGTTCTGGCAAGACTGTTTTTTGTGTAAATTTAGTAAAAAACTTGAAACATTTGTGCGGTGTTAGCGATTTTAAAGAAATATTGCGGTGTTATAGAGAGAAGTCCTCTGTGCCTAAGTTAGGATATTTACAATTTCATGTTGGTTTGCCCGAGTTTGGGAACCAGAAAGGAGAACCCAAACTAATCATATTAGACGATCTGTTAAACTCTGAATATTCCAGAGAGGTGTGCGACTCGTTCAGAAAGGGAATGTAAGTGTCATTTTAATCACTCAAAGTTTGTTTCATCAAGGGAAGTACTGTAGAGATATATCCTTAAACGCTAAGTACATTGTGGTTTTCAAAAACCGCAGGGATAAGAATCAAGTAGCGTATTTAGCCAGACAGATATACCCCGAAAATTGGAAATCATTGCTTGCTGCGTATTTAGATGCTACAGAAAAACCTCACGGGTAGATGGTATTTGATCTTTGTCAGGAGACCGATAATAGATTACGATTTAGAACCAATATTTTTTCATCGGATCTACCTACCGTTGTATATCAGCATGAGCAAGCAGATAAGATCGAACTATTACATGCTGCACGTGCTAAAAGCGCCAAACCGAAGCTGAGGAAAGCCATTTCGGAGAAGGCCGACAAAGAGTTAGTGCGGGCTATTGCTGAATGCGCCCTAAATGTTCTAAACGGCAACGGTAATGTGAGCAAATGTACCATACGCAGTCAAAGAAGGTATAAAACACACTGAGGTGAGTGGTGGATAAATCTCAAAAGATTAACAAGAACAGAAGGCTGATAATACAAAAGGGAGGATTTCTGATTCCTGTGATGTCTGCAGTATTGACTGGACTTTCAGCCCTAATGAATCGCTAAATGTTACAAAAATCATTTCTATTTTCTCAACGGTGCTTAGGTACCCACTGATTTTTTTAAAAAAGAAGAAAATACTTAGAAAGAGAAATAATAGAGATGCATTCGAGGAACTGATGAAGTTTAAATCTAGTGGCCGCCGCCGACCGTATCTGCCGCAGGTACAGCCGCCGCCGCCACCGCAACAGCTGCTTCGAGCTTCACCTCGCATTTCCCAGGTTAAAAAGAAGCTGTCTTCTCCTCTCCAGAAACGGAAGTGGAAGAAGAAGAAGTAGAGGAGGAGCTTGAGAAGAACAGGCAAGGGCTCTGCCTTTACCGGCACATAAGAAAAAATAAATATTTACCAATAGAAACTTTGGATATCTAGCAGGTCCTTTCTTAGCTCTTTATTTACACACTCCTAGAGCAACAGATACTGTATTCGGCATTTACAAGGATAGGGATGGCAACTTTAAGATTGGAGATTCCGATATTCGTATAGAGGACAATGATTTGTACGTAAAGGATAGGTGTTTTAAGGATCTCGCGGTCTCTGGAAATTGTTAACTAGGAAAAAGGTAGATCTCTCAAAGGTCACATCTTCGGATAAGAGCAAATATAGGCAAATTCTTCTTTTAACCAACGGACACTTGCAGAATAATGAAGCCTTTAATCAGATTAAATCAAATAGGGGAACCAAATATAAAGAAATAATTGCCGGGTGTTTCCGTCCAAAGCCCTCGAGACGTGGACGTCTTATTAATAATGAATTTCTACGATCCCGAACAACCTTCCGCTTTTTCAACCTTGCAGAAACTTGCATCTGCAGTAGGAAGAAGTAAACGGAAAACAGAGGACTGGCTTCTTCATCAAGATGCCTATACTTTGCACAAACCCTGGCGGAGAAAATTCCGGAGGAATCACTATACATTGAATAACATCAACGATGTGTGGGAGATCTACTTGCCAAAACTTAAAAGCCTTAATAAGTATAATGACAGAGTTCAGTATCTGTTAACCTGCGTAGATTGTTTTTCCAGATTGGCGCGTGTAAAACCCATAAGACCAAAAACTAATTACGGAAACTGCCAAAGCCTTTGAGGCCATCCTCGGTTTCTCTGTTCCCCTCTCAGTGAGATCTGATAGGGAATAAGAATTTTCAAGGTCTGCATTTTAGAAGCTTTTAAAAGAGAGGGGTATAGAAGGGTTTGCCGAAGCCCTTAAGTAAAGTGCGCCATGGTCTAGAGATTTAATCGCACCATCAAGTCTAAAATCTACAAATATTTCACTTACAAGAACTCTTACAGATATATAGATGACCTCGATAAATTCGTTCGCGCGTATACTCACACCGTCCACTCAATAGGAGAGACTCCAGCCAAGGTAAACGAGAGAAACATATTACAAATATGGAAAACCTTAGAGAGAAAACGTTCTACCATTAAATCTAGACCCACCAAGTTTAGTGAAGGACAAACAGTAAGGATAAGTAAAGAAAAGAAGAATTTGCCCAAAACTATGAAAATAATTTCTCAACGGAGATTTTCAAAATAATAAAAGATATTAACGGAACTCCTATAGAAAGACAGTTTTACAGTTACAAACTTACTCCGGTAAAAATTAACAAATCCACTCTGTATAAAACAGAGAAAATACTAAAAACAAGGGTAAGAAATGGCAGAACCCAATATCTAGTCCGCTGGAAAGGATATGGTCCGACTTTGACAGTTGAATCGGTAAATCATGGATGAGCTTTACGTAACCGTGTTGAGTGATTCTAACAACGTTTTGTAATCCCGAAAATTCACATGCTAGTTTTTGCAACGATTTAGCGATACCTGTTAACCTTCAGAGAGATAAATGGATGATGGGTCTATAGAGCTTTCCTATTCCTACGGTTACGAAACCATAGGCGAGGACGTACTTAACGAAGCCGGAGAACTGGCCAAAAATGTCATCATAACTAGAGCAATTAGTATAGTGTACGATAGAACGGATTTTAAGAGTTTTAAAGACCAGTACACCTTTAAAAATCGGGTAAAAGACGAAGAACATCAGGAATTGCTCCCATTGGAGCTTCAGGGTTATCTCCTTTCTAATCAAAGAGAGAGAGAGAGAGACAAAAGAATTAGAAAACGCCAAGAAAGATTGGGTTCCGTCACATTCCGTCCCAGAAAACTTACAGCAAAGGCTAATAGCATCCAATTAAAAATACCTAAAAGGGCGAGAGGTAAGTCGGAAACGACCTTTAATGGAAAAATCTTCTTTCCCATTAGAATTTATTATGGTATAGGTGATCTTGTAGACACAATAAAAAATTCACTTCCGAACCTTGATACCTACGAAATTGCTAATCCAGCTATGCTTTCAGAAGTAACTAACGATATGAACTCTCTGTTTCTTAGATCACACAGGAAAAACTCTTTTCAATTTATTTACGGAACCGAGTCCGTTTTTGTTTACTGCAATATCATCAAACCACAACTGCTCGGCAGCTCTTATGTTCGCTGTTTATGGATAATTCAATTTCCCTCTTATACTAGTCATCACAAGTTTGAAGATATATTTTACGTTCTGATAGAACTCAATCATTTCCAACCCGTAGCAATTGAATTTGAGAAAAAGTTTGGTGATTTAGCTCGCCTGAGCAGTAGCGTAACACCTACCATTGCTGTGCTGCATTTTAAGAAAGTATTATGATTTCTCTGTTTCATATGTCCACAGAATTTTCTGCTGCTTTTCAAGGGTTTTATAACCCAGAAGGAGAAGTAATGATTAAAGAGTTGGCTGTAGTAGAAAACCAAAGCGAACAGGTAGTGATGCACTACCTGTTTCGACAACCCGATGCTCCCCGCAACGCTTGGCCCATAAAGTATAGGCGAGCAAATACCTGGTTGACAGACAACTTTCATAGAATGCCATGGTTTTCGGGTTTTATAGATATGAGCCAAATACAATCAGAATTCCCCCTGGGAAATTGTTTGTGAAGGGAGACACCCTTGTAAGAATGTTGCAACCCCACGAAAATGAATGGTATTCTGTATGGAATATTGAAAGCTTGAGTTGCAATGAAAATATAGCATTTTTAGTCACTGCGAATTCTTGCCGGTGGCATAATGTAGAACCTGTTCGCTGTGCCAGATCACAGGTACTAACTCTAGCAAAATGGGTGAGGGAAAATAGTTGGGAATTTGATGTATAGTCTCTGATTCAAACCCAGCGAACGGGAATAGATTTATTGGTTGTAAAAAGCATGTTGGTGCATGGCTTCCTTTAGAAGGGAAATAAAGCCGGGTCATAAAAGAACCTATGGCCTATTAAAGAAGTCATTGAGGAAAATTAGGGCCCAATATGCTATGGAAACTTCCTAGTTAAAGAGCGTCCATCAATTTTCACCCACTCTTTTGGCTGGTCCTATTATAAATTGGAATCCTAAAGTAGAAACCCATGCATTTGGCAATGGACCCTCTTACAGCGTACTATGTCAATCAGAGTGGAGGGCGTCTGGGTGCTTACATTGGACCACCATATGTAGGAAGCCCATACGCTCAACAAGGTAGGGGTTTAGGTAAATTTTTGGGTAGTCTATTCAGGATTTTAAGCCCATCCTCCTATCCGGTGCAAAATCGTTGGGCAGGGAAACTCATACCACGGGTGCAAACATCATGATCGATATTGCTGCAAAACAGGCTGGTACCAAAGTAAAAAATATCGTGGTCAGACGAGTCACAGAAGGCACAAAAAATTAGGGGGTAAGTTACAGCAATGAATAGGCAAGAGAAGAGATCAGCTTTAAACAGTGCTTAAAAAAAAAATATTGACATCTTTGCTAAAAAAGCTAATTCAGTCGGCAGTATTCGGAAATGTCACTACCCTAATCAAACCTATCGCCCCAGTAGATAAAAGTGTATTGGAATTTGTTATTCCTGGGAATAAGGAACATTATATCGATTTAAATGTGTATTTGTTGGTAAAAGGAAAATTTCAAATGGTTCAAACTTAGCATCAACAGATAAAACGACAGGTGTTAACAATTTGTTGCACTCCTTGTTCAGTCATTTGAGCGTTTCTATAAATGAAACGTCCATCACTCCCTCCGAAGACCTGTATCACTATCATAGCTATTTAGAAACCCTGTTAGCATAGGTCAAGATGCAGCAAATAGTCATCTTACTAATGCTTTTTGGTACATAGACATGGCTTTCCATGGTCTCTCCGGGCAGGAGGTTTCAAAAAACGGAACTTTGGAAGCCAGGGATTCTAATCTTGGATGGAAGCATCGATTTAATAAAAGCAATTCGTCTAAAGAAGTAATCATGTTTGGTAGATTACATGGAGACATTTTCAATGTACCCATCTTGTTACTTCCAGGACTTACTCTTCAAATTAAATTAACTAAAGTGAAAGACCCATTTTATATGATGAATGAAAGCTCAGATCTACATGCTAGATTTCTAGATGCTACTCTGTACGTGAAAAAAGTAAAATATGCTCCTAATATCTTGATGTTTCATATTAAAACTTAAGAAAAGGTATATGCCTGATACGATATAACACGAGTCGATCTAAGATCCTTCACTTTCGCAGCATCATCTCTATGGATAACGCTGTTCTAGGACCGCTACTAAAAAGAATACTCATAGGTATGACACATAAATTTTTTCTCGAAAACTCATACTATCAACCCTTTCAATTTTAAGCATTTTGGTTTGGAGTACTTTGCAATATATGCTAACGGTAAACAAATTCCAGCAGTGGATATTTCTATCGACACTTCTCATGAAAAAGGTACAACGATGGCTTACCAAACACTCTTTTCTGGTTCTAACATACATCACAACAACAGTGGAGCTCAAATCACGTCTGACGGTGCTGCTTCAGAAGGTCACGCTTCTCTATTAAATAACAGAAATATAAGAATAGAGCTAAGATTTAAAGAGAAATTAAAACAAGCCATCAGTGTCTCATGTACTGTGAGTACGAAGTTCCATTCAAATAGATAAAAATCGATTATTAAATATGAACAAACTTTGCAAGGCATTCCAAATTTTGCAGGCGTTTTTGCTCCAGACATGCTGCCTAAAGAATTTAATAAGCCATCTACATTCATAATAAATTTAGACCGTCACACCTTACCTGATTCACACTGGATAGCTGTAACTCAAAATTCTAATTCTTTTGCATGGTATTTCGATTCCTACGGCCTTCCTCCTTTTATAAAACCCTTGAAAGAATTCCTATAATTTAATTTCACCTTTAACAATCGCCAGCTTCAAAACCTCTACTCCATCATTTGCGGCAAATATGCATGCCTCTATACTCTCTACAACATGAATGAGTTTGTAGTACTGTTAAACTCTGCTGATCCAGACCGTCAGGCGAGAGAGATGTTCAGCAAAGAGTTCCTTCTGGAGATGCAACGACGGACAAAGATGCCTGCCAGGTATAAAAGTAAGTACCATTCACACATTCTCATCAGTCTTTGTTCAAGATGGAAGGAGGTTCTGTCGTGGATTATACAGCGCTCAAAGGAAATGGCAAAGAATTAATTATAAAGGAATTGGCAATCGCTGGGAGAAGATTTGTTCAAACATTTCATTTTGCAAGCCCTTACCCTTGGTATAAAAAATTGGATGCATTTAACAAAGAAAATAACATTGGAATGCACTTCAAAGATGGCTACATTCCTTATCACATGCTACAAACTGTGCTAGAAAAAGCGCTGGCAGGGCATATTTCTCTCTTTGCTTTTAATGAGAATAAATGTGAAGTTCTTTCCGCACTATGCGATGGAACATTTATTAATTTAAACAAAGAATTTAATTGTCCAAATCCAGAAAACCCCTATCATCAGATGCACTGCGGATTTCCTTGTCATAGGTGCACCAACACCCACTGTGCCTGCAAGATGCTCACGCCATGTTTAAATGGCTAAAGAATCATCATCTTCAAAAACTTAACACCAAATGTCCTTCTGATAGCTCTAATCGACACGATGTTTCATTTGTTTCAGCTATATAAAAATAGAGCTATCGAGCCATCCGGTTACGAGTCTCTATGACTTCCAGGGGTAAGCAAATCAAGATGTCGCGCCAACCGCCAGCTGCTGCGACTCCGGAGCCCGTGCTGCATCGCAGAACGCACTTCCTCAACAATCATCACTCCAGATACATCAGCCTAGGTTTCTACAATCAAAAACATTACGAGGCCCACGTGGAAATTGGAGGAGTAAAGCACTTCATTTACCTAAACTTGCGGAACATCTTTGCAAAGGTCAGTCGTATAGGTGCATCGAAGAACAGTTTCGCTTACGAAGCATCAATGGTCGTCGTGCAAGAATACAAAGCGAAAATTCATGCTTTGTCTAGATGACATTAATTTTTTGATGTGTAATGCAAATATACTGCAACATCAACTTGCAGAGCTGGTTTTAGCCACAACCGATGTAAAAGACTATGTTAAAAGTGCTTCAAACAATAATACTTTTGTAATGCCAAAAGAAAATGTTTCACTTTTCATGCTTTACGATGTTATTTCTGACGAAATAAACTCTACACTTGTATCCCATAAAGGTGAATAAATATTTATATTAATCAAATGTCTTTTCATTCGTTTTTACTTCTGCCTACTCACACTTCCCGAGGTACCACATGCAACCATACCTCAATATCCCCCATTCAGTGATTACCTAACAAAATTCTAAAATCATTATCATCGTGACAATTTTTTTTTCACCTTGCAAAAAAATTAGCATTCAAACATGGCCGCAGCTGCGGCGGGGGATGTATCGGGGTCGCGGCTGGGGCTGGGGCTGGGGCTGGAACCAGGGTCAGGCATTAGCCATGATGATTTGGTTAGGAAAGAATTTTTGTTTGGTTGCGGTTTGAATTTCCCGCTAAAAGTTGAGAAGCTCTCTGATTGATCGAGGGGAGGGGCTTAGTGATGACGTGGCACGATCTGATTGGCGGACTATGCGCATCTGTATACTACTAACTATAATAAACTCAATTAATAAAGTAGACTGCTTGAGCTCTGTTTGATTAATATTTGCATGTAACGAATGTGAATGATGTCTCACTGTATAAACCTTCAAATGTGTTTACATGTCCTAATAAAGATAACTCTGATTGAATGAAAAAATATTCATACAAATATTAACTTTCTGATGAGAGAGGAGGATAACAAATCTGACATTTACATGACTTTCTCTACATCACTGTAACAGATTGTTATCAAACACATGCTTTTCTGTCTACTTTATGATAATCGAGATAAACATTAGCAGAAATTATTTTAATTATTTACTTCCTTGTAAGTAGAAGGGAATACGCTAGGCTAAAATGAATGCCAAATCCTATAAAAGCTAGTTGCCATGTAGTTAAAATCCGTTTCTATGCAGGGCCAGGAGTTTATAGCTTTCTGTATGAGAAAAATGTTAAGTATTTTGAATCTGAAACAAATAACAAGGAATATCTCAGAAATGGTCAATACCACGAGAAAAAAAATGTATACATTGTATGTTTTAACATTATCTACATTTTTTCTGTAATACGTTTTTGCCCATCTCTTACAGTTTACCAGTTACGCAAAATTCTGCAAACTTCATTCAGAATAAAGAGGTGTTCAGATGCTGTTCTCAGAAAATTCAAGATATACACTTTAAATGCCTAATAGATATCTTTAACATGTGGTATTTTATTCAAAATCGCTAGAGCTATTTTTGAGAACATAAAATATTTCGAAATCTTTTCCATGTAAAGGGCAGTTTGGGAGGGGGTTTTCAAAATCTTTCTGTCGCATCCCTGGAAGACACTAAACTTAAATACCAAGTTTGGTATTTTACCAACTTGCCGACACAGATGATTTTTTTTTTTTTGGATACAGGGGAACCTAAAACAAATATTTCCGGTGAAATCTCGGTATCAAATTTTGGGTGCATTACAATACCTTCTCTATACACTATGTACATAGTACGAATAGAGAAAGTAAAAATTAAGGCAGCTCTTAGGTATGATACTACGTAAACTGTTACTAGAATATCTGTAGCTCAGTATAATACAAAAAGCACATATATGCAAAAGGTATGCTTATTCATTTTTTAAAAAATCTAAAAAATTTACTTAATCTTTCATATTTAAAAATGGAAAAAGCTGAGATATTTATATCAAACACGCAAAACTAAATTATATCACAAAGGTAACACCTGTTATACAAAACACTGTTTTATTGATGTCTTCTAGCAAATAACGAACGATAGCGTGTAGAAGCTCGCATTGTATTCTTCAAGGCTACGTGCTTTGTTAAAAATAACAAGAATTTTAGAGCATTAGGGACACAAGTAACAACCCTTGGGAGGAAGAAAAGTTCACCCCCTTATATTTTGGAAAGAGGGAATTTCTCATTGTAGAGCAAGGTCACGTGGGTGGAATAAAGAAAACTCCCCGACAGTCACGTGACAACGCTGCTTTACGCGCCTTTTTCCAGCCAATCAAAAAGGAGGACCAGACTCTGACCTTTTAGTATATAAACGTTGTGCGTACAAGGTAGGAAACCGCGCACAAGAAATCGGGCTCACAAGGTAGGAAACTACGTCTAAGAATCGGACACCCATGCAAATCCAGAGTATAGGAAATGTGACGAGACACAGTCTAAGAAATCGTGCGGCGTGCAGTGTAGGAAATCGATGTGTTATAAGTTAATCTGACGGGCAATTACTACCGTAAATGTTATGCGGACCGTGAAACTCAAGATTACGGTGACGAGTGAAAATATAACTCAGTAAAAGTAGAACTAGCACTTAAACAAAATTATATCAAGTTCGCGATCAGTTATGTCGGGAGTCGCTCGCAGGGTTTGTGCCTCAATCCAACCACAGATCATCAATAAAAGAAATCATCAGTCATCTTTTATTTGAGTCTACCAAAAGTGTTACACACCTTTGTCATTCTTTCCCCCCTGAGCAAGAGATAACTCATGGTCTACAAGAACGAGCCTACCTAGAGCAACAAAGGGAATCTGCAGGGTATGTACACTCTTAATGTAGAGAATTTCATGAGCATTAACCCTCGACTAACTCCAAGTAAACGTGATACCAGAAATAAAACTGCGACATATTAGCATCCTAACGTGGCAACAATAAAACCATGACATATTGGTGCACCAACGTGTCGCACAAAAATAAAACTACGACAACCTGTTTGTAAAGGCAATAAAAATATCTTTGAAGATCTAAAAATCTATAATGCAATGCAGAATGGGGGCAGATACTTATATATTTCTTTGCTTCCCAATTCTCAGATAAGAAACATTAACTTATTAAGAAAAATTGTATTTATGCATAGTGTTCTCAGAACAGTGTACCAGAGCTTATGCAAAATGTCATCTATTCTACACACATCATTAAAATTACATGTGTTCAATGTTAGTGCAAGTACCCACTTGTATTGTTTGCTGTTTTCTCTAGATTTTACGATGATTCTCATTCTTGCAGGACAATCTGTATGTTTAGCATGTGGATTTAAAACATTATAGCTTCGAGGCTGTGTATTATGGGGACAACGTAGGACCACCTGTAAGAACATAAAACATCATAATAACAAATCCCTTCTTCAAACCCAATATATGGCTATATTTTGTTAAGCATGTAAATGCTTTGGCGCTACAGGTAATAGTTTTCTATTTTTACTGCAATAAAACTAAAGTATATTATAATATCTTGTATTAAAATACTTTGGAGCTCTTTGAGAATGTCTGAGAGACCTTAAAAATATTCTTGGATACCTCTTGAAATTTACTAAACCACTCTTCAACATTGTCTTTTTTACAATCAACACGAAATCGTGCATTAAATTTTCCTTCAACATCACTGGGCACGTAATCGAAGATTCTATATTCAAAATTCTGCGGAAGAAGGTCCTAAAAATCCAATAAAATGCTTTGTATAACATCTTAGTAAAGATAGAACAAACTGCGCTGACGATATGTATGTTATCATAAATAAATGTTCATATTATACACTTTGCAAATTATTCTCTGAATTCTCACACTTGCAGCATTTAATAAAATCCATTTCAGCGTCGCTTTCAAATCAGTTGGAATTGCTGATAAAAAAATGCAATCACGAATGTTACCGCTAAAATTTTGCCGCCACGAATGAAGTAAAGGATAATTTTGCAAATTATTCGCCGAGTTCTCACATTTGCAGCATTTAACAAAATCCATTTCAGTTTTGCTATCACCAAATCAGATGGAATTGCTGATAGAAAAATGCCGTCACGAATGCTACCGCCAAAATGTTGCCAGTCAATCAACCAATGGCAAAGAGCTATGTTGGTCAATCGACCAATGACAGAGTTCCAGCCTAAAAGTGAACTGGAATCTGCAATGCTGCGTGCCGGCAATCCCTGGTTGGAGAGTCCCGTACATCCCCCCCCCCCAAACCCAGAAACACGTCCTTGACAATGGCATGACAAAAGGCATCAGCCAAGAAGGAGATATAAACCAGCCAACATAAACCAGCCAACAGCATACTAGCTCCCCCCTCTCAACATTGGTAGTGGTCAATCAAAATTCCAACAAAAACAATTTTAAGCAAATAAAACATCAGCGGAGCAGAGGAAAAGGATGCTGCTCCTAAAATGCAACCGTTTGAGGAGCCTATGTAGCGCTACTTCCTTAACATCATCACCCGAAACCTAAATTATTACCAAACCTAAACCACCCTCCTCATTCCTGTGGTTAAGCCCTTACCAGGATAGGTACACAGAAGTTAACACCTAGGCTCGCATGAGGCTGCCAGATCTCGGACGGACGGACGAACGGAAGGAGACATTGGTACAATTCATGCATCCACATCAGTGGCGATTCATGGTCAGTAATTTAGGTACACCTTTGGGAGTAATTTAGGGAGCCTTTGTCATCGTTTTTCTTAGTCTATAAAATATCGTCATCCCTCGTTATGCGTGATCTCATTTTATGCGTTTTCGGTAAAGCAGTTTTAAAAAATGCTGATTTTAACACTACAAATGACATAAATAGATGCATATGTTTAAAACACATTTTATTCATGTATACCTTGAAATAGCCCATATCATTATCACATTCACTATAAGCGTTTTTTTTTTTTTTTGTGCTACGTGATAATTCATGAGAACCAATTACTTGCGTAATGCGAGGGACACCTGTATACGTAAATTATTGTTTATTTTAGTAGTAGTACTTATCAGTTTACTGGAATGTTAGCTCCAATCGACGAGATTTCTTCAGAAATAGTTCCATTACAGCTTGCGTGAAATTCTCATGAACATCCTTCCGAAGCGTACAAGCCTTTCTATGGACATCATTGACAAAGAGAATAATCTTTCTTGGCGCATTGTAGACCTACAGTGAGATTTTACTCGATTTAAAGTGGAAAATGATCGTTCAACAGAAGCTGTAGTTACTGGTACAGTTAGAATTAGACAAGCTAATTTGTAAACTTCAGGCATAGCCCACACCAGATCTCTTTTGTTCATAATTTTCACTATTTCACCAACTGACTTTTCTTCAAAGTCTTTATCTCCAGAAGAGTACACAACACTAAGTTCATTTTTCAGACGTGCCGAATCAAAATTTGAGCCATAGATGTCCAACAATTTTGAGCAATGGTGAGCAGGAAAAGACGTTCTGTAATTCTTGAATTTTGAGGAATCGAGGAGAGCAAAGAAATGAAAACTCTCATAGTTCGGAAAATCTATTTTGTATTTGATAGAACACATTTTCCAAAATTTCATAGAAAATCCTCCTGAACATAACTTCAGTAACTTCACTTGGTTCATTGTTCTCTTTTCTTTTGTGCATGTTTATCACTTCAGTAGAAATGCTTCGCCAAATATTTTGAAATCCTTCTCT
The DNA here is from genome assembly GCA_030762935.1 of Hymenopus coronatus. Classification (NCBI taxonomy): domain Eukaryota; kingdom Metazoa; phylum Arthropoda; class Insecta; order Mantodea; family Hymenopodidae; genus Hymenopus; species Hymenopus coronatus. Next base: position 16,851,468 of record CM060896.1, read on the forward strand.
TCTTAGCTCTTCTAAAGTGTTTTTAGTCTGGATTACTTTTGAATGGCAATATGCAATACCCATAGATGTAATATGTAGAAGAGAACGTTGCTATGCGCAAATACTGCCGAAAATAATTTGAGGAGGAAGACAGTGTCCAACCGAGTCAAAAAAAAAAAAAAAAAAAAAAAAAGAAAACCTTGTGCTTTAACTAATGTAGCAGGTTCCCAATCAACGTTGCTTTCTGGTTCTGTCATGAATTCAAAGAATAAAATCAGGTTATGTCGTTGTTCTTGTACAGTATTGACAAGGCGTGAGTTGAAGTTCCAGCGTGTTGAAGTCGCTCTTGGTGGTAACCTTTTATTCATAAAAGCACGCAAAGTTTCCATTCTTTTAGTGGAATGATTAAAGAAATTAGAGAGCCCTGATAGCGTTTGAAAAAAAAAAAATCTGCACTTATCAAAACACATAGCTGTCTGTTTCAGAATCAAATTCAGAATGTGAACAGTGAACAAATAATGCTTGTGGAAATGCCTCTTTTACTTTAAATTGCAGACCACCTAATTGGCCAGACATTACGGCCGCATCATCATATATCTGAGCAACAAGTTTCTTATAAATATTAAATTTTTTAACTGTTGTTAAGTACATGGTCCGCAGATCTGTCTGCACTGATGTCTGTAAAGTCCATGAACCTTTCTTGAACTTCTCCCAATTTGTCCACATAGCGTAAAATGGTAGAGTTGGGACTTGTTCACTATGTCTGAGCACTCGTCTAGGAGAATAGCTACAAAGTTAGTGGATGCAAGTTCTTTTGTTACACAGTTAACCAAAACACTCCTAACAGCTTCGATTAAATCATTCTGAGTGGATGACGAAGTGGCCCGGAAAATTGTAACATTTTTAAATGATCATTTAAAAATTGATCATACGTGCTGAGTAAATCCAATGTTTCACTAATTACCTCTATTAAAGGAACTTTCTGACTCGTCGTGGCCTCTAAAACCTAATTCCTACTTCCCTAAGTGACAAACAACATCAATGAGCCTATTCAATACTTCTCTGTTCTTTTTTACCATTTCATGATGTTTTGAAATTTGTAATGATAAAGCTAATTCCTGCTTCCCTAAGTGACAAACAACATCAATGAACCTAGTCAATATTTCTCTGTTCTTTTTTACCATTTCATTATGCTTTGAAATTTGTAATGATTTCTGAGCATTTAGCTGCAGGTGTACTCGTGTATTGCCAAAATTACAAGGAGTGAATCCACAAAATATGTGATTTTTTGTTTTTTCATGCTTACTTAATGAACCAGATGGAGAAACTATATTGTTGAATCGTTCTTGAGACCATGTAGTACTGCTTTTATCGTTACTAAAAAGAAGACATGGCCAACAATAGAGTTTGTTTATTTTGGGGCAACCAGTTAACCACTTGTACATACCTAGAATAATTGCTAATGCAGAAATGTGTTATACTCTCGTTTTCTGTCTTGACATTTTGCAATCAGACCTGGTAGTTCGGGAGTGGGTCTGCCGTTGTTTTTTATTTTAAGGTTTTCAGAAAATCCAAATTTCGAAATCCAGTCTTTAAAACATGTTTTACTGCACAGTCACAAGAAGTACACTTATATCGGTAATTTTCACAAAAATTTACAGCAAAACAACGCTAATACAGACTAAAAAATTGGCCGAGTGGTTAGACCACTCGCCTCTCACCTTGAGTTCGATCCCAAGCGACCGCATGTGAGATTTGTGGTGGACAAAGCGGCGCTGGGGCGGGTTTTCTCCGGGTTCTCCGGTTTCCCCCGCCATCGCAATCCACCGGTGCTCTATCTTCATTCATGTATCATCAGTCACCGCCTGCGGTGCCATAATTAGTTAAAGATGGTCGTTAAACACTACAAAAAAAAAAACTAAACACGATAGTCAATCGCAAATTTAGCGGTACATTTCGACAGCTAAGGGCTGTCAATTACACCTCCTTTCCCCCGCCCACCTAGTGGTGAAGCGGGAGTGCGTGGCTATCACATCAACTTGCGGTGGAGTATGCGGGCGCACACACAGTGCTGGCCTTGCCTAGAATCTATGCCTAGAACGGATAATGCTGCGAGCATGGTTATCGTTTTAACTTGTGGTGAGGTAGAAGTGCGTTTAACCGCACAAACTTGCGATCATTTCGTATTTAGTTGAAGTGACATACAAAAAATTCTGATTACTTTGCATGATTATTGAGAGTCGTTTTGAACCAAATTTAGTACACCGGTGGTGTATAGGAGAATTCGCCACTGATCCACATGGACCTGATAGTTCATTTTACGTGCGCAAAACACAAGATACCTATGTGCAATGTTCCTCTTGGGCATATACCTACTGAATTTTCTGAATGCTGAGAAAACCACCACTAATAGTTTTCAGAAGCTGATCTCCATTCCTGCCAAACCAAATGTCTCGTATACAGGCAATCCTAAGTTCATATATATAAAAGTAGATTTATTAATTAGCAATTCTTACAGTTGGTTATCTCTGGTCATTATTGCTTTTAGAACTAGATAGAAAGGATGAAATGAGATATTGTAACCAAAGGAAAATAAAATAACATGAAACTTCTACCTGTTACATAAGTTTTCATTGGAATGTATTAATTTGTTAATATTTACTAAGTGGGATGGCTCAGGAGATTTCGGCCTGCATTTGGGAGGTTGTGGGTTCGCTTCCTGTGGGTGGCCTATCTAATCCATGGGCGTTTTTTGAAGGGTTTCCCCAGGTCACCAGGCAAATGCTGGGTAGGTTTCTTCCCCCGAATTTCCTGTCCTTCCAAGTCCTTTCCAATATATTATTCATCATTCTGTTGGTTTTGTTCAGGGTTCGGCAATAGCACTTACTCATTGTTACGTGGCAGGGAAAACGTGTCTGTCTCTGTCCAACTCTGGTTGATTGATGAGGTGAGGACTGGTCCTTGCGGGACATTGGATCCTATTTAGGGGCCCTGGTCTACCTGTCTGACTCTGGGTGCTTCACTTTGGATACTGCAGAGATTTTGTCATTGGTGCGCCATTGTATCTTTCACCTCATCCCTCCATTCTGGGAGTGCCCCCTCATGGAATGTAGGCACAATAACCTCAAGTTCGGTGCTGAGTCACCTCCTATACTGTCCCAGATAATATTTTATTTTCTTCTCTTATAGCTCCATTTTTATGAGTGTACCAAAATTAACCTTAATGAAGCTTGATGCATCTTCAGCAAATTAATAAATAAATATGCAAAATAAAAAAAAATAAATGAATGAATAATTAATGCCTGCTTATGTCTTTTAGTTTAAGTTATACTGATTCATGTAAGTGATGTAATTTTCTAAAATATATGCTTAATGCATAACTATTAATATCAATACCCACTTTAAACAGTTATATCTGGGAGAATAATTATTAAACTAACACTACTTATCAATTCACCTTCATACGCACAGATTTTCATAAAATCTGGTACATGGGGTTATACCTTTCCTAAAAGGGCTACATAGATTGACATGGAAAGACCTCACAGTTCAGTAAAGAATAAAAGATTTGCAACTGATCACAAAACTTTTCCATGTTTATGTTTAAGGATGGTGAAGAAGCATTACAGTTGGCAAATGCAGTGGAGCATTTGCCAAATCTCAGGGAATTACATGCTCCTCATGTGAGCAGTGATACTGTCCTTGAAGCATTACATGGTTGCAGTAACCGTCTTATGGTCCTTGATGTATCTGGTGAATGTGGCATAACCCAAGTGGGTCTTAATAGTGTATGCAATGCCTGCAAACAGCTGCAGGTAAATTATATCACTCTTCACAACTAGTTTGCATCCTGACTTCTAAAGTGTGGTAATTCAAAATGCTGATTTTTCAGTTGCAGGATTTTAAACTTGTGTAAAATACAAATTTATCTTCAGAGTTTTAGGATTTGAATGATAAAATATTCCAAGTGGTGACTAATAAGTTGCTAAAGTTTTGAACTAAGCAAGTGACACACTAAACCTGCAAGCAAATGCATAGATAATTCAAAATTTACTTTTTGAATTATGACACTTTAGCAGCCAGGGTGCAGGCTACTTGGGACAAAAAATTATTCAGAATTTAGAAAACTTTCACAGAAAATTCAAGATATTATTTATTTAGGTAATTATAGAGAACTTGGGCCCCTCTAGAAATTAAACAAATTGTGGTTTGACTGTAAGTTTGGTTTATACTTGTTACGTTTTCACCAATTTTTTTTTATCGGAAAAGCTCTGTAATTGTTAGACGCTAATTTATTACGTACGCGTAGTGATCCTTTTTTTGTGAATATTTATGAAGTATGCTGCCTAGAAGGAGTAGAATATAAATAAGGAAGTCTTGTAGTACTTTTGTAATGTAAATATATAATAATACTACCCGCTAAAGTGCCTAAAACCTGAGTTTCATTGTTGGCGGCAGGCGAACAGTGTTTTGATATGCAACACCGGCATATGTCGCTAGACGCTGTGTTGATGTATGACGAGTATGTTTCACGCAGATACAGCTGTTCAGTGAATTTTATTATGCAGAACTTCGGCCGCTCGAAAATCGAATGAAACTAAGTGCGATTGATTGACTTTGTATTTATGATGACAATTTCAAAGCCTGTGGATTTCAAATTTAGTGCGAGGTTAGGTTCCAATCTGTTTAGATTAGTGTGTGTATATAAATTTATTTTTCTAATTTTATATCGTGGTAGTACCTCATCGATATTTCCAACAACTCCTAAAAGCACAATGGATACATTAGTTTTTTAAACCATCTCACCACCTATAATCCCTCTCTAACCACACTGGTCCCATTAGAGTGCAAAACTGGCATAAGTCGCAGCGGAGAGAGTTAGCGGCCCAACTTGTAAATAATTACCTTTATTTATTAATTATTTATTTTATTTTATTAGTAACAAATATTTAATGCATACAGTATTTTAATGAAAATAATTAAAGAGCTTTTTAACTTACCATATATAATTAATTGGTAAAGAAAGTAAAATTATAAAATTCACTTGTTCACATTTATTCATGTTATGCCTTACTATATCATTCTAAATTCATTTATTTGCTATAAACATTTCTTTTAATTCCTAGAACTCAAACCTATTTGAAATATTTAGTTTAATATCACAATAAACTTTATTGCAGGATCTTATTTTATTTGAGACAGATAAGCTGTTAAAATTATTTTCCCCAACCATATTTACTAAAATTCAGTTTTTCTTTCAACTGAGGTTAATGTTTTTAATATTGCCTTTTACAGGTTCTTAGCATAGGAAGCCCAGGTGCTGAAGATGTGTCCCATGCCGACATTGCTTTGGCACTTCAGGAACTGCCTGAACTGCTCACTCTTGGAGCATATTCATTTGTTGGGAAAGCACTACTACATCTTTTTGTGCAAGAGAAAGCTCCAACACAACTTCGTTTGCAGTATCTTCATGATACTGGGACAGATATTGGTATATTAGATGTGATTTTGCAGCTTTGTCCTGCTTTGGAGTCCATATACATAGAGAAGCCAGAGGATGGAGTAATTTCTAGGCTTCATCTTCTATCTAAACTTAAGCAGGTATGCAGCCATTTCAAATATTTAATTCCCTACACCTTACTTACAAGAAGATACTGATACACTTGTTTAATTGATAATGAAGGTGATGCTTTATTTACTTATTCCTTTTTAACTGCACTAATCTCATTACTTTTTACACTAATCATCAGCATGGATGATATGTTTGAAAACATACAATTCATGTAATATATGAAAAAACACAAGTTAGTGAAGTCATGCAGGAAGAAGACCAAGAAGCCTATCTTTTTCTATTCAAGCATGCAATAAACAGTTTAGAAATGGCTATGCTATAAAAAAGAGTCATTTGGCATAAGCTGCACATTTTAACTGGTTACATTTTTTATAGCACATATTTGTTTATTATATAGAGTGTACATGTGCATGAAAAAGTGGTCTGCCAAGAGCATATACAAACAATAAATAATAAATAAATAAAAAATAAACTAAAGCAAAGGTCTATATTTACAGAAATGATCTTGGCTTTTACATTAGTTACTGAAAATGACCCCCTTTGCCCCTCCATAATTTGTTCTTATACACTCTATGTAACTCTGCTGTATCAATTCTTAAAATTTCATTACAAATATTGTCCTTCAAGGCTCCATGTCCTTGGATTATTTGCATACACTTTTCCATTTAAACTACACCACAGGCAAAAGTTAGAAGTAGGTCCAGTAAATGCAGCACCACAATCCTTTGCTGGCAGTTCTTTTTTCTGTGAGTCTTTCATGGATTTGTGAGGTTGACTAACGCGAAATTTGACAAATCTCTCATCCTGTTAAAAGAAAGTATAAGAGCAATTAAGAGGCATCAATTATATATTAAATTCCTCAAAGATTTGCATCTACACATCAATATTTACTACTGTTTCAAAATGTATGGGACCTAAAATCTGACTTGCTGACACAGCAGATTACATTCTTATCTTTTTTATCATGAAGAGCTTCCTCATGAATCATATAGAGATTATTGTTTTACCAGTATCTGATGTTCTGGGAGTTTTTATGTCCTGTCAGATGGAATCAGGCTTCATCACTCATAAAATATAAAAGTGGTTCCAACATTCCACTCTCAAGTGTTTAATGTAGACATGTGCAGTATTTCATATGTTTTTCTTTGTCTTTCTCTTTCATTTCTTGGACACATGATATTTTGAAGGGCAGCACCCTTATGCGGATAAAACTTGTTAACAAGACCTACACAAAAGGTTCATTTGTGGTAATTTTACATGTTTGACTCTGGCTCATTCATACTATCTGAATATCCACAACCACAGCAGATGTACAAAAGGTGGGGCTCAATTTCTTCCTCTTTGCTGATATGGAAATGCCAGAAATCTTGTTTCCAAAAAATGTCCTGCATTTCCTTAAATAAACCATTGGCTTGTAAACCTTTGTTATTGTGATCCTTTCTTGAATAGGTTACATCTCATCACATGTCTGAACCAAATTTTCATGGGTTCGCTCTGACAATACAATACAATACAAAACATAGATGCAACAGCCTTGCAGCATTAGGTGACAATTGGCAGGAGACAGTGAGCAGTCTGTATTCAGTTTTTTTTTTTTTTTTTTGTGCATCACATCATAGTTTCTCAGTTATAGTAAACTCAATGACAATGAAACTTCATGTATTAATTGGATTTGGATTTTATGTCTCCTGCAAATATCTCACAATTTAACTAACATTGTTAGAACCATTTAAGCGTCTTCACACAAAGAGGGAGAAAGAGGGGGAGGAAGAAATAGAGAGGGGTAAAAAGGGAGGGGGAAGGGGGAGAGAGAGAGAAAAAAATGTAAATGGCATGTTATTTATGGACGCTCTTTAACTACTGTGGTTCTCAGCATCCCATTCTAAATTGGGTGTAAAAGAGTGCTAATTTTGCTCAGAGGCCTCTCTCTATTCTTTTATGTGCCGTAAATCTGACACGGGATCAATGGCTTTACTTCCCTTCCAAAGGAAGCCATGTTAGGGATTTTTACACCCGAAAAAAATCCATCGTCCTCCGCCGGGTTTGAACCCATGACCTTGGATATATGAAGTTAGCATGGTAACCATTACACCACGGAGGGCGACAGAGAGAGAGAGAGAGAGGAAAGCAAGAGAGAAGAGTGAGAGAGAGAGGAGAGCAAGAGAGAGAGGAGAGCAAGAGAGAGAGGAGAGCAAGAGAGAGGGAGAGGAGAGCGAGAGAGAGGAGAGAGAGAGGAGAGCGAGAGAGAGAGATAGAGACAGAGAGAAAGAGAGAGAGTGTGTGTGTGTGTTATTTGTAGTGGGGAGGAATTTTTTTTTCGAAATGTTGTCTTGTATCCTTAAAAGATGCCTGACTGCAGCGCATTTTCTTCCTATTGATCTTGTATTTTGCTTTTAAATTATACTAGTCGCTCTCTTTCACACTATAATAATGTGGAAATGTCTTTAAAAATAATTTCTTTGGATTAAATGACCTCAAAGTATGTACCTATTATGTACTGTAAACTAAAATTTTGAGTTAAATGCAATTACTTCCTTTGATGCAGTTACCAGATGGCAGCGAAAGTAATACATGATAAATTTTTGTCTTCATTAAGGAACATAATCCAAAAAGTACAGTGCATCATACATGTACTAAGTTTATTAAATTAAGCATATGCAATTTTGAAGTTAGGTAGATCAAACTAACAGAATGGTCCCTCAAGAGTTGAAGGGAAAGTCTAAAGCCCTACTTTATATGTTTATTTAAAGTAAAAACATATACTAAGATAAAAACTACCTGAAGCTGTACAGAGTGATTCAATAATACTTTAACAATGTTTGGAGATGGATTCTTGACATCGACACAAGAACATAGTTTCAAATAAACATATGCTCTAAAATGCTTCATTTTCTTGTTATCCAATTTTTTAATGAAAGTCGCCTCCAACGCTTTTGGGTCCAACCTAATAACTTAATTATATACGCACTCATTCATTAAAGACTTTTATCCTGCAAAGTTGGCCTTGTGTTGCCATGGCTACTTGTTAACATTTATCATGTGCAATGCATACCTCCAGCATGCCTTATAAGTGCTGTCTACAGGGACTTCATTCAGCACACTCTCCCAGACTTATTAGAAAATGATCCTCTGCAAATAAGAAGAAACATGTAGTTTATACATGGTGCTTTAGCACATTTTAGTCTCATTATTTGAGATTCACTGGCTGGTATCTAGCATGACAAATTAATAGGTAGAGGAGGACCAGTTACATGGGCTGAATGTTCCCTCAATGTCAATCCTTTGGACTTTTACTTTCTCTATACTCAATATGTACATAGTGTATAGAGAATGTATTGCACTCCACCAAAAATTTGGATACCGAGATTTCACCGGAAATATATGTTTTAGGGTTCCCTGTATCCAAAAAAAAGTATTTTCAAAAAAAGGTCCGTGTGTCTGTGAACACGATAACTCAAAAACGAAAAGTCGGTAAAATACCAAACTTGGTATTTAAGTTTAGTATCTTCCAGGGATGCGACACAAAGATTTTGAGAAAAATCCCCCCACCCCAAGCTACTCTTTGCATAGAATTTTTTTCGAAAATTTTGATTTTCTAAAAAATAGCTCTAACGATTTTGATTAAAATATCGTATATTAAAGTTATTTACCAGAAAAATAAAATGTATATTCTGAATTTTCTGGGAATAGCCCCTGAAGACTACTTTATTCTGGATGAATTTTTCATAACTACTAAACCGTAAGAGATGGACAGAAACTTAACCCATAAAAAATGTAGAGCACATTAAAACACACAATTTATGTTATATACATTTTTTTCGTGGAGTTGATCGTTTTTGAGATATTCCTTTTTCTTGGTTTCAGCTTTGAAAAACTTTTCTCATACAGGAATTTGTCAACTCCTGTCAATACAAACAAAGGAACATCAGTCACATAGCAACCAGCTTTTGGCTTTCATTCAACCTTTCATTTACCTTATTTCGCTTCTACTTACAATAAAGCAAGAAATAAGATTATTTCTGCTAATTTTTCTCGATTAGCATGAAATAAATAAAAGATAAGCTTATTAACAATAATAATTTACAGAGATATAGAGAAAGTCATGTGAATGGAACATATCAGATTTTTATCTTTTGGGGTCACCTTAATCCATTAGTTTATGCAGCATACCTCCCGGATGCATAAATTATTAATCTACATGTCATATAAGCCAGCAAAATCATACGACACCAAATGGAAGTGTTTGTTACTCCATGCTTTGAGGAGTATATGCATATCTAGACACAAGAGGAAGACATTAAAATCATTTGGTATAAGTAGTGTTTGTGTGGAACACATCCTAACAAGCTGAAAACATCAAAAATAGAACAAAATATCACTCAAAATGTTTTGATTAATGGCATGTTGAACCTCAATAAATCAAAAATGAAGAATTTTGGGACATGTGTTTATATGGACATTTTTTCTTGTTTTATTGTAAGAAATATGTCCCAAATATTTGTAAAAGTATTTTTGAATCATCCGTATAGATTAAATCATAAATAAGCTGTCTACAGTGCTATAAATAGCTTATTGTCTTATTTCATGATAGATTATTGTCTTATTTCATGACAAATTGCTTTTCACTATAAAATCTTAATTATATTATTGGATACTAACTCAACCTTAAAGCCATGATCAACATGTAAGTAAATTTATTAACCTACAACTGCCAAGATATTTAAATCAATATTGTTATCAGCGGCCTGTTAAACATTAAATGCCTTAGCGATCATTGATCATATTACAGTTGTTATAGCTTTCGGAACAAACACAAAAGGGAATAAGAGCATTAATTGCGACTTCATCCAATTTTCTTTTAGTCAATCTTCATTCCTCCCACCCCCTTCCCCTTACATGTAACATTTCTATTACGAAGCAAAAAGTTTCCTCTTCTCTCTTGATCATCCACTGATGAATTGGTCACATGAAGAGGAAATTCTCTGAGTGAACGGCAAACAGTTCAAATTTGACACCTTGTTTTGGCAGCAATCATGCTTTTTATCCCCACACAAGCTCAACTCGAAGGTTATGTGCTGGCCAATCTAAAAGCCAGCAGAGGATTAGTACTCTGGATGGTTTTGAGCCAAGAGTACCTATCCTCTCTTTAAACAATCATACACTGGATGGTGCTGAAAAACACATCCAATACCAGCGAAGGCTCTGTCATATAGCTCCTCCTCAGAACTGGTGATATAAAGTAAGGTGATCAAGGTATTATCAGCTCTCATACAAATTGTTGCTCAGAGCAGTACACCATAGAGTTGATTCTGGCAAATACCTTATATGGACCTCTTCATGAACATTGAACTTCCCTTTATCCTCCATAGAATATAGCACTGTTCACTAAATAGTTGCACACCTATGAAGGTTACTTGCCAGCTTCAGGAGCTTCTGGCAAGTTAGATGTCTTCCAGCCTCTCCATCACTTGATAGCCATAGCTTCCATCTGCATATCATTCTGACCAATGTTATGCCAGTGAACTTTATATTGATATTCATTAGGATAGGAGAAACAATGCTATCCAGGGCTCTTTGTTGGTGGGATACTATTTTCTGGAAGTTTTCCAACATTCCACCATCCCATCCGAATGAATGAGGTGGAATGGTAAGGGCCATATGCATCCCAAATTCTGGAATAGCTCCACACCTCCTTAATGGTTTTAGCCCCATGAAGCAGTGCTAGATTTAGCTGGTGCACATAACAGTGCACAAATAATGCCATAGGGCAGTGTTCCCTTACAATTGCTTGTATTCCATTATGATGTCTTGCCATATCAGTGCATCATAGGTCTGACACACTAACTTATTCTCTATTTTGTACTCCATAAGAACAGAAATTATATGTGATGCCAGATCTTATGCACATTTATCCACAGATATACCAATGAAACCTAAAAATCCTTCTTTGGTGTGTGTTTCATTAACATACCACACAATAATGCTTAATTGGGCTTTGATAAACACATCTGTAGTTTTGTCTGCCTGTATAGCAACAAACTCAGTTGATCCTTGCCCTTCAGAAGTTATTTCCCTGATAGCAGTAGAGACCAACTAAATCAAGTCATTTAGAATATCTGGAGATGCTCCATTAAAGATAGAACTGCTCTCGATAATGTTGCCGTTTAAGGGTCAGTTGGCTGCATAACGTCAGGCAGACAACCTTTGCATCTGAAAGGGGCAATGTTTTTTTTTTTTTTTTTTTTTTTTACCGTGGAGGGGAAAAATGCATTACGCATTCAACCCCCAGCCGAGGTGCAATGGCTGGGAGGATATGTGGGACTCTCCGCTTCCTCATTGCGGCATACCCACTAAAAAACCCCTCCACGTTATAACAGTAGTTTTGTTGAGAATCACGTGGCTTTGCGCGGTCCCGCTGATGCACCCGCGTTAGTAGACGAGAGGTAGGAAGCTGCCGCACAATGTGCGGGAGCGGGTGAAAGGTTATTTCTAGGCTGACAGCCATGGAACCTGACTGCAGCCTAGGGAATAGAGGTGATATTGGTAAGGAAATAAAAGGTGGAAATAGAGGAGAGAATAGGACGTAGATCTTATGGATTATACCTGCTTCGGAATTGCTCCGCGAAGCTCCCAGTAGTCTTCCATTGTGTTGGTGGCCGATGTGCGTGCCCCTCAGCCTGTACAGGAGGAGGAGCAGTGTTGGGTTGCTGTCGTTTTGATTGGAACAGCTCAGCAGAGTATGCAGCTTGCTGCAGGAGAACCTGCCTCAGAGGCTGCATTAGGGCGTCGATCCTTGTGGACAGGTCGGCGGCTGTAGTCTGCTGGCTGGTGGCTGCTGCGGCGTTAGAAGCTTGCAATTCCTGCAGCTTCTGTGTGAGGAGGCTGCATGTCTCTTCCAGAGCAGCTAGTCGAGCGCCGACGTTCAGGATCTCCGCGTGGAGGTCCTGAATGGCTTCTCGCGTCTGTTGAGAGTGCAGGTGGTGAGGCCTCGGCGGTTGATGTCTGCGGTGGAGTGGTGCGGCGCGCAGGAGGTGGTGATGAAGTGTTGCTCCTTGGGTAGAGAGGGCACTGCGCTTGCCCTGTGAAATGTCCTGTGCCACGGCAGGTGGCACAGAACCGGCGGCGACGGCGTAGATTGTGCTCAGTGCACTCAGCGGTGGTGTTGGCGGAGCCACAGTAGTGGCACCGCGGCGTCGAGGAGCAGGAGTCGGCTGTATGCCCGAAGGCACAACAGCGACGGCAGGGCCGGTAACGTTCCATCTTGCTGGCCTCGACGACCAGGAGTTGCCCTAACAAGGGCAACCCTGACACCAAGGCAGCGTCGAGGTCCGAACGATCCTGAATTTCCAGTGTAGGTCCCCGGTTGCAAATTATCCTTGTGACCCTCAAACAAGAAGGCCACTTGGATTTCGCTGCGGCGAGGAGGTGCCGGGTGGAAAGGTCCCTAGGGACCCTCCGTACCACGGCACTGAACCGGGGCGGCGGCGGTGTTGGCGATGGCGGCAACTGCGGCAGCAGTTGCGGCGAGGGTGTGGTGGCGGCCGGCGGCGAAGCAGGGCTTGCCGGGACCGGTTGCAACGGAGGTGCTGCCTCCTCGGCGGCTGCCGAGGAAGAGGCGTCGGGTGCTGCCTTAGCAGCGGCGAGTCTGCGCTGTCTCTTCTTGGCCATCTTAGCGAGTCGAAGAAGAAGCTCCGTGTCCCTCTCTAGAATTGCAATGTTCAGTGTAATGGAGCATATATAGTTTATTGCGAAAAGGAGGGAAGGCAGTGCAGTCACACGGTAGTGTGGAAAGCATGACATTTGCAATTAGCAGTATATGCCTTAGGAAGCGTAATCATAGCAAGGCGGGGAAACCCAGAAATATAAACAATGAGGCAGTGCATTCATAGGAAGGTGTCGGAAACGCTGAAATTTGCAATTATATGCGTCAGGGGGCACATATACTTCTTCTGAATATCTCCTACTGTTCTCCACCTTTTTCATATTTTCTTCAATGACAAAACAGCCCTTTTTAAGGCTACCAATGACATAACTAAAGAGCAAGTAGATCTGGTTGGGCTGACAGTTATTCTTACAACTAATAATAATAATAATAATACTCATCATAATTATCATACTACCACCACTACCGCCACCACCACCAATTATAATAATAATAATAATAATAATAATAATAATAATAATAATAATAACAACAATAATATTAGTAACAATAATAATATATAATGATGATGATAATACTAATGCTAATAATAATAATAATAATAATAATAACAATAACAATAATAAGAGCAAGAGCAAGAATAACAATTTTTATTTACTACTAATGCTCCTGTTTTCATTAAAAAGAAACAAAGCAATCGATAACTTCTTATTTAACAGCAGCTTTGTGTATTAAATTTCTCCATTTAACCCAAAATATTACTTGATCAAACATATTAAGAGAACCGCAATTGTAGTGTGACATAGATGGGGTTAACTGTATGTTTTGATGAAATCGCCTTTAGCTAGCTCATGTACCACATAACCTCAAATAATCAACATCTGCAATAAGTAGGACTAATTGTGTATGATAGATGCCGTCGTCTTCTAGAATTGCCAGGCCCTTCGGCTACGTCATATACCCGCCATTTAGCAACATATAACTGTGCTACTACTGCCATCTTGCGGCTATTCACCGATTGCATTCCTTTGGCACTATGTGCTCAGTTCCAAAGCAGGTTTTCAATTTCTAAAGTTGGTATGGTTTTGTGGCATTACTTCACTGGTGTAGACTTAATCTCCTTTGATGGGCAAAAGATATCCCAGAATTTGTCCAGCAGCTTCAATGTGGAATTCCTTTTGCCTTGTGAAAGATTCTCAACTGTCTTCTGGAAAAGGTTACCCAGACATTTAACAGTTCCTTGGTCTCTTTATCACAATCTCTGGTCTCAGGTATTTTACAGACGATCAGTTCACAATTCTTTGGAACGGTCCTACTAAGAAGTTCCTAGTCCATGCTTCATGACATTAAGGACCCTTGCCAGAACAGTATCCAAGCCAGAAGCACTATCCTACTCTCTTAAAAAATAGTTTAGTAGAATCCTCTTCCATATGATATCAAGTTCTTTGTTGGAATTCCCATTCTGCAAGTAAGAGCCTCACTGACTACAACTTTTCTTTCAAAAGATTCACTGGCATTTCAGGGTGGCTCATGTGCTATATGCCCCCCTGATGTACACCTGAAATTAAAACACTGATTATTTCCCTTGTGATTGCACAAATGAAAACTTACAACCAACTCTAGTCATAAGCTTCTTCTTTGATGAGTAGGGTTTCATCAAGGTGGCTCATAGCTTGTAATACCTAACCTGTGTCCTCCTGCCTTCCAGCATTATATCCACTTTGCTCTTAAACACACTCAATATTAAATGATGGGAAATGATTCAGGCCTTCCAAGTTCACTTCTACAATGCTTAAGTTATTGTTAGTATTGCCTCCTGTTACAATATTGGCTAGCACTGGGATGGTTGTTCCAGCTCTCATCTTTGTTGATTCATTGCAAATGCCAATCACCAAAGTGTTCTTGATTTTACGATGCTTGCTCAAAGAAGATGCTGATCACCGCCTTGCCTCACTAATATGTACAGACTGCTTTTCCATTTTTTGTTGTTTTTTACCTTCTCTATATGCACTATGTACATATTGCACTCCACCAAAAAATTTGATACCGAGATTTCACCAGAAATATATGTTTTAGGGTCCCAACTATCTAAAAAAAGCATTTTCGGAAAAAGGTCCATGCGTGTGTGTGTGTGTCCATGTGCCTGTGAACATGATAACTCAAAAACAAAAAGTCGGTAAAATACCAAACTTGGTATTTAAGTTTAGTACCTTCCAGAGATGCGACACAAAGATTTCGAGAACAATCCCCCCACCCCCAACTACCCTTTACATGGAACATTTTTAAAAATGTTGATTTTCTCAAAAATGGCTCTAATGATTTTGATTAAAATTTTGTATATCAAAGATATTTACCTGACAAATAAAATGTATATTTTGAATTTTCTGGAAGAGCCTCTGAAGACTACTTTATTCTGGATGAATTTTGCATAAGTACTAAACCATAAGAAATGGACAAAAATTTAACACACAAAAAATGTAGAGCACTTTAAAACACACAATTTATGTTACATACCTTTTTTTCGTAGTTCACCGTTTTTGAGACATTCCTTGTTTTTTGCTTCTGCTATGAACAACTTATAATTTTCTCATACAGAAATTTGTCAACTGCTATCCATACAAACAAAGGAACTTCAGTCACATAGCAACCAGCTTTTGACTATCACTTTAACCTATGGTACTCTCTTATTTCGCTTCTACTTACAAGGAAGCAAGTAATAAGAACTATTTCTGCTAATTTTTTCTGATTAGCATGAAGTAAATAGACATATAAACTTTTTAACAATAATTTGTTGCAGAGATGTAGAGAAAGTCATGTGAATGGTACACATCAGATTTTTTTACTAGTGTTTAACACTATTCTTATTACATGCAGCACCCACCACAGGCAGTAGACACTGATTTCTTTTTTTTCTTTTTTGTGGTGGACAAAGCATCTCAGGGGAAAGTTTTCTCTGGGTTCTCTGGTATCCCCTACCATTACATTGCCTGTGGTGCCATAGTAGTAAATGGAGGTGTTAAAAACTATTAAAATAATAAATAAACTAAGCTTAGGGCACCTCTCCAGCATTTGTCAGTTATAAGGACTGAGAAAAATCTGAAAAAATAACTAGTTAGGGAGAATGGTCATGGCTGGATTAACTGCATATTTTCTGTTCATGTGTTTGTGCCTTAACATGCTGGATCAATCCATTGGTATGTCAGAGCCCAGTGTGCCAATAGCTCTGCTTTCAGGAAGAATTTGAGTAAACCCTTGCCGAATTGGATAGGTAGAGTCAGTCTGAAAAATTCAATGTCATAAATGTCAGATCTCCCGATCTCTAGCAGTTGCTCTAATCACCCATGACAACATGCTGGCACAGCATTACATTTTGCAACTGACTCGCATGTTTCCCGGTAAATCCCCTCCACACACAACTTGTGTGAGAAAAAGAATTAATACTAATCTTGCTAGATTGTTACATTCTTGTTATCAGCTGAGCCCAGAGGTATTATAAGAAGAAACTGTTGCATAATTTCATAGAAGGAAAGAATAACTGCACTTGGAAGAAGAAGAATTCAGCTACTGAGCAATTTAATGGAAAACCGGAAATATTATTTCCTAAAGGAGAAAGCAGAGGATGGAAAGCTATGAAGAACAAAATTTGTGTATCAATTTGAGAACATGTCAAAAGGCAAATACTCCACCGCTGCCACCACCACCACCACCACCACCACCACCGCCACTGCCACCACCACCACCACCACCACCTATTCAGGGCTATGCACAAATATAATTTTGCCTACTTTCAAGTCTGCAAGCAGCTTCCTGATGAACAAAAGAAACAGATTTGTCAACAATCATTGTTTGTATTTCAATTTCAAATGACATATTGTTTAATATAAAGGAAGTCAGCTTCAGTTGGTTATTCTGGTTGGTTCTAACTTAAAGTTACTCGACATTCATCTTCTCAGGATAAGGGAAAACCCCGAAAAAAGCCTTATCCGGGTAACTTACCCTAAGCAAGATTCGAACTCACAACCTTTTGAATGTGAGGCAGACATGCTACCACCACACTACCCAGGTGGGCTCAGTTGGTTATTCTTTCATTGTTTTTGATCATGTACCTGAAGTAGCTCACAACCAATATAAGCTTGCACTAGTGTGCATAGTATTTCAAGCTGAACTCCTAGCTCTGAAGAAAGCAATAAACTGGAGTGTATAGTTCATACACTGTTCAGATCTTAAGTAATTCCTAGTCTGTAATTGGAGCAATTAATGACAAATATAATGTTCATCCTATTGCTGTCGACATTAGATAGACAATACATAAATACGATAAAGATGTATGTCTCAGTTGAATATGAGATCATGATGAAAATGAAGGCAATGAAAGAAATGACCAACTTGCTAAGAACATGTACAGAATATACCTACAAAAAATACCCAATTTCTCTGGTGAAGAAAAGTTGAAAAGAAAATATGTACCACAGCTAGAATTTTATGAGGTCAGAAAGCAGTAAAGATCAAGACATAAGTATGTTGTTCTTCCCATAAATTCATCATAGATTAATTTTACAATATTATGAGCTCTCATGACACCATTTATGTGTGTGTAAATTCAGTGTATATCTAGAATGTTTTGAAATAATTAATCCTGATAATGCTACCTGTTTATGCTCATATCCAATACAGGATGTCCATCACCTTCTCTGTAATTGCCCATTACAGGAATGAAAGTGACTCAGATTGGCTCAGAAACATAATTCATGTCTAACGCCATTCATACCACCATTAAATATAATTATTCGCAAAAGGTTGGTTATTCATAGTTCAAGGTCTTTGTCAATAGAAATAGTTTGTAAATAGTTACCTGTTTTAATAGTATTAAAATTGTCCTTCTTTTACTCTTATTAATGTCTGTGTTATTTTTAGTATTATCCTTTAATTTATAATCATATTATGTGTGTGTGTGTGTGTGCGTGCATGCGTGTGTGGCATACTGAAAGTCATGAGCAACACTGTTTTACAATCTTAATATTTATTTTTAAGCCAAACCAAATATATCATCATAATCTACAGACTTTCTTTCACTTTTCGACATAGTCTCCATTGTTTTGCACACATTTTTCCCATCGTTCTACAAGTTTGAAAATGCCCTTGTGATAGAACTCCGTTCCAGCTGCCCGCAGACCCTGACGCACTGCTTTCCGAATATCCTCCAGCGTCTCGTAGCGTTGGCCACGCATCTGCTCCTTCACAGAACCGAAAAGATGGTAGTCGGCGGGTGCCAAGTCGGGACTGTAGGGAGGATGTGGAAGAGTTTCCCACCCTAATGCCCTCATCTTCTCCATAGTGGCACGGGCAGTATGCGGACGCGCATTATCCTGTTGAAGGATGATCCTCTTTCCAGGGCGTTTATCACGCAAAGCCCGACGGAGCTTCAGAAGTGTCTTGATGCAGCGGGCAGAATTTATGGTTTGTCCAGGTTCAAGAAAGTCAACCAGAATGCAACCTTGTGCATCCCAAATGACACTTCCCATAACTTTTCCTACAGACGCCTTCTTCTTCGATGGTGAGTTCAAGTGGTGCCATTCCATACTCTGACGTTTCGTTTCTGGCTCATAGTGGTGGAACCAGCTCTCATCTCCAGTCACAATACACGTCAAAAATTCATCACCTTCATTATAAAATCTCTGAAGAAGGTTTCGTGCAATGGTTCTTCTCTGAAGTTTGTGGTCTTCAGTCAATAAACAGGGGACCCAATGGGCACAGACCTTTCGATAACCCAAGCTGTGGATCACTTCTTGCACTGCACTATGTCCTATTCCAAGTTGCGCAGCAATTTCATTCACAGTGAAACGCCTATCTCCTGTAATGAGCTCATCAACTCTTTCCTTGTTGCGTTCTGTAAAGGCAGTTCGAGGACGCCCGCTACGAGGCGCATTTTGCAGACTCGTGTTTCCATCTTTGAAATGTTTCACCCATCTTCTAACAATGCTGGCACCCATGCAGACACCTCCATACGCACGTTGAAGTCTGAGATGAATTTCAGGAGCAGATTTTCCTTCTTTCACAAGGAATTCAATGACAGCACGCTGTCCAAACGAAACATAAATTTCAGCCATTTTTCAAACACCGTCTGTGGTCATGTGATAGAAGCTAATGACGTCACAATATGTCAACATGTGGCTTAAAGTCTGTAGATTACGATCCTGCCATTCGTTTCGTTACATTGTTGAAATTTAAATTTTTACAATGGGTTGCTCGTGACTTTCAGTATGCCCGTCGTATGTATGTATGTATGTATGTAGTGCGTGCGTGCGTGCGTCTGTCTGTCTGTCCGTCCGTCTGTCTGTATGTATTTCGTTTTCTCCTATACCATTTCTCGCTTATTTTTGTCATACATTTCCCTACCTCTTTTAGATACCCTTTCATTCTTTAACTTCATTTACTTGAAATAAGAACTGAAGCTTTCCTGGCGACGTGTTAATTCAAAACCTTCTCGGGCTTCTAGCCAGGTGAAAACTTGGCTTGACACCAACGTTTCGAAGAAGTGCATCTTCCTCGTCTTCAGTGATCAGTTCACCCTGAAGACGAGGAAGATGCACTTCTTCGAAACGTTGGTGTCAAGCCAAGTTTTTACCTGGCTAGAAGCCCGAGAAGATTTTGAATTCATTTACTTGGCTTTTAGAACCTCTTTGCTTGTTTCCCCCATTTTTAGGTACCTATAAACTTCTCCCTCCACAACCTCATTTCTTCACATTCTAATATATAACTCTCTAATATCTAGTTCTCTACATAAGGCACATATATCCAAATGCACTCCATTTCTATCTCCCCTTAATCTATTGTACACCTAATCTAGTCCATGCCCAACCCTCCCTTCCTACCCAATTGCATAATTATATCCACATTATTCTCTCTTCGCCAATCCTCCTTTAATGGACTATGTGGTACTAAACTTTTCTTATCCCTAAGGCTTTGAAATAATTCTTGCTTCTCTATGTCCTTCATCCTGTCCCTTACCTCTTTCCAAAAACTTCTATCTTGTCCATCCCTCTCTCCCCATATATTTCCTATTCCAATTTCCTGCAAAATTCTCCTCAATCCCTAGTAGCAGTTTGTCCCATTTAGGGTTTTCTCCTGCATTTCTGAACACTGTCTCAAAACATTGTGTTCTCCCACTAAGCTTATTCTGTACCAATATTTTAATATCCTTTCCATTACCATTCCCTTACAAACCACTTTTTTCATTTACACAAAGCTGCACTATTTGGTGATGATATGGTAAACCCAATACCCATTTACAAAAGGATCTATGTATTTTATCCATTCCATACCACCCTTCTTCATTTCCCCAAATCTCTACCCCATAGACCATGTTTGCTTCCGCAACTGTTTTATATGCTCTTTCCAATCAATTGTCCTCCGTGGTGTAATAGTTACTATGCTAACTTCATAAACCCAAGGTCGTAGTCAAACCTGGTGGAGGATGATGGATTTTTTTGGGAGTAAAAATCCTTAGCATGGTTTCCTTCGGAAGGGGAAGTAAAGCAGTTGGTCCTGTGTCGTAGATTTACAGTACATAAAAGAACCTCAAGCCTAATAGAGAGGCCTCTGAGTAAAATTAAGCTGTCTTTCATGCTCAATATAGAATGGGACGCTGAGAACAACAGTAGTTAAAGAGCATCCATAAATAATACTCAATTTCCATTTCTTTCCAATCAATTGGTTTATATACATGGTATCTTATGCAGACATGATCTTATAGCATTCAATGCTAGTTTGCCTATGACCATTCCATCTCCCATTACTACTCAGTCTCACTCCTAGATAATCACGTTTGCAGCTACTCCCCCTCCGCATGCCTCTTTTCCAATTTCTTCAATTTATTGCCTCTCTTAAATATCATTTATCTTTGACTTATTAAAATTTATTCTCAGACCCTATTTTGGTAATATAGATGTAAGATTTTTAAAACACTTGCTAGGCCTCCAATCAAAATAGAGCCTAGGTACCACTAAATCATCTGCAAAAAACAATACTGAAATTTCTCTATTATTCACCATCGGTTAATGTAAGTAATCTTTATCCAGCTCAGTGAACATATCATCAATAAATAGATTAAATAGTACAAGGTTGAGTACATCCCTGTCTTAACCCTGTATTACTTGTGAGTGTTCCATAACTACATTTTCATTCAACCTAATACAGAACTTATTATTCTTATATACATTCTGAATAACTTTAATTCATTTTGTACTTATCCCCTTCTTTCTCAGCTTCAACCATAATGCTTCTCCATCTATATTATCAAAAGCTTTCTCTAAATCAATAAATGCCATATATACTTTCTCTCTTTTAATACTCAAGTATTTATCCACAGTAAATTTAATAACGAAAATATTATCGACTGCCTCTGTGGTCTGGTGGTCAGCGAGCTGATTTCTCACCTGGAGGTCAGAGGTTCGATTCCCGGCTGGAGCGGAGAACTTTTCTTTAGCCAGAATTATTCCCTATCCCCCACAGAGTCTGGAAGTATCTATGTGAGCGTGAATGTGTATGTGTTTGAGGAAAAAAAATTATTTAAACCAAATGTATAAGAAATTACAGATGAGTTGTTTCAAGTAGCCCCTGATATGACCTTAGATGTTAAAGGGGGCTATATAAATGAAACAATAAAAAAAAATATATATATTATCCACTGTCCTCTTTCCTTTTCTGAAACCTGCCTGAAATGATGGCAATTTCTTCTCTTCCTCTGCCAAGCATTGCAGTCTTCTTACTAAAATCCCCACATAAATCTTTCCTAGAACCGACAATAAATTGCTACCCCTATAAATGTAAAATGAAGCTAGTAACAGTGAAGTAACACAAATATTAATATAACAATAGTTGCAACAAATCTTCAATCCTTGGACTAGTTTTGCAATAAATCTATTGCATCCTCAGCATTAATTTCCTTTTGGTCTGAGCTTTGGTCTGGTTTTTGATGTTGTTTATTTACATTCTTATGGTTACTGCTACTTGTGGAATTGTGTACTAATGCATTGCTAACTACTGGAATCAAAACAAATTTGGTGAGAGAGTCAATTGGAGGTATATCAAAATTCATTGCATGATTTTTATACTTTAATATAAATATTTTCTCCCAAACCAATAAATCTATGGTTCCATTTAAGTGTTTTAATAATTTAACATCTGGATTTATTTCATGATTAAATTTCCAAAATAGTTCTACCACAGCTGATTCATCAATTTGTTTGTATTTAATATTCCTAAAGTGTTCTTTTACTCTGGTTTCCAAATGACGTTTAGTCTTACCAATATAAACAAGGTCACAATTTAATTGATAATAATAATAATAATAATAATAATAATAATAATAATAATAATAATTTTATTCACCATTTAGATCATGATACATGATATGGGCTTCGTCAATAGAACAATAATTATATACAATTTGCACAGTACTTATACAAGGTTTATAATGTATATTAATTACAATTGAATTGTCATATATTCACTTACTGAATAAAAGGTATGTTGTAGTAGAAAGGATTTTACTTCTTTATTAAATTGTTTCATGTTTGCTATTTTTTTAATGTTTGCTGGTAGTTTATTATATAGTTTAATTCCTAAATTTGTGACATCATTTTTTAGAATGTTTGTTCTGCATATCTGAACATGAAGGTTATTTTTTATTCTTGTGTCATGAGGATGGATATCTGTATTTGTGCATAATTCACTTTGATTTTTCTTAATATGTTTTACAACTTCTGCTATAAATGTACATGCTAATGGTAAAATTTTATGTTTACTAAAGTATGGTCTACAGGATGTACTGTTGTCTATTCCACTTAATATTCTTACAGCTCTCTTCTGGATTATAAATATTCTCTCACATTTTTCTCCCCAAAATTTAATACCATATTTTAATCTGCTATGAAACTGCGCAAAATATACATTTTTCAGTCCTACTAAATTTAGTGTATCTTTTAGACATTTGAGCATATAGCATATGGAGCCAAGTTTAGTAGCTAATTGATGAGTGTGGCTATCCCATCTAAGGTTTTCATTCACGTATATACCCAAGAATTTTGTTTCTCCTTTGTAGTCAACATTATTTCCATCAAAGGAAATTTGAGGTTTGACGATGTTTTTACACTGCCATGCGCGAAAAGCCATTGCAATAGTTTTTTCTTTGTTTATAATTAGTTCATTTGCCTTAAACCAGTTGCTGAGGATAGTCATTATGGTGTTTACTTTATTTTGGAGTATAGTTTCATTGTCTCCTTCAACAAGAATATTAGTGTCATCTGCAAAAAGGACTACATCAGCATGCTCAATGTTGCTCGGTAAATCATTTATGTATATTAGGAACAAAAGAGGCCCTAGTACTGAACCTTGGGGAACACCTCGTGTAGTTTCTTTTGTGGTAGATCGATAATTACTTGTTCCCGATTGTATACTGTGTTGTAGATCTACTACTTGCTTCCTATTGGTAAGATAGGATTCAACCCATGCATTCATGCTTCCTCTAATTCCATATTTATATAGCTTAGTTATTAAAATTTTGTGGTCTAAGACATCATATGCTTTTGTAAGATCTAAAAATATTCCCACCATTGGTATCTTTTTGTCCACTGCACGCTGGATTTTATCCAGTAATTTAGCTATGGCTGTTTCTGTGGACCTATTTTCTCTAAAGCCATACTGTGCTTCCGAAAGGATGTTATATTTCTTTAAGAAAGATATTAATCTATTATATACTAATTTTTCAAAAATTTTCGAGAATGATGACAATATACTTATTGGTCTGTAATTTTCTTTTTTTGTCTTTTCTCCTTTCTTGTGTATGGGGATAATTTTTGCCATTTTAAGATTATCGGGGAAGCTCCCTGAGTCAAGTGAAGAGTTATATATATTAACCAAAGGGGCTTTTAAATATTCTATACACTGTTTAATGACACACTCTGGGACCTCATCTATTCCAAAGGAATATTTACCTTTCATTTCACAGACTATTTTATGTAATTCAGTTTCTGTGATAGGATGTATAAAGATAGATTCACTATAGTTTTTTATCTTTTTTACGGATTTACTTTGGCTCTGTTGGGCTTGGTTTAAGGTAATAAGGTTTTCTGCTATTTCGGAGAAGTACGTATTGAAACATTCTGCTATTTGTTGGGGACTTGTAAGTTTGTTTCCTTCATTAATTAATTCTGTTACAGAATGTTTTGAACTATTTTTCCCCATTTCTTGGTTTATTATTTCCCATAGCGCTTTGGATTTATTATTCGCATTTTGTATGATTCTTTCATTTTCTTGTCTTTTGGCTTCAAGAATTACTTTCCTGTATATGCTTTTATATTTCTTTATATACTCCCTAAAGTTATTATTTACATTACCCTGTTTTAATTGTCTGCACAAAAATTTTAACCTATGACTCGAAATTTTTATTCCTTTTGTAATCCATCCCTTTAGGTTTCGATTTTTTATTTTTAAACGTTTTTGTGGGAAAGCAATGTTAAACCAGTACAGGAATATATTTAAAAAGGTATTGAATTTTACATTGGTATCATTTTCTTGATAAACCTTGTCCCATTTTTCCCTTTTTAGCAAAAGTTTAAACATGTCTATGCTTTCTGGGCTGAAGGTTCTTTTCATACAAGTTCCTGTGTTCTCAGTTTGCCTAGGTACTTGTACATCAACTACTAATAATTGACCATAGTGATCAGATAGGGCCAAATCCTCAACGAATGATTGTTTATGGGGTTCAGATTTGTTAGTGATCATTACATCCAACAGTGATTTTTATGTTCTGTTACCCTAGTTGGTACCTCTACAGTGTTGACCAAGTTATATACTGTGAACAAATCTTTTATTTTATTTACCGTATTACATTCCTCCAAAAAATCAATGTTCCAATCTCCACAAACTATAATTATCTTATACTTTCTAGTTAGGCGAGAAAGAACAGCTTCCAATTTAGTTAAAAAAACGTCTAATTTGGAGTTTGGTGCCCTATAAATGCATATGATAATTGCCTTTAGATTACTTATCTCAGTTAAAGATAACTCAAAGTTCTTATCTTCCTTGATGTCCTCAAATAGATCTATATTTTTAGTTTTTATGTCTGATCTAACATATATACACGACCCCCCATGTTTGTATGTTTTCCTACAGAACGAGTCTACTAGCTTGTATTGTGTGAAGTTAATTGCTGATAACTGCTCTAAATTTAACCAATGTTCAGTTATGCATATGACCTCTACATCCAGCAGGTCCGTGTTTAATAGTACTTCTAGTTGTGTTATTTTATTTGTTATACTTTGTAAGTTTTGATGAAATACACATAATTTGTTGGATATTGATTCCTTTCTACTACCACAAACCTTTGATTCTGATTTAGCTTCACAATTTTCTTTATCATCCACCCACCCTTCTACTAGTTTCCCTCTAGTTGTGATTGGATTACCTCGCACATCAACCTGCCAAATTTGTGAGATCCTCTACGGTTGAGATGCACCCCATCCCTCCCAAAATCGTTATTGTGGAGCCAAAAATTTCCGTCCACCATTAACCACTTTCTCACATTGCAGAGCCAATTAAGTTCACTGTTTATTCTTACAATCTTTCTTTCACTCACGTCCTGTCTTCTTAGCACTCCACTTATCACAATTTTCACATCTGGTGCCGCCTTTTTAATGGTGTCCGCCAGGTCCATTGTATCACCCATAATATCCTCGGCCATGGTCCCTCGGCTGATATCATTCGTCCCAGCATGAATCACTACCACTTTTGGCTTGCTATCCTTCATGTCTAGTTTCTCTATACTGTGTTTAAGCTCGTTTAGTTTTATTCCTGGCATGCAATGCACAGCATAACCTCTTTCTCGGCACAGATTTCCGGAGAACTTCAGCATGGAGTCACCGATCACCATTACTTTTTTATGTTTTCCTGCAGCACTGAAATCTTTGTGGTTAGACACGATCTCATTTACTTCGTATTGAAGTGGTTCAAATCTGTTGAGGTGAGTTGGATCAGACGGATTACAGTCTTGTGCACGTGGTGTGGATACCGAGTGCCTCTTCTTGCCAGATTTACTTTCCACTACGTTAACGAAACTTGCATCCTCATCTCGTGTCCTTAGCTTAGCCTTTAGGTCCTCATTTTCTGCCCTTAATGTTTGAATTTCTGACTGAGCACATTTCAAATCTTTGTTGAGCATTTCAATTATCATATGAAGGGACGCTATCATTTCCGCCTCGCGCGTCCTGCCGGTTACCGATTGTATTTCTTTCCTTTCTTCGTCTTCTGTAGTAGTTTTAAAGCTGCCTTCATTTCCACGCGTATACACGTCAGTATTAGGTAGTTCACTGTCATTCTTTTTCACTTTATTCACTGAGTTACTTTGGAATTTTCGTAAATTTTGAGCCATGTGCCGAGTCATGATGCCACTCACCGCCATGCAGATTGTTTATTTTTTGATATTTCATCCTTTTCAGAAAAGCCTAACACATTTTTTATACTGTATTTATTTTGAGGAACCATTATTATACCATGCTCTTTAAAAATATTTGTGAATTTTTTATTTGCCCAAGGGTGATAAGTAAATTTTTTAAAAATGTAATTATCTTTTATTTTCTTAAGCATATCTTTAATAGCTTTTTGATATTTAAACTTCTCAATTTTTTATTTATAAAATCAGCATTAAAACCATTAATTAAAGCAGTGTTGATAATGTGTTTATATTCTTTATAAAATTCATCTTTATTAAGGGGTAAATTAATTAACCTATAAATTAAACTATTAAAAACAGCAAATTTATGTGAAAAAGGGTTAAAGTCATTACTTTTTATATAATTAGCAGTATGGGTTTGCTTTCTGTATATTCCAAAATTCAATTTATTGTCAATTTTTATTATTTTTAAATCCAGGAAAGAGAGATAGCCATCACTTTCAGTTTCTAATGTTAATTTTATAGCCTTATCTTGTAAATTTAAACGTTTTAAAGCATCATTTACATGTTTATCAGGAACAATAGCAAATATATCATCTACATATCTACATAACTAATCTAATTTTACCCAGAATATATGCTCTTCCCAAAATTCATAAACTGTAAATAAAATGAACCTATTGTAAATTGCACAAATTCACCTACTTACAACCTAGTTAAATGGTTGTATAAAAAGTTCAGTAATTTTGAAAAATTTGAGAGTTTAAGGATTAAAAATTCTTTTAAGCTAGTAGAAAGGATCAGCAATACTACATTGTCTGCTAATGATAAACTTGTTTCTTTCGATGTAACTGCAAGAAATTCTAGAGAAAAACTTTTGACATTTTTAAAAAAATGGTTAAGTTCTATAGAACTAAATGAAAATTTAATAAATGATTTTGTTAACCTTACTAATCATTGTTTAGATAAAATCTTTTCAGCTTTAATGACAAATTCTATAACAAACTTCTGGTTTAGCAATGGGTAGTCCACTTTCACCTTTTCATGCTGATCTTTTCATGAGCTATTTTGAAATACAGGTCACTAAAGCATTCCCTCTAATTTTTCCTTTCTCTATATGTGCTATGTACATAGTGTATAGAAAAGGTATTGCACTTCACCAAAAAATTCGATACCGAGATTTCACCGGAAATGTATGTTTTAGGCTCCCCTGTATCTAAAAAAAGTATTTCCAGAAAAAGGTCCATACGGGTGTGTGTGTTTGTGTCCGTGTGTCTGTGAACACGATAACAAAAAAACGAAAAGTCGGTAAAATACCAAACTTGGTATTTAAGTTTATATCTTCCAGGGATGCGACAAGAAGATTTTGAGAAAATTCCCCCACCCCCAACTACCCTTTACATGGACCTTTTTTCAATAATTTTGATTTTCTAAAAAATGGCTCTAACGATTTTGATTAAAATATCGTATATTAAAGATATTTACCAGAGAAATAAAATGTATATCTTCAATTTTTTGGGAATAGCCTCTGAAGACTACTTTATGCTAGGTCAATTTTACAGAATTTTGCATAACTGCTAAACTGTAAGAGATGGACAAAAACTTACCACACAACAAATGTAGAGCCCTTAAAACACACAATTTATATTATATACATATTTTTCATGAGTTTGATTGTTTTTGAGATATTCCTTGTTTTTGGTTTCAGCTGTAAAAACTTATATTTTTCTCATACAGGACTTTGTGAACTCGTGTCAATACAAACAAAGGAATTTCAGTCGCAGAGTAACCAGCTTTTGACTATCATTATGGTACCCCCTTATTTCGCATCTACTAACTAGGAAGCAACCAATAAGACTATTTCTGCCAATTTTTTGCTCCAGTAGGCAAAGTAAATAGAATAATTTGTTGCAGTGATATAG
The DNA here is from genome assembly GCA_030762935.1 of Hymenopus coronatus. NCBI lineage: Eukaryota > Metazoa > Arthropoda > Insecta > Mantodea > Hymenopodidae > Hymenopus > Hymenopus coronatus. Next base: position 16,880,054 of record CM060896.1, read on the forward strand.
AGAAAGTCATGTGAATGGAACACATCTGTTTTTTTAAAACTTGGTTTAGATATATAGATGATATATTTGCTATTGTTCCTGATAAACATGTAAATGGTGCTTTAAAACTTTTAAATTTACAGGATAAGGCTATAAAATTCACATTAGAAACTGAAAGTGATGGCTATCTCCCTTTCCTGGATTTAAAAATAATAAAAAATGAAAATAAATTGAATTTTGGAATATACAGAAAGCAAACCCACACTGCTAATTATATAAAAAGTAATGACTTTAACCCTTTTTCACATAAATTTGCTGTTTTTAATAGTTTAATTTATAGGTTAATTAATTTACCCCTTAATAAAGATGAATTTTATAAAGAATATAAACACATTATAAACACTGCTTTAATTAATGGTTTTAATGCTGATTTTATAAATAAAAAAAAGAGAAGCTATTAAAGATATTTCTACGCTTAAGAAAATAAAAGATTGAAAGTTAGTTGAGTCGATTTTGTAACACTACATCACTTACTTTTTATTTCGGAAAACATGTTTCAGAAATCATGTGCTTCCATTGTCAATTCCTTTGGTCGACTGCTGGCATTGCTTGCTGTGGTGGTTGTCTCTGTCCCTGGTGGTGGTTTGATGAACCTCTGAATCAGTAGATGCCTGGCAGGATTTCAAAATTGAAAACGCGGTTTTTGTTTTTCCAAATATATATGTTTTCCCAAACTTTTAATTCTGTCTTCCTTGTGATGTTTTTGAGGATTTTTGGACTTCTATTTATGATGTGTTTCTCTTTCCAAAAATGCCAAGCTACTGCAGATTTGTCTTCTTGTTTGAGTTTAATGTTTCTGTGGTGTTCTTTTGCCCTTGTTTTTCTATTTCTTTTTGTTTGGCTAAAAGAATACCACAGAAATATTAAACTCAAACAAGAAGACAAATCTGCAGTAGCTTGGCATTTTTGGAAAGAGAAACACACCATAAATAGAAGCTCAAAAATCCTCAAAAACATCACAAGGAAGACAGAATTAAAAGTTTGGGAAAACATATATATTTGGAAAAATAAAAACCGTGTTTTCAATTTTGAAATCCCGCCAGGCGATATACTGATTCAGAGGTTCATCAAACCACCACCAGGGACAGAGACAACCACCACAGCAAGCAATGCCAGCAGTCGACCAAAGGAATTGACAAAGGAAGCACATGGCTTCTGAAACATGTTTTCCGAAATAAAAAGTAAGTGATGTAGTGTTACAAAATTGACTCAACTAACTTTCAATTGTTAAAACACATCACTGTCACAAAGTCCATAATATATCAGGATAAATAAAAGACAATTACATTTTTAAAAAATTTACTTATCACCCTTGGGCAAATAAAAAATTCACAAATATTTTTAAAGAGTATGGTATAATAATGGTACCTCAAAATAAATACAGTATAAAAAATGTGTTTGGCTTTTCTAAAAAGGATGAAATATCAAAAAATAAAAAATCTGGCATTTATCAATTAAATTGTTTAAATTGTGATCTTGTTTATATTGGTAAGACTAAACGTCATTTGGAAACCAGAGTAAAAGAACACTTTAGGAATATTAAATACAAACAAATTGATGAATCAGCTGTGGTAGAACTATTTTGGAAATTTAATCATGAAATAAATCCAGATGTTAAATTATTTAAACACTTAAATGGAACCATAGATTTATTGGTTTGGGAGAAAATATTTATATTAAAGTATAAAAATCATGCAATGAATTTTGATATACCTCCAATTGACTCTCTCACCAAATTTGTTTTGATTCCAGTAGTTAGCAATGCATTAGTACACAATTCCACAAGTAGCAGTAACCATAAGAATGTAAATAAACAACATCAAAAACCAGACCAAAGCTCAGACCAAAAGGAAATTAATGCTGAGGATGCAATAGATTTATTACAAAACTAGTCCAAGGATTCCAAAAGATAAGTGAAGATTTGTTGCAACTACTAATTGTTATATTAATATTGGTACCCCTGTAATTAACTAGGTCATTCATCTACCCTTTTCCTTTATAAATAGGTACAATTAAACTTGCCCTCCAACTAAATGATACCCTCCCTCCTTCAAATATAACATTAATCATCCTAACCAACATTTCCTTTCTTTCTCTATTCACTATCCATGCTTTCCAAAACTCCCCTGAGATACCATCAATTCCTGAAGCTTTTTTGTTTTTTAATTGTTTTGTTTCATCCCAAACTATGTTTATAGATATTTCCTTATTTAAATTATGTATATACTAGCTGCCTGCCCTGACTTTGCAGGAGTGATGTACCTAATGAAAAAAACTCAGACAAAATCTTCTGTTTACAGAACACCCTTGCAATGAAATAAAATTACAATTAAATAATTTGACATTATCTTATTGTAATGCTTGTACAATTTCCCTTCCGGAGACTCTCGAGCACGCAACATACAACTGCCCATGCGAAAAAACACGACAATTCAAGGTATGTTCCACACACTTCTAATGATTGACCTTGGGATTTATTGTCATTGCGAATGCAAGGCATGCCGGAAACTGAACACACTTAAATTCAAAAGGAAAGTTGGTTGACGTTAGTGTTATTCTTGAAATAAGTATATCCTCGCCTTTGAACTTTCCTATGTTATAGTAGCTTAAATCAAATTTTTCATAATTTTTTTAACAGCAAGTTTTGTTCCGTTGCATAATTTCGCCTGATTGAGATTGCTTATCATAATTATCACCAAGTCAACTTTGAGCTGTAAATTGTGTGGTGGTAATCCTGAGCAAATCCCATGAATTTAGGAATTCAGTTGGAATTGGTGACTTCATTTGGATTGGTAATGGAATCGATCGACTTAAATGTATGTATTTGTCCATCAATTTTACTCTGAATTTTTATATTCAAATCATCTACATTCTTATTAGTTGCTGCTAAAATGGCTCATTCGCTCAACCAAGCATAGTTTTTGTAATTTCCACCAAAATTTGGGAACACCTTTGATATTAATTCTTCCTTTGACGTTGTGAAGTGACAAAAATTTGATGGAAACGAAATGAGGCCAGCAGAAGTGTTAACAGAAATTTGCCCATTGCCAATGTCTAAAATTGCCTTTGTATTTGAAAAGAACAATGAAGTGCAATGATCTGCACAATGTAGTATATATGGTATTGCAAAAAGAATGAAGTCAGTGCACCTATAAGGTATTGTGGGAAAGATGACATATGCAGTTAACAGCAGATGTCATTGGCATAAAAACAGTAATGGCAGCACTTCCAAAGTGTGGTGGGTAAACAGTGACATAGCCAATGAATTACATTAAGGAAAAAGTCACAAAGTAACATTCATGCTTCTTCCGAATCTCTTTCTTTCTTTTACTCCTAATGTTTTCCACCTGTTTCTTTATTTTCTCCTATGTCAAAATAGCCTTTTTAAGGCTAAGGCTAACAATGACATAACTAAAGAGCAAGTAGATCTGGTTGGGCAAGTGATAAGTTTGTATTTGATCATAGCTTTGTATATTAAATTTCTCCATTTAACCCAAAATATTACTTGATCAAATGTATTAAGAGCACTGCAATTGCAGTGTGATGGTGACACAGGTATCTTCATTTTCTTTAGCTAGCTCATGTACCACATAATGTCAAATAACCAACATCTGCAATAGGAAGTTAACCTAAAACAGATCCCGCCATTTCTCTGCCATTTTCAGATTCCAAGATAGGTTAATGGTTCTGTGCATAGTTTATAGCTTGTTCATTTTAAAGAATTACCACAAAAATATATTTATCTCTTTATTTAAACGATGTGACCAAGGGAACAATAGTTAAGAAATATATTTGATTTTCGCAGTTATCTTGCGTCTTGTCCCCATAACCGGGTGCATTCCCTTCACATTGAATGGAGAAGAAAAATAGAGCAGTAGATACTATGGCCATCTGGTGGCAAATAAATAAGTATGTATTTTAGGTATTCATCACCAAGAAAAATTATTTTCTTCTTTATTTTAGATGATAGGAGTATGGAATGACAGTTAATACATAAAAATATATTTGAATTTCACTGCTGCATTGCATCATTGTCTCGATAAACTAGTGTATTACCTTAACATTGAATGGGGAGGAAAAATATTACTATGGTCATTTACCAGCAAATAAATAAGTTCGTCGCCAGGAAAACTTCTTTGCTTCTTTATTTTAAATGATAGGAGTAAGGAAAGGACAGTTAATACATAAAAATGTATTTGAATTTCACTGCTGCGTTGTGTCATTATCTCGATAAACTGTTGTGCTACCTTAACTTTGAATGGGGAGGAAAATTATTACTTCGGCCATCTAATGGCAAATAATTAAGTACTTACTCTAGGCGTTAGTCACCAGGAAAGCACCTTTGCTTCTTTATAAACAATAGGAGTAAGGAAAGGACAGTTAATATATAAAAATCTGATAGTTGCATTCACATGACTTTCTCTACATCTCTGCAACAAATTATTGTTAAAAAGCTAATGCTTCTATTTACTTCATGCTAATTGAGAAAAAAAATAGCAGAAACAGTCTTATTACTTGCTTCCTTGTAAATAGAAGCGAAATAAGGGAGTACCAGAGGTTAAAGTGATAGTCAAAAGCTGGTTACTATGTGACTGAAGTTCCTTTGTCTGTATGGACATGAGTTAACAAATTCCTGTATGAGAAAAGTTTGTTTTCCAAAGCTGAAACCAAAAACAAGGAATATCTAAAAAACGATTAACTCCATGAAAAAAATGTATATAACAAAAATTGTATGTTTTAACGTGCTCTACATTTTTTGTGGGGCAAGTTTTTGTCCATCTCTTATGGTTTAGCAGTTATGCAATATTCTGAAAAAGTCATTCAGAATAAAGTAGTCTTCCGAGGCTTTCCCCGAAAATTCAAGATATACATTTTATTTGTCATATAAATATCCTTAATTTAGGATATTTTAATCAAAATCGTTAGAGCCATTTTTGAGAAAATCAAAGTTTTTAAAAAAAGCTCCATGTAAAGGGTAGTTGAGGGTAGGGAAATTTTTCTCAAAATCTCTGTGTCGCATCCCAGGAAGATACTAAAATTAAATAAGAAGTTTGGTATTTTACCGACTTTTCGTGTTCACAGACACACGGACACAAACACACGGACACACACAAACACATACACACACACACACACACACACACACACACACACACACATACACATGGATCTTTTTCTGAAAATGCTTTTTTTTTGATACAGGAAACCCTAAAACATATATTTCTGGTGAAATCTCGGTATCAACTTTTTGGGTGGAGTGTAATGCCTTCTCTATATACTATGCACATAGTACATGCAGAGAAAGTAAAAATGTATTTGAATTTTTCTGCTGTGTTGCAACATTGTGTCGATAAACTGGTGCGTTACCTTAATATTTAATGGGGAGGGAAAATATAGCAGTACTATGACCATTTAGCAACAAATAACTGTGGTACCACTGCCATCTGGCGGCTATTAACCGAAATGCATTTCCTGTTTTTATACATGCTATGAAATTTTAAAACTTTTCCCATGCTATTTTTAAACATATTCTTTTTTCCATGCACTTTGTCGTGACAATAACAAATATAAGAAAAAAAGAATTGTTCAATCTGGTGCAGTTGTTTGAAAGTGATGCACGTACATTCATTTCGGCGATTCATTTGTATATATAGATTGTACATTCTGGCTCATCGTATTCCAGTTTGTTACCTATCAGATTTTTAAAATAGCTGTACCATATTTCCAGTGCTATAACATTTTCTCTTACAATGTTTTTATATATTCCTCTGGTTATCTGCCTGTTTTAATATGCTATGTCTGACAAGTACAATGATTATAGAAAAAAAAAGTAATCTATTACAGTTACTTTCACTCAATCCTGACCTATCACATTAATATTATGGGAAATGCACCTGGATGGGAAACAGTATGGGAAATGCACCTGGATGGGAAACAGTCTTCAGAATATAGAAAAAAAAATCTGATGTGTTCCATTCACATGACTTTCTCTACATCTGTGCAACAAATTATTGTTAAGAAGCTCATGCTTCTGTTTACTTTATGCTAATGGAGAAAAAAATAAGCAATTCTCTTATTACTTGTTTCCTTGTAAGTAGAAGCGAAATAAGGGAGTACCATAGGTTAAAGTGAAAGTCAAAGATGGTTGCTATGTGACTGAAGTTCCTCTGTTTGTATGGACAGGAGTTGAGAAATCCTGTATGAGAAAAGTATCAGTATTTTAGAGCTGAAGCCAATAACAAGAAATATCTATAAAACGATCAACTCCATGAAAAAAATATAACATAATAACTCCATGGCACGACAGCTCACGGGGAACCTTGGCCTACCGCCCGGCCGCTGCGTTCCCCATCTCGGTCCACTACAGACGTCATGGATGGGGTGCAGTATTGGAGGGTGAGACGTGGTCAGCGCCTCGAGTCCCTCCCGGCCGGTTAATGCGGTCCTCATGACCTGGAGCCGCTACTTCTCCATCAAGTAGCTCCTCAATTGGCCTCCCAGGGACCTTTCGAGGCTGAGTGCACCCCGGCCCAGGTCTCCCAGCGGGGGAAAAATCCCCACGCCGGTACTGGGAATCGAACCCAGGTCTCCCGCTTGGTAAGCAGCTGCGCTACCACCGCGCTAAGGAGACAACCAAAAAAAATATATATACATATATGCCATAAATTGTGTGTTTTATCATTATCTGTAGTTTTTGTGTAGTAAATTTTTGTCTATCTCTTAAAATTCATCCAGAATAAAGTAGTCTTCAGAGGCTACTCCCAGAAAATTCAAGATATATATTTTCTTTGTCATAAAAATATTTTTAATATACAATATTTTAATCAAAATTGCTAGCCATTTTTGAGAAAATAAAAAAATGTTGAAAAAAGCTCCATGTAAATGGTAGTTGAGGGTGGGGGGATATTTTTGAAAATCTTTGTGTAGCATCCTTGGAAGATACCAAACTTAAATATCAAGTTTGGTATTTAACAGTCTTTTCGTTTTGTTCTATGCTGTGTGCATGCACACGTATGTCCACATGCACACATGCACCCACGCATGTATGCATGCATGCACACACATGAACATTTTTCTAAAAATGTTTGGGTGCAATACAATACCTTCTCTGTACACTATGTATATAGTACATGTAGAGAAAGTAATAATATGCATAATGTCACATGCAATCTTAAAAGACTCTTATGAGCCACTGTTTAAAAGGTTATAAATATTAGCAATGCTCTCAATATATCTCTTAGAATTGCTCACCTATGTTATGAAAACTATGACAATTCCATGGAAAAACAAAACTGACATCACTACAATACCTGGAAAGAATTTAGCATAAAATTCCCCATGCATAGAATACCACTCTATGGAAAAAAAAAAAAACCTACTATATGGATATAAAAGTATATAATAAACTGCTCCAAAATATCAAAGATGTAAAAATCTTAAATTTATTCACAAAAAGAGTTAAAAAATTCTTCGTAAATAGAACATATTACTATTTACAAGAATTTATGGATGACATAATGTTGGGGTCTCTAGGCTAATATACATATATTATCACCATCAATTGACAAATCAGTGTTTTTTCAATATTTTATAAAATAATATTTTATACACCATATACATATTAGAATTTAATTTACTCAAGTATAATTTTTTTACGAGTCACCAGTTTACGAGCTTAGATCACAATGTAAACGTCATATGACAATAAAGATTCTGTTCTGTTCCATACTCTACAAGTATAATTTTTGGTGGTTACTTCTAGTAACTTTTTGTATATTCTATCCCCTATTCTCTCTTTTTTGTTTCAATTAGACATTTATAGTTCCATTTCATTGTTATAAAGTTTTCTCTTGTTTCTTTATTTTCTTGTATCTTCCACCTCCTTAATTCTTGCTCTTCATGGCCCTTATACATTCTTCACCAAACCACCCCCTCCTTTAACTTTGATACTTATCCCTTTGCTTCATGCTACACCCTGCTGTTTTACTATTCATTCTGTTTTCTCAGTTACATATTCGGATTTGCTCATTTGTAATAATCTTTATATTAACCTTTACATCTTTGTCTATCATTAAATTTAATCTTCCCAAATATGGTTGGTGGTTGGTATCTAATGTTGAGCAGTTGGCAGTGAAGCATTCCAGTATTTTGATGTCATATTATCATGTCAACTCAAGGTTGGGCAGCGCAGTAGATGGTTTCCATCCATATCTTTTTTAACTCTACAGAAAGGACACAGAGGAAATCTCATCATACCAATCCTGAATAAATGTTTATTGAGACAGTCGTGGCCTGTTAGGAGTCTAAAAGTTGTTACAGAGGATTTTCTTGGTAATGTAGTGATTCTGGTCATGTTATTACATAAATTTTCCCATGGTTTTCCTTTTGTTTGTAAGACATTATGTTCTTTAATTTTGTTATTATATGTTGATATAATGATTCTTTTGATAGAGTGATAACTTATTGGATCAGATAAATTTAATGTAATTTTACTACCTTTCTTGGCTAGAAAGTCAGCTGTTTCATTACCCTGTATTCTGCAATGTGCTGGAATCCATTAAAGTATTAATCCTTTATTTAAATTCATTAGTTGTTTTATGATTTTGCAGCATTCTGCAATGTTTAAGTTATTAGATGTTACATCAGATGTTATGGATATAATAGCCACTTTAGAGTCAGATAATAGTACAACTTTTTCAAATTTATTATTTGATATAGTAGGTTTTGTAAGCTCTGAAGTATTGCCAAAATCTCTCCATCAAAATGTGTGGTATTTAAACTTAATCTTTTGTAGAAAGAGAAGAGAGGGCATATTGCACCTACATCAGTACCATTTGTCATTTGGTAACCTAGAACTGTCAGTATAAACATGTATCCATTCATTGGTAGGGTATCTTAAATTCATTATTTCTAGTGTCACTTGTTTCAGAACACACGAAGAGATTTCAGATTTTGTAAATTCTTCAGCTAAGTGTAGATAGTGTTCAATATCAAATAGTTCTAACGGGTTAATATTTGTTTGTATGTTTTCTTTTAAGCAAGGAAGTTTTAATCTATGTTTGACTTCTTTGACTTTATTAAGAAAACTTTGTTGAGTTTTTAGGTTTACTTGTGGTTTTCTTTTTTCCCAGTCATTAAAAGGTAGTCTGATTAATTTTTCATATTGTAAGATGGCTGCTTGTTCAATGTCAAGTTCCAATCTTGGATTATTTGTTAAAATTGGTAGAGCAAGTATTAAGGTAGTTTTAACAGCTCCAGTTACTAGACGAAGAATTTGATTTTGTAGAATATTAAGTTTTTCTATATCTGCAGTTATTAGTATCTCTTCACAATATTTAAATGTTGGTTTAATATACATCTTGTAAAAAGTGTTTAAAGTTTGTGTAGTGATTCCCCATTTCTTGCCTGCCAGTCTTTTTAATAGTGGTGATTTTTTCCTTTTTTTTTTTTTTTTTTTTTTTTTTTTTTATTATATTATCAATGTGTTTTTTCCATGTTAATTTTGTATCAAAAGTAATACCTAAATATTTGGCTTCATGTGCTTCTATGAAAGTTTTTCCATTTAGTTGAAGGGAAATATTTATTGGTTTCTTCCTTAGTGTAAATAGTTGATAATTTGTTTTCTGTGTATTAATTTTCATTAAATTATTAGATGTCCAATTCTATAATGTTGTAAGGATTGTTGTGTTATATTTATTAATTGTTGATTTTGATTTTTCGGTTTGGAATTCCATATGACTACATCATCTGCAAACATTAAGACTTTTGATTCTCTTTTTTGTAATTGATATGGGAGATCATTGATATAAATATTAAAGAGTGTAGTGATACTACCTTGAGATACGCCATGGTGTGTCTGCTGATATTTTGATAATTTATCATTATATTTGATAGCAATAAACCGTTGAATAATGAATTCACTGATCCAATGTAAAATTATGCCTTGGATTCCTAGAATTTTAAGTTTATCAAGTAGTTTGTATCCCCAAATACAATCATATGCTCCTTGAAAGTCAATAAATATTGCAAGAGTGTGTTGTTTTTTATTTAATGCATTTTTAATGTCTTGACTAAGATTTAAAATCTGTTCATTTGCTGAATGGTGTGTTCTAAATCGTGCTTGTTTAGTTGAAATTAAGTTATTTTTTTCTAGAAACCAATTTAAACGATTGGAAATAATTTTTTCCAAGATTTTTGCTAATACGCTGGTAAGTGCTATTGGACAATAACTTGAACAACTTTCTGCTGGTTTGTTTCCTTTCAAAATAGGTATTATTATTATAGATGTCTTCCATTCATCTGGTACTTTTGTATTCCATGACAAATTATAGAGATTTAGGAGTCTTAGTTTTGCTTTTTTTCCCAGATGTTTTGATGAATTCTGTATGTAGGTATATTGTCAGGTCCTGGAGATATTTTCAATTTTAAGTTATTAATTACAATGTTCAATTCTTTAATATTGAATTCCTGATTAAATATATTATCTTTAAGTTTAGTTGTTGATTTTATGCATTCTTTAATGTTTTTCTTTATAATTTTGTTGTTCTTTTTTGGTATTTGCAGATAGTTTATAGGTATTAGTGTAGTATTTATTAAATTTATTAGATATTTTATTGTCATCTGTAATTATTTTATTATTATAAATTAAAGGTATTTTTAATTGTCTTTCTTATTTTGAATGTTATGTATGAATCTATATGCTTTTTGTGCATCTTTTCTAGAAAATTATTAAAATGTTTTCTTTTGGTGTTGGTAATTTCTTTTTTGAATTGAGCCCTTAATTTTCTCCAATTTTGTACTTCTTTCGGATCTTTAGATTTTTCTGCTGTGATTCTAGCCTGGTCTTTTTCTTTTTAATTTTTTCTAGTTGTGAGTTCCAAAAAGGTTTATAGTTTTTAGTAAATCCTCTTGGTACATATTTTTTTGCTGCTTTCAAAATTGTATCACATACATCTTTGTTTAGTTTATCTGATTTTGTTGATTCGTTTATTGGTTTTTCATATTTGGTTTCTAATTCAGTTGTAAAATCTTTCCAGTTTGCTTTTTTAAAGTTCCATCTAGGTTTATGGTTTATAGGAGTTAAATTTTTCTTTTTAATTTGAATAGTGGCAATTATAGTTCTGTGTCCTGAGCCTGGATTTTCTAAGATTTGTTTGGAAGTTGATGAGTATAAATCTGAGGATATTAAAAGTAAGTCAGGGTTGGTACCAGCACTAGAATAGTGGATAAAGGTTGGTGGATCTTTTCTGTGGTAAACAACTTCTGTTGTTGTTGAATTTAGTAGGTCTTCTATGATTTTTCCAGAATGCTTTGGTTTGTCACACCCCCATAGTCTTGAATGGGCATTGAAATATCCAATTATGATTGTATTTGAATTTACTGTGATATCTTCAAGGTTTGGGGGATTGTTTGGGGATTATAAATAGAATAAATTTTGAAATGAGATTTATTTTTCCATAAGTCTAGTTTAATTATTTCTATTTTATCTGTATTTTTCATCTCTTTAATAATTTTAAAAGATGAAGTAAGATTTTTTCAACTCCAACTAGAATGCCACTGCTTATTTGTCGTCCCTTCGGAAGTAGGTACATACTAAAACTTTGAAATTGATAATATTTTAGTTGTTCTAATGTTAAATTTGCTTCTTGAATTGTAAATGTATCAATGTTATGACCATATATAATTTTACTTAGTTCATGTTTCTTTGCTTGTGATAAGACATCCTGTATTCCATTGTAAAATTTTTAATTTTTCATTCATATTTTGTTTTTATTTTCCTTGGAAAAAGGTCCCCACCCGGAAATCCGAATGGAGGACTGTTTTACTTCCGGAATGTTTCTTTTTCCAATGGGACATCACTTTATCCGGAATGTTTTTATTCAACTTTTTGTAACCGTTTAAAATTAGGTACCATAAATGGCAGTTACATCACCTAAGAAAAGAAAGGTATGAACAGGAAAGAAAATGAAATGATCCCCTAGGCCTCGTATACTCTAATACCATCGGGGCCAAAGAAATCAAGAGTTGAGTAACGCATGACTGGATAGGAAAGGTAAAAGAGGGAATCTGATATGTGAAAAGGAAGAAATATCAGTCCAGGTCAATAACTCACTAAGCTGATGAGTGCTTATTGGTGAGCAGCCCTTCCCTTTAGTACATCACATAATTTTGTTTAGATTGGTCCCTTTAAGTCTTCAAATTATAGAAGCAATTAAAGAGTCTGCTTTCTATTATAACAAAATTGATATGTGATTAGTAACAGCTGCACCTGGTGAAGGTGAGGGATCAGACATTAGGCTTTTGTCTAGATCGGTTCCTTTAAGCCTTCAATTAATTATTAAAGGAATTACAGGGTCTCCTCCCTGTTAGTAACAAAAGTCTTTCCGCCTTCCCAAATATAGCCCTTACTCTTCCCCCTCCACCTAAATACATCTATATTTGTCCACTGGTTGATTATTTTCTACCCCCTCCTTAATTCCAAAAGTAGCCTTCAATGGAAAATGATAACTAATGTACCCCCTGAACCACTTCAAAATCCATTAATGTATCCACTAAGTCTAATGAATAAAGTAAATGACCCACAACACTCTGCCCATTGTTATTTAAAAAGAAAATTTCACTCACCCTAACTTTTCCTTTAACCCCAATAGCTATATCTAGGCCAATTTCTTCACAGAATTGCAGTAACTTTCTACTTTCCTTATTCAAATTTTATCTGTATTCTGTCATTGCACAGTCTTTGCCCTATGGTTTCTTCTTTTGCCCTTATCTATGGTTGCTCATACCCTATCTTTGCATGAAAATCATCTACCACTGTATTGTATATCCGGAACTAAAGGGTAACTCTAAGAGCATAGTCTCAGCGAACTGAACACAAAAGAAATGAGGATATTGTATTTAAATTATAGTCCCAATATATGTTTGTAAAATAGGGCTCATTAAATTTTGGAAATTCAATAAATAAGCAGTTTCCTGAGGTGTATGCAACAGACTCCAGAAAACAGGGTTCAAGAATTGCATAGGTAAGTTGCCACATTGTTGGTGTATGTTTATACAGCTTAAAGAAGACTATATGAAAAGTCTGATGTGTTCCATTTACATGACTTTCTCTACAGCTCTGAACCAAATCATTGTTAAAACCTTTATTCTTCTATCTACTTAATACTAACTGAGTTAATATTACAAGAAATGACCTTATTACCTGCTTCCTTGTAAGTAGAAGGTAAATAGGAGAATACATTAGGCTAAAATAAAATTCAAATCTTTTAAAAGCTGGTTGCCATGTAGATAAAATAATTTTTTTGCATTGCCAGGAGTTGACAAATTCTTGTTTGTGAAAAGTTTAAGCATTTTAAGACAGAAACTAACAACAAGTAATATTTCAAAATGGTCAACTCCACTTAAAAATTGTATATGATATTCAAGATATATATTTTATTTGCCAAGCAAATAGCTTTAAATCACAGTATTTTAATCAAAACTGTCAAAATGGTTGGTAGGGGGAGAAGAATTTTCCTCAAAATCTTGGAATTTCCTCATATCCTTGGAAGATACTAAACTCAAATACCAAACTTACTATTTTACAAACTTTTCTACTCACACACATATGCAGGCACGCACGCACAAATTTTTTCTAAATATGCTTATTTTTGGATTCGAGGGACTCTAAAATATGTCTTTCTGCTAAAATCTCAGTATTGAAATTTTGGGTGGAATGCAATACCTTCTCTATACACTATTTACATACTACATGTAGAGAAAGTATATATATATATATATATATATAGAGAGAGAGAGCAAGGTGTAAAACAAAGTATGAATAATCATGGTTCCCCTCATAAAAACTCATGGAATTGTAGCAATAATCCAAATTACTATTACAGTGAAGTCAGAACTTTAAGTTCAGAACTTCACTTGCTGTTTCTTTTTGGCTTCTTTCAAAGCTGAAACCAAAAACAAGGAATATCTAAAAAAAACGATCAACTCCACAAAAAATTTATGTAACATAAATTGTGTGTTTATATTTGCAGAACCTAAGCATTTATACATTGTATTGACAATATTGTAAATTATAGGTGAAACTAAACAAACTGGACTGTGGTTCAGGAAGTGAATTAGATGGATTCCTGAATGAGAAAGGTGCAGCTCTGGAGTCTCTGGATCTGCTACTAGGACGTGGAGTGCTGGATCTTAGCTCTGTTGCAGCTCGTTGTCCTATTCTTTCTCGCCTCACCTGCTATAAGCTGGAATTCCTCACACATTTTGAAAATGTGGAATTTCCTCATCTAAACAAGTTAGAGCTTCAACATTCACCTATCAGCACTTCCTGTGTCAGGTGCTTAGTTAGCACTAGCATACATACATATTTTGTATATCACATTTGCATATTTTGGCTTTTGAGTTTTCAAATGATCATTGCTTCTGCATAAACCTGATAAAATGTAGCTTAAAACTTTATCATTAGGATCTTGAAATTAAAAATAAAAATAATTTACATGATTTCTGAATTTCCAGGTACTTAATGTCAAGCTGTCCCATTCTGGAGGAACTCAGTATTGGTACAAGCATAGACTTAACAGATGATGATGTGGCTGATATATTGGCCAAAAATATCTTTCCAGAGCTAAGAGAGTTATGGCTACCCCTTGCATCTAACCTTACTCGTATCTCTGTTGAGGTTCTCATGATAACCTGCCCCAAGCTAAGAAGTATTGGAATTGTAAGTGGCTGGGCATTAACTCCGGATGATGTCCAGGAATTAATATACGAAATTCAAGTTTCCAATATTAATCTTGTGTTATGGGAATTCTTCATAAACTGAAATCATGCAGTAATTTTATTTACTGAAATGCATAAACATGGCTGTGTTAGTTCTTTACTTTTACAATAATGCAGATAACATGTATTTTTTCTTTTTTATGTCTGAAAATATAATATTTCTGATAGCGTGGTTACACAAATTTACGCAGAAGCTGTTCCCTATCATTTTCTGGAGTTATGATGTGAAAAATCCAAAAATTTTAACTGATCTTAGAGCAATACCACAGAAGCAACAGTTCATATCCAAACAGCAAGCAAGAAAACTAATTTGTGTTCTGTACGAGAAGCATGAGTGGCAGCTATTGAAGGGGTATCAAGTGTGGTGCCTCCCATTGTAAAAATTGAAACTGTTATTTTTAGTCTTAATATGCCATTATATAAGTATTTTATTTTGTTCACTAAATATATTTAACAATGTTCCAAACTTCTCCTATTTCAAAAGCTGATTTTAAACATAATAGTTTGCTGGGCTCAGACTGTCAGCCTAGGTTGCTTTCTGTTCTGTATTTGTCAATAACCATGACAACAGCACAGCTGTATGGTTGCCCCACTCGCTTAGTTAAGACCACCTCAGGAAAATCAGCCTGCATGTCAAGGAATGTGAAACTCTTGTTATTCTTTCTGCAGCATTGACAAGGTTGATATTAATTATTGCAAATTATTTAATTGCATGACTTTTCCCATAAGTTTTAGATAATATGGACAAATTTGTCAGAACCAACTGTTACTAGTGTACAGAAGTGACCCACTGTTAAATTTGCGTGGCTTAAAATTGGAGATACATACACTGGAAATGACCACTCCCATTTCAAATTCTGAGACAGCACATATACCTGAGGTAAGGAACGAGGTTTCATTGCATGGCTATTTTCAAGTTTACAATTCTCTGATGTGTGGCATTCAATCACTCAGTAACCAGTCAGCATTCAGTTACAGCCTTTCAATGTGCAATAAAATGAAAGTTTATAGACTAGAAAAAGATGAATATAGTATTGCTGAGCTTAATAGAAAAGTTAGAAATTAAAAACCGTGACTGACCAATGTCCCAGCTTAACATTATGCAGGTACAACTCCAGCGTAAGTGTGTGTTTTTACTCAACAGTTTGATATTTGGTTGTACAAAATCGTTTTATGGCTATATAGCTGATATGAAAATATGCTCTTTTCTGTTTTGTGAGTATTGTTCAGTGGTGGTGGTGATGATGTCTGGACAAAAGACACAGTATATGACTGGAATCATCTGAGGAAAAAATAAAAAAGCATGATGGATTTTCGAAGTCCAAGGCTAATTAGGTCAGTTTTCAACTTCTAGGATCATATAATACAAGATCATCTTCAAGTAGTGCATTTGAAGAATCAATAAAAAAACCCACAATGAAACAGTAAAGAAAATATTAAAAAATCTGTCAATGATAACTGGACTTGCTAGATGTCCTATATCATATAGCATTTCCCATATATGAAAAAGAAGAATTCTCTCTCATATGCAACATCATAAATCCTGTATTTCATGCTATGCTTAAGATTGCATTTTGAAATCTATGCATGTTAATTTGCTACTATAGTATTGGTCATTGCTGGTCACATGGTATGCTGTGCACGGTCATATCACAGGGTCAGGTGATGTTACCAGAAAACCAGGAGAAGTTTACTTTGCTTACGGTGGTTGTACTTTTGTTTTCTACTTATTGGAAGAAAATAGAAGACTCCTTCCCAAAGCAATGTCAAGTTTGTGTTTATTGAACAAAATAAAAAAAATGAAGAAAACATAAGTTTCCAAGCACAGTTTAACACTTACAAGTTTTTTGTTTGTTTTGTTTTTTAATGCAGCAATTCCAATTTAAAACATGCCTACAACCTGTCATAAAAACATAACACTGTCCTCTTCTAAGCAGAAAATCCTTCTTTATGAGGAAGGACAGTAAAGAAAAACAATTAAAACCAGAGAAATCACAGTGTAAAACACTCTTAGTTATGATGATTTTAATTGAAATGTGTAAGTCGTTATGCACATGCTTGCATGATTCCAGCAGAATAAGTACACTACCTGTAGTAAATCCAAACTAGGACCTTTGTACCGAAAAGTGTATTTAGTTTTGTATGAATATTTTTTTTAAATCTCAAGTTTGCACTGACCAAACTTTTATCATCTGGAAAGAAATTCTAACATTTAGTTATACCCAATATGATTATGCTAATGTCATATTTAACAAGTGAGCCAGGGAGGGAGGTTGGAGGGAGAGAGAGGGTTTGTGGGTGTGGGGGTGGGTGTGTGTTTTTTTTTTTTTTTCTGAACTAATAAATATTTGAATTTAATAATGTTTAGAATTAAAATCATGCTGAATTATATGATGGCTTACCAACCTTTTTATGGCCTTGTTAAGAATGTTGCAACATTTTTTGACCATTGTAAGGAAAAGTTACAAGTATGATAGCTTCTTCAGAATATACAGATTTTTTTTTTTTTTGGGTAGTGTTTAACGCCCGCTTTAACTACTTATAGCATCGCAGGTGGTAAATATACAGATGACTAAGTAATTGTACATTATAGTTAATTGTCTGTTGTTAAAATAAATAATCACAGCATAAAAATATTGTTTTCTGTAATTAAATTTCAATTTGTCACCTTGTGCCTTGCATTTTTACATAGAGTTAAAAAAAAGTCTAGTTTTTTTTTTCCCCCTTTGTTTCTTTCAAGTTGAAGTTTACAGTAACACTTTTGGTCAACAAAATTGGAGGGGTGGGTGATGAGTTTATTATTTATTTATTCATCCCCTGAACTGGTTTATTATTTATTCATCCCTGGTGCCGACGCCAACTCGCCCGGCCACAACCTACACTGGAAGAGAGCGACGACTTTCTATTCCCTCGCCTCCTGAGCTGCAACCGGTCATCCGACGTACTTGGAACTGACTGACCGACTGACGATACCGTGGGCTCACAAGGCTAAAGCCAAGGGTCCGGATGTTAGTCTGGACCCGGGGTTCGCTCCAATTGGTGTGGTGCAACCCACTTCCACACCATTTACTCCCTCCGCCCCCTCCCAGGCCCAGTCTACCATGGTGCCTTAAAGCGCCGCAGATTCCGACGGCTTTATCACGGTGGTCCAAGGCGTCGTAAGACCTCCGGTTTAAACCCGGAGGGGCGCGCCTCCCCCACCCCTGCAGCAGCCACCATACCCGAGAGCCATCAGACACAACGGGCGGCAAGATTACCGTCCATTGTAGCCGACCCCTTTCCCAGTCATGAGGGAACTGAGGGCAGCGCTCTCGGAAGGGTACCAGGCGATCCGTTACCCCTCTAGGGTCATCCGGACCAAGAACTCCGAGGATCACGCGAAGGCAAGGGAGGTTCTGAGGAAGTGTGGAATTCAGTTCCACACATATTTCCTCCAGAAACCGAACTTCGTCCGACGAGTGATCCGAGGACTTGATTCAGACACCGACCCTGAGGACATCCGTGTTGGCCTGGCGGGGCAACAGGAATCAATCCGCGACCGTGGTTCAGTTAACCAAAACCACCAGACCCGAGGGCGCTGAGCCCACCAAGATCAAGATGCCCCTATTCCTAGTTATTGTAGAAAAAGATGGGAAGGGGATACCTAAGATAGACGAGGTGACCCACCTGTATATTACAAGAGTCCGTGTTGAGTCTCACCATGGCAAAGAGGGGCCGGCCCAGTGCTATCGGTGCCTGGGCTTCCACCACTCCAGCCAGGTGTGTGAGCAGAAGACCGCTTGCTTGCGCTGTGCAAGTGAGCACCACGTCAAAGACTGCCCTCGCCTCAGATAGGAAACAAAATATGCCAACTTCAAGAGGCGCCATATTGGCATCTATGGCGGTTGCCCCAAGAAACTGGAGCTGATCCAGGCAAGGCAGGGCAGAGCCTCACAAACCCTGCGAATGTGCGTCCAGGCACCAGCTTTGCCAACGTTATGTCGAGGCACGAGGTACCAGAAAACCAGACCGAGAGATCGGGAACTCAGGTCAACACCCCCCTGCGCCCCCCAGGGAGCAGAGACCCAAACCTCAGAAGAAGAAGAAGAAGAAGAAGAAGAAGAAGAAGCAGGCACTGCCTCCCAAGAAGCCCGTGCCTAAGACCGCCGCTGAGACACAACCAACCCCGGCAACTGCGGCCGCAACAGCCGAACCAGCTGACCCGCGGGCAGCCAGCCCAGCCAAGCGGCCACGCAGCTTCCCCATCCAGAGCAGCAGGCAGCTCCTATTGACTCGACCAATAAGAGCTAAGCTGCCGCTCCAGCCACTGCCCAGGCAGTTTCTACAGCTTGGGAGAGCCACTCCGTGCCTGCTGACGATATGACCGAGTTTTCCGTGCTCTCAGCCTGGTTTGCAGAACTCATATCGCGTTCCCTCCCCATATTAAGGCGCTGCAGGGAACAACTGACAAGGCTCCAAATCCCCGCCCTTCAGAAGGTCAAAATCATGCATGAGACGGCCCGACTGCTCTTCCCTGACTCCAGCTTGTAATGGCGGCGCTTAGAAACCGTAGATCTTTGCGAGTTGCGTTCTGGAACGCAAACGGAGTTCGGGAACAGCGTCCGGGCATCTTGGAGTTTATAGATGATCACGGGATTGATATCCTACTGGTCTGCGAGACGCATCTGCACGCTGGTATTCCATTCCATCTGCCAAGTTACGTCGCCCATCGCACAGATCGACCCGACGGACAGGGCGGCTATATTTATTAAAAACCACCTTACCCACACTTCTGCGCTACAGCACTTGGAAGCGACCGCCATAAGGCTCTCCTTGCGGGGGGGGCGTCTGAAATAGTGCTAGTAGCAGTATATGACCCGCCGGACGAAGGCACTCCTAAACCTCGATCACAGAGTTTGCATCGCAGGCGACTTCAACGCGAAACATCCAAGCAGGAACAGCCGCATCCAGAACAGAAAGGGCCGCGATCTCTACCGCCTCATCGCTGGAGACCCGGCCCTTTTCGCGCATAGTCCGAAAGGTCCAACGTACTTCCCGCCACGCGGCAGGACGGACGTCATTGATTTCATGGACACCAAAAACATTGCGTTCCATCTGGACCTCTCGGTTGTGAATGCGCTGGATTCCGACCACAACCCAGCTCTGATCACACCAGACTGGATGGAAGAACGACTGGGATGCTGCTGTACAATCCCTCCAGGTCTCCGTAGACGCTAACCCTCAAATAGACTCAATAAAGGCTCTCGAGGTGGCGGTCGCGCAGTTCTCTATCCAAAGTCCTAAATGTGGTCCGTGCTCACACAAACCGCATTCCTTTCGAAACACCCCAACCTTCCGTATTTCCTGTACACCTAAGAGAGTTGATTAAAGCAAAAACTGCTGTCAGAAAGCAATGGCAGAGATTTCGCCATCCCAGGATAGGAGACATACACTGTTCAAATTCCTGGCCTGTCGTCTCCTTAGAGCACACCGTCGAGAGGCATGGGAGCATACATTAAGGCATGTTAACTTCCACGAGAGGAAACCTTGGCGAATAGTCCGTGGCCTGCGGAAAGACAGACTGGAATACCGGCATCCAATCCACGGCACCCGGGGCCATCTTGCCTTCGAGCCCCGGGATAAAGCAGATACATTTGCAGACTACTTGGAAAATCAATTCCAGCCCAGAGCAGAGCCCCAGGATGGAGACCAAACTAAACTCATCGAGCGGGCGATAGAGGACTTCCTAGAGACCCCGCCTGCGAACGACGAGGAGTTTCACGTCCCTATAGCTACCCCACAGGAGGTAGCCACCCAAATCCAATCCTTAAAAACCAAAAAATCCCCTGGACAGGACCGTGTAGCAGCGGAAATACTCCAGCACCTTCCCCGAAAAGCCGTGCTTCATTTGACCCGGATTTATAGCGCATGCATACATTTGCGCCACTTTCCCGCTACGTGGAAGGAGGTCCGTGTGGTATGCGTTCTAAAGCCGGAGAAGAACCCGGTTTTCCCGGCCAGTTACCGTTCCATCAGCCTCCTGCCAGTCATCTCGAAAGTTTTCGAGAGACTGCTCCTCGCCCGCCTCGGACCTCACCTTGAGGAAAGAGGCCTCCTACCCGAGAATCAGTTTGGTTTCCGCCCTGGACACTCTACGACCGTGCAATTACTGCGTGTGGCTGAGAAGGCCTCTCTGGCTTTCCAGGAGAGGTCTGAAACGGTTGCGGTATTGCTGGACGTGGAAAAGGTCTTCTCCACTACGTGGCACGATGGGCTCACCTATAAATTCATCGAGCATGAAATCCCCTCTCCATATATTTCCTTGGTGGCTTCGTTTCTTCAGAATCGAAGCTTCCGAGTAAAAGTGGAGGGGGAACTTTCTACAGAGTGGCCCATTGGTAGCGTGTTGTTCCGGCGCTCTTTGCAGCTTACATGGCCGACATCCCCACCTACCCCAGCACACACACCTGTCAGTATGTGGACGATCTCATGATCTTCCCTGTGAATCGGAACACTAGATATAGCTTTCGGCAAATTCAAGCACACCTCCATGCCATTAGCAGGTGGAGTGACAGATGGCGAATGGTCATTAGCCCGGAGAAAAGCTCTGCGATTCTCCTGGCGAAAAAAAATTAAAAATCGGCTTCAGCGAACCTTTGCTTTACGGCACCGTAGGATCCCTTGGTTGAGCACGGTAAAGTATCTCGGAGTGACGCTGGACCTTCACTCCGCATTTCAGGAGCAAGGTGAACCTAGGACACGCTGTTTTCAGGCAGCTTTACCCCATGCCCTTCCCTTAAAAGCTTCAACTGTACCGGGCGATCATTCCGCCTCTAGTTCTGTACGGCTGTAAGATTTGGGGGACCGTAGCTAACTACATGCTCCTCAGGGTCCAGACGCTGCAGATCCGGGCATTACGGATGATCTACCGTACCGGCTGGAGATTTCCTTCCCACATCCTTCACGAACATTCCGGTATCCCGTGCATGATCGACGTCATCAGATCGAGGGCCCGATCATTGTACAACAAACCCACCCTAATCAACTGGTGAATTCTCTGAGAAATTATGATTCCAGAGAAGTACGTCGCCTGCCATCATTCCGTCTGCCGAGAGACGCCATTGGCCCTCTCGGTTAGCCACGCCCCCTTCCCTGAGACATAATTAAATTAAAGCTGAAAAGATTAAAGCGACTTTAACCCGTAATCAAAACGGGGTGAAAACATTCTAGCATATCGTCCTCACACTGGGTGAACGCTAAATCTAAATTAAACAAATTAATTCTGCTCCAGGCGGGAGAAAACTGCGCGACCTTCTGATTGGCCCACGCAGGCGTCCGTGGGCGTGTCCTCTCCCGACAAAATTCCCTGTACCTTCATTTCACCCATCAGTAACACATAACCAGCCGACACTTTTCCTTGCTCATCTCACAGGTAAATCCGCGATACGGCTCTGTACTGCGGCATCGACAACCGACCGGGTCATGCCTCGGTCGACCAACTATGCGTCTGGCGTCAATCTACAGCACACCATGGGCGGACATCATGAGGAGTGGCTGGCGGAGATAAAGCGAGAGTACGCACTTCTTCGCTCCCTCTCAAATACCGGACGCACCCAGGGAACAGATGTCACGGAAACTGATCTTGATAGACCTAAGGTCTGCAGGAGAAGATAGCAATCACGGGTCGGGAAAGAAAACGACCCAGCTTTTCCTAGAGCACCAAGCTTTAGGACTAAGAAACCGGGATGCAGGACACGAAAAAGGGGAAACCCCCAGCAGGAAATAACTCCAATCACCGATTTGGGGGGAGGCATGTGGTGAACAACCACGCCTAACTTTTTGGACAAAGGTCGACCAGGCCGGAAAATTATAGTATATAAGAGGGTATGAACATAGTTGGTAAGATCGCCTGTTGGAGGCTCTGTATACACATAGTTAAGGATAATAAAGAGAGTTGGCGCCAACGTGCTTACCAGGGGAAACTGAAGGTGCGACAGTCGCAATTATATAAGGCGCACGGACCAGAGGGAAGGCAGTCGACCAGGTGCTCGACACGTCATCCAGCCACGGAAGCTCCCTCCATCTGCTGGCAGACCTGGCAGCAGCAGCGGCAGGAGCCAGAGCAGCACTCCCCCCAGCGGCAACGCAGTGGGCACTCGTCCCTCTTCTAGCTTGCCGCTCCGACGCTAGAGGGCGTTCGGTGTACATACAGCGGCAACGTAGTGGGCTTTGACCCTCTACTAGCTTGCCGTTCCGTTGCCAGTGTGCGAGCAGCCCCCCTACAGACAGCTTGCTGTCATTTTATAAATAGCAGGAACTCCCCACTCTTCTACTGTCACCTTTCTTTCCATTAACTTGACAAGCCCGACTGACAACTGCTACAGCGGATCCGCAAGACCAAACCAAGGGTGAAGGCCGCTGGCCTGAAACCTCGTGCCATTATGACTCGTTCAGGCGCCTCCTCTAAGGAGGTCCAGTCCTCTAAGGACAGCCGTAGGGCAACTGCCCCGACCTCGACCAATGCTGATGGGCACCAGCCCCTTACCTTCTGCTCTGAGACGGCCGAACCTTCGCGAAAGCGAAGCAGAACGTCGCGGGCGGCAGCAATAGGCGAAAAGCATCTTCACCGCACCGCCTGGTAGCGGTAGAAAGAGATCCCACCAGTCCTTATACCATCCCCATGCCCGATTCCGACACTGACGTTGAACTTGACGGGTCCTGCATAACGGTCCACGCAGGTGGCCGTAGAAGCGGGCGTTCTTCCCCCGCCCAAACCAACCCACAACAGGGAAATGACCAACCCCCAGCCAGAGGGGGGCGCAAAGTCCCCCCAATAGTCGCCGATGCCTTCCGCAACCATGTCGTGGTTTGAGAAAGTTGGCGATAAAACTCAGAGGCGCCTTTGAGGCCCGGCGGAAGTCGAGGAAAGTTCACCTTCACGGAAAGGGACTTCGAGGCGGCGAAATCTGTATTACGGGACGAACAAATCCCGTTTTACAGTTACTCGCTGCGGCGGCTCTACATGGAGCGTAGGATAATTCGGGGCCTTAACTTCACTGTATCCCTGAGGATGTCAAAGCAGCCCTTCAGGACGAGTACCAAATAACCCCCACCTCCGTGGCACGTCTTAGTAAGACGGTGGCAACAGTCAATGGCCCGGAAAGTGTGCCCATGCCTCTTTTCTTGGTCGTAGTGCCCAAGGAACGTGCCCCACCAGTTCAGCTGATAAACGCTGTCCGGCTCATCTTCACCGTCGTGCTTATCGAAAGATACCTCGGCAAAGAAGAACCTGTGCAGTGCCATCTCTGAACATGGATTAAAAGAAAACGTACTAAAACTCTGTCAATTAGAAGGTTACAAAAATTTAGCAATTACTGTAGGCATAACTATAAAGGTGGTGGCACTGCACTTTTTGTTGGAAATAAAATAATAAGCTCAAAACCTAAAAAATGGATACGAAATAATAGTATAGATAAAGTCTGTGAAATATCAGGTATAGAAATAGCCCTAAATGAAGAAAAGGTGGTAATTATTTCGTGCTATCGATCACCAAATGCTAGCGTTAATGAATTCTTTGATATAATAATAAAAACTTTGGATAAACTGGATGGACATAACATAATATTACTCGGTGACATTAATATAAATAAAGACGAAAAATATCAGCAATTATAAAAAGCTGCTAGACATAACAAATATGTTTAATTTAAAACTCGCAATTAATGAACCAACTAGGGTAACAGATACTACAGCTACTACACTAGACCATATTATTACAAACCTCCCTGACACTATGTATCAGACAAATATAATAAAAAGCCACTTGTCTGATCATTTTGCTCAGAGTATAGAAACTCATTGCTACCCACCAAAACGTCAGAAATGCTTATGTAAAAACTAGACATATAAATGAAGCAAGTGTAAATGGTCCTTGCTGCCTATTGTTTAATGGAACATTGGAAAAGTATTAAATGAGGCTGACATTCATGCTTAATTGGAAACATTGGTAATTATTTACAAGTTGGGCTACTAACTCTCTCCGCTGCGACTTATGCCAGTTTTGCACTCTAACAGGACCGGTATGGTTAGAGAGGGATTAGAGGTGGGAAGATGGTTTAAAAAACTATGTATCCATTGCGCTGTTAGGAGTTGTTGGAAATGTCGATAATGAGGTACTACCACGATATTAAATTAGAAACATAAATTTATATACACACACTAACCTAAACGGATTGGAACCTAACCTCGCGCTAAATTTGAAATCCACAGGCTTTGAAATTCTCATCATAAATACAAAGTCAATCAATCGCACTTAGTTTCATTCGATTTTAGAGTGGCCGAAGTTCTGCATAATAAAATTCACTGAAATTCACAATATCTGCCTGAAACATACTTGTCATACATCAGCACAGCGTCTAGCGACATATGCCGGTGTTGCATTCCACAACACTGTTCGCCTGCCGCCGACAATGAAACTCAGGTTTTAGGCACTTTAGTGTGTAGTATTATTATATATTTACATTGCAAAAGTACTACAAGACTTCTTTATTTATATTCTAATCCTTCTAGGCAGCATACCTCATAAATATTCACAAAAAAGGATCGCTAGGCGCACGTAATAAATTAGCGTTTAACTTAATTACGGAGCTTTTCCGATAAAAAAAAATTGGTGAAAACGTAACAAGTATAAACCAAACTAACAGTCAAACCACAATTTGTTTAATTTCTAGAGGGGCCCAAGTTCTCTATAATTACCGAAACATTTTTTTGCTATCTTCAAATACTATTTCGATATTGCATGCCCTATAACTACCAAGGAAGTGAGATATCCCACAAATAAACCCTGGATAAATCAAGACGTTATGCAAGCCAAAGAATTTCTAAATCGATATTATGATGTATACAAAACCACAAAATATGAAAAAAGTAAAGTAGCATTTCTTAGATACAAGAAGAAATACAAAAATGAATTAATGAAAACAAAATCAAATCATATTAAAAGTATGCTAAGCTGTAGTAATAATATAGTCAAAAACTCTTGGAACATTATTAACAATGAATGTGGAAAAAACAAAGGTGAATATAACAACATTCATCTGAATAAAGGCCAGCTAAAAATCCAATGGAAATAAGCAATGCATTTAATCACTATTTTTCAGAAAGTGTTAACCAGGTAATATTAAATAAAGGTAGGAATAAAACATATCAATGCAAAGCAAAGCTACTTAGCAATTCTATGTACCTTAGGGAAATAACACAAGAATTACTTAAATCCATAAAAAAACTGAAGAATAAAAATTCTTCTGGGTTAGATGGTATCTCTAATAGTGCATTGGAGCAGTGCAGCCCGTACATGATAGAGCCTTTATTAAATCTGGTCAATTCTATTATTAGGTCTGGTATATTCCCCTACTGTTTGAAGAAATCAATTGTCATACCTATACATAAAAAATCTGATGTGTACCATTCACATGACTTTCTCCATATCCCTGCAACAAATAATTCTTAAAAAGCTTATACTTCTATTTACTTTATGCTAATCAGAAAAAATTAGCAGAAATAGTCTTATTACTCGCATCCTTGTAAGCAGAAGCGAAATAAGGGACAACCGTAGGTTAAAGTGATAGTCAAAAGCTGGTTGCTATGTCAGTGAAGTTCCTTTGTTTATATGGATAGGAGTTGACAAGTTCCAGTATGAGAAAAGTGTTTTTCATAGCAGAAACCAAAAATAAGGAATGTCACAAAAACGACGAACTCCACAAAAAAAATGTATATAACATAAATTGTGTGTTTTAAAGTGCTCTACATTTTTTGTGTAGTAAGTTTTTGTCCATCTCTTACGGTTTAGAAGTTATTCAAAATTTAGTAAAATTCATCCAGAATAAACTACTCTTCAGAGGCTATTCCCAGAAAATTCAAGATATACATTTCATTTGTCAGGTAAATATGTTTAATATCCGAAATTTTAATCAAAATCGTTAGAGCCATTTTTGAGAAAATCAAAATTTTCGAAAAAAGTTCCATGTAAAGGGTAGTTGGGGGTGGGGGGATTTTTCTCAAAATCTTTGTGTCGCATCCCTGTAAGATACTAAACTTAAATACCAAGTTTGGTATTTTACCGACTTTTCGTTTTTGAGTTATCGTGTTCACAGACACACGGACACACACACACACACACACACACACACATACACAGACCTTTTTGTGAAAATGCTTTTTTTGGATATTGGGGACCCTAAAACGTATATTTCCGGTGAAATCTTGGTATCGAATTTTTTGGTGGAGTGCAATACTTTCTCTATACACTATGTACATAGGGCATTTGGAGAAAGTAAAAAAGGAGACAAAGGTGAAATAAGTAATTACAGGCTAATATCACTCATCTCGACACTTTCCAAGTTAGTGGAAAGAATAATAGCTGATCAAATGATTTCATTTCTAGATAAATATGAAATTCTGGTTGATTTTCAATATGGATTCAAAAAAAAATAAATCAACAAAAATTGCCATATCAGAAATAATAGATCACATATTTGACAAGCTGGATAACAATGAAAACAACGGCTGTATATTTCTCGATCTTTCCAAAGCATTTGTTTGAATATGAACTCCTACTAGATAAACTAAATCATTATGGGATACGTGGTAGTGTTTAACGCCCGCTTTAACTACTAATGGCACTGCAGGCCATTATGATGATGATAAATGAATGATGATGGAGCACCGGTGGAATGTGATGGTGGGGGAAACTGGAGAAACTGGGGAAAACCCGCCCCAGCGCCGTTTTGTCCACCACAAATCTCACATGCGGTCGCTTGGGATCAAACCCCGGCCATCTAGGTGAGAGTTGAGTGGTCAAACCACTCGGCCACGGCGCAGCCCATAGGATACGTGGAATACCAAATAAAATAATTAGGACATATCTGAGCAAACAATCCCAACAAGTAAAAATTACACATGCTAAGAATCAACATATCGCCGAATACTACTCAGATAGTAAACTAGTGACATACGGAGTACCACAAGGTTCTGTTCTTGGTCCCCTACTTTTCATAATCTATGTCAATGGCCTCTCAAATATATCAGAAGGGAAAATATTTATGTATGCTGATGATACTTCAATAGTAAATACAGGTATTAGCCCACAGGTTCTGGAAAACACGACAATAAGTAATACAACACTAGTTATACAATATTTTAGGCTTAATAACTTACACATCAACTTAAATAAAACAAATTACAAGCAGTTTCAAACCCCACAGAACAGGTCAACATCAAATACAAAGATAGTTATTGAAAACAGGGAAGTAAATGTAGTCGACAGTGTAAATTTTCTAGGAGTAATCTTGGCTAAAAATCTGACATGGGATAAACACATTGACTATATATGTAACAAATTGAGTTCAGGATTATTCATAATGAAGAAAATGGCAAATATAGTGGATGCTAACACACAAATAATGTTATATTATGGATTAATCTACCTGCTCCTTTCATATGGGATAACTGTGTGGGGACGCTGTGCTAAAAAATACACTAACCAAGTATTCCTTCTCCAGAAAAGAGCAATAAGACTAATTTTGAGGATGAAACAAACAGATTCATGTAGGCAAACCTTCAGAGACCTAAACATTTTAACAGTATATTCACTATACATTTATGAAGTAATAGTACAATTGTTCAACAGACAAGATGTAGGTAAAACAAACAAACAAAGGCATAAACATTATACTAGAGGAAATACAAATTTTCATATACAATCACATAGACTAGAAAAGTATAAAACCAAACCTACTGCTGCAGCTCATGAACTGTATAATAAACTCCCTGCTTATCTGAAAAATGTTAATGACTTTAAGATATTCAAGAAAGATTTAAAGAAATTTTGTATTGAAGGATGTTATTATTCAATTGACGAATATCTTAACTAATACTGACAAAATAAATAGTATTTATATAATACAGTAATTATGAATTGTAAAATGTTACTTTAAAAGCTGTTTTTGTATATATTAGATTGTATATATTATTGTACATATTTAACCAGATGATGCTTTGAATATGTTTGTATTCTTTTAAGCAGATAATAAATGAATGAATGGTATTGTTAATGTCATGACCTACTATATGTTACAAAATGTATATGGCAGCTAGACATGGTCACAGAATACAAAGTATACAGAAAGGAAACTCCCCTGTAATCCGTGTGCCAAAATTCAGCACGCATGCGCGAATTCCGCCATATTTGGACCGAGTAAACAGCTATGTTGTTGAAGTTACACACTTCGTAATATACATTTTATTATTTGTGTATTTTAGCTACTGGGATTATACTCTACTCAATGGTTATATTATACACTGTACAAGTTAGAATATTTGATGACTCTTAAAGCTTTACTGCTCTTATAATGAGCAGAAGTAAGAGAAAAGGCGGCCTATGGTGCTCAGACTCTAATGTAAAAATAATTCAAATACAATTAATATGACAAGGAAACATGTAGTATCTCCTGTAAGGTTAGTAATGTGGTTTATCATGTGTTTGCATCAAGCTTTAGTTTTGGTTTTTTCTGTTTGTTTTTTTTTTTTCTTCTTTTTTCTTTTTCTTCTTTTCCTGTCAATGATAGGACTGGGTCATTCTGACATATTTATTTACTGTCCATTCTGATTCAACATATTTTATTAAATAAAGCTTGGCAGCCCCATTACAATAAAACTCTGTTCCAGCTACCTGAAGACAGTGATGCACTGCTTTCTGAATATGCTTCAAGTGATACCATTCCATATTCTGGTATTTTGTTTTAAGCTTACAATGATGGTGCCAGCGTTCATCGCCTGTCTCAATAGTCATCAAAAATCATCACTTGCATTTTGAAATATCTGAGGAAGGTTTTGGGTGATGGTTCTTCTTGAAGTTTGTGAACTTCGGTCAAAAAACATGGGAACCAGGGAAAAAAGTTTTCAATAACCTAAGCTATCAATAATTTTTTTGCACTGTACTATGTCCTTCTGTAAAATCTGCAGAGATTTCATCCACAGTGATATGCCTGATTCTCTAATAAGCTCATCAACGTTTCCCTTGTTGCATTTCATGGAGACAATTTGAGGGTGACCACTAGAAAGCCCATCTTGACACTCGTGTTCCCATTTTTGAAATGTTTCACTCATCTTCTAACATTGCAGACATTTCCATAGGTACATTGTAATCTGAGGTGAATTTCAGCAGCAGATTTTCCCTCTTTCACAAGGAAATAAATAACATCATGCTGTCAAAACAAAACGTTGATGACCGCCATTTTGGAAATACTGCCTGTGGTCATGTGATAAAAACTAATAATGACACAATATGACATCCTATGGCATATGGACAGTAGATTACGATCCTTTCTATTCCATTGTTGGAATTTGAATTTTAACAGTGGGTTGTTCACAACTTTCAGTATGTCTCTCTTACTTCTTAATAGTCTGGATATGCAAGCATTGGTGTATTCTCTTATTGCAGAAGAAAAAGAACAATCCTCTTTGCCTTAGTTATGATGAAATAAAACTCTCAGCTCTTCTTTCCGTCTCCTCAGCAAGCTACTTCATTAATGATGGTGAACGTCACAACAAAGGTGTCCCAACTGAGGATCCTAAGAGTTTCACAACATATGGCATAATCATAGGGCTGATAGGAGGTCGTCTTAAATGATGTCAATGTATGGAATGGCAAGACATTTTGGTGACAAAACATCAAAATGTTAAACAGAATGGATATGTTCCACCACGCAAGATAGGATGTTTACAGAAAAAGTATGAAGGTAAGTGAGTAAAACAAAAATTGAAATTAATTATTAGTTTCTTTATAAATGACCTTACTTTGTTATCTGCTTATATATCCACAAATGTTCTTTCAGTTATAAAGAAGTGGACGTACATAGTCTACATGAATTAAGCCACAGTTATTTGCCACTAATATATCTTGCAGCACCTTTAAAGTAGTCTGTGTTTAATTTTTATCTCGGATTTCATTTAACAAAGTAAACAGGCAGTGCACCTGATTGTGGTGCTAACTTAAATTTTATTTCTCCCCAAAAGTGGAGAAATAAAATGTTCAGTGAGCATATAGACAGACCCAGAGAGGGGCTATAGCCCTTCCCTAAATTTTTCAAAAAAATGGCATTTGTTACTAATTAAGATTATATTATTGCTTTGGTAAAATCAAAACCAACACTTTTAGGTATTTTTATCCTATTTACTTAAACCACATGAACTGTGAATGAATTTATGTTATAAGTGGATTGCCTCTTAAAAGTTGTTCCACTAATTCAAGAAAAAATAGAAATACATTAATTTAAACAAATATGTTTTACATTTACTATAGCCAGTCTCAACCTTAAAAGACAATATGAACTTACATGGGATATCTCCTTTTCTATCTAGCCCATACATAGTGCTATTAGCTTCATTCTATTCTGCTCTCACACTGTTGCCAAATTACCAATAATGTGGTGTAAGCATGCAATTGTTATAATTTCCATCCTTGCATCTGTTTCTAACAGATTACATTATTTATAGAATCTTTTAGATTTCCTTGGTTTCAAATTTCTAAAGAAAACGTTTTTTGGTAAAAGTCTGATATTTATTGTTTCTATGCTTATCATACAGCAATTCATAAATTAAAATGTGATACAAGCCAATTTTTTAAATTCATTGTGAAACTTTCAGGATATTAGCAATTATGTTTCTTATTTAAGCTTACTACCATATTTCATTATAAGTTTAATACTCAGGAATATTTTTATCTTTCAATTGAATAAGAGAAATTTTGCATTTTAAAAGTGATTTTTTTTAAAGAAAATATGTATTCTTATAGATAATTTCCTGTAGCTCATAAGTTGAGCATAGGACATTGTTATGATGTTTCTATGATCAGATTTACATTTCCAGTTCGTGAGTTCACTGCTATGAGCCATAATGATGAGAGATCAGTTCATTGTACACAGTTGGCACTATAGAACAAAATCAACACCTGCCGAAGTGAAAAATGGTGGAATTTTACCCAGAAACTTTCTTCTTTTCAAGCTATGGGGTTCTTTTATGTGCCAATAAATATTACACTGGACCACCTTTACTTCCCTTCCAAAGGAAGTCATGCTAAGGATTTTTGCAGCCAAAAGAATCCATCACCCTCTGCCAGGTATATCATTATAATACTGCATTTTAAATGAATACTCATTATTTTTAGGTACTTTAAAATTAATTGGAAGACTGAAAAATATAGTTCCATTATATTGAATATTTATTTGTACAACTTCTTTTACATAGATTTTACATATTTCTGTCTCTAATCTAAGTACAAATTTTAATTGCCTTCTTGCTACCTTGGTTTGCATGGCACCCAGGCCATTTGCCTCCCGAGTAGCTCTTGTCAACCCTTCCCCCTTTATCTTAGTTATCCCTCTCCTCCACTCTGTCTGCTTCTTTTGCACTCCTTACTTTTCTCTTGCTTTCTGCATGTACCCATCTATGCTTCTCATATTCTTTTCTTCCTTCTATAACATTTTTATAGCTACAATTTTCTCCTCTATTTTTCGCATCTTTTCTCCAAAACCTTGTTTTGCCATATTGCTAGTTCTGTGCATTCTATCAAATAATGTTCTATACTTTCTTTCTCACCACACATTTCACACATTCCTTTTTCACTGCCTCTTATCCCTCTTAAAAATATACTTGTTCTCCCCCAAGCTAGTCCTTTTTATTTGCCTGTTACAGCATACTACCTATGATTCTCATCCCCAGTCTCTTTTTATTTATAAAACTGTACCGATTTCTTATTTTCTAAACTTCCTCATATCCCCTGTCTTCTACCCTGCATTTTACTTGTTTACCAATATTACCTTCATTTCTTTCTTTAGGCCTCCATATATCTCCCACTCCTATTTTCTCCATAATTCTTCCAACCCCTACCCACCAACTATTTCTGCTCTTTAGATTTTGATGTTGCTTCATACATAGCGTTAAGATTTCGCCATCTTCTTTTATCAAACATTTATACCAAAATGTTATTATTCCCTCCATTATTCCTTCTTGTTTTCCCAAGTTCTGCTAAGGCGACTTCTCTTGACGCTGATCTTGGTAACCCTAATAATTCTTTGTTGAACATTCTATATATATGATCCACCTTCTTATTTATGTGTTTGGCCACCCAGATCTCCACTGCATAAGGCAACCTTGATTCCACTAACACCTCATACATTCTTTCCAGCCACTTGCTTGTCATCTCTAATGTGTATTTGCAAATTCTAAATCCTGACATTGCAGCCTTCCCTTTTGCTTCTCTTTTTCTTCCATGTGCCTCCCATTTCCCTCTGTTATTCAACCTCACTCCCAAGTATTAAAATCCCTTGACCACTTCTAATCTTTACCTGTTTAATACCCATATTTCCTCTTTTCTCAATTTAGGTCCTTTTTTGAAAACCATAACTTTAGACTTACTTATATTTATTTTTATTCTCCATTCCTCACAAAATTTTTGAACCTCATTTATTGCCCTTTGTAATCTGAGGATTGATATGGATCCTATCATTAAATTGTTAGCATATAGCAATTATGGAATTTTCTTATTTGCTATTACTGGACAGTGTTGGTTTCCTTTTTGGATTACCTCATTATATATTATTCCCTGGATCAGACATTGTCACTCACATAGGAACTGTAGCAGAGGTTTTCAAGTCTAAAATAATTACCACAATAGTCGTTTACTATAGTATAACTGTTGGAAGATTACAATAGTATACAATTGCACTCCTTAAAGCTCATCATTAAATGCATAAATCTTATAATATTATACCACAGTCAATGATACAAGAATACCGCTAAGCAAACAAAACATGTGGCCATCTGTACTGACAACACTACCTTTGAGCTTGGTTGTTGGGTGCGGAGAGAGCGTTAAAGGCAATCACGTACTTCAAGGTTAACCCTGATTGTCATGACAACAGACCAAAATGCATGTCAGGCAAACTATCAGAATTTGGAAGTAATGTTAATGACAAAACAGTCTCTTCTTTGGATAGAGTTTTTTGAGAAAGTACAAATGGCAAAGGTAGAAAAACAAGTTACTGATGTCTAAGACGGTTATGAGTGTCCCCCTTCCACTGCCTCAAAAGATTTTGACCAAAGAATAATCCATTGCAGTAGCAATACTGACTGCATATTGCAGCTACATAACAATATAACTCAGAAAATAGCTTTTTTCACCCCCACTAACTCACCCACAGGCTCAATCACACAAGAATATTTGCTTATATAGTCACCGGAAAACCCAATAGAATGTCTAAAAGAGGAAATTTCCAGAAGGTTTGCATTATTTGATAATACTGCTTTTGGTGTCTTATGGTATGCAAGAGCACTATTTATCATTGTTTATCTCCGACTGCCTGGCACTGACCTTCCAAAGCTTGGGCCATAGCCATTGTGTTTCAATATGAAAGTTATGGGTAAATTGGGTACCTAGCAATCATAATCATAAATTCACATTTACACAGTTCAGTTGTGATACAATATTTACTGAGACTCTTTTGCTTCAATTACTGTGTGCATTACATGTTTCAGTTTGTGTCATCACTTCTGATACTTGCCGTGTGTTCGTCTGTATTTACCAGCATGCTTTCATTTGTTGTAGACATCTAACCAGATGTGTAAATAAATTCACTGTTGTTTTCTGCACTGCAAGCAGCTTTTATTAGAAATGCTACATATTCAAGCTTCATGATACTCAAACAAGCACCGCAAATACAAAATACTCTGACATCTCATAAATTCTTGTGGTTGATGTATCATTATGGTATAAAGTATGTTACATAAATATTATAATCTCACCCCATGAGAGGCAGAATATTATGCTGTGCAATTTTGAAGTCTATCTTCATAAACAAAACAACTGTATGTCAAATCTAAAGTTTACCTTTAGCTCTCCAGATGGCAATATTAAGAATTGATTAGTATATAAAGATATGTAATGGTAATATTTATGTAGACTTAGTTAAACCTTGAAAAATATTGATAAAATTATTTATTTGAACCTGGTCTGTATAAGAACAAAGCTATTCTTTTTTATATATTTTCTCAGGCTCAGTCATGGGACAACTGTTGAAGCATGCAAAGTAACAGCAGAAAGAGCAAAAGTGCCAACATGATGATATTAATAATATTTATTGCATCAAATAAAAGTCAGTTTATAATTTTTAAATTACAATTTAAATTAAAATGTTAGATGCAACAGTATGTATGTCATTGATACAAACATAGCATCAATTTAAAGTTACAATTAACTTTTACTATATTTACAAATATTCATCTATATCATAAAAAGCACAATAAATTACATAGTTTTTTAATTGCTTAATAAACATGGCACCCATTGTTTGCTTAATTGTGGCTGGTAATTTATTGTACAAGGTTAACCAATCACAAATTGATTTTTATCAATTTTTTTTTTTTTTTTCGTTCCCTGTACATATTATCTTTAGTCCTAGTATTTGTGTGTGTGTGCGCACGCATGCGTTGGTGGATGCGTGGTTGGGTGCGTGTGTGTGTGTATATTGCTATTAATCCTTATGTGTGATGTTTTTCAGGTTAATAATATAATTTTAAAAATAT
Source organism: Hymenopus coronatus (assembly GCA_030762935.1). Lineage (NCBI taxonomy): Eukaryota > Metazoa > Arthropoda > Insecta > Mantodea > Hymenopodidae > Hymenopus > Hymenopus coronatus. The sequence goes on from CM060896.1 coordinate 16,915,490, forward strand.
ATAATGAAACCACAGTTAAAATTCTTTTATTTTAAATTCTTCCCTACACTAACCATAGATTTTAATGAATTATAATTCTTATCTATCTCTTTTGTGATACATGCATAACATTGTAATTTGTAGATCCTATTATGAGCTAAGACTCAAAGCCCAAACTCTAGGATGTAGATCATGTCAACAATTACATTTATTCATACTTTTTAATACATTTATTTACAAATAATAACTCTGACAATGAATTTTCAGAGGTGTCAGTTTTGCATAATTTTCAATTACATGTCTGGTTCCAAAGCCTACCCATACACTTGCATTTTTAGAATATTCATGTTTATTATATTTACTTTGTTACATTATTACCAGTATTTTTTGATTGAATGAAATCTTCCTCTGTATAGAAGGTGTGAGTAATAAGGTATCTTTTTAATTCTGATCTAAACTTGTTTTTGTTCATTTGCAATTATTTTATAGAAGAGGGAAGTGAATTAAACAAAACTATTCCTTTGTAGTAAACCCCTTTTTGGAATAACTGCAAATTATTTGTTGGTCTATTTAAGTCTTGCCTATTGTTTGGTCTCTTTGTTATGAATATCTGTATTTTATGTAAGCTCTTCTGGGTTATTTATTACAAATGTCAATATGGCTAGAATATATTCACAGGCTAGTGGTAAAATTCCAAACATTTTGAAGAGTAGCTTGCCGTGAGTTGATCGTCTTTCCCCTGCCATTATTCTTATTACCTTTTTTTGCATAATGAATACTTTTTAGCATTTACTGAATTTCCCCAAAATATTATTCCATAGGTCATCAGTGAATGAAAATATGCATAATAAGCTGTTTTCAGTGTGCTCTTATTTATAAGCTGAATTAAAGAGCGAATTGCAAAACATGCAGAGCTCAGTTTGGGTAAGATATAATCAATATGGTGTTTCCAATTCATGTTACGATCAATCATACGACCTAGGAATTTTGTATTACAGGCTTCTGTAATCTTATTATTTTCATATTCTATCCTTAGGTCTGCCATGTTTTTATGCTTTGTGCAAAAATTAATGTAGTTAGTTTTTTTTAAAGTTTATGTGGATTTTATTACTTTCAAACCAATCATTTAGTGTTTTGAAAATTTTATTAGATGAATTTGGGAACTGACTTACATTGTGTTCTTTAATTAAATACTTGTGTCATCTGCAAAAAGAACTGGATAGGCGTTGCTATGTATTATTGCAGGTAGATCATTTATATAAACTAAAAATAATAAGGGACCTAGAATAGATCCTTGTGGGACACCATGCTTTATTTCACACCATTCAGAATATACATTGCTGTTATTTGAAGAATTTTTTATAACCTTTTGCATTCTTTCTGATAAGTAAAATGTAATCCATTGATACCATTTGCCCCTAATTCCATAGTGTAATAATTTTGATAGAAGTATTTCATGATTAACGCAGTCAAATGCCTTTGATAGATCACAAAATATTCCTAGTGTGTTTAGTTTGCCATCCAATGACTTGAGAACTTCATTTGTTAAATTGAAGATGGCATCACTAGTTAATATGCTCATCCTGAATCCAAACTCCTCTTTTGCTAAAATATTATATTTATCTAGGTGATGTATTCTTTTAAACTTAATTTTTTCAAAGATTTTCGAAAAAGCTGTAAATAAAGATACTGGTCTATAGTTTGACATTTCTGAGATTTGCCCTTTCTTGTATAATGGCTTAACGACTGAATATTTTAATCTGTCTGGAAATGTTCCTGTTAACATGGATATGTTACATATATGACTTAAAGATTTGCAAATAATGTCAGCACATATCTTCAGTGTTTTCATGCTTATTTTATCATACCCTGATGAATTCTTGCTTTTCAGGGATTGTATTACTTTTTTTATTTTGGTTGCACTTGTGGGCACTATCTCTAAGGATGTAAAATTTTCCATACAGAATTCCTGAAGGTACGAATTTGGATCTCTCTTAGGCTGTTTCTTTGTCAGTAAATTTTCTGCCACCTAACTGAAATATTTATTAAATACATTTGCTATCTGCTGGGGATCATTTATGGTCACTTGGTTTGCTTTAATTTCTTTTATATTATTTTTCAAGTGATATTAATAGTTGCTTTAAATTGTTACTTTAGCTTTTTTCAATAATTTTGTAGTTTCATTTCAATGTAACTACTCATCACTCTCATTACTGCTATTACAACTATTCCTCAATACTTAAAATATTCAATTCACTGTATAATCTTTAGTAGAACATTCTTTCATACACATTTAAATTATAAACTGATTAAAATTAAATAACTCAGAAGTTTGAGACAAGTGAAGTTTTAATCAATGTGATGTTGAAAATGAGTCGGAATAGTAACACTCACCTCACTTATATGTAATTGTTCAAAACATATGTTTCAAGGGCAATTGCCCTCTTCTTCAGTTGAAGTCCGACTGCAGTCCGACTTCAACTGAAGAAGAGGGCAATTGCCCTTGAAACATATGTTTTGAACAATTACATATAAGTGAGGTGAGTGTTACTATTCCGACTCATTTTCAACATCACATATAAACTGATTGCTACTAACATGTGAATTACTGTTACTTCCTTCTGTAATGACAAACCAAGCATGATTACCTCTTAGTTTTAATTAAATTATAGTCGAGTATACACACATGTGCTTAACAAAAACTTACTTATGCAGAACTATTGTTGTCTACTGCTTTCGAAAGCACTAATTTCTAGCTTCACACCACTTCCAGTAATTAAAATTATGGTTACCTCTGTCACATAAATTTTATAATACAAAAGTATGTAAAACATAAGAGGCCAGTTCAATGGGTATTCATGTTTCAATATATGTTCAATTCAATTCAGTTCATCCTTTCAATCATATAACTCTTAATTTCTGAAAATAAATTTACAATTTGTATATGTTAGTTACACCGCTTGGCAATACTTCAATATGTGATCTGATTTGATACTTCTGTAATTCTGCCATTAGAGTTGTATTTTAGTTACTTTTAGGGCCCTAAGCTGCCAAGAGGGATTTTTTTTTGGTAAATAGAGGAGTGGAGCAGCTGCAGCTGAAGGCTGCAATTGCAGAGTAACAACAGGATGTAACTGAGGAATCTGTGAAGCTAACCCTCAATGATCCGAAGAAGAGGTTGAAACTTTGGCTATATATATAATGTAATGGTATATTTTTACCAAAAAATCAATATAAAACTTCTAATAATGATTAACCAAAAGAATACAATACTTCCTTGTAGGACTGTGAATTTATTTATATAGAACTAGTGAAATGGAACATATAAACAGAATTTAAGAAGACTTTAGGGATACAAAATTCAGAAAACCAAAATCAGCATTAGTGACACATTTGTGGGCAAAATGACATGAAATTGTCAACTCTGCGGCACTAATTAAACATGCACAAAAATCTGATGAACTAGATATTTGGGAAAATAAACCAAGATCAACAAATTTTTGAGATCTCAATGGGCCACATTCTATCACCAAATCCTTATAACCACTAACAGAGGAACAACTGGTAAGCCGTGATCATCAAGATCAGGTTGATCAGTAGTAGATGAATTATAAATTAGTAAAGCTAGACTATCAAATATTCAGTTTGAAGTATTTAATTTGCTAATAGTTTATTACAAGGGGCATACTGAAAGTCATGAGCAACCCATTGTAAAACTTTAAATTTCAACAATGTAATGAAACGAATTGCAGGATTGTAATCTACAGACTTTAAGCCACATGTTGACATATTGTGATGTCATTAGCTTCTATCACATGACCACAGACGGTGTTTGAAAAATGGCTGACATTGATGTTTCGTTTCGACAGCATGCTGTCATTGAATTCCTTGTGAAAGAAGGAAAATCTGCTCCTGAAATTCATCTCAGACTTCAATGTGCGTATGGAGGTGTCTGCATGGGTGCCAGCAGTGTTAGAAGATGGGTGAAACATTTCAAAGATGGAAACACAAGTCTGCAAAATGCGCCTCGTAGCAGGCGTCCTCGAACTGCCTCTACAGGACGCAACAAGGAAAGAATTGATGAGCTCATTACAGGAGATAGGCGTTTCACTGCGAATGAAATTGCTGCGCAACTTGGAATAGGACATAGTTCAGTGCCAGAAATGATCCACAGCTTGGGTTATCGAAAGGTCTGTGCCCGTTGGGTCCCCCATTTATTGACTGAAGACCACAATCTTCAGAGAAGAGCTATTGCACAAAACCTTCTTCAGAGATTTCATAATGTAGGTGATGAATTTTTGACGTGTATTGTGACTGGAGATGAGAGCTGGTTCCATCACTATGAGCCAGAAACGAAACGTCAGAGTATTGAATGGCACCACTTGAACTCACCATCGAAGAAGAAAGCGAAGACAGTGCAGTCTGTAGGAAAAGTTATGGGAAGTGTCTTTTGGGATGCACAAGGTTGCATTCTGGTTGATTTTCTTGAGCCTGGACAAACCATAAATTCTGCCCGCTACATCAAGACACTTCTGAAGCTCTATCGGGCTTTGCGTGATAAACGCCCTGGAAAGAGGATCATCCTTCAACAGGATAATGAATGTCTGCATACTGCCCATGCCACTATGGAGAAGATCAGGGCATTAGGGTGGGAAACTCTTCCACATCCTCCCTACAGTCCCGACTTGGCACCCTCCAACTACCATCTTTTCGGCTCTGTGAAGGAGCAGATGCATGGCCAACGCTACGAGATGCTGGAGGATATTCGGAAAGCAGTGCGTCAGGGTCTGCGGGCAGCTGGAATAGAGTTCTATCACAAGGGCATTTTCAAACTTGTAGAACGATGGGAAAAATGTGTGCAAAACAATGGAGACTATGTCGAAAAGTGAAAGAAAGTCTGTAGATTATGATGATGTATTTGGCTTGGCTTAAAAATAAATATTAAGATTGTAAAACAGTGTTGCTCATGACTTTCAGTATGCCCCTCGTACATCTAAGAACATTTTCATATATAAATTAAGGCTCTAAAGCACAGGAAGCATATAAAACTGCTTTTGGTTATAGGACTTACTTATGGCTAATGGTTTCTTTTTCACAGTGAAGTTGCATTCCTTTAGGCAGTTGTGGGCAAATTTTTATGGATTTCAGCCATATCTACCCCTATATGAAGAAGTTGCAAAATTATGCAAAGCTTGTAGAGAAGATACCTTATCTCAGTATGTAGAGATATCTAAGCATACCCTGTTTAATAACAATATCTTCAAGAAGCAAGTTAGTGTTTCAATAGAAACACTTTTAATTGAGGTTAGAAATTATGTCTGTTACTATTTAAAATTTTGAATTATAGTATAACATCAGTTATACATTTTAAAAGTTAGAAGCTTAATTAACATATATAGGGAATAACAAAAAGTGAAATTTCTTTTGGAATTAAAACTATTATTATGCAAATTAATTACAATACATGTAACATAAAGAATAATTATTTAGAATGGTTAAATGCATGCCAGTACTGTTATGCAGAACTCAAGTGAAAAGAAGGAAAGAAAGGGAAAAAAAAAAGAAAAAAAGAATCAATTTGTTCTGTTCACATGGCTTTTTCTATCTTCTATGGTTTAGTGGCTATACAAATTATTCTTATGAAAGCTTATTATTTTCTCTAGCACATATGTACAACATATATAGTAGATATAGAGGGTATTGTATTCCACCCAAAAATTTAATACCAAGATTTCATTGGGAATGCACGTTTTGATGTTTTTGTAGAGTTGACCGTTTTTTGAGATATTCCATGTTATAGTTTTCAAAGAGAATGGAATTTCAAATGTTTCATATAGCGATCAGCTTTCAAAAGATTTGATTATTGCTTTAGCCTAGTGCTTTCCCTTATTCCCCTCCTGCTTAAAAAGAAGCAAGTAAAAATTCTGCTAATGTTGATCTCGATTAGCATGATGTAGATAAAGGAATAATCTTTTGTAGGAAAAGTTTGTTTGAAGAACAACAGCTAGAGAAAGTCATGAATGGAATGTATCAGATTTTTTTTACTTCATTTTATCAAGATACACCTTTTCAAAAATAGTTGCATGACACATTTCGTTACAGGTACAAACAAAATAGTGATAGTCAAACATTTAAGAGCTTTAGTCACAGAAAAAGGTTGTTTGGAATAAATTATGTGTTTTACAGAGATCGGCATATTTTATGTAGTATGTTTTATTCTATCTCTTAACGTTTACTAGTTCTGAATAATCATATTCATATGAATTTATTGCAAGCATATTATCATATTTGCATGATGTATTGTCAAATAAGTTACAATATACAAAGTTAAAAGAGTACAAAATCAAAATATTAACAAGATATGAAACAAAACATATCAATGAAAAACATATATTCTTACAAATTTATCATTGCTGACTTATCTACTTTCTATATTTATACATATCAGTACTTTTATCAGTCAAATATTCCTCTACTAAATAATAACATTTGTAACAACTACATCTGCAGGCTATTTTAAGATTTTTTGAGGGGAAAAAAATGGCATGCTATTTATGGATGCTCGCGTCCCATTCTATGTTGGGCAAGAAAGACCACTTAATTTTGCTCAGAGGCCTCTCTATTAGGCTTGAGGTTCTTTTACGTGCCGTAAATCTACAACACAGGACCAATCTCTTTACTTCCCTTCCAAAGGAAGCCATCCTAAGGATTTTTACACCCAAAAAAATCCATTGTGCTCCACCGGGTTTGCACCCGTGTTTTTTGAGGTAAGTAATGTGTTTTATTTCAGAAGGAAGTTTATTGTAAATATGGTTTTCATTGTAGGTATTCGAAACTACACTCATATTTTGTTTTGTGGCAACTGTCATGCAGCTGTGAACTTTTCATAATATTTATGGTCATGTATTTCACAGCTTTTATTGCATTTATTTAAGTCTGCATCTGTACAATTATTTCATAATTATATAAGGCAGTGGCATAATTCCTAATTTTTAACCACTCTTTGAAACTGGCCATTTTTTTAGATTCATCATAATTCTAATTACCTTTATTGGCATCTTAAACACTCTGATCATGCCACTACTATTTCTCTATATTGTTATCCCATATCTCATGAGTGACTGAAAATTTGAAAAGTATACTGTCATCCTCAGAGAGCTTGAATTAGGAACAGTGGTACACTAAACTGGTAAATTAGACAAAGAAATAAGAAAGCATGTAGAGAATGCTACCAAGGTGCATTATGCATTAAGCAGATGTATTCTTGGGAAAGAAGAAGTAGATAAAAGGACAAAAACCAGAGTATTCAAGGTAGTGATAGAACCAATACTTGTTTATGGAAGTGAAAGCTGGGTAGTAACAAAAAATGAGTTAAGCATGGCAAAATGCAATGCAAATGAAAAGCCTAAGAAGAGTAGCAAGAAAGACATGGCAAGATAGAGTTAGGAATGAAAGGATAAGAGAGGAACTAAACTTGCCATCTATGATGCCTAGCCTGTGAATATGTTAAAAGAAATTGCAAATCTGTACCAGGAAATTGGAAAGTAGAAAACATGGCTGGACTGGAATGGCTTAGGTCTTTCATGAAACTAAACAAAATTTCATTACGCACTCCTGAGCAGACAAGTTTTTAACTTGGGCTACAAGTTTTACTGAGGCAAATGTAAAAGTAATTTTTTGACAATTTAGTTTTAGTTAGAGAAAAATACAAGTTAGAACCACAAGATATCTATAATATGGATGAGACTGCAGTCACCACTGTACAGAAACCACCTAAAGTGTTGGCTCAAACAGGCTCTAGGTCTGTTGGTCAAGCTACCTCTGCAGAGAGAGGTACACTGGTGACCATGGTGAGGATAATTAGTGCTACAGGAAGATCAGTACCACCATACCTGGTGTTTCCCAGAGTGCACTTTAAAGATCACATGCTGCTAAATGCTCCACAAGGCTCAAGTGGTGGAGCCACGATCTCTGGGTGGATGAACAGCGAGCTATATTTACCTGTTCTGCAACATTTCGTGAAGCATGAAAGGCCTACAAAAGAACATCCAAAACTCTTAATTTTGGATAATCATGAGACACACACAATTATAGCTGCAATATTATATGCAAAAGATAATGGGATTATTTTGCTTTCTCTTCCTCCTCACAGCAGTCATAAGCTGCAACCTCTTGATGTAAGTGTTTTCGCTTCATTCAATAAATTTTACATGTTATGATCTTATGCCATGCACTGGGGAAAACAATCACAATTTACGATATTGCTGGATTAGTTGGCAGAGCGTTCCCCCTTGCATTCACTGCAAGTAATATATGTAGTGCATTTAGAAAAAGTGGCATTGAGCCACTAAACAGAGACATTTCCGGACCTGATGATTACTTACCAGCTTATTTAACTGATCATCCTTTGCCACCTATATCTGACACTGCACCAGAAATAGCTTTGACTTCTGCTAATAGTGCCAAACTATTACAAATTGCAAAAGAAGTGGATATTATTGTTGATGAATCTCGCAATGAAAATTCAAAGAATTTAGTATCAGCAGAAGATATTGGACCTCATCCCAAAGCTCCAATTCCAAAGAGAAAACAAACAAAGAAAAAGCAGTCAATGGTCCTGACAGACACACCAGTAAAAAACCAGTTAAACAAAGAAGCCCATTTAACAGAAGAAAGAAAAACATACAAGTCTAGACCTCCAATGAAACGCTCCAAAAATATAAAAGGAAAAGGGCTGAAAAGAAAACTATTTGCTGTGGAAGAATCCGAAGAATCATCTGAATCTGTTATCTATGATGACTCATCTTCATCAATGTGTCTTACTTCAGATGATAATGAAAATGTAGTTTATTCTCCAGGACAGTTTATGGTTATGAGAGTGTATGGCAATGATTCATCAACTTTCAGATAGTATGTGTGTAAAATCATAAATGTCTTAAAAGGTGGCCTCAAAGTGATATTTTTTAAGTGGCTAAGTGGACCAATGAAGTTCATGCCAACAGATGAAAAATTTTTTCTGCCAGAAAATGCTGTTATTTTAAAGTTACCAAATCCTGCTCATCTAAGTTCAGCTTGCTATGCAAATATGATAACATTTAATTTTGACTTGAGTGGCTTTACATTGTATTAGATTATTCCTTATTTTGTAATGCATTTATTATAAACCTGACCATTTGAATGAACTAAGTATTCAGCATTATACATTTGAGATACATTGGTCTGATATTCTAATAAAGAAAGTTTATCTATTATCTTATTTATTAGTGGTGCAGTTAACCCCATTAGGTGGGCCAGTTAACCTTACACAGGGGGTTAATTGAGCCACTTTCACTTAGGTTACTCTTTGTTTATTATTTCTTTTTTCCTCTTAAAGAGAGGACTGATAATTTTTTTAAATGTTCTCTACTAACCATTGATAATTGCTGTAAGTTAAAGATTTACCTAACCTAAAAACAATCTGTGCAAAAAATAAAATACAAAAAAGTGGCTCAGTTAACCTAACTCTACCCTACTTATTTTTCAGGTTGCTGAACAGCAAACTCCACATATAAATAAAGCCAAAGTCAACGGTGCAACCTTGACATTGCCAGCAGAGAGTAGGGGAGTGCTGCATGTGTCTGAATACACCCAAAAAAAATGGCCAAGTTTGAAACCAATTAGTGGAGGAAGACCTTTAACACAGTAATTCTTCCACTCTCACGGTTTACTGTGTACCTTTTTCTGCATAATAAAGAGTTCAACAAATACTGGATGTTCAAATAGACTTATATTCTTTCTGTTTCATTCTTAGTTAATCTTTCCTATCTGCTTGTAGGATTCATTGATTCATCAATAGGCTTTTGTGGTTGTTATTGAATTTTATTTCTATTTTTGCCATGGCATGCCTCTTTTGCTACTGAAACAAAACAATTTAGTTGCTTCTTGACTTTAAGGCAAATTTGTTCAATGACTTTAAGGCTTTAATTGTAACCAACTTTTAAGTCAATAAAGACATTTGTCACAATATGTATTTCTTAGTAAGTACAGAATGAATAAGGGAATAGTTTTTCCGAGATAAATTATGGTTAACTTTTATGTAAACTTCATGCAAATGGTGCCTCAATACTTTTTATTTGTATTTATTTACTTATGGGACAAGGTATTAGTGATACTCATATCTTTAGGGATGATAGCTGCAGAAAGAAATGCAATGGAAGTGTCAGAAATATGGAACCAATAACTAGGAGATTAACGCAGAAAAATTGCATCTTACAAATTATGCGCTTTAACAATAATCTACATTAATCTAACATTAATTCCAATGATGCAGCTTAATATATGAATATAAGATCGTTTTTCTTTTATTCACATGGGCTGTGAACATAGTAGAAAGAAGGTACTATATTTCACTCAAAAAATTCACCGGATATATATTTTGAGCTCCCCTGAGTCCAAAAGAAGCATTTTAGAAAAAGGTCTGTGGTGTGTACGCGTGTGTGTATTGGACAGCATAGTTCAGAAAGGAAAAGACCGTTAAATACCAAACTTGACATTTAAATTTATTATCTTTCAAGGATGCGACACGAAGACTTTAAAAAAATCCCCCTCCCCAAACTAAACTTTACATGGAAAAAATTCCAAATTTTTCCTCAAAAAACGGCTAAAAATTTTGATTCAAATACTGTATATTAATATTTATATCACAAATAAAATATGTATCTGACTTTTTGGGATTAGCTTCTGAAGACCTCTTCTCAATGAATTTTGCTGGACTTTGCGTAACTGGTAAGCCATAAGAGATAGACAGAAATGTACTGCACAAAACAAAACAAAAATTCTCATTTGTTCCATTCGTTAAATACCAAACTTGGTATTTTAAGTTCAGCACCTTTCAAGGATGCGGCACGAAGATTTTCAAGTACATCTCTCCCACCTCCAACTACCCTTTACATGTAAAATGTTTCAAAAATGTTGATTTTCTCAAAAATGACTAATGATTTTCATCAAAATTTGTATATTAAAGATATTTACATGACATAAAATGTGTAACTTGAATTTTCTTGGAATAGCCTCTGAAGATATCTATATTCTGGAGGAATTTTGTGGAATTTTGCATAACTGCTCAACCATAGGAATTAGAAAAACCTACTTAAAAGAAATGTACATCTCATAAAAACACACAATTTATATTATATACATTTTTTCTTGGAGGTGATCATTTCTTAGATATTCCTTGGCATTGCTTTTTTTTAAATACTTATACTTTTCTCATTCGGGAATTTGTCAACTCCTGTCCATACAAACAAAAGAACTTTAATCACATAGCAACCAGCTTTTGATTACTATGGTACTCCCTTATTTCAAGTAATAAGGAAACAAGTATTAACATAATTTCTGCTATTTTTTCTCGAGTAGCATGAGGTAAATAGAATGGAACACATACTTTTTTCCGTTTACAATTAGTTACGATAGTGAACACTAACGTCACTTTTTTTTCCAAAAGCCAATGCTCTCTCTCTTTAAGGCTCTAGCCATTTTGCCTCATTGATCACAGAAAGGCAGTGTTGTGTGGGCGTGTGAGGGGTGGGGGGGGAGAGAGATAGCGTGCATAACTTCAACTTTTATTAAGATTTTTTTTATAACCTTTTTTTCCTTATTCCTCTTTTTTCTTTTTCTCTAAATTATGCACATACATATTCACAAACGCCCATGCCCAAAGCGGGACTCGAACCCATGATCCCCAGCGCCATGAAGCACCAAAGCGAGCGCGCTAATGCGGGCTGACGCCATGTTAGTCACATTCAGTCATGTATTAGTAAATGACAGGGCTATTTTTAGAGGGAGTGTTTAGGGCTAAATTCCTCCATAAATTTTGACACATTTTATTTATTTAATTTCATAACAGGTGGACCAATAGCTCCGCATTTGACGTATGCAAATATTCCTTGGTGCGTTAAAAGAATTGCAGAACTCAACTAGTTAAGGGGAGTCGAAATGCCCTATCTTGCCAATGTTAAAGTTTGACCCATTATCCCATCAACCATTTAAGATAATGAACTAAACTTTTCAAGGCATATTCAGCAATATCTTTGCTGTTGATAGATGAAAAAAAGAATACTTCTGTTCTTTGGAAGAAAAAATATGACTTTTTTAAATCAAGCTGTTAACATTTTATTGAAAAATGATTTCTAAATATAAAATAAATAATCCATATTTATACATTTTTGTTAAAATAAAGTATATTGGTAAAAATTTCAGCCCTTAATGTCAATCACTTTCTAAGAAAATGTGGTATTTGCAAAGAACATTTTACTTCTTCAGAAATTGCTTTCAAACATAAAATTAAATAAAATGTAACCTAACTTTCCACACACAACTTTGCAGTACTTCGAAACTCTCACATGAAAAAAAAAAAAAAATATATATATATGAGAGGAATGCCAATGCTACGAATAGCTAAAGTTGAAATTTCTAATCAAAATAAGAAAAATATGTTTTCTCTATATATTAATATTTACAAAGTTATTGTTGTTCTACCAAGTGAATGCACCAAAATGTTCTAAATAGCTACTAGGGAGGACTAATATCAACAATATTTTTAAACTGCTTATAACCTCTATGAAAGTTCTACTAAATGAGCGAGAGATTCCAAACATCCATATGCAATTAAAAAAAGAAATGGAAAAATAAGATGAAAATCCTATTTCGACTCCCGTTAAAACAAGCCAGTGTAACCTTTGCGCTAGCCGTTCTGTTTATCACAAGAGACAGCGAGCAGGTCGCACTTGTTGCTAGGGGTTGCTCTGGTTTGCGTCCCACTGGCTCGTTTTAATTTGAATTAGGCCTGCTGAATTCTGCAACTCTTTTAATGCACCAAGGGATATGTGCAAGCATCAAATACGGGGAAGTTGGGCCATCTGGTATGGGAACATTTTGTTAAATAACAACAGTTGCACATTTACAAAGTAAATGCATGTAGTAACCGTGTAGGTATTGCTAAGTTTAGATCTAGCTATGCAACTCCCAACCCCCCAGCTCCAGCGAAATGCATTTCTATGTATGGGCGTGTTAATTTATATGATGTTAGCTTTCCTCAATGAACGGTAATCTTATGAGCTGTGTTATTAAAATTATCGATATATTTGTTTTATTCCTGAGATCGGCGTTTGTTTTAATTTTAGTCATAGCGATAGCAGTAATTGTGCGACATGTTAAAAAAAAAAGCTGATGTGTTCCATTTACATGACTTTCTCTACATCTCTGTAACAAATTATTGTTAATGTACTTATTCGTCTATCTACCTCATGGATATCGAGTTAAACATTAGCAGAAACGTCTAATTACTTAGTTCCTTATAAATAGAAGCGAAATAAGGGAGTGCACTAGGCTAAACCGACAACCAAATGTTTTAAAATGTGGTTGCTATGGGATTGAAACCCATTTCTTTGCGTGGCCAGGAGTTGACAGGCTCCCGTATGAGAAAAGTTTATAACTGAAACCTATATATAATAAGGAATATCTTGAAGACGGTCAACTCTATGAAAATAATGCACAAGACATAAATTCTGTATTTTAAGGAGATCTACATGTTATGTGCAGTAAGTTTTTGTCTATTTCTTACGGTTTACCAGTTATTAAATTTTAGAAAAATTCATCCAGAATAAAGATGTCTTCAGAGTCTATTCCCAGATAGTTCAAGATATATATTTTATTCGTCGTGTAAATATCTAAAATGTAAGATATTTTAATCAAAATCGTTAGAGCAATTTTTGAGAAAATCAAAATTTTCGAAAATGTTTCAATGTAAAGAGTAGTTGAGGGTGGCGGGATTTTTTTTTAAAATTTTCGGGTCGCATCCTTGGAAGATACTAAACTTAAATGTCAAGTTTGATATTTAATGGACTTTTTGTTTTTGAGATATGCTACCCCCCCCCACACACACACACACACACTCACTCACACACTCACTCACTCACTCACTCACTCACTCACTCACTCACCCGTGCGCGGACATTTTTCTAAAAATGCTTTTTTCTACTCCGGGTCCCAAAACGTGTATTGAATTTTGGGTGCAATACAATACCTTCTCTATACACTTATATACATAGCACATATAGAGAAAATAAAAATAGAAGAATATTTGTAGAAGAGTGAGTACAGAACATCAAATGAAAGTGTCACTCAGATTTTTAATTTATTTATGATATTTTAGAGATTCTGGAAGAAGGCATGTCTAACAGTTTTCATGTACCAAAAGGATACCACATGAGAGCTCATTCAACAATAGATCATAGGTTAGAAATGTTTATCATAGGTTTTAGGAAGGCGGAAATTAAAGTGGAATAGAGTTAGATAGAGGAGAAAATGTCATTATAATGTCTGCAAAAACGAGACAGCAACAATTTTCAGTATTAATCAAATGGAAATAGTAGCTATATTGCGGGGAAAAATGCCTTAGTTTAGGCAACGAAGTCAACATTAGCTGAGGCAAAGAACTGTATGCCTAAGTACATACATTTGAGCTATTCCTTTTCCGAAGGTGTGGGAAAACCTACCTCTCACCTTAGATAGAATTAAATGGTAAACCGTTCATTATTGTTTTTACTTTCTCAAAATGGTGATTCATCACTATACATTTGAAGATATTGTAAATAAAGCGGAATTTTTCAATAGTATGCTAATTGCATATGAATTTTGAATAACATGAGCAATATTGGCTCAAAAATCAGCAAAATTTATATACTTTCTCTACATGTACATAGTGTATAGAGAAGGTATTGTATTGCACTCAAAAATTTGATACCGAGATGTCACTGGAAACACATGTTATGGGTCCCCCTGAATCCAAAAATATCATTTTCAGAAAAATGTGTGTGTGTGTGTGTGTGTGTGTGTGCACGCGTGTGTGGACAGCATAGCTCAAAAACTAAAAGACCGTAAAATACCCAGCTTGGTATTTCAGTTTGGTATCTTGCAAGGATGCGACATGAAGAATTTTAAGAAAATTCCCCCATCCCCAACTACCCTTTATGTGAAAAAAATTTCAAACTTGTTTATTTTCTCAAAAATTACTTAACGATTTTGATTAAAGATTATTTAAGATATTTACATGACAAATAAAATGTTTATTTTTAATTTTCTGAAAATAGCCTCGTAAGACCTTTTTATTCTGGACGATTTTTATTGAATTTTGTATAACTGGTCAAACACACGGTTTATCTCATATACATTTTTTTTTTTTTTTTTTGTGAAGTTATCCATTTTCGAGATATTCTAGTTATTGATTTCAGCTTTAAAATACTCCTGGCCACGCAAAGAAACGGATTTCAACCTCATAGGAACCACATTTTAAACATTTGATTGCGGGTTTAGCCTAGCGTATTCCCTTATTTTTCTCCTATTTATAAATATACTAAGTAACAAGACCATTTGTGCTAGTGCTTTAGCATTAAATATATAGAAGAATAAGCTTATTAACAATAATTTGTTACAGAGATGTAGAAAAAGTCATGTGAATGGAGCACATAAGATTTTTTTATCTGTCTAGACTTCTGTGACCAAATAAACCCAGAACAAAAGTTTTTTTAAAAATCGGCTTACAACCTGGAGCTGCAGAATATCACAAAAATGTATCGATATTTGAACCTTAATTTTAAATGCTTTTACGCCACTGGCGACCAAATAAGCCCTGAAAAAAAATTGTGTAAAAATCGTTTAAAATGGTACATACGGACAGTTTACAACTGGGAGCTCCTGAACACCATAGAACTTTTCAATACTTGAAGCTTGATTTTTTGAAGCGTCTAGGCTTCTGGCGACCAATAAGCCCGGAACAAAAGTTATTTAAGAATCCCTTTAATTGGTACATAGCTGAGGTTTACACTTTGGACCTTCAGAATATTACCAGCCTTTTTAGATTATTGAGCCTAGAGCTCCTGAATATCACAGAAATTCTTTGATATTGAAGCTTGATTGTTTTATGCTTCTAGACTACTGGCGACCAAATAAGCATTAACATAAGTTACATATTTAAAAATCGCTAAAATGATATATACGTGCAGTTTATAGCCTTGAGCTCCAGAGTACCACAGAAGCTTTTTGAAGCTAGAACCTTGGTTTTTCCTATGTTTTTAGTCTTATGGCGACCAAATAAGCCATGAACAAAGTTTGCATAAAATCGCTTTAAATGTCACGTACGTGTAGTTTACAACCGGAGCACCAGAATAAAACAGAAATGTTTCCATACTTAAATCTTAATTTTTTTATGCTTCTAGACTTTTGCGGACCAAAAAACAAAAGTCGGTTAAAATGGAATATACTTGCAGTATATGACCTGCAATTTCGGAATATCAGAGACTTTTTCGATACTTGAAACTTAATTTTCAAATGCGATCAAATAAGCCCTGAGCAAAAGTTGTTTAAAACTCGCTTAAAATGGCCTATAAGTGCAGTTTACAACCTGGAGCTCCAGAATATCACAGATTTCTTGATGCCGCTAGCCCTCTGGCTACCAAATAAGCCCTGAACAAAAGTTGTTTATAAATTGCTTTAAACAATACCGACGTGCAATTTACAACCTGGAGCTCCTGAATTTCACAAAAAGTTTTCGATCCTTGTATCTTGATTTTCTGGTCTTTTCCGATTTTACTCCACCAAATGAGCCGTGAGCAAAATTTGTTTAAAAATCGTTTTAAATGGTTCATTTGTGCAGTTTACAACCTTGAGGACCAGAATATCACAGAAATTTGTTGATACTTGAACCTTAATTTTTTAATGCTTTTAGGTTTCTGTCGACCAAATATGCCCTGAAGAAAGGTTAGTTGAAAATCGATTTGAATTACAACCTGGATCTCCAGAATATCACAAACAATTCCAAACCTGAACCTTGATTTTTTGATACTTCTAGGCTTCTGGCGAACCTTGACAAAAGTTATTTAAAAATCGCTTTAAATAGTACATTCGTGTAGAATACAATCTGGACGTCCTGAATGTCACATAGTTTTCGATCCTGGAATCTCGATTTTTCAGAGGTTTTAGACTTTTTCAACGAAATAAGCCCTGAACAATAGTATCTAAATACGTACAGTTTACAACATGGAGCTCAGAAATATTACAGAAAGTGTGTGTGCGTGTGTGCCCAAAAATATGACACAGATTTTAGAATAAATATCCTGCACATCAACCCATCCTTTAGATAGTAACATTTTCGAAACAATTTTGTTTTTCTAAAAAATTCCAATAAAGATATTGATTAAAATAACGTGTATTAAACATATTTACAATGCTTTATGATGTATATCTTTAATTTTCTGGTAATATCTTCCAAAAATTTTATCGGATGTCTTTTCTAAACTGGAAAACCGAAATTAATGGAAAAAAGTCCTATACAAAAATTAAATATTCCGTTTTATTGGTTTCAATTTTAAAATACTAAAACCTTTCATACTCGAAAATTTTTGTTATTCCTTTTTCTTTGGTCATAGGAAAAGCGAATTTCAATCCCACGGCAATAGCACAGCTTTTAAAAGAATTGACTATCGCTTTGGCCAGGTGCTTTCCTATCTTTCTTTACATGCTTTGCTACTATGGAACTAAATATAGAGACTTTTAGGCTAATGAATACATTGTTCAGCATGAGATCGATATAACAATAATGGTTTGACTTATAGTGAATTACAAAGCAGTTTTATAGATTATCAAATAAATGAAAATACCGCACATTTTCGTATGGCAGCTTAATGCATTAGTATACCCACACAATCAAACTCCCTAACGCCCGCCTGGGTAGTGTGGTGGTAGTGTGTGTGCCTCACATTTTTTTTTTAAATAAAATATAGTTCCGGAGGCTTGTCAGGACTCTGGCGTCCCAGTTTCCTACACTTTCTAAGTGAATATATTAATTTAACGTTTTCTTTTTACATATAGATACACAAATATATACACATTTACAAACACACAAACACCCATGCCCATGGCGGGACTCGAACTCCAACCCACGATTCCCTGCGCCACGAAGCACCAAAGCGAGGCACTTTTAGCTAGTGCGGCCACGGTGACCGGCCTATTTAACAGGTCGTGAGTTCGAATCTCGCTTAGGGTGAGTTACCCCGATAAGGGTTTTTTCGGGATAATAATAATAATGATAAAAAATTAAAAACCTCCCTAACACTCATAGTACACAGAGGTAAAAACTATTAACTGTAACGTAACGTATGGTTTTGCATTTAATGAAACATGTGGTCATTTAAAACTAATACCAATGCTTTTATTTCCCGCCAATCAGTGATTTGGAATATAAATAAATGAGTATAGCAAGAAGAAAGGGACAGATTTCTAGTGTATCTCCTTATGTACATACCTCCATATCATATTTTATAACAACGATAGTGTCACTAATTTGGTATTGTGTATACGAATCTGCAATAAAAAAAAATCTGATGTGCCCCATTCACGTGACTTATATATATTTCCCCCTAAATTTACTGTATGATTACTGGTTTTACTGTTCCTTTACACAAACATATACACATTGCACAAACATATAACACCCATGCCCAAGGTGGGACTCGAACCCGCGATCCCCTGCCCACAAAGCACCAAAGCGAGCGTGGCCATGGGGACCGGCGTGGTTAAGCATTGTGTAAAACCTACCACATAGCGACAATCTTCTAAAAGTTATGACGAATCTTTAGTGTGGCTCGTTATTCCTTTCTATTTACAAGGGAATGTGTAAAAAAAGCTTTTACGCAAACGTTTATCTCTATTAGCCTGAAATAGAGGAATGCACTGCTTTAAGAATAATGTATTGAGGAATAGGTAGAGAAAGTCATGTGATGTTTACACAACTGAATTGTTTCAGCTTGGCAGTGCAACTAGAAAAGATTTACAATTACATCACATGCGACTGCCTCTGGTGTATTGTCTTATTTTCGTTTTACTTACAGGAAGCTAAATAATAAAACAATACCTATGCTAAAGTTTATCTCCATTAGCATATAGTTGAGCCAAGAATACGAAAATCTGTTGCAGAATAGGTAGAGAAACTAATGTGAATGGAACACGTCAGAATTTTTAGAAAATGGCTCTTGTATGCTAGTGTGGTTAACTAGTATGTTTAGCTGTGTGTGTGGTGTCTCTCTCTCTCTCTCTCTCTCTCTCTCTCTCTCTCTCTCTCTCTCTCTCTCTCTCACCAGTATAGGTCAAAAACGAAAAATCCATTAAATACCATACATTAAATAAGTTTTGTATCTTCCAAAAATGCGATTCAGATTTCAAAAAATATCCTCAACTCCAACCCATCCTTTAAATGGTAAATTTTTCAAAACAAATTTGTTTTTATAAAAATTTTCTCTAAAGATTTTGATTAAAATATCGTGTACTAAAAGTATTTACATAGCTTGATCAGGTGTATATCTTATACTTCTGGTAATAACATCTTCTGAAGAATCCATGCAGGATTTTGTTGTTGTTGCAAAACTGGTAAACCGAAATTAATGGGGAAAAGGTCCTACACAAAAATGAGATATTCCGTTTTATTGGTTTCAGTTTTAAAATACTAAAAAGCTGTCTTCCACGGGCATTTTTCATATTCTTTATTCTTTTGTTTCACTCCTGCCCATACAAGGAGAAACGAATTTCAATCCCATAGCAATAGCAACCAGCTTTTAAAAGAATTGACTATCTCTTTGGCCAGGTGTGTTCCTACATGGTATACAATATATACTGCTGCCATTTGGTGGTCATGTATGCAGAATTGCTCACGGTAAACTATTAAGAATTGATAAATTAATAAATAAAATATAAAAGAGATTAAAGTTGATATTGCTAAAATGCTGACACACATTACAGATGCATCATTATATTAAGGGATTTCCCAAATGGTTAAAAAAAGTAACTATAAGGGCACTATTTAAACAAAAAGCCATAGAATGGACAAAAATAGTGAAATGTGTGTTTTCAAATCAATTGCAAACCTTATTACTTTCTACACGTACTATGTACATAGTGTATAGAGAAGGTATTTCACTCCTCCCAAAAATTCGATACCGAGATTTCACCGGAAATATATGTTTTAGGGTGCCCTGCATCCAAAAAAAAGTATTTTCAGAAAAAGTTCCGCGTGTATGTCAGTGTGTCTGTAAATACGATAACTCAAAAACGAAAAGACGGTAAAATACCAAACCTGGCATTTAAGTTTATTATCTTCCAGGGATGCGACACGAAGATTTTGAGAAAAATCCCCCACCCCAAACTACCCTTTACATGGAACTTTTTTCGAAAATTTTTATTTTCTTAAGAACGGCTCTAATGATTTTGGTTAAAATATCGTATATCGCTGTATATCTTGAACTTTCTGGGAATAGCCTCTGATGAGTACTTTACTCTGGATGAATTTTACGGAATTTTGCATAACTGCTAAACCATAAGAGATGGACAAAAACTTAACACAAAAAATGTAGAGCACATGAAAGCACACATTCTATGTCATGTATATTTTTTTCGTGGAGTTAGTGTTTTTTGACATAGTCATTGTTTTTGGTTTCAGCTTTGAAAAAATGATACTTTTCTCATACAAATTCCTGTCCATACAAACAAAGGAACTTCAGTCACATAACAACCAGCTTATGGTTATCAGTTTAGCCTATAGTACTCCCTTATTTCCCTTCTACTTGCAAGGAAGCAAGTAATAAGACAATTTCTGCTTTCTCTCTCTCTCTCTCTCTCTCTCTCTCTCGATTAAAATGAAGTAAATAGAAGCATAAGCTTTTTAACAATAATTTGTTGCAGAGATGTAGAGAAAGTCATGTGAATGGAACACATCAGGTATTTTTACTAAATTAAACATATATCAGAATGGCAGAAGAAATAAGCAATTAATGCAATCAACAAGGTAAATAATTACATAATTGGGGACTAAAATAAACAGGAGAAGGTAATAGCTATTTTTGGACTTATCAAAGGCATTTGATTGTATTAATATAGAGATACTGATAAGTACATGAGAAATATATGGGCTCCGGGAATTGGCACAAAAATGGATCAGTTCATATCTTAAAATCACAATGCAGAGCACTGAAATAAATCATAGACGTAGTACCATATAAGTAATTCAATTTCAAATCGTTAGGCAAGGAATACCTCAAAGCTGAAAATTATGTTCATATTTGTTTCTATTGTATATCAAGAACATTTTTGAAGCGGGACAAAGAAATGGAAATGTAGCAATTGGATTGCAGATGACCTGACAGAAATAAATAAAGGTAAGTCAGCTGGTGAGGTCTGCAGGTGAATGTGAGTGTGTGCGGGTAAGTTTATTGGTGGATGTGTACCGTACAAGCGTGAGTAAGTGTGTCCCGGCAGGCCTGCAGATGGCTGTAATTGAGTGTGTGCGGGTAAGTTTATTGGTGGATGTGTTTTGAGTTTACCGTACAAGCGTGAGGGTGGATGTATTTAAGTGTGTTCGGGCAGGCCTGCAGGTGGATGTATTTGAGTGTGTGTGTGAGCAGGCTGCGGGTGGATGTATTTAAGTGTGTCCGGGCAGGCAAACGTATGAGTATGTTTTAATGTGTGCGGACAGGCTTACGGGTGGGTATGTTTAAATGTGTCGGGGCAGGCCTGCAGGCGGATGTATTTGAGTGTGTCCGGTCAGGCTTGCGGGTGGGTCCGGGCAGGCCTGAGGGTGGGTGTGTTTTAGTGTGTGCGGGAAGGCTTACGGGTGATTGTGTTTGAATGTGTCCGGCCAGACTTGCGCGTGGTTATGTTTAAGTATGTCCGAGCGGTCTGCAAGTGAGTGTGTTCTGATTCATTTACTGCCTTCAAATAAATAACAATATAAGAATAGTTCTTCTTCTTTTTCTTCTTCTTCTTCTTCTTCTTATTATTATTATCATCATCATCATCATCATCATCATCATCATCATCATCATCATCATCATTATGGTATCATTCATGCAGGGACACATTCGATGGAAATATTTAGAAGCTCACATTTGTATTTGTTGACGTCAAAAATCAACTTCTGGAAGTCATAACGATAAATTTGTGCTAGGCTTAGTTAATGTAGTGTAGGTACATAGCTAGTCGACATAGTTTAGAAACAATGTACATAGTATACAATTAGTGTAATTTTTGACAAAAAAGAGTGTTGGCACCATTGTGTTAAGTGATACGTGATGGATAATTTGGCTGCAATGCATTCTTCAGAATTGCGAAATGAGCAGAAAGTAAACAAAGACTACAAACTTTAAGTTACGTTAAAAACGTTATCTGGCAGAAATCATACTTCAACTGATTTTAAACATATTACATAAAAAGTCTAAAGCTATACTCCAAAAAAGAGAAGAAAAAAAATCGTTCAAGTTGGACGCGTCATTTATTGGAAAGAAGAGTCCATTAAAGCTATTTAGATGACTTCAATAGTTTGTAGTAGGGAGAAGAATAGGCTTTCGTAAGAACAATTTCTTGCCTAAAAGGTACAGAAAGTAACGTGAGTGTAACAATCCGGTTTTTAGAAAACGGCCCATGTGTTTTTGTGTGTGTGTCTTTGGACGGCATAGCTCAGGAACGAAATACATGAAGATTTTAGAATACCCCCCTCCAAAATATCATTACCATGGAAAGTTTTTCGAACATTTTGATTTTCTAAAAAATGTTGCTCGAAACATTTGGATGTAAATACAGTATATTAAATATATTTAATTGGCAATAAAATGCACATATTGATTTTTCTTGGAATATCTCCCGAAGACCTCTTCGTACTGGTTGACTGCTGCACTGCATACCGTGTTAAATGAGAGAGAGAGAGAGAGAGAGAGAGAGAGAGAGAGAGAGAGAGAGAGAGAGAGAGAGATGTAAATCTCGTTAATGCACACATTATAAGGTGGAGTTAAACTTTTCCGAAATATTCATTGTTACTTGTTTTAATTTTATAATACTAGAACTTTTCTCCACGTGAATCCATTCTTTTTTTTTTTTTTTTTTTTTTTTTTTTTTGCGGGCCATACAAAGGGAAACAAAATTCAGTCACACAACAATAGCAACCACCTTTAATTTATATACTTGGTTACCACTTTAGCCTAGTGTATGCCCTTGTCATTCCTGCTAAAATTTAACATGTTTAGCACGAGGAGGATAGAAAAAAAAATCTGATGTGTTACACTCACATAACTTTCACTACCGCATTAATGTTTCAAAGAACTTCTGTTGTATCCTTAAGTTAATCAAGTAAGTTAATGACTGTACATAACAGTTTCAACTAATTTGTGAGGTAAAACATAACTAAGTAAAACTGTAATCTGCTTAAGCAAATTATGTATATTTTTACAATCTTTACTCGTGTATAAACGCATAAGTTGACAAAGTTATAAAAGTTATAAAATAAAGCCATTAAACGCATAACAGAGAAACATATAGTAAACAACCGTATATAGGTAATTATTCTTTTGAGCGGCCAGGATACTTGCTGCAGATATCGTTATTGGAGCACGTTTTAATGGCTTTTAACACTAATTATAGAATTTTTAGCTTCTGTGAACATATCAGATGATGCATATATGAATGTTTCGGTGTATATGATGCTGATGAACTGGGAATTCCGTTTCTTGAGTCCTCTCTTGCACCAATCCCATGATACCCTTGTGTTGGACAGCACCAAACCTGCCGTGTAGGGAATCACAGCAACGAACAGATACTCCACACCCACTTTCTTGGAAGGGCCTAGAAGCGTTGCTAGACTCTGGCATTTGGTGTCCCCACGATAGCAATAATATGCAACACAAACCGTTACACAGGGATTAAAAACTATTACCATAAGTATATGTGTTGATTAACTAACAAAATATTAGGTATGTTATAATGCGTTGCACTTTCTGCTTAAACGGATTACATTTTATGCACAGAGTAGACACCGCTTTTTAAAAATTACTTCCCTTCACTTTGTATTATTGCTTCCTCACACTAAAGTGCATATATAGGCTAATGGTCAGAAAAGAAAGAAAGAAAAAAAAAAAAACGTTTCGTATACACCAGCTGAAATGTGGACATTGGAAAATAATATGTCTATTTGAGTATTAAAATTGGTTGTGGAAATGTTCTTAGCAGCTTACTTATTAAATTATGTTTATTCAAATAGCTTGAAATATACGTTTTCTTTTGTTCGTAATTGTCGTAATTAAAATCTCCGATCAGTAGGATATTATTATCCAAACTGATATTTTTTAATTTTTTTATGCCATCTTCAAAAGTATTATTTTTGGCTCCAGGAGACTTGTATCCACAGACGACGTAGTACTTGTTAATTTTAAATGAAATTAAATCAATGTGACCTGCACTGTCTACACTATTAATGTAATTTGTATCCTGTATATGAAACTGGTTTTTCACAAATATGGATATTCCTCGTGATTTTTTTTGAAATTTCAATTCTCAACTTCTCAGTGAAACCATCTATATTCAAGTTGTGTTGAAACAAGGCTAAAGTTTCACTAAATATTAGTATGTCTCCATTGATCTGACCCAATGCAATCTATTTTCTTCGGCAGTGAGTTCACGTTCTGGTATATGATTTTGATCCCTCTGCTCTCCCTTAGAGTATTGTAAGACAGCGTTAAACTTCTTTCTTGTCTCAATCTATCCATTTCTGCTATTATAGGGTCAATGCCTTTAGGAGCCTGAGGACATCTAAATTTACCTATTATATATAACCCGGATAAATTTGTCACTCTGCTTAGAGCAACATAAAGCATTGACCTACTAATTCTTTTGCATTTTGTAAAGTCGATGCATATTTATTTATTTGTTTGCCCCTGACTTTTGTGAATGGTTAGTGCTTCGGCACACACAACAGGAAACTGTGTTCGAATTAGTTGCTGTTCTAGTTTATTTGATATATTGAATATTTGCCGTTTTAAATCTAACGGAGTAAAATTTTGGTTAATATTTTTGTTTTTCATATAGCTGAATCTTGCCATTCCTGCCTTTTGACCCACATTTTCGTCACCAAAGTCCAGAAATATTATATTAGGTTCTCGAGAATTCGGTTTCAAATCAATTTCTTTGAGTACGCCACAAGCTCCGTTAACTAAACCATCCTCTACATCTATATTGCTCGTTATCATGTACTTAATACCGATTTTAATTAAATTCATGAGGCAATCCACTAACTTCCGTTAGCTTTTTGTTTTTCACTGCACTCAAAATGCCATTTTTAGCGCTCTCAGGTAGTTTTCCTATAATGAAATCTCTTGCTACTGATATAAACTCTTCTGCATTATGGTTTCTTATTCTATTTTCACTGTATTCTTGCACATCAACGTTTCTTGTAAATGATCTTATCGCACTCTCTGGTACTTCGTTTGTTTCCACAGCTCTAGAATTTAGTAACGTGGTGTCGTTTGTGGTTTTTTTCCAATGGCTAAATTATTTAAGACGTTTACAAATTCTAGTTCATCTTTTTGCCTCATTATTTCCGTTAACTCATCCATTCAAATTCATCCCATAGAGGATTTCTGTATATTAATGAAGCAAAATCATCTGAAGCAAATTTATAAATTGGAGTATTCATTACAGGTGGTAGCTGATGAAAGTCCCCGACTGATATTACTGAAACTCCTCCAAAAGAAAGGCCAATTCCCATTACCTGTCGCAGCCTGCTATCGACTCTGCTAAACATTCCACTTCCTACCATTGATATCGCTTCAACAATCAGCAGCTTCAAATTAAATACTTTTTCTCTAATTGTATTGGCTAAGTCGCTAGATAGGGCGGGCGGGCATATTGCCTGCTGTGTAACGGGTAGAACGAAAGCTGTGTGCAGTGTGACTCCGTTAATCAGGAATGCAGCCTTACCTGAAGGAGCGCTATACCTTGTCGCCTCCCGGTAAGCTGTCAAAGTAATGTACATTGCATTTATCACCGTACTTTTTCCTACACCAGCGGAGCCACTTAAAAATATTCTCATTGGTAGTCTGTTAGTTTTAAAACATGCATCATGAATTCTCTCTGTTTAGCATTTAATTTGCTCAACAAACCAAACGAGAAGTAGATAGAGACAGAAAGATGAAGAGATAGAGAGTGAGGGAGGGAGAGAAAGATACACACGTCGGCCTCCGTGGTGTAATGGTTACCATGCTGACTTCAGATACCCTAGGTCGCGGGTTCAAACCCGG
This sequence comes from Hymenopus coronatus, assembly GCA_030762935.1. Taxonomy (NCBI): domain Eukaryota; kingdom Metazoa; phylum Arthropoda; class Insecta; order Mantodea; family Hymenopodidae; genus Hymenopus; species Hymenopus coronatus. The sequence goes on from CM060896.1 coordinate 16,941,613, forward strand.
CGGAGGACGATGGATTTTTTCGGGTGTGAAAATCCTTCGGAAGGGAAGTAAAGCTGTTGGTCCCGTGTCGTAGATTTAAGGCACGTAAAAGAATCTCAAGCCTGATAGAGAGGCCTCTGAGCAAAATTAAGCGGTCTTTCACGCCCAATTTGGAATGGGACGCTGAGAATCTTAGTAGTTAAAGAGCGTCCATAAATAACACGCCATTTACATTTTTAGAGAAAGATACAGGTACAAGGTGAGGTAGAGAGACATGAACAGAGATATTGAGAGAGATACAGATAGAGGCAGTTACAGAGAGTGAGACAGATAAAGAGATAGCTGGAGTGAAGAAGGGTGGGTGAGAAGGAGGGGGAGTCAGATAGATAGAAAGAGGGACGGAGAGAGAGTGTTTGAGAGAGAGGAGGATGGGTGGGAGGGTGGTGTGGATAGCGAGCGATAGAGAAAGGTGTAGCGCACAGGAGGTACTGGAGCAGAGAGAGGCAGGTAGAGAGTTACAGATAGGAAGAGAGACAGAGAGAGGAATAGAGAGAGATAGAGAAGGTAGGAAAGAGAGAGGAAAAGTGAGGTTGCCGGAGACAGATAGATAGAAAGTCAGATGCAGAGAGACATACAGAGATAGAGAGTGGGAGAAGTAGAAGAGAGATAGATAGAACGAGAGGGAAAGGGAGGGTGGAAATGCTGGAAGCAGAAGAGGGAGGGAGACATGGAGAGAGCGAGAAAGAGGGGATGGGTGAGAGCCAGGGGAAGGTAGTGGAGAGGGTGAGATAAGATGAGAGATAGAAGCAGATATAGAGAGGGATAGTGATGAATAGAGAAATATAGAGAAAGAGGGAGAGCTAGGGAGAGAGATGGAGAAATGGCGAAGCAGAGCGAAAGGGTGTTTGGGAGATCGGGCAAAATGGACGGATGGAGCTTGAGACCTATAGAATGGGATAGAGAGAAATAGAGATAGGAAAATGAGAGTGAGGGGGCGCTGAGTGGGGTGGAAAGATAGGTAGTTAGAAAAAGAGAGTAAGCGAGAGATGGAGAGAGATAGAGAGGGAGGCTGGAAGGAAGGGAGGGGGAGAGTGAGGTACATATAAACTGAGTGATAGAGTGAGAGTGAAGGAGGGATAGAGAGAAAGAGTGCGTGAGAAAGGGAGAGTGGGTTGGGAGTAAGGCACGTAGGGATGTGCAGGGGGATAAATAGAAATAATTAAGTAGAAAGAGATAGAGAGGCAGAGAGAGATAATAGGAAGGGAGAGAAATAGATACTGAGATAGAGAAATAGTCAGAGAGATATGGAGAGATCGAGAGAGGATTAGAGAGAAGGGATAGAGAGGAAGCGAGAAGAAAAATAGAGGGAGAGAAATAAATAGCAAGAGAAACAAATACCGAGGAGGTAGAGGGAAAATAATAGAGGAGGGAAGGGATACACATTTAGATAAGGAGAAATACAGAGAGAGAGTTTGGGAGGGAGTGGGAAAGAGATAAAGAGCTTAATAGAGAGAGATAGATAGAAAGATATAGTGAAAAGGAGGAAGGGTGGAGAGAGATAGAAAGATAGGTAGAGATATAGGGGAGATAAAGAGACGGAGGTACTTGAGAGTGAGAGAGCTTGAGATATAGTGAGGTAGAGAGAGATGGTGAGAAATAGCGTGAGTTAAAGACAAAGAGAAAAATGGGAAGTGAGCGGGAGGGAGAGAGAGATAAAGAAAGCGATAGAGAATGAGAGAAATAGAGAGTGAGAGCGAGAGAGGGGAAAGTGACACTGGGAGAGGGAAGAAAAATGAGATAGGGATTGAGAGAAAGAGTGATGGAGGGAGATAGGAAGAATTAGAGAGTGGCAGAGAAATAGAGACATAGAGGGAGATAGAGAGAAAGACAAAATATGAGTGATCGTGGTTGGGAAGTGGGAGGAAAAGAGACATAGGTACAGATAGAATGAGAGGGACAGGGTTGTAGAGGGAGTGTGGGAAGGAGGGAGGTAGGGAAGCAGAGGGAGAGAGAGATAGAAAGAGATTAATAGAGTGATAGAGAGGAGCAGAGCAGGAGAGGCAAAGGTGTTTTGGGAGGGACAGACGAGGATGGGGAGAGGGGGCCAGGAGGGGAGAGGTTAAGATAGGGAGTGAGCGATAGCGAAAGATAAGAGAGGTAGAGAGAGAGAGAGAGAGTACAGAAAGAGGGAGGCAGAGACATATTGAGTGCGATAATGAGAGAAAGAGAGAGATAATTGTATATAGTGAGAGGTAGAGACAGATAGAAATAGACTGGTAGGAAGGGATGCTGGAAGGGCGAGTGTGATAGAAAGAGATAGACAGAGTTTGGGAAGAATAGAGGCAGGCAGGTGGAGATGGAGATAAATAGAAAGGGAGAGAGAGAGAGAATAAACCAGCCTATGGATGAAGTAGGGTATGAGTGAGGGAGGCAGGGTGGATCATAGATCATGAGATAGGATAAAAGATAAAGGCAGAGATAGAAAGAATGAGAGAGGTAGAGGATTACGTAGAACAATATAGAAAGATAGGTAGAGGCAGCTATATAGGAGATAGAGGGATAGAGAGGGAGGGATGGAGAGATATATATAAATAGGAAGAGATAGAGAGATAAAAGGAGTGAAAGAAAAGGGGGGTCGAGGTTGAGAAAGGGAGACAGAGGGAGTGGGGGCGAGGGAAAGAATAGAGAGAAAGGGAGAGAAATAGAATAAGATATAGGGAGAGATAGATATGGAGGGTGAGATGTAGAGAAACATTGGGGGATAGAGTTTGATATACAGAGAAGAAGGGAGGCAGAGAGAGAGGAAGAGAGAAGGATAGGGAGAGTTTAGAAGAGGGAGGCAGAAGAGGCACTTGAGGGGGAGGAGCGCTTGAAGAGAGAGATATAGAGATAGAATGAGAAAGATGGGGAGAGATAGAGAGGGATAGATTGAGAAATAGAGATAGACTTAGAGAGACAGATTGAATGAGAGAGCTACATAAATATAGAGATAGATAGTTAGGGGGAGGAATATATACATAGAAGCGAGATAGGTAGAAAGAGACATAGAGAGATAGGTGGAGAGCAGAAGGGAGGGAAACAGACATATAGAGGATAGAGACAAATGCATGAAGAGAGATAGATATATAAAGAGAGATAGATATATAAAGAGGGAGAACAAGAGAGGTAGAAAAGGAGATAGACAAATAGAGAGACACAGAGAGAGATATATATACAGATAGACAGAGAAACATATAGAGATAGGGAGATAGAAGTAGACAGGAAGAAATAGAGAGATATAAGGATCCAGAGAGATTGAGAGACAAAGAGAGAGAGAGAGCGATGCATGGAGAAGGAGATATAGCAGAGATAGAGAGATACAGAACAATATAGACAGTCAGAGACACAGAGAAAGATAGAGAGAGGGGCCGGATAGACGTAGAGAAATAGAATGGCAGATGGAAATAGATGGAAAATGATATAAGGAGAATTACAGAGAGGAAAGCAGGGAGAATTAGAGAGAGAGAGATGGAGGAGTAAGAGAGGGTGGAAGGAGAGAGAGAGAGTTAGATACAAACTGAGAAAAAGAGAGAAAACGTGGGAAAGGGAGGGTGGAAGTTAGGGAGATGTAAAGAGAGAGATAAAAGTATGTATGTATATATATATATAGAATGAGAGACATAGAACGAGGGCAGCGAGATAGTGGTATTTATATATAGAGAGAGATAGAGAGTGTGGGAGGGAGTGAGGTAGAGAGAGATAGAGATGGAGGGTGAGTGAGAGACAGAGGCTGTAGTAAGTAAGTGGGAGGGAGATATTTATAGAAAGAGAGATACAGAAATAGCCAAAGAAAGAGGGGCGGAGAAACAGAGATGAAATGAAGAATAGAGAGAGATAGAGACAATGAGATAGAGAGATAGATAGAAAGCGAGACAGAGAGAGAGAATCCGAGAACATAGAAAGTAAGATAGGGGCTGATAGAGATAGGAGCAAGGAGGGAGTTATAGAGAGGAACAGAGAGAGGTTGGGTGAGAAAGAGGGGAATGGAGCGTTGGAGAAAAGGGAGAGAGATAAAGCAGGTTTAAAGAGAGAGGGAGCGTGGGTGTTAGATTGGGAGAGAGAGTCAGGGAATGGGAGGGAGGGAGAAATAATATGAGAGATAGAGACATAGAAATAAGGGAGAAAGATAGAGTGACAATTAGAGAGAGAGAAAAAACATATGGGAGGCAGAGAGGAAGAGATAGAGAGAAATATATCTCGAGTGAGGGAGATGAGAGATACATAGAGAGAGAGAGAGAGAGAGAGAGAGAGAGAGAGAGAGAGAGAGAGAGAGAGAGAGAGAGAGAGAGAGAGAGAGAGCTGGGGAGTGATATAGAGACATGCAAAGAGATAGGGAGATATAGAGTGGGATCGAGCTAGATATATAGGGATGGACAGAGAGAGATAAACAGAGTGTGAATGAGATAGATATAGAGAGGGAGGGAGAGTGAGAGTTAAGATCGGAGGGGGATAGAGGGTGTGATAGAAATATTGATAGTGAATGGGTAATGGAGGGAGGGAGGCAGAGAGGAGAGAAGAGGTGAGGGATTGAGGTGTGGGAGATGGAAAGAGAGAAAACGAAAGAGATAGAGTGGTTTAGAGAAAAGGAGAGAGAGAATGAGAGAGAGTGATAGATGGGGTAAGCAGAGCCGGAGATAGGCAGGAAGAGATAGATATGGAGAAATACGGATAGGTGTCTGTGAGAGATAGCCATAGGTTGTGCAGGAGGAGGAAGGGGAATCATAGATAGAAACCGATATAGGGAGGTGAAGAGATAGACGGACAGAAAAAGACGGAAAATGAGAGGAGAGTGGAAGGAAGACAGAGAATTTGGGAGGGAGTGGAGATGGGGGTGGAGGGAGAGAATAGAAGAGAGATAGAAGCAGATAGAAAAACCCTGAGGGAGGGCGGTGGAGAGAGATAAAGAGAGGATAGATAGACAGATAATGTGAGAACGAGTGAATGAAATAATGGCAGAGAGATATATAGAGAGATAGTAAGACAGGTAGGGAGAATGAGATAGATAGACAAAGCTAAAGTGATAGAGATAGAAGATGGGAATGGGAAGGGCGAGACATATAAATATAAAGAGGGATAGAGAAAAATTAAGAGAGAAAGAGAATGAGAGATACAAGAAAGATAAATAGTGATATACAGAGAGAAAAATTGAAAGGATAGATAGAGAAAAATAGAAAGGATATATAGAGAAATACAGAGAAAGAGGGAGAGAAAGAAGGAGCGGGAGAGAAGGAGAGGTTTGGCTGGAGGGAGGGAGGGAGGGGTAGGTGGAGAGATAGAGAAAGAGAGATAGAGACAGAGTCAATGAGATGCATAGAGACTAAGATAGAGAAGGGAGCGATGAAGGGAGAGAGTTAGTGTAAGATTGAAATAGCAAGAGGGATTGAGGGATAGAGATAGAGTGATAGATAAAGATGGAGCGAGAGGGAGGGAGAGAGAATGTTAGAGAGAAATATATAGACGGAGAGTAAGATAGAGAGGGTGGCAGTGACTTAGAGAGACGGACAGAGAGAGAGAGATAGAATAAGAGGGAGGGAGGGAGTGAGAGATAGAGATACAATTACAGTGAGATAGTGAGGTAGAGGGAGTTAAAGAGAGAGAGAGAGAAAAATAGAGAAAGAGATTGAGGGAGAGACAGCGAGGGACGGAGTCTGGGGCGATGGATGGATGGATGGAGCGATAAAGAGAGTGATGTAGGGAGAGAAATAGAGACGGAAAGGGAGAGAGAGCGAACGGGAGATGGAAGTGGAGGAGGAAGGGATGAAGAGGGAGAAAGAGAGATAGGAGAGTTAGGAGACAGAGTGAGAGAGTGAGGGCTGGTGTGGGAGGGTGAGAAGTAAAAAGATGGAAGAGTGAGAGTTTTGGGAGAGATAGGGAGAGAGTTGGAAGCAGATATAGCGTGATAAAGAGAGCTAGCGACACTTAGAAAGATAGAGGAAGAAAGTTGCGGCGAGAGGGCGGGAGATAGGCAGAGAAAAAGGTGGAGAGATATAGAAAGATAGAGATAGAGAGGAAAGTAATGAGAGATAGAGAGAAGGATAATAAGTGAGGGAAGGTGGAATGAACGGCAGGCAGGCAGGCAGGCAGATAGAAGTAGAGAGAGGGAGTTAGAGAGAGAAGGTGAAATGAAGGGCTCGAGGGACATATAAAGTAATAGATTTAGAGAGATAGATAGAGATGAAGAGAGAGAAATGGAGACAGAGATATGGTGGTACAGAGCGAGAGAAAGAGTTAGACTAAGGGAGAGAAGAATTAAATAAAATTATGAATTTCAAATTTTAATATTTCTTTTAAGTGATAGTCATTCCATGATTGGTGCTATATCCACCAGGGAACTAGGAGAGCCAATTTATAACAAGTGGAATATAATCACAAATTTTCGGCCGACTTTCACATAAGTTTTACGAATAACAATTATTAGTTATTTCTTACAAGAGAAGAGGTACAAGAGAAATAAAGGAATATATTAGACTAATGCAATAGTCAAATCTATTAAAAGCTGGACGCCAAGTGATGACTTTGACATTCCATCCTTTTTGCAGGGTCAGGAGTAAAAAATAAAATGACGACTTCCCATTTGAGAAAAGCATTATTGAAAAATGTATACCTATAACGAGGAATAACTCCGAAATAGTTAACTCTACAAAAAAATGTACTTGTCATTTCTGTTTTTAATGAGATTTATGATTTATATTTTTGAGTAGTAGCAGCTTTTATCCATATTTTATGGTTTATTGCTTTTGCTAAAGTCCTCCAGAATGAAGAAGGCTTCAGAGGCTATTCCTAGAAAACTCAAGATATGCTTGTTATTTGCCTCTAAATTTCATTAATATATGGTGACATTTAATCTAAACTATTAGTGCTATTTTTGAGAAAACAAGTTTAAAAAATATTCTATATAAACGATAGTTTGGGATTACATGGATTATTTTTTCTAAAAACCTTTGCATTGCATGTTTGAAAGATGCTAAACTCAAATACCAAATTTGGTACTTAACCTACTAGTTATGCTACACACACACACACACACACACACGAATCTTATTCTAAAAACACTTTTTCTGGAATTCACGTGTCCTAAGCCCTTTTTTTTTTTCTCAATATATTATTTATGGATGGAATGCAATATTGTCCTACCTATTGTGTACATTGTACATGATAGAGAAACTAAAAATGCAAGTTAAATATAAAATATGAAGGTTGAATAATTAATCAAAATTTAACAAAAGTATTATATAATACAGAAATATATTCGTCTAGATCATAAAATATGAATCTACTGAACTTTGTTCTTGGTAATCTGCAATATTCTCTAAATTAAATAAAAAGTCCAAAAATAAAAATAAGTTTGTATTGATTATGTAAAAAGGGAGTAAGTTTTATTTATAGGCTCTTTAATGTTACAGTTCTCAGCATCCCATTTAGGCGTGAAAGACCACTTAATTTTTCTCAGAGGCCGCTTTATCAGTTTTGTGGTTTTACGTGCCACAAATTTACAACACGGGACCAACGTATTTACTTCCCTATCTTAAGGATTTCTATGCAAAAAAAAAAAAAAAAAGTCATCACCTCCACCAGATTTGAACCACGATCTTGGGAACTAGAGGCAGGCATGTAACCCCTAAACCACAGAGGAGTGAGAGTTATTCCAAACTCCTGGAAACTTCAACTATAAAAATAAAGTTGCCCCCCACCCCAGAGCCAAATTCAAGATGCGCCACTGTTACAATGTAAGTCTATTGAGGCTGAGTTACAAGTTGTCATTAATCTTTACAACTCATTAGTAACATATCTTTAATGCAAAAGAAACATTTTTGATCTTTAGAGGAAAAACTATGACACGACAGCTAGGAAACGTAGATATAAATTGCAACATAGTGAGCAACGAGAAAATGTTGCGTTTTCTGGCAGAGATAATTACAGAACGGTGTTTTCAATGTTACTATTGGCAGGCTGTGTCAAGAACTGAAATGTAGACGTAATGCGTATGAGGGATTGTTAACAAATTTTGATTTTCTTTCTTCTGCGAGTTAGACACAAAACAAATTTTCGAACGGACTCTTACTCGGACGATATAGAGGATGAATTCGACAATGAATGCATTCAACTTCGTTGTGAGGACAATTTAAATAAAGAAATGCCATTTCATTGCTGTGTCTATACAAAAAACTCCATAAGAAAGGCCTCTTGGGTGTTTATCCTAATATTGGTGTAGTGCTGCATATACCTTCGAAAATTGTTGGGCAGAAATATTATTTTCAGTGCTCAAGAGGATTAAAAATTATCCTCGTTCAACAACAGGCCAATAGAAACTGAACACTCTGCCGATGCTTTGCTAGGAGTCTCATGTGCTTCGTCAGATCCACTTCGTCAATGCTTTCTCCATGAAGAAAGTACGAAAGAAATGTTTATAATTTACAAGATATATTTTTATTCCAAGTAATTAATTTGTTCCTGAAGTGTAACTTTCATTTCAAGCTAATTTAAACTACCTATATAATAGCTGCTTATATTGTTTAGGAAAATTTTGGAGCGCCAAACTTAGCACTGCCGAGGGGCGGCAAAATATTTGAATCTGACCCTAAATATAGCTTCCAGGTCGTAGCAGCAGAGTGGCGCAGTGGAAGCGTGCTCGGCCCATAACCCAGAGGTCCGTGGATCGAAACCACGCTCTGCTATCTTAAGTTTTTATTCCAGTCTAAAAGAGTCTCTAAGCACACATCTTCCAACACCATGTATTGTGGATTGGCTGATGAAATGTATGGGTTTATTATGATATACGATTACTAGAAGATTCCTGCCAATTAAACAAAGGAAGTAGTTCCATTGCGCGATTCTATTAAACAAGGAAACAAATTGGCGTTGAAAGACAATAGAGGTAGCCGAATTTAAAAATTGTTTATAGATCGATTGTTTACTTTCTCTAGCTCCGTATATACAATGTACATAGGGATAGAGAAGTGTTGTATTCCACCCAAAAATTCGATGTCGAAGTAAAAACGGAAATACATATATGTATTGTGGTCCCCTGAGTACGAAAAAAGCATTTGTAGAAAAAGGTTTGTGTGCGTGTGTGTGTGTGTGTGTGTGTGTGTGTCTCTCTCTCTCTCTCTCTCTCTCTCTCTCTCTGAGGACAACAAATGACCGTTAAATACCAAACTTGGTATTTAAGTTTAGTATCTTCCAATGCTATACGAAGATTTTCAAGAAAATTCCACCACAAACTACTCTTTACATGGGAAATAATAAAGAATAAACCACTCTTCAGAGGCTATTCCCAGAAAATTCAAAATATACACTTTGTCAGGTAAATATGTTTAATATCCGAAATTTTAATCAAAATCGTTAGAGCCATTTTTGAGAAAATCAAAATTTTCGAAAAAAGTTCCATGTAAAGGGTAGTTGGGGTGGGGGGATTTTTCTCAAAATCTTCGTGTCGCATCCCTGGAAGATACTAAACTTAAATACCAAGTTTGGTATTTTACCGATTTTTCGTTTTTGAGTTATCGTGTTCACAGACACACACACACACACACACGGTCCTTTTTGTGAAAATGCTTTTTTTGGATATTGGGGACCCTAAAACATATATTTCCGGTGAAATCTCGGTATCGAATTTTTGGTGGAGTGCAATACTTTCTCTATACACTATGTACATGGTGCGTATGGAGAAAGTAAAAATATGTCCACAATGTTGACAAGAATCACAATTTTTTACTTTCTCTATACGCACTATGTACATAGTGTATAGAGAAAGTATTGCACTCAACCAAAAATTCGATACCGAGATTTCACCGGAAATATATGTTTTAGGGTCCCCAACATCCAAAAAAAAGCATTTTCACAAAAAAGTCCGTGTGTGTGTGTGTGTGTCCGTGTGTCTGTGAACACGATAACTCAAAAACGAAAAGTCGGTAAAATACCAAACTTGGTATTTAAGTTTAGTATCTTCCAGGGATGCGACACGAAGATTTTGAGAAAAATCCCCCCACCCCAAACTACCCTTTACATGGAACTTTTTTCTAAAATGTTGATTTTCTCAAAAACGGCTCAAACGATTTTGATTAAAATTTCGGATATTCAATATATTTACATGACAAATGAAATGTATATCTTGAATTTTCTGGGAATAGCCTCTGAAGAGTGGTTTATTCTGGATGAATTTTGCTAAATGTTGAATGACTGCTAAACTGTAAGAGATGGACAAAAACTTACTACACAAAAAATGCAGAGCAGTTTAAAACACACAATTTATGTTATATACATTTTTTCGTGGAGTTCGTCGCTTTTGTGACATTCCTTATTTTTGGTTTCTGCTATGAAAAACGTATACTTTTCTCATACAGGAACTTGTCAACTCCTATCCATACAAACAAAGGAACTTCATTGACATAGCAACCAGCTTTTGACTATCACTTTAACCTACGGTTGTCCCTTATTTCGCTTCTACTTACAAGGAAGTGAGTAATAAGACTATTTCTGCTAATTTTTTCTGATTAGCATAAAGTAAATAGAAGTATAAGCTTTTTAAGAAATATTTGTTGCAGGGATATGGAGAAAGTCATGTGAATGGTACACATCAGATTTTTTTTTATTCTTAGAGCCTTCTGAAGCAAACATATTGGTTGGCTTCCCCACTGCTATCCCAGAACAAAATACCATCGTTTACAAGACAATGAAATAAACCATAATAAACAGTTAATAAAGTGCTAATGAAGACAAACATTCTAAGTCTTCTTAAGATAAATAAAACATATGAAACTTTTTGCATATTACCTGGAAAGCATGTTATCCAACCATATTCCGAGAAGTTTGACTTTCTGCTCTCTACTTTGTTTGCCTTTTAAACTAAATAAGCCATTTATTTGCAATCCATTTGCTTCAAACCAATGCGATCTGAAGTATTTGATTAATCAAAAGTACTTGCAGAAATAATATTTAGCACAGTGGTGTCATCTGCATAAGAGATCACTTTACCTGGAGTAGCAGCGGGCAAGTCATTGACAGCTAGAATGTAAAGAAGAGGACCCAGAACAGATCCTTGAGGCACCCTGCTGTTACATCTCGAACTGTAGACATATGGTCATTAATTGAAACTGATTGATTTCTATTGCTAAGGTGTGATCGAATTAGAGACAGTTCATTATTTTTATTCCATAACATTTCAATCTTTCAGCAGCAGATCATGAGGTAAACAGTCAAAAGCTTTGCTAAGATTGCATAAACACGCTGCTACATTCTGCTTGTTTTCAAAAGAATATAGTACTTTGTTTACAAGGGATTCATGTCAACTGTTTTGGGTATTCAATACCCAATAGTAGACCTGTTGGGTCTAAAAAAATATTGCTCTTCACATATTTTCTGTTAGTTTCAAAATATGAAACTAGTTTGCAGTTTCAATTACTTTAAATATAACTGGCACCAAGGATACTGGCCTACAGTTAGAGACTTATTGTCCATTACCCTTTTTGTAAACAGGAATAACTTTCGATATCTTCAAGGGTTCAGGAACCTTACCCTGGTTAAGGCATGGTTGACAATAAGTACCAAAGGATCCAATAAATAAGAGGCACTTAATTTTAATAAGTAGTTAGAAAAATCATAGTAATCCTAACTCCTTGAGTTATTGAATTTCATAATTTATTTGTAAACTTCACATGTTACTTCCTTCCAAGTAAAACTTCCAGAGTGATCTGTTATATTATTTAACAGCAGACTTATCAGTACTTTGTCTTTATTATTATTTCAGAAACAGACTGGGTATTAAATTCCTCTGCTCTATCTTAATTTCAGATTTATTAATATTCCTCCCTGCCACCTTATTAATAGTCCCATGTTTTTTTGCATTAATTGCCAACATTGTTTATTAGAAACTCATTATACATTATCTGGTTGCAGAAAGCTTTGTTTTGTATTCTTTCTTAGCAGTTAAAATCATTTGTCTACTGTTTTCAGTTTTATAGATGATATTTATTTTATGGAACATTACCATGCTCATGCAATATTAAAAGCTCCACCAAGAATTGCCTTTGTTTTCATATTAACTAAAATAATTTCCAATACTTTAACTATCTTTCAATAAAAATATTAAAATCTCCATCGCCAAGTGAAGCAGATACATTAATTAGCGTAACGGATCATAAACCAGAAGAAAAGAACACAATAGTACCATGATCACATTACACTATCTCTATAAGTAGGGGTCATGAAGCGAGACAAGAGCAAAACGTTAAGTTGCGCAGTGGCAACTCTTTACCTGAAGGGCTAATGAGGGGAGAAGTTGCACCAACATGTATATGCAGAAGTCATATGTCCACGAAGGAGTGAAACACGCTAGCGCTAGTTTTAGTGCAGCATTCTTTAATGGTTCTGCAGATAAACACTAGCAGATTATATCCAACTTGGAAGAAGACAGTGATGACGATATGAGTAGTGATGATGGTTATGAGGATGAAGATGATGCTGCTGCAATAAGTGGATTGAGCAGCATTAGAAACATGTGGTGAGTACAGTAATATTAACTATGTTCATGGTTGCCATTGTGTGATAAGCTGGATCGCAACCAAAAACATGTCGACATTTCTTCAAGCAAAACACTCTGACTCTACATGCAGCCAATGACATACTATCTATGTATAAAAAACTGATGTGCTCCATTCACATGATTTTCTCTACATCTCTGTAAAACAAATTATTGTTTAAAGCTTATTCATTTGTCTACTTTGTGCTAATTGAGATAAACATTAGCAGAGACAGTTTATTACTTAGTTCCTTATAAGTAGAAGGGGAATAAGGGAATACACTAGGCTAAACCGCCAGTCAAATGCTTTAAAATATGGTTGCTTTACTCCATGGCACGACAGCTCACGGGGAACCTTGGCCTACCGCCCGGCCGCTGCGTTCCCCATCTCGGTCCACAACAGACGTCATGGATGGGGTGCAGTATTGGAGGGTGAGACGTGGTCAGCGCCTCGAGTCCCCCCGGCCGGTTAATGCGGTCCTCATGACCTGGAGCCGCTACTTCTCTATCAAGTAGCTCCTCAATTGGCCCCCCAGGGACCTTACGAGGCTGAGTGCACCCCGGGCCAGGTCTCCCAGCGGGGGAAAAATCCCCACGCTGGTACTGGGGATCGAACCCAGGTCTCCCGCTTGGTAAGTAGCAACGCTACCACCGCGCTAAGGAGACGACCAAATATGGTTGCTATGGGATTGAAAATCGTTTCTTTGCATGGCAGATGTTGACAAGCATGAGAAAAGTATAAGTATTTTAAAACTGAAGCCAAGAACAAGTTATATTTCAAAAACGGTCAACTCCACGAAAAAATGTTTATAACATAAATTGTGTGTTTTAATGAGCTCTACATTTTTGTTAAGTAAATTTTTATCTAAAATAAGAACTGAAGCTTTCCTGGCGACGTGTTAATTCAAAATCTTCTCGGGCTTCTAGCCAGGTAAAAACTTGGCTTGACACCAACGTTTCGAAGAAGTGCATCTTCCTCGTCTTCAGGGTTGAAGACGAGGAAGATGCACTTCTTCGAAACGTTGGTGTCAAGCCAAGTTTTTACCTGGCTAGAAGCCCGAGAAGATTTTGAATTAAATTTCTATCTATCTCTTACAATTTACCAGTTATGCAAAAGTCCTCAAAATTCATCCAGAATAAAAATGTTTTAGAGGCTATTCCAGATAATTCAATTTATACATTTCACTTGTCATGTAAATTAATATACAATGTTTTAATCAAAATTGTTAGAGCCATTTTTGAGAAAATCAAAATTTTCAAAAAAATGTTCATGTTAAGGGAAAGAATTTTTGCCCATAATTCAACTTTTAAGAAATATTTTACTAATTAAATCATCCTTTCTAAAATTCTATAATTATACTTAACATTTTAATATACAAATTAAATAAAAATTAAACACTTAAAAAAAACAAACAAGAATTAAATTTTAACATCCTTAAACTAACAAAAAATTCTAAATTCATGTAATCCTATAAATTCAAATACCCAAAATTCAAACTTTTAAGAACAAAACAAAACATTGGTTCCATTAGTAATACTTTTAGTATATTTTTATACTCATAGAATCCATTTTTGGTAGTTTGGGGCGGGGGAATTTTCTTGAAAAATCGAGTCGCTTCCTTGGAAAATACTGAACAAGTTTGATACTTAACAGACTTTTCGTTTTTGAACTATGCTGCCTACAAACACAAACACACTGAAAGACACACACACAGACATTTTTCTAAATAAATATATATATATATTTGGATTCAGGATGTCCAGTGAAATCTCGGTATTGAATTTTTGGGTGCAATACAATACCTTCCCTATACACTATGTACATAGTATGTGTAGATTAGCTTTATAACAATCAAAGTGATTTTGCTATAACTATGGATATGTGCCAACAATTACTTTCATGTGAACTGTAATAATTGTTTACAGCTGCACGCTGTTGTGCTTGTGCTATTTGCACCAAGCTGGCATCTCCATTACAGGTCGCGCACCTGTTCTTGATGAATGACATTTTGAAATGCAAGATTAGATGCGAGTCACTTACCTTTACTGTGTATTCTCGAAATATAATCTTAAGGAAGTAGAGCTGTTTGTTATTGTAACAAACTATTTGCTGACCTGTTTAGCTCATGTATCTTCACTAAAGGTCATTTGTCTAGAAGGAAAGAGCAGCCTGTACCCCTCTCAGCCATTGTACAGCAGTAGGGAAGGAAAGCAACTTACCCTATACGCAAGATTTGTTATGTCTCGCCTCATGGCCTATAGCGCTGAACAACAGGGAGTGGACGTCATGTTGACAGGGACTGCTGGTGGGGAGAGTCCAATACATAATCTTCTTTATATTAAGTTAAATATATTCCTTTATTTCTGTGGTATAACAGAAAGCTGTGTATGATGGAGAATTTCAATAAATGTGTCACTTTTTAGTTTAAAAAGAGAGAACTTGTACGTAGGGGTTTATATATTTATTTGCTTCTGGGGGTCCAGTGCCGTTTGTCCTCCCTCCCCTGCTTCTTGGCACATGTTCTAGATCCCTATAAGAAACTAATCTATTTCTAAAGTAATGTAACAAGGAGTTTTCTTTGAGCCGTGAGCTATGTTTGGTACTTAATTTTTGTTTTTGAGTTATACTCAACCATGCCTGTTCACTCAACACCTGTATTTGCTTTGACTGTAAGTGTCCTCATGTTTAAACGTGAAAGGAATGCATTTTAATACATTTATTTTAAAGGAATGTTGCAAGGTTTGCAATTGAAAGAAATGAATTTTAATTTATTTACTTCAAAATTGTTGTGGTCATACAGAAAGGTTTTCTGGGTGCAGCCACATGGTCAGAGTGGAAATAGTGTTGGGGACACTCGCATTGGTGGATAAGTGATGCACCTGAATAGTATATGGTTTCCAATGAGGTTAGGTAATGTTTGGGACTAGATGTGTCGTGCACATAACCAGTGCCCTTAACACAGACTCATCCTTGGTGTGTGACTAGGAGGGGTGTGTATGTGGAAGCAGATGGTCTAGAAGGGGAAGGTGAACCGCTGGGCTTCCTTCATTCAGTTGAGTACGGGCTGCTCTGCTGTGCAGTATTATAATGTAATGTGGAGTAAACTTAGTTAATAAATAGAGTTATAACTAAACAGTGTTTTACTGTGAAAGATACCAGAGAAATATTGCCCAATGCATGACATCTTTTGGCCCTCTGTGCCAGATTTGTGTGAAAACCAAAAGTCAGTGAACTGAGAACTGCAACAGAGGACTCATGAATTTCTGGCCATATTGTAATCCTCTACGATGGAGCAGGCAAGCGGCAAGTGCCATTCCTATCCACCAAAGCACATTATCCGAGAGGGCTATGGGTTATCCTATATAATATGTATATAGTACATGTAGAGAAAGTAAAAATATGACATAAATTGTGTGTTTTAACGAGATTTAGATTTTCTGTATAGTAAATGTTTGACTGTCTCTTATGGTTTACCAGGTAGACAAGTCATCCAGAATGAAGAGGTCTTTATACTCAGAAATTCTAGATATACATTTGTTTGTCATAAAATGATCTTAAACATATGGTATTTTGATAAAAATCGTTACAGCCATATTTTAGAAATTCCAAAAAAGTTTCACATAAAAGTAGTAGTGTGGGATGATTTTCCTGAAAATGTTTGTGTTGCATTCTTGAGATGGATGTAAAACTTAACCTTTTTTTAAAAAAAATCTTTACTTTTTATTTAGGGGTCTTCAAAACATGTACTATGGTGACATCTCTGCATCAAATTTTTGCATAGGATACAACAGCTTCTCTACCTACTATGTACATTATACATAGTGTTACAGAAAAATAAAACTCTAGCAGGAGGGTTGCACATCTATTGCTAATACAATTTTAACTTTTGCCCTTTTCTTTTACTCAAGAGTAACACTGCACTACTACTCCTCCTCCTCCTTTCTCTGAAATTTCATGATGAAAAATGATCGATAATAATAGCAAAAATCATTTATTACAGTAAGTAGGTATTTTTTTTTTAAATATTTGTAACTAAAATCGCTCTACAGAACCATAAAAATGGAATGAAAATTTAAATTAATATAAATCTTTCAATCCAGGACGAAGATTTTCTCTTCTTGGTGGAGCACTGGTTCTGTTAAAACTAGCAGCAATAAACCTGCGATTCCTGGCTTGTGACTGCTGATTTGGCCCTGCTGCTGTTTCTGCTTGTATTTCTGCACATAAATGTTCATCCAGACTCTGCACAAAAAATAAGAAAGTTAACTATTTACAGCTTAGAAACAGCACTCACAGGATATTTAAAATATACACAATATAATCTCACGACTGGATTTCTCACATTTTTATACAATTATAAGCATAATTTAGAAGCTAGACAATTGGTAACAGATCATTTGCAATAGCAAGGTGACTTCAAGACTATAATTCTCCAACAAATGATAGCCTGCTGAATAGGAGGGTCACTGAAAATGTTGAGAATGGGCAACAATGAATTGTGGTTAGCCAAAGCTGGTCTTCCTAGCTTTAGATTGAAGTTCACATAGAAACATGTGCAAGCTGGGTATGTCAAACATTGTGCAGCATCAGCACTTCTAGGTACAGTATTTTCCAGAACATGATAATCCTCTGTGTGACTTTGAAGTTGTGGTTTAAGTGATTTGTGGTTGGAAACCAACCCTCGCAGGTGCCAAGTCTTCCATTTACTAGTCACTTAACTGAGCACAAATCTTGGCTTGCAAGCAGAGTTTTCGAGTCTCCAGGAAACAGAGATTTTACTACGTTGCCTCTCACCCCTAGTACAGGCTTGTCTTTTCTTTGCTAAGTGGCAGGGGGGAGCAGTCCTGTTTGAAGGCCACCATGTTTTAGAGAAAACTATATGTGCATGCAGATATACCTTACACTAGGATGGATATACCTTACACTAGGATGGATATCAAGTGAGAGCATTTCCATGCAATCATTTTCTATGGATTTTAAAGCCTATTTAGGCAAGAGAGAGTGCCTTAAAAGACTGCATTGGGATATTTGCCCTTCACGATCTACGATTTATTGATGATCCTCAGAATTTAGAGGAGGAAGGGATTACCTTGAAGATGAAGATGCACAGAACAGCTGGCTACAACAATGATTGAAAATGAGGTGAAAGAGTGTATGTTGAGTGTATGATCATTGTTGCACATATCAGACTCAAGAAACCCTGAATACTGGATTGGCAGAAGCAAATGTCATCCTTGAAGTAAACTTTTATGTATGCTATGCAGGTGTTGGATCCCCCACCACCTTATAAATGAGCAGAAACTGGTGCCGGAAAATGATCAAGATGATCTGTTCATTCTTCTCAACTAGTGGCAATTCCATTTGAGGAACAAAAGACTGTCACCATAAGATGGTGCATCACAAAATGGCTGCTACAAGTCTTCAATGAACTGACAACAAAGATTGGTTGGCATGGACTTTCGTCTCTGCACACATTGCACTAGAAACAAATAATATCTGCAGGAGTCAAATATTTATTCCATGCAGTTTGTGTAAATCTGACCGCACATAACATTTTTCTATTCCACAAAAGGAAAAATTAAAATTGCCTGAAGATGTAATAGCTGCTTATGAAGAATGTAAAGATAGGCATTAGGCATTTGAAAAGCGGTTTAAAAGGATGAACTGTTGTACAGATTGGAGTGACAAATACTTTGAAAACATGCAATGATCAGATCTATATTTTTAAAATTTATTGTATACATTTTCAAAACTTTTGGAGTGATTCTTGTAAGTGTGAGGGTCATACTGAAAGTAATGAGTAACAATTTATTATTCTTAATATTTATTTTTTTCAGAGAAATTAAGTACATCATCATTATCCACAACTTTTCCCTCACCTTTCAAAACAGTCACAATTTCTTTGCACACACAGTCGCCCTCCGTAGTGTAATAGTTACCTTGCTGACTTCATATACCTTGCAGGTTCAAACCCGGCGGAGGAACGATGGATTTTTTTCAGATGTAAAAATCTTTAGCATGGCTTCTTTGGGAAGGGAAGTAAAGCTGTTGGTCCCGTGTCATAAATTTACGGTACATAAAAGAACCTCAAGCCTGATAGAAAGGCCTCTGAGCAAAATTAAGCGGCATTTCATGCCCAATATAGAATGGTACGCTGAGAACCATAGCAGTTAAAGATCGTCTATAAAGAACACGCCTTTTCCATTTTTCTTTGCACACATTTTCCCCCATCGCTCTGTAAGTTTGAAAATGCCATTACAATAGAACTCTGCACCAGCTGCATGAAGACACTGATACACTACTTTCTGAATATCCTCCACATCTCATAGTGCTGACCCAACATCTGTACCTTAGCGTAAACATATCCAGTGTGAGAATATGCATTATCCTCTTCTAGGATGATCTTTTCAGGGTACTTGTGCAATGCATGATAGGGCTTCCAGTCTGGATATAGTGGGCAGCATTTACAGTTTGTCCAGGTTCAAAAAATTAACCAAAATGCAACCCTGTGCATCCCATTAGATGCTACCCATAACCTTTCCGGCAGAAAGGTCTTCACTTTTTTCTTCAATGGCAAGTCCAAATGGTGCCATTCCATTATCTGGCATTTTGTTTCAGGCTCGTAATGATGAAACCAGTTGTCATCACCTGTCACAATACTCATCAAAAAATCATCACCTTCATTTTGAAATCTAAGAAGTTTTTGGCTGATGGTTCTCTGAAATTTGTGGTCTTTGGTCAATAAATGTGGGATCCAAGTTGTGTAAGTTGTGCAATGATTTCATTCACAGTGATACACCTATTTTCTCTAATGATCTCATCAACTCTTTCCTTTTTGCATTCTATGGAGGCAATTTGCAGGCAATGGCTATGAGGATCATCCTGGAAACTCATTTTCCCACTTTGAAATGCTTCACCATTTCCAAACACTGCTAGTATCCATGCAGACATCTCCATTGAATCTGAGGTGAAATTCAGCAGCAGATTTTACCTCTTTAGCAAGGAATTCAATGACAGCACACTGTCAAAATGAAACATCAATGTCTGCCATTTTGAAATACTGCCAATGGCTACGTGGCAGAAACTAATGACAACATGTGCTGTAAAGTTACATTGTTTGAATATGAATTTTCACAATGGGTTCCTCACAACTTCCAGTATGACCCTCGTGTGAATTGGTTAAGAAAAGCTCAGAGCATGTTTATGAGAAGGCTGCAGAACCTCAGTGATGTCAAATATTTGTTGTGAGGATTCAGCAATGATATAGAATCAAGTCTAGTTCTAAAAATTTGAATTAAATTACTGACTGAAAGAATACAAGCCCTTGATGGCTTGATGATTATAATGCCTGGTTGGCAATCCCAACATACTGATAACATTTCTAAACCTTGTTCACTATTAGACAATTTCTAAAGTGACTTCCCTGTTAAATTAGGCCAATTTAAGTTATGTGGCTCTACATGTATTATTGCTACATTCATCTTCAGCAGATTGGTACAGTTATGCCATAAATAAAATCCAATCTGAGAAGCAAATTACATCTGCACCATGCCAGGAGAACACCATGAGTTTCAGAGAGAACATAGAAGAGGCAGAGCTAATACTGAAAAGGTAGTCAGACCTTCAGTCACAGATCTCCTGGATCACCTTTCCAATTCCTCTCTACACATGGCTAGCGTGAAAGAAATAATTATTCCACAATGACGTGATAGTTGGTTGAGATCTCCTTGTGTGGTTTAGCAGGAAAAGTGGAGGTCAGTTAGGGAAGTCAATGCTATTGCCATGTTAGTTCAGGAGTTAGAGCAACTGGACTGAACCAGGAGATCCGTAGTTCAAATCCCAACTATGGCAGAAATCTATACCTTTCCAACTCCTGTCCTACACATTGCTAGCATGGAAGAAACAATTATTTCACAATATCAGCGATATGTTTTGCTATCGCCTAGCATGAAATGCTGAAAATGCCCACACGGAATTATTATTATCTGTTTGTGGTTTGCATTATAAGCAAACCAAAAATTAAAAGACACAATCAGATTGAAAAATTCAATGCCATAGCCAGGATTTGAGCCACATATCTAATGGTTTTCATCATTGCTCTAACCAACTAGCAAATCCATTGTTCAAATCCTGGCTATGGCATTGAATTTTTCAGTCTGATTCTAGCCTTCAACCATTGTCCTTTGCACAACCTTGTGTGAGGAACAATTAATTATCACTGATTGACCTAAGCCAAAAAATGTCTATGACTTTTTGTAGTATTTGCCTAACCAACACAATTACTTAAAAATCTGATGTGTTCCATTCACATGGCTTTCTCTATATCTCTGCAACAAATTATTGTTAAAAAGCTTATGCTTCTATTTACTTCATTCTAATCAAGAAAAAATTAGCAGAAATAATCTTATTACTTGCTTCTTTGTAAGTTGAAGCGGAAAAAGGAGTACCATAGGTTAAACTGATAGTCAAAGGCTGGTTGCTATGTGACTGAAGTTCCTTTGTTTGTATGGACAGGAGTTGACAAATTCCTGCATGAGAAAAGTATAAGTTTTTCAAAGCTGAAACAAACTACAAGGAATACCTTAAAAATGATCAATTTCACAAAAAAATGTATATAACATAAATTGTGTGTTTTAATGTGCTCTACATTTTTTGTGAGATAAGTTTTTGTCCATCTCAAGGTTTAGCAGTTATGCAAAATTCTGTAAAATTCATCCAGAATAAAGTAGTCTTCAGAGGCTATTCCCAGAAAATTCAAAATATACATTTTATTTGTCAGGTAAATATCTTTAATATACGAAATTTTAATCAAAATCGCTACAGCCATTTTTGAGAAAATTAAAATTTTCAAAATTTTTTCCATGTAAAGGGTAGTTTGGGGGGGGGGGATTTTTCTCAAAATCTTTGTGTCGCATCCCTGGAAGATACTAAACTTAAATACCAAGTTTGGTATTTTACAGACTTTTTGTTTTTGAGTTATCATGTTCACAGACACACATATGCGCACGCACGCACACACACACACACATGGACCTTTTTCTGAAAATACCTTTTTTGGACACAGGGGACCCTAAAATGTATATTTCTGGTGAAATCTCAGTATCAAATTTTTGGGTGGAGTGCAATACCTTCTCTATACACTATGTACATAGTACGTGTACAGAAAGTAAAAAAGGAGGTAATGCAGAAAGTAACAACTGTTTTAATTTGATTGAAAAAATACACCACTTACAAACTGAAACTTACCTACATTATTTCTTCACATAATCACCTCCATTATTTAAGCATTTGAAATATTTGTGCATGAACTTTAGAATTCCCGTGTTGTAGTTGGAGTAGCCAGTCTATTAGGTCAAGATGTTCAGACATTATTTCATCAAGCAAAGTACAAGAAAAGTTTGGGAAAGAAGTCAACTTAACTTTGCTAGCTTTACAAGTCTGTTGTTACTCACTTGATTCTTCAGATCATGAGAGATGTCTGGGTCAGAATTTTATCATGCACATTTGTTTGTCCATTACTGAACATTTCACACTATTTTCTCACATTTATTTTGTTCATTACTGCATTAACATACACATCCTTTAGTTGAATGTAAATGTCTGTATGTTTCAACTTTTGAGCATGTTAATCGCACACCTCATAGTCAAATTTTTTTAACACAGAGTTCTTTTGAATAATCACAGAATCACTATAACTTCCATCATCTGGCATTTACATAGCACTCAGAAAAATATTGTAGAAACCATTTAATTTTCACAATGGCTTAGTCTATAATTCATTATGCATTAGGTGCTCACAGACATAACTAATATAGGTAAGATTACTTCTGTGCATGAAGTATGTCTCTTGATGAACAGTTAGCAACTTTTGCTTAAAGAGTACAGCAAATGAAAATTACGCAGCCTGCTATTTTAGCCTGTTGGGCAGTATGCGGTCTTCTAATCAACAGTTACTAATTAAAATGTTTATGCACAATGTTTCATCATTTGATTGCAGAAATTCAAAGGTATGAAAGCCATTCAAAAGTAACTGCGTTAGGAATGAAGGCAGCATTTTTTCAACAAAAATTTCTCAACATAGTTCTATTTTAGGAATATACATTCTCCTAACATTCCTGCCACTTTTTTAATCCCTTAAAAAATAGGAACTGTCAAGCTATGCAAAATATGCCTATTTCTCAACGGTGACCTCATTTGATATACATCAGTTTTGTTCTATTAAGTCATTTTATCATGTTTGGGAACAAGAAGAAATCACAGGGAACTAGGTCAGGTGAATATGGAGGGATGCATCAGCAATTCATGCAGTTTGGTGCTAACTAATCCATGAAATAGCACTTTCATAGTGGTGAAATAGCACTTTCTTCTTTGCCAAATGGTACCATGTCTTCTACTTCTTGTCAAATTGGGCCAATAACCCACTGTAGTATTGTCCAGCAATTCTTTTTCCTTTTTCTAAGAAGTCGTCAATAAATAGCGCAGCTACCTACCAAGTGGGAAACCTGGGTTCGATCCCCAGTACAGGCGTGGGGATTTTTCCCCCGCTGGGAGACCTGACCTGGGGTGCACTCAGCCTCGTAAGGTCCCTGGGGGGCTAATTGAGGAGCTACTTGATGGAGAAGTAGTGGCTCCAGGTCATGAGGACCGCATTAACTAACCGGGAGGTCTCAAGACGCTGACGTTTCACCCTCCAATACTGCAACCCATCCATGACATCTGTAGTGGACCGAGATGGGGGATGCAGCGGCCGGACGGTAGGCCAAGGTTTCCTGTGAGCTGTCGTGCCATGGAGTTAGACCATCTTTGCCCTTTTAGAGCAGATTTATCAGAAGCAAGCCAATTTTTTGAGTATTGATTGGTTTTCAGAATATGATGAATCCAGGTCTTGACAATGACAACTCAGTACAAAAAGTCCTTTGGATTTTGCTTAAATGGCTCCAAACACAGATTTAAAGTTGAAAGCCATACCTGCTTGTTGCTCAATGTGAGCAACACGCACCCATCAAGTCCATATCCTATTCACCTCTAACTTAAATGCAAAATATGAACTGCCATTCCTGTTAATACACCTATAGCTCTGCCACTTCATGAACTTTCATACAATGATCAACAAGAACCATATCATGAAGTATTTCAATGATTTCCTTGGTAACCACATCTGCTGGGGGTCCTGGGAGCACCACATCAAAGATGGATGTTCAACCATGTTTAGTGTCTTGAACCAATATCTAACTGTTGCCAAAGGTGGCAAAATGTCCTCATAAACAGCATCCAATTTGGCTTTTATTCCTTGGAAATTTCCCTGCTAAAAGCAAAGGGACACCACTTTTTCCATTGAACGACTAACTGAAATGCCTGCCAAATCCAAACAAACCTATGAATCAGTGCCAAATTTGTTTTGATCACATGTAACAAACATTCTGAGATTAGGAAACTAATAGTTTACAACAAAAACTGGTTACTTGCAATAGGAAAAACAACAGAAGAAGTGCGAGAATACATCATATTAACGAATCTGTGCATAAATCAAAATTTTTTCACATTTAACGGGAAATATTACAAACAAACATCTGGTTTAGCTATGGGCAGCCCACTGTCACCAATATTAGCAGATCTCTTCATGAGCACTATGGAAACTAGGATTAAAAAGGCATTCCCCTGGATGTTCAAAATATGGTATCGCTATGTAGACAACATCTTTGCAATAGTCCCAGAAAGACACCTAGAAGATGCACTAAAACTCCTAAATATGCAAGAAAAGTCTATAAAATTCACAATGGAGAAGGAATGTGATGGACAACTACCATTCCTCGACCTAAAAATCATCAAAACTAATAATCACCTTACATTTGGCATCTACAGAAAACCTACCCACACCAACAGCTATATAAAACAAAAGAGTTACAATCCCATTCTCCATCAGCATGCTTTACTCAACAGCCTTACACACAGATTGGTAAATGTACCAATGGGAAAAACAGAATACCAATGTGAACTTACTAAAATACTGGACATAGCTACAGAGAATGGATTTCGGGCAGAACTGGTGTACAAAAAAGTTAATAAAGCCAAAAATAGAAAGAGAATTAAAGAAGTCAGCACACTCACCCAAACCAGAAAGAAAACAAGATCTACAAGAAGTTTACATACCACCCTACAACTTTCTACAAATTCCAGAGGATCTTCAAACGGCATAATATCATTCTAGCCCCTAAAAACAATTACTCTATAAAAAACATTTTAAATTCTAAATTAAAAGATGATATCCCACAAGAAAACAAACCAGGAATATATCAGTTCAGCTGTAATGACTGTGAAAAAATCTACATCGGCCAAACAAAAAGAAATATAAAAACCAGGGCAAAAGAACACCACAGAAATATTAAACTCAAACAAGAAGAAAAATCTGCAGTAGCTTGGCATTTTTGGAAAGAGAAACACACTATAAATAGAAGCCCAAAAATCCTCAAAAACATCACAAGGAAGACAGAATTAAAAGTTTGGGAAAACATATATACTTGGAAAAACAAGAACTGGGTTTTCAATTTTGAAATCCCGCCAGGCGATCTACTCATCCAGAAGTTCATCAAACCACCACCAGGGACAGAGACAACCACCACAGCAAGCAATGCCGACAGTCGACAAAAGGAATTGACAATGGAAGCACATGGCTTCTGAAACATGTTTTCCGAAATAAAAAAAGTAAGTGATGTAGTGTTACAAAATCGACTCAACTAAATTTTAATTGTTAATAGTTTACAAGCTTAAATTTTCCTATAATGGAGTAAATCTAATATGGAGTAGCATGCCAATATTTTGGATGCCACTTATTTATATAATTAATGTGAGCAAGCATTTAAACAGCTCAATTTGCTACCAAGTCTAAACTGTGAAGCTGGAAAAAAAAGTGCAAGTTTAATGTGACAAGGGCTATGTCTTGATATGGGCACATTACACATTACTGTTTTCCTTTTCTTTTTTTCCATTATTGCAAAAGACTGGAATTTGGATTTTGTTTCTTAAAACTACTTTTGCAGTCAGGGATTAGTAATGTTATGAAATGTTTGAAAAAATTTTAATTCATTCAAGGATACCCAATAATTAGGGACACTCAAATTTTGCGACTCGCGAAACTCGCGAAAATTTTTAAAATGCTTAAAATTAGGGAATAAATGTATACGAAGACATATTTGATTAATTTAAATACTTTTTGACACACCATCTACTCGCGAAATTTTGAAATTCCCGCTATATATACGAATTTTTAGGTTCACTCGCAAAATTTATCGCATATAGCAAAGAGATCACACATTCTTGTTATCAAATTTCGGTTAACGTTTTTTGCTTCCAGCTTAAGCTTTGTTAAGTGCCGTGGGAGTCTGTTAGCACGGTATTGGCTATCTTGTCAGCGTTCGATCGATAACAACAGCAGTCTGCAGTATCGGCGGACCAGCGAAGCCGTTGAACCAGCGAGATAGGAGCGCTAATATCCGGTATGCGCTGCGCACGCATTCTGTTACTACCCTAAGTAACTTCTTCTACGCGTATCCCACTAGTTCCTGTTCACCCATGCGTTCAGTTCGTTTTAACTAGCAGTAGCGTAGTTCTGAAATATTGTATAGCATGCCACCGAAAGTGAGCTTAGATGAGCGGGTAAAGCAATTCTCGCAGGACGGAATGAAGAGGTCGGGAGAAATAATGCTTTGCAGCTTTTGCAATAAAAGAATTCCATATGAAACTTTGGATGCTGTAAAAAAACATATTGCTAGCCAGAAACACGTGGATGCAACGAAAACGCGTAAGCGACAAAGAACAATGTTCGAGGCGGCTGAATGTTCAAAAGGAGCAAAGGTATGTAATTTCCACATTTTCTGCATTTATCTACTTCAATTCTGTGACAATTTTTATTTTGTTACTTAGAGTTTGAAACTTGTGTGTAAAGAGGTAAAGGTGTATTACCTATTTAAAATTAAATGCCAGTTTACTTCCTTTTAAAGCACATGTTTTTAGAAATCAGAACATTATTTGGCTAATAGTAAAATATCGTGTGTAGTTGAACTCTTCGCTTAATCGCATATACTTATTTTGTTCAGTTATATGTTTTACATGATTTTATATCATATTTCAAATTTATTTTGGTTTATAACTTGACATCGGGTGTATAACACAACGCTGCTTTAGGTTTGCGGTGATTTAGCCGGTTGTATGACGCACGTTGAGGGACATGCGAGCACGCTCTCACAGATATGAAGTGTAGCATACAAAATACGCGGGTAGGACATAATTTTTAGTTCTGTTAGGCCTGTTGCCGTTGAAAGTTAAAGCCTCCGATATCACCAAAGAAGTTAAAGGGGGCTATAAAAATGAAAAATAAGGCAACAAAAGACATGTTATAAAAAGGAACATAAACTGCAGCATTTTAATCTCAAAGAATCAATCTTAGAGATTCGCTTTCAAGATTTAACACATTTAAAAAGACATTTTGCAAAAGTTCTGGTCTATGCTTATATGTTTTCTTTTCCACTTTTACCAGGCTGCCAAACTATTTTGTCACTTCCACGGTTGAAATGATGATTTCAACCAATATTCCATTGGAGAAGGCAGATCACCCAGCCTTCAAGGAATGGGTGAAGAAGAACGTTATTGGCGGTGGAGACCTTCCAGGAAGCAATGTTCTCTGTAGAGAATATTTACCTCTCTTGGCAAACTCCAGGAAGGAAAAAGTTGTTACAGCCCTACAGAACAAGAAGGTTGCTGTTAAGGCTGACGAAACAACAGACAAGATGGGCAGGGCAATTTTCGTTGTCCTGCTGTCTACAGTGGAGCCCTCCAGATCGCAGGAGCAATATGTGGCTGCTGTCACTTCACTGGAGGTAGTGAATGGACGGTCCTGTGCTCGAACAATTACCGAGGCACTACGGAACACAGGGGTAAACTTTGACCAAGTAGTGGCATTAGTAAGTGACTCAGCCAGTTATATGACCTCCTGTTATGCTGGGTTATCACTTCTCCTGCCAGATGAGTCCCTACATATTCAGTGATGGGCACACAAAATAAATCTGATTGGTGTGGTGATGAAGGACTACTTGTCATCGCTAAATAAACTAGTCATTTCAGTCAAGCAGACTTTTCTGCATGCCCGGAAAAAAAGACATGCATTTCGGCAATTCATGCAGGAGAAAGGATCTGCAGCAGGAATGTTTCCAATTCCAGTGGCCACAAGATGGAATTCCTGGGTGGAAGCAGTTGAGTGGATGGCAGATAACTGGACCGTTCTTTTTGATTTTTTTCGCTCCATTGGTGGCAGAGAGTCATTTACTGCAGCATCTTCACACCTGCAGAATATTACTGATTCTGAGCTACAGATGCTTTATGTGCAAGCTCTGTTTGTGAAATCTTTAGCTTCAGTGATGAAGCAATTGTTGCTCAGCCTGGAAACAAATTCCAAACCGATGGCTGCAGAAGTGTATCCCAAACTTCAGAATTTGAAGAAGCACTTACAAATAGTTGCTGCCGGAACTTTCAGTGACAGAGTTCAGGAGGAGCTTGATGCCCTGAAAGGAAATCTCAGGGGAAGTTCGATGCAGGACATAAAAATTGCAGCAGGCCATATGCACACCAAGCTGGACAATCTTATGTTGGGGGACCCTGCCCGTGCATTTTTGGAGCCTGTGGCTGCACTCTTCTACAGGCAGAATGTGCTGTCACAGCCTGCTGCAGGAGACGAGCTGAAAACCCTTTTCCACAAAGTACCATCAATGAAGGGTATTCCCATCGATGAAGGACTGCATGCTTACAGGGATCTTCAGGATATTCTGAAGAGCAATGTAAATATATCAGTAGAAGATGCTCTTCATGCAATGCGTGATGATCATCAACTTTTTGTTGATGGTGCCTTAAGGGCGCTGTGGGTTCCTGTCTCAAACGTGAACTGTGAAAGGTTTTTTTCCAACTTTTCGTGTGTGTTGATGGACCTCAGAACAAATCTCACAATCACAAACTTGGAGATGCTATCAGCTTATAATTATGAAAGTAAACCATAAGAGTGTGTGTAAATTATGCTTGCTATTAGCGTTTTTATATTTTAGATTGTATAAATTAATTATGCATTTATTTCTATTTTTGTAGGTGAGTAAGTTAATATCCAAGAATTACCGTATCCAAGAATTTTCCTTTCTAACTCAAGAATTTTACCTTCTCACTCAAGAATTTTCTCTCTTATTACTCAAGAATTTAGCAACATTTTATTCAAGAAATTTGAGTGTCCCTACCAATAATGGAGGTGAGGTGTTATAAAATATACATAAATCTACATATGTGTCACTGGTTGAAAGAAGAATAATTTGACTGAACTACTCTGAATGCAGAGAAAAGATTATTTTTTATTCGTGAACTAGTTTCTATGGTGCTAGCAGCCAATAAGAGAGGACTTAAGCATATCATACTACTGACATGTGAGATAAGGTAAGGAAAAACAGACTTTAGTAATACACATAAAGGACAATGTTTTGCCTCCATTGTAGCTCACCTTGTTTAAAATTTTTCCTATCCTTCTGAAAAGCAATGAATCCAAGTTATGCTATAATGAAAAGAAACTGTACAGATATCTAATGAAAAGTTTCGCCATAAGGTGCTGTACTATGGATTTTATTCTCTATTTTAAAACCACTTTAATAAAAGAAACTAATGCCTGACACAAAATAACTCATTCATCTGGTAAAATAAAGAATAAGAATAAAGTCGGAAGGAAGAGGAGGAACAGAAAGAGGATAAAGATGACAATGATTTTTGTCTGGAATGTTTAAAATGTGCAAACTTACCTGGACTGTAACATGCCGTCCTTCTGAAAGCCGCTTAACTAGTAGTTCAAACTCATGACTTAGTTCTGCATTGCTAGATTTCTCCACAGACTGCTTCAGTTTAAGAATCTAACAGGAAAGAAAATAATTTAATATTAGTCCTTTCTGACAGTAGATAAATGGGATGCTAAATAGATAAATGGTATGCCTATTGTTTTTCTTTGAAAAACATAAGTTTTTAAACAAATTAAATTCTTCCCAATGAATTATCATTAGTTCCATAAGTTTTACCACATGCGTACTTTCAAAACATATTTTGAAAATTATGTCTCTATTATCATCCTATACATATTACTGTGGTTGTACATAATAGTTTTTAGCTGATTATAGTGAGAAATAAGATCATATGGGAATGCAAATTAATAACTATATGCATAAATTGCTTCTGCCCTCCACAAAGAAACAGCATGTTTCTGAACCTTTAAAAGTTTTGGATTTTCTTTTTGGTGATGATGATCTGTGGAATATTTATGCTCCAATATTGCTGCTATATGTCATCTATTTATATTTTTTGTTTCTCAAGTGTTCTTTAAATCCTGTTTTCATTTGCCGTTTGTAAGCATTTTTTCCAACAAATTCCCCATCCAATTTCATAAACGCCTGGATTGTTTTAATCTGAGTTCAATAAAATAAACCAAAAGAATAATACACTGTTAATCTTGCATAAAAACAAACATAAAACATATAAACATACAAGGGCTGATCAACAAAGACTGAGATGTTTTCCTGTAGCTTCCGTGATAGTTTCGTATCTATAACATAAATATTTGAAAAGAGCAGATTTTTATGTATGTCAGTAGGTGGCAGCACTCTCCTATCGGTAGGTTGGTAGTAATGCTCTATTTTGTAGACCCTACATGCATTTCGCATGCCAGACAAGGTGGTGACACGAGAGGAGCAGTACAGTGCAATCAAATTCTGTTTTCGTTTAAACCATACAACCACCGAAACTTATGAAAAGCTGAAACAAGCGTACAGTGAAGATGCACTACCTCATGCAACAGTGTTTAGGTGGTTCAAGGACTTCAAAGAAGGCCGACTTGTCAGTGTTAAGCAAGGTGGGCCTGGTGTTCCGGCTTCTGCTGTGACTGAAGTCAACATCAACACAGCTGCTGTGATTGTCCAAGAGGATCGGCGTAAAACATTATGTAACCTCAGTGAAGTGTTGAGAATTTCATATGGCAGTGTGTTTGCAATTACGCACAACCATCTCCATATGGCCCGAGTTTGTGCTCGTTGGGTGCCACGTCTGTTGACTCCCAAACAAAAGGCTGTGCGAATGGAGACAAGCCATGAGGTGCTGCGTCTCTTTGCTGATGGAGGGGATGCATTTTTTAATCGATTATGACTGGTGATGAGTCATGGCTGCATTATTATGATCCTGAAGGAAAACAAGCCAGCACAGTGTGGAAATCGCTAGGTTCTCCAACACCAAAAAAAGCAAAAGTTGTTGCATCTGCAGGGAAAGTGATGGTGATAACATTTTTTTACTGTAATGGAATGATTTACCAGCATGCAGTTCCCCCTCACACTACTGTTACAGCAGCATACTACACGTCAGTATTGGCTACACTGAGGAAGCACATTGCAAAGAAAAGACCAGAGCTTTCTCGGACTGGGTGGCGACTTCATCATGACAATGCATGGCCTCACGTTGCAAATCAAGTCATGCATTTCTGGCTCGATTCAACATTACCTGTGTACCACATGACCTTATAGCCCCGATCTTGCACCCTGTGACTTTTTTTATTCCCATCACTAAAGGCAAAGCTTAGGGGTATTCGATTTGAGAACTCTGAAGCAGTGCTCAAGAAAAGTGAGGCAATTCTCAAGGACCTGACAAAGAATGGTCTGCAACACGTGTTCAAGGACTGGCAGAGACGCTATACAAAGTGCATTGAAGTAGGAGGGGACTACTTTGAAAAAGATCATGTAAACATTGAATTGGAGTAACAAACATCTGTGAAAAAAAAATCAGTCTCAGTTATATCCTTTGAATAAAAACATGCTAAAAAGGGCATTCCACATAAAACAAAATTTGATATTATGAAACATGTTGGTCCTGAGTATGTTTTAAGCAGTGTTTATTGACTATACCATTTTTTTTTTTTAATATTATTCCTAATTTCTTACAAGGCCAAGAGTGGAAGGGGAGCTTTTTGGTTTCTTTTATGTCACTTAACATTAGTGGTGTATTTTGATTCAAACATTGGAGCTACCATGTTCCTTGTAGTCGCCCTCTGTGGTGTAGTGGTTACCATGCTAGCCTCTTGTACCCAAGGTTGCAGACCCAAGTCCAACGTAAAAAACCTTAACAAGACTTCCTTCAGATGGAAAGTAGAACCGTTAGTACCATGTCATAGATTTATGGCATGTAAAAGAACCTCATGCCTGATAGAGAGGCCTTGAGTAAAATTAGTGTTTGGGTGGGCAGGTGTGCGTGCATGTACACGTACACACACACATATATATATATATATATATATATATTGAGAATGCAGTATTTTTAGCAATAAATGAGGAACATATACTCTTTTCTATTTTTCACAGAAAAATATGTATTTATTTCAACCTACAGAAATAAAACTTCAATTTAACATTTTGGTCTTCATATCATGCAGCTAGAAGTTGTGAAATAAGGTTTAGAATTTAAACATAAAGAAGTTAACAGTTACAATACTTGCAAGATACTAAAATAAGGTTCCAAGCAAGAAAAAGTCTTATTTCTGAAAATTGCAGGTTGGCAACAGATCCAATATTACAGTTCCAATTTAAAGAAAAACTTCATTTTATGCTGAATTAATTTACTGATTGCCAAATGTTAAAGACTATTGTATTACTTCTGCTTACAAAGAAGTTTGTGCCATTCTTAAACAGTTAAGCCATGATGGTTCCAGTACCAAATTAGATGCAGTAGCATAACTTTTGGCATTGAAAGCAAAAGATGACTTACTACATTGTATACATCTTTAATTACAATTAGAAATAGACCAAACTCAAATCAACATGCTGAAAAAGATGCCAAGCTTTCCTCATGCAATGCAAATAAAGCTGGGCTGAAACTGTACCACAAGTGAGGACATGTTTTTGCTTCTAAGAACGCCAATCATCTGCTAATCTTCATGCTTTTACTGAACTAATCATCAGATGCTCTTAATGGCACACAACAGAATTGACATGTTCGCAAGAAGGCCAAGACCATGATATGTTGCCTTAACATCTGTTATGTTCCCTAAAAAGAAACTTTTCATTAAAGAAAGGTCATTATTAGTGGATTTACTTTATACTGAGCTTTTGGCGGGGCTTTTGAAAATGTTCATCACAAACGGGAATATCTTAAATGGGGGCATGTTAAAAAGAGGTTTTCCTGTATTTGGAGGTCAAGTCTGGATATAATAAGCCGTTCACAGACAATTTTGTGCAGATATTCACTGAGGCAGTGATTTCCAGTGGTAAGCCTGAATATTGTAATGGTGGTTTTCTAGGATAATTCAGGTATTAGTTTCAGGCTTTTTTATGAATTTACTCCTTTGGAATCTAATATATTTGTATTTAATTTACAATTAAAATAATCATTGATTTTCTTTTTAATGATATGTTTAAATAATTCTGGTGGTAATTTAGGTTGTACTTTATTTTGAATATTGGTTACCTTTTTGCTAAGATGTCTGCTTTCTCACTGCTACTTAATCCACAATGTGCAGAAACCTATTGAAGTCTATGTTCTTTTTTAAATTTTGATCAGCAAATTTCCCTTACTTTTTTGATTTTTGGACCCTGACTTAACTTGGATTGCAGCTCTAGAATATTATAATATTACAAAGATTTTCAATTTTTGTAGCCAAATAAATGGATATTTAAGAGCAGTGTAAATCATGTTGATTTCTTCGTAACTTTTGTAATATTGTTTGCAACATTTTTTTGTAAAAGTTTTGTAAAACACAGGGAAAATAACTGATATGTAACACAGGCATCAGGGTATTTGCAGTGTTTCTTATGCTATTATTTTTGTAATATTTGAACTTATTGTTTGTTTCTTGAAGCATTTGCAAATTTCTAAATTTATCGTATTTCAAAGCTTTCTAGTGTGTAAATGGGTTGTGAAGCAGTTTATTTTGCAATATTTAGTCCTCCTTCTCCACTTCCTCATCAAGAACAACATAATTGGTAAACAGTAATTTATCTATTTCAAGTCAAAGAGTTTCTAAAGGCTAAAGTGTTTCCTGCCATTTACTTTCTTGGTCTGCCAACCTCTTAGTGGTCTTTTGGTTCCTAGTAATACAGTTTGGAGTCTGTCGCATATCTGGCTCAAATTTGAGAGGTTTTGAGTCTGAATCTCGGTTAGGGTGATTTACTCAGATAAAGATTTTTCTAAGGATTTTTTTTACGCTAAGAAGACAAATGTTGAGCAACTCTAAGGTCCATGGATCCCTGAACTCATTTGAGCATAACTGCATTGATTTCATCATCATCTGGCATGACCTCTCAGGTTAAAGGATATTAAACTAAAAGATAAAATATTTTAGAGATAAGTCTATTTGTATTCATTTTTAATATATCTTTATACCAGTTTTTTCTTCCAGCTTTTCATTTAAGCTGAATATTTTCAGTCTGTCCGGATGTTTGTGTTCCTAACTTGGTCTCTGAGGATGTGTCCAGCTGCAAATCTTAAAAACTTAATTTCTGCTAACTGGATGACCCATTTATCAGTTCTCCTGATGAGCCAATTTTTACAAACATAAATTAAAACAGGTCTTACACAATTTTAAATTTGTTTCTCTCTTTACTCGGTTTCTCAAAGTTCTCTCTATTGTAACACATATATTGAAATTTGTGCACCTTTTTATTTATATCTTGTTAATTCTGAATGAAATGTCACAACCCACATAGTTAAGAAGTTTTGCTTGTATATTTTCATTTAGCTTTTTAACTTCTTGCATATATCATTTTTGGATTTTAGTGTATATTAAAAACTGAAATTCAACATGAAAATTGGAAGCAAAAATTAAGCAAACAAACAAACATGAAAGAGAAAAATTATGTGAACACTATTTTAAGAAAGTATTAACACTTATAAAAATAATATGTATCATTTCCTAAAACAGCTAGCCAGCATTATACATTTTTCAATTATGCACTTCCTAAACTAATTTAGAATTTTGTTATAATACTTCAAGCATAGGAGCAAACAATCTCAATGGTCCATTCACACAGAAACATTAATGGAAATGCAACATGAGCACAAAAGCTTGTGGGCAGGTTAATAATGGGGCCATTCACATTGATTTTTAAAATAATGTGAACATTACCACTATCATCAGATGCTAACGCCAACCTTGCAATCTTGAAGCTTTAAGTTTGCATTAACCAGATTCAAGGGATAAAAAACACCATTGCACTGCTTAGAAACAAAAAAGAGTAAAATGAAATCATGCATGAGAGGTTAATTATTTTTATTTAAAAATCATCTTTGTTATTATGAGAAAAGCATGATGTTAAAACTAAACCCTTAGAAACATATTACAAATGAACTGACATATGAAAAAAGGTTTTTATTATTATTATTATTATTATTATTTTGTATTGGTGGCGGTGGTGGTGTCTTTTGATGTGTGAACATCAATCATATTAATTATACTTATGTTTAAATTTATGTTTTATATACAACGCAAACATTTTTAAAATTTTATAAATGAATGCAAAACTAATATCACTGTACTTACAATATCTTCACAGACTGTTTGCTTTCTAGCATTTGGTATATCCTGTTCAATTAAATTTCTCAGGATTGGAAATGCATCCTCAGGTCTTCCAATATCAGCTAGCGCTGCTATCTGGGGGAAAAATTGTAAAAAGCAATTAAAATAAAAACAATATTAATCATAATAATATATTTATTAATGTACAAACATATCCACATACAACTTAAAAGTATCTTTTTCTTTCATCACAATACATACGCCTGTAACTGCCATAATCATTAGATATCAGACTCATGAAGAAATGCATATTCTACCTGCTTCTACAAATTATATGAGAATAGAAATACATTTTACCATCACTTGTTATAGCGCATATAAAAGCACATTTTTGGGTTGCATATTTTACAATTTGGTATGTAGCATGCATAGTCAAAGGATCATTATTTTTAAGTATTAACAATTTTTATACAGTTGTGACATACTTGTGCAGTTCTGCTTATCTACCTGCCAAAAACCTCATAGGGAACCTCTAGCAAGAAGCTGCCTTCCACAATAGTGATGTTAATCCAGGAAATCAGAACAAGCATAAGTCAAATGTGTCTTTGTACATAGGCCACTAGCCACAAAAGCCAGTGAACACTGGATTTCCTTGTGAAGTTTTTCGGAAGTAATAATAAAGCATTAGAAAGATTCTTTTAGACGTTAGGTTGAGGACTGTGGATCATATTTAAATTGCCAAGTTCCGAAATTTATAATGCATAAATTTGTTCCTAGTAACCACAATGGCTCATACATGCACACCTCCATAAGTGTCATACATAATGTAATAGAAAAAAATCTTGATGTGGTACACTCACATAGTTTTCTTTACCTAACACAAATTCACAGGCAAATTTTACATATTATAGCATGCATTCAAGCGTTTGTTCTATCCATGTTAGGTTACTCACAAAACATTTTGTCTATAAATGATTTCAAATTAAGTATAAGTATTGTAACTGTCCCGTTTTTAACTCAATTCTTTTGAGTTTTCACTGTCTTTTTGTTAACATGACTTAGTTGAATCTTTCATTGTCACTTCACTTCCTTCCGTGATGTTGTTGCATGATGAAATTCAAACAACGTAGCCTCTTTTCCTGGATGGTTCACTTGAAGAATTCTCCAAAATCTCATGGTAGCCATACTCACTATATGTCACAATTTGCTCAAAGAATGCCATGTTATGCTGCACCAGAATTGCTAACCCACTACTAACTTACTGACTCATTCATGCGAGAATGTTCATCTCTGCAGAATCTTCTTGTACATTCTGGAAGTGTTCTGGAAATGGGTGGAAGAGAAATCTTGTCTCTTGATTGTGCTGTGTTTGCACTGGCAAGAGTGCTGGTTATCAGCCATTCAACAGCATAAGTGTGTCACACAGCTCACTCCTCAGAGATATTTGCCCAAACAGTTCCATAATCTGTAACCAGGCAAACACGATAAACAATCTCCAGCTTCCCTTGGAAATGACACCCAATGAGTGATGGGAGCTCAATATCTATGCAAAGATTTTACTGAGATGGCACCACCTCTTCATGTCACTCCAATAATAGTACCAACAGAATCAGCAATGTAACTCCTTGTTCATACTCTGGTTTCCCTGGTAGTCCTGGCCTGGGTTTTCTCAAAGACTTCTTTCACCAGGCTCCTGAGAGCACCTGTTGTTCCCTTGTATTTCTGTCTGCAGACCCTCACATTCTCTTCAGCACATCATCCTGACCAACAGTTAAATTCCACCACATCCAAAAGCTCTTAAGAAAATCATGTACCATGTAGGTTATAAGTCAGACTCTCTATCCCTCACATATCTCTGTCCTGCAGTTGTTTCTTCTCAAGGTCTTGTCATCCCAACCAACTGCAGGTTGTACAATGTCTGTTGGTCCAGACATTCATCCATTGGAAGCTGCTATTATTCTCATGTTTTCTTTTTCTGTCCATCTAACTGCTCTTCTGACTGATTTAGACACTCTTCCACTGCCGTAATCTTCCCTTTTTAGCTCCTTGGCAAGGTCACCTTGTCATCTTTCAAGGTTACTGCTACTTTTATGTCAGATTTTATAAGACAATGTCAAGTCCAAGCTGGGATCTCTTTTCTCTCCTACAGTCTTTGTTTTCACTCTCCATTCCAGATTCCATTTTCTCCACTTTGATCTTCAATTCCATTCCCATCTTTTCATATGCTTGAATTTTTGCAT
Organism: Hymenopus coronatus; assembly: GCA_030762935.1. NCBI lineage: Eukaryota > Metazoa > Arthropoda > Insecta > Mantodea > Hymenopodidae > Hymenopus > Hymenopus coronatus. The sequence goes on from CM060896.1 coordinate 16,978,947, forward strand.
TCTTTAACTATATAGGCACATCAGACAGAATGAACAAAACAGTTGAAGTGATGCTCAGATGAAACTGGGGTTCCTGGATCTTAGTTACCAGACATTTATCTCCTCAGGATAATGTCTATTCCATATCTCATAGTTATAAAAAGATTAGGGGAAAATTGTAGGTTTAAGTAAAACTCAGCAGGCCTCCATGTGATGCCTTTAGTTCTCCTTGCACTTTACAGCATGAACAAAAAATCTGATGAGTTCCATTCACATGGCTTTCTCAATATCTGCAACAAATTCGTTAAAAAGCTTATTCTTCCATTTTTTTTCCATGCAAACCAAGAGAAAATTACCAGAAATAGTCTTTTTATTTGCTTCCTTGTAATTAGAAGGAAAATAAGGGAATATACTAAAGTGATGGTAAATTTCTTAAAGCTGGTTGCCAAGTGATTGAAGTGCCTTTGTTTGTGTGGCCAGGGTTGACAAAGTCCCATATGAGAAAAGTATAAATATTTTAAAGCTGAAAGCACTAACGAGGAATATCTCAAAAATGGTCAACTACACAAAAAAGATGTATATAACATAAATTGCATGTTTTAACCAGATCTACAGGTTTTGTGTAGTAGGTTTTTGTCAATCTCTTATGGTGTACCAGTTATGCAAAATTCCACAAAATTTATCCAGAATAAAGAGATCTTCATAGGCTATTCCTCGAAAATTCAAGATATACATTTTATTGTCGTGTAAATATCTTTGATATACAACATTTTAACCAAAATTGTTAGAGCAATTTTTGAGAAAATCAAAATTTTCGAAAATTTGTTCATGTAAAGGGTAGTTAAGGGTGGGGAAATTTTCTTGAAAATCTTCATGTGCATCCTTGGAAGACACTGAACTTTAACACCACGTTTGGTATTTGACAGACATTTTGTTTCTGCGCATGCACGCACACGCGCCCGCCCACCCACCCATGCAGACATTTTTCTAAACGTGCTTTTTTTGGATTCAGGAGGTCCTAAAACATGTATTTCCGGTGAAACTCAGTATCAAATTTTTGGGTGCATTACAATACCTTCTCTATGTACATCATGTAGAGAAAGTAAAAAAGAATAGGTAGTGATTTTGCACTTGAGAAAAGTCTAAGTATTTCAAAATTCAACCAATAACAATAAGTAATTCAGAAATGATTAATGCAACATTCTATTTTATTTGGCATAAATTGTGTGCTTTAACAAGATCTACATTCTGTGCAGTAAGATATTCTTGATAGTTTACAGTATACAAAACTCATTCAGAATGAAAATGATTTCACAGTTTATTGCCAGAAAATTGTAGATAAACATTTTATTTTCATGTAAATATCTTAAACATGTAGTATGTTAATTAAATTGTTAGACCTTTTTGACAGAATAAAGAAAAATACATCCATGTAAAGGATTTGATGACATCTTCTTGTCACATTCATATTTAAATGTAGAGGCATGTTGCTCTCATACTCTTTTGCACACAGAAGTGCTTGTAAAAACGTTTTGGGAGGTTCAGAAGGCCTCAAACTATGTATTTCCAATTAAATATCTTAGTATCCAATTGTTTTGGCTGGAATACGAATATATATTCTCTCTCTCCCCTCCCCACTCTCCCTCTCGCTCTCTCTATCTCATGTGTGTATAGGTGCACATACAACTTACTGCACATTTCATAGGGTATGTTTGAACCTTGTCAACAACTTAGCTTAACAAAACAATACAGTTTTTCATTACTCTAATTAAAGTAGCATCCAAATATTGGATATAAGTATTTCAGTCCTATGGAAGCATGAAAGCAGATCCAACTGATTGAGAAATGGGTGAATGGTTTACAATTTAAGTGAAACCACTTTGAAATTATAAGGTAACACCTGTCATGGCCTGTCTCCATTGTGCGAGAGATCCGAGAGTTGCTGGGAAAGTGGTGCCAACACACTAAAATATATCTTAAGATAAATTATGCAAATGTTGATTTTCTTCTCACATAAGGGAAGCACAATTTACGAAAATATTCTTGCTCACTCGTCTAAGCTTAGCAGTAGGAATTTTTGTGATTTCTTGCATGCTGTCATCACTAAGTTTCTGAAGATTACACAGGGATTTCTGCTGCTGGGCTTAGGTGAATGAGTGAGAACATCTCTAACTTGTTATACTGCCTGTTTGGGAGCAGATGTTCAATGTTTTCAGCATTTATTTAAGGTAAGGATTTCAGTGCATTTTTGCTGGCACCACTTTCCTGGCAACTCTCAGATCTCTCTATCAGTGGAGAGAGGCCGCGAGAGGAGTTACCTTATAATTTTATGGCACTATACTTTGTAATTAGTCTACAGATAACTGATATAGAAATGTTAAGTAATGGATTTATTTTAACATGAAATGCCTAGATATTATACCAGGTGAGTCTTCTCTGCAGACTGGTAATTAGGCAACCCTGCATTTTACTGTCAACACAAATTGCAAGTGCTAACACTGCATTCACCGCCCATTGATTATGGCTAAGGTGTGCTTCTTGTTAATCAGCTCAATTAGTGCAATGGTTAATATGCTGGAAAGTCACAGAGAAGGTCAAAAGCTCAAATCACGTCTAGTAAAGCATGATTTATTTATTTTTTTTTTTTTATTATTGTTTCATTTATATAGCCCACTTTAGCATCTAAGGTCATATCGGGGGCTTTCCACTTGAAACAACTTGTTGTCTGTAGGTTCTTTTACGTTGGATTAAATAATTTTGTTTTACTCAAACACGCACAAATTCACACTCACAGACAAACTTCCAGACTCTGTGGGGGATAGGGAATAATTCTGTCTAGAGAAAAATTCCCCACCCCAGCCGGGAATCGAACCCGGAACCCCCGGGCATATTTATTTCTGAATACACTAGAAAGTGGATTTGCCTATAAATACAACGTTCCAGTCATTCGTGCCTACTGTGGAAAAATAGAGTAGCTGGACATGCTGTTAGTATATGGGGAAGCACTGCAGAATGCAATGGAGGCACGTTGTCTATACTAACAGAGGTTTTTGTAGAGAACACTTCCTATAGATAGGAACTGGAAAATTTTGTTTTATTTTTTAGAAAATGTTGGGGTTATTTTTTATGGTTTTTAATGTTAGTTTTCATGCTTTATGGTATTATTTTTCAGTGGGTTCTAGTATAATAAAGGTGATTTTAGAAACATGTTTGCGATGCATCATTTTAAAAGTTTAGTTATAAGTGAAAATTACTTAATATATAAGTTACTTTAAATACAAACATTTTATGTACTAAGTCCTGAAAGCAAGCATGTTATTTTTACATGTATACAACCTATCAAGAATTATGATGCAGTTTTACTTGTACTTTAATTGCACTTCTATCAGCCACTATGAAATGCATTCTTCACAACATATTTACAAGTGGATCACTGAGTCATACTTCAAATGATGGCAAGATCATGAGTTCCAAATTTTCTTCTCTTAGATTCTGTCATTGAGTCAGAATATTACTGTACTGTGAAAATAATGGTTCACTGTCCATGCTGGAACAAGGAATCCATACTGCTATAGAGCTGCAGCTGCAAATTCAGGGTTTCTATCTAATTTCATTGCCTTAGGCATTTACAATTGAAATTTGTAATATGACTGCATCTAGCGGCTATCTGTGCACTTTCAGAATTGTGTCTGCATTGAGTGATTGCATTCTAGAAACAGCAATTGAAACAGTATTCACAAGATCTTCATTTACCACAATAAAAGATTTGTTCAGCATTATGAACACAACTTTTAAGAAATCAAAACTCTAAAGTTCTGAGAATTTATTTTGATGATGTAAGGCTACTTACATAAGAGAATGCTTAACTTCTGCTTGAAGCAGTTGGTTGCCAACACTTTCTAAAAGCTGACATTACACCTTCAAAAATACCCTGGCTGATCAATTTGAAATCTGCTCTAAGTTTTTTAACCTTGAGTATAAATCATGGGCAGTAGGGAACTTAGACCCCTCAAGATGTTGTACAAGAGCTGTGAGGTCATGAACACATTCGATAACACTGCTTCAATTTTAACAGTGTTAAAGTCAAATCGTTATTGTTAAGTCAAAGCTCAGACTTAAGCACAGATTTAAGTCAAATTGTTAACTTAAAAGAAAAACACCAAAAAGTTAATTCAGTAGAAGAATTGCAAATAATATTTTACAAAAATTGTCACCGGGACTAGTTCAGAAAACCTAACAACAAATCACTAAATATGGAGCAACCTGAAAAGTGCAATAGGAAATTGGCAATAATATTACCTATGTTATTAAATAGCTGGCAGTCAACTATTGAACATGCATCATATTTATCCAAATAATACAAGATGATCCCCAGTTTACAGAATTAAGTTTTGGAATTAAGCATATCATCTATATAAAAAGAAGATAACTTGATTTTTAAATAAAATTTAAAGTTTTGCCATATATTTTGAACAAACTAAGGTACACTAAAGCTAATTATTTTTTTTCTTTATTTTACTTAATTTGAATTTGTGTGGATATTCATGTGGTGGGTAGGAGAGACTGAGAGGGGAGAACAGTAATTAAGTACTGATACCTATGTATGCGAACAGAGGCTGCAATGGCAACTGCTAACAATGTAATGAATACAATTTTCTGTTTAGAAACATATCTAATTTAACACACCATTGTAAAAAGTTTTACCTAAAATAACAATTTGAATTTGTGAGGAAATTCAAATTTTGATCACGAGAAATGGAGAAGAAATACAGAAATGTATGGTATGTGTGCAGCGGCAGTTATCTGTTACAATGATGGTTGATTTTCTATTTAGTCATAATACCAAATATAATGCATTATTGTAAAAGATGCCCAATTCAAATTTGCCCAGAAACTCACATTGTGAATGGGAGAGACAGAGAAGAACAGAAATGTCTGCACACATCGGTGATGGTGGCAGCTTAACTGTAATGACAATGAATACGATTTTCTTCTTAGACAACGTAACCACATATAACATATTGTTGTAATAACTTTTAAGTAAAAGGTTTTACTTAATTCAAATTTGCATGTAAATTCATGTCGTGGGTGACAGAAACAGAGCGGCGAACATAAATGTACTAGTGTATTTGCAGCAGGAGAGAAATGAGCAGCTAAACCTCTCTCTTTGTGCTTGACTCCCAACCAACATTATGCGCAACCAGTGAATTGAAAGAAAGACCTCCACTTTTCTTTTAATCTCAGCAAAAATATTTTTCCTAATGAGAATGCTTTAGATCTGTTAACAGTAAATCTTTTTGTGCAAAATTAAGGCACAAAAATCTGCTGCATTAGTTACGACCTTGATTGGTAAGCATTACAATTTTCCCCAGGTTCGCCATTTCCATACCCACAAAGTTTGAAACTTACTTTTCGCCACATGCTATTCAGAAAAAAATCGCAAATGCAAAATGGTCCCAGTTCTGGATATTAATATTTTGGAAGAAAACAGTCTTCTATTTGGATAAATACAGTATTTATTCTGCCAGAAAGAATTTGAATCCTTCCTTCACATTGGTAAACTAACTTAAAGTCAAAATATTGTTGTTTTTTTTACCTGGATGAATCCCACATAGTTAGAAACTCACGTAAAGTACAGTATATCACATAAATACCCAATTTTCGCATTATTTCACAATTTAAAATCAGCAAACTCCACCGTTTTTGAATGTCCAAAATATATTTCTACTAGGTTGTCATAGTTTTAATGTTTTTCGGTCTTATCGTTTAAACAAAATTTTCCCATCCCTAACTATTAGAACACACTTTTTTAACAATTAGAAAAGTCACCTTCTGGAATCATGAACAGTGCACAAGACACATATCGACAAAGAGATCACCCAGTCTGTGACCAAGCAATACTGGATTGTGTGACTATATCATTCAGCATCCGAATTGTGGTACGAGGGACATTCACAGCATTTCAATATTAGCGAATCTTCAACATGGAGAACACGACATCATGCAAAGTTCACCCTTCTCATCTTCAATAACACAAGGAGCTAGTGTAACCGGACATGGCGTTCACTAGGTGGTTTATATGACAAATTGAACAAGATCCACATTTTTTGGCAACTAATTATTTATAGATGGAGCAGGGTTCCACAACACAGCCATGTAAGTCACCACAACATTCATTAATGGAGCACTGTAAAACCACATTGGATGCGAGAGGCAGCCTTACAAGTTTCAATGTTTGGGCTGGTATGATGGCTCACTTGCTGGGAATTGCTGTAGCCATTTCTTACACACTAGCTGCCTACTCTACTGGGTTGTAGAACTGACTAACCACGTGACCGGGTGCCAGCTCATTCACCCACTGTGTAATAGACACCTACCCTTAGCAATGGATTGGATGGCATGGACCAATAAGGAGGCCAGCATGCTCACCAGATCTAACCATTACATATCTTCTTATGGGATTATCTTAAAGATATTGTGTCCAATGACTCTTCAACAGCTCAGGGAAGGCAGCATCTTAGCTTGCCAAGACATCACACTGGCCATTTTGCAGTTTATGGCTTAACCTGTAAAATATCGGGACTGCATAGCTTTTCAAGCCGCAGGCTAAGAAGACTCACCTGGTATAATACTCCTAGTGACAGAGTGGCTTACCTTAATATTCCTGACTGTTACATAGTTCTGTTGAAATATACTGGAAACCATTTCTAATGCTATATGTGGAGAATTCTGATTTACAGCTAGTGCTGCTACAAATGTAACTGCTCTCCTCATTGGATTATGCCCAACTTCTTTTAGGCTTTTCCACAATTCTGTTGCATATTTAAATGCTTCCTCTGTGTTCTGCAAAGAAATTCACATGAGAGAGGTTAGGGTAGACTTTAGGGATGTGGTATGGTAATTCAATTACTTTGGTTCTCAGCTTTCAAATAGCACACAAGGAGCATCGGAATAAAATGTCTTTTAATATGGATTCTACCTATTTCACAGCATTTAATTGATCCATTTATTTCAAATAGCACTCCTTTCTATCATAAAAAGGCTTCAAAATACACTGGATCAGAAAACTTAGTTTGAAACAAACAGAAAAGAAAAATATCTGACGTGTTCCATTCACATAACTTTCTCTAGATTGCTGTAACAAAGTATTGTTAAAAAGCATATTATTCTATCTACTTAATGATAATCAAGATAAACATTAGCAGAAATTGTCTTAATTACTATTTTCCTTCTGTAGAAGGAAAATAAGGGAATACACTAGGCTAAAGTGATAGACAATTATTTTAAAAGCTGGTTGCCAAGTGGTTGAAATCCGATCCTATGCAATGCCAGAAGTTTACAACTAACAGTGTGAGAAATGTTTAAGTATTTTAAATCTGAAACAAATGACAAGGAATATCTCTGAAATGGTCAATTCCATGAAAAAAACATATATGACATAAATTGCATGTTTTAACGCAATCTACATTTTTTGTGCAGTAAGTTTTTGTCTATCTCTTACGGTATGTAAACTTCCTGTAGATCTTGTTTCTACAAAAAGTTTACATACCACCCTACAACTTTCTACAAATTCCAGAGGATCTTCAAACGACATAACATCATTCTAGCCCCTTAAAACAATTACACTATAAAAAACATTTTAAATTCTAAATTAAAAGATGATATCCCACAAGAAAACAAACCAAGAATATATCAGTTCAGTTGTAATGACTGTGAAAAAATATACATCGGCCAAACAAAAAGAAATATAAAAACAAGGGCAAAAGAACACCACAGAAATATTAAACTCAAACACGAAGAAAAATCTGCAGTAGCTTGGCATTTTTGGAAAGAGAAACACACCATAAATAGAAGCCCAAAAATCCTCAAAAACATCACAAGGAAGACAGAACTAAAAGTTTGGAAAAACAAGAACCGTGTTTTCAATTTTGGAATCCCGCCAGGCAATCTACTCATTCAGAGGTTCATCAAACCACCACCAGGGACAGAGACAACCACTACAGCAAGCGATGCCGGCAGTCGACCAAAGGAATTGACAATGGAAGCACATGGCTTCTGAAACATGTTTTCCGAAATAAAAAATAAGTGATGTAGTGTTACAAAATCGACTCAACTAAATTTCAATTGTTAAAACACATCACTGTCACAAAGTCCACCATATATCATGATAATATAAATGCTTCCTTACATCTTTTGTAAGCTAATATAAGCATTAACAATAATTGCCAAAATAAATCCCTTAATCTGATAATAGTATTCGAGAATTATATACAGATGCCTTTGAATGTGGGCATTTAAAGGAAAAAACTGATTTTGGAAGCAATGTTTGCCTGTTTTATTTGCACTATTTACAATTTATGTTTATAAAGCATTCAGTTGTAAAATTTCAATTGTATTGTAGTGTTCACAAGATAGCAGCAAATATTACAATGCTGAACTAAAATTATGTAATTTACTGCTCTATGGGAGGAGTTTTATCAGAAAGAGGTTCCATTAATCTGTCAAATTTAAAATTCGTACAAGTCACAAAAATAAAGATTAAAAAAAATGAATTAGTTAAAAAATGCATTACACAGGATTCGATCCACCTCCTGACTTTCCTGTTACTCAGCTGAGGCATACTTTAACCATTATGGATATCTTAGTCGCAGGGGCAATTACTACTATTAAAACTTATTTTTGTAAACAAAGCACCAACACTAGGAGTGCTTTACTTCAGATCCACTACTTAATCAAAACATAATAAAAACACATTTTCTGCTAGTGTATTGAAGTTGATTTTGCAATAATTTCCGGTTAGTTTGTAATGATTGCTGAAATATTGGTTTCCAAAACCGTGAGGTGAGCAGATGGCTGCCATCCCCACTTGAACACAAAGGGAAGGGAGTCATATGGTAAATTTTATTCTCAAACCACATGTGCAAGAGCACCTGAAAATTAGGTGGCCCATCGTGCGATGGGTGAAAGATAGTACATTAACTGCTCACACTTCCCACTCTCCTTAAACATTCTTCTATTCCCATTGCATGTACAAGAAAATATGTAATAAAATCATGTCTAAAACTTTTATTTCAATTAATGTTAAGAAGATAAATTAAATGGTTTGTTTAAATAATAGATAGAAAAATTCATATGAATATAACAATATACTTTTTTCTATATACTCTTTCTTACCTTAATGCTGGTCAGGTTCAAAAATGAATTAATGCTATATATATATAAACAGCATAGCTGCAGAACCTTTCTGACAAAAGTCATGTCATGTATCCATAACCTGCAGTTGCACAAGCACTTAATTGTGGCTGATTCACCTGATATCTTTTCTCTGTAAAATAAACTATGAGAGTATCTGATGACACAATCTTAATGCTATTTCTGTGCTATACTATTGGCCCATTCACTGTTGGATATTAATCCATCACACCAATTCACAGATTGAAGTATTTTAACATCTGGGACTCACCAATTTATAACAAGCAGCAAACGCTAAAATAACCACATTTTTTGGATATTTTGTATCCTGGTGTTGTCTTGAAAATACTATGTTGGCTACTTCCAACACTTCTTGGTACATTCCATTACGAAACAAAAGATCCATGAGAATCTGGTAAGTGCTTAACTGAGAAAAGAACCCTTCTAGTTCTGGATCTTTAAATGCCTGAAACAAACAATAAGCTATATATGTATTTTAATAATATTAAAAACTACACATTAATTTTTGCTGAAGATACATGAAACAAATACGAGGGCCGTTCAGAAAGTAGCCTCCGGTCGGTCACAGTGCGGGTAGTGGGGGGAGTAGCGACGCCATCTGTGCATTCACGCACTCAGCAGGTCAGTCGGCATCAAGCCGTGGTCGAGTGAAAGTCGTGCCTGCGTTAGTTTAGTGTTTGTGGCCGTTTGAAATGTGTACTGCAATAGAAAACCCCGCCAAATGTGAAGTGCGTGCTGTTATAAGGTTTTTTACAGCCAAAGGATATTCTGCAGCAGCTATTCATCGTGAGCTTTGTGCCGTGTACGGACCAAGAGTTATGAGTGAAGGAGTGGTCCGTGAATGGGTGGGTACGTTTATTTAAAAGTGGACGAGAAAACGTTCATGATGAAGAGAGGAGTGGTAGACCATCATTGGTCACGGACGAACTCGTTCAGACAGTTGATGCAAAAGTTCGTGAAAACCGACGTTTCACAATGTCGGAGTTGTCTACTGATTTTCCACAGATTTCTAAGACTCTCTTGTACGAGATAGTGACAGCAAGATTAGGTTACCGTAAGTTCTGTGCACGATGGGTGCCCAAAATTCTTACCGACCACCACAAAACTCAAAGAATGGCCTCTGCATTAGACTTTCTGTCACGTTATGAGGCCGAAGGTGAACCATTGTTAAACAGAATCGTGACCGGGGACGAAACCTGGATTAAGTACGTGAACCCTGAGGCAAAAGAACAATCAAAGATGTGGGCACATTCAAATTCGCCTACCAAACCAATAAAAGCCCGGCAAGATTTTTCTGCCCGAAAATTGATGGCAACGGTGTTTTGGGATGCAAAAGGGGTGTTGTTGGTTGAATTCATGGAACGTGGGACGACCATTAATCAAGACGTGTACTGTGAAACACTAAAACAATTATGACGGGCTATACAGAACAAACGCCGTGGTATGCTGACTTCCGGTATCGTTTTTTTTGCACGATAACGCCCGTCCTCACTCTGCTCGCAGAACAACAGCCCTTCTTCAGTCCTTCAAGTGGGACGTTGTCAACCATCCACCTTACAGCCCAGATCTGGCGCCAAGCGATTATCACCTCTTCATGCATATGAAGAAATGGCTCAGGTCCCAGCGGTTTGATGACGACGAAGAGCTCAAAGATGCGGTCACAGGCTGGCTCCAGGCACAAGTGGGTGATTTTTATGCAGAAGGAATTTCAAAGCTTGTGAACAGATACGATAAGTGCCTCAATCGTTATGGAAACTATGTAGAAAAATAGTGCAAAGATGTAGTTGTAAGATGTATATATTAAAATATTTTTATTTAACTTGGTGAATTTCTTGCAATCAACCGGAGGCTACTTTCTGAACGGCCCTCGTATTTTCTTGGAATAAATAATACAGTCCTGTATGCATTAATCAAAACAGAACAATAGCACAACATTTTTCATGCTTTCATGATTTTAATCGTAAATTATTTCTAATTTCTTAATATATTGTTCTCTTCATTTTATAAGTTCAAATTACACGATTACGCTTAGACTCCACATTTTTGAGCTCATCATGAAACCACAATTGCATTAAGGCTAAAATCAAATGTAATGGCCAGGGAATTCATCTGACATTAACCCCACTGAAAATTTGTGGGCCATTTGCAAAGGAAAGTTTGATATTGGCTGTAATTCAAGTGTGGTTTCATGATGATGATGATCTCAAAAATGTGTATTCCAATTTTGTGGAGTCAATGCCTAATCGTGTAATGGAACTTATAAAAAAGATTGTGTTATTGTTCTGTTCTGATTAATTCATACAGGACAGTATTTAACAGATTCTTGTTCTCTATGCTTAGCTCTCAATGTTTAAAACTTACAATATATACTTTCCTTCTTAAAGGAATGTAACACTTTCCATACTTCATATATGCTATAATTATACTAAGCTGATTTTAGTAAACTTACTATGTGAAAAAAACCAGAGCTCTAGGTGATGAAAATTGGAGTTAGCTAGGGACATGCAAAATTTCTATTTACAATACTGCAAATTTTATCATTTTTCAGGACATGCCATTTTCTATAAAATACAACTATATGATGCTTTTAGAATTGGAAAAAGAGGAGGGAAGAGAAGTGCACAAGGACACAAATGGTGAGACATGACAAACCTGTCAAGAAAATTGAAAGGATGAACATTTACATTAATAGAGACTTGACTTAGATCTAGGAAGATAATACAAAGAAGAACAGCCTGCAGACAAAGAAAAATTGCATCATATTACAAACTTCAAATTATGGATTACAGGCATATTGGCAGAAGAGAAGGGACATATATACAAGAGAGGCAGGAAGTAGCGAAACCAAAGACGAAGGCAAGAATTCAAGAAAGAGCATTGGCCTATGTGATGAATGATCAGGATGGGTCAACTCAGCAAAAGGTGACAAATGCATCTGGGCACAGTGAAGAGAAGAGGGGAATGAAGAGGAGGTAGCAAAAAACAGCATAGCAGAGCCAGGGGAAGGAGAAACTGACACAAGAGGGAACAAGAAAGGAAGGGAGGTCACTTGCTGCAGAAAGATGGGGCATTCAGCGAATTTCAGCAGGAAAAGAACCAAAGGCAGATGTGAAGTTACGTGTTATAGCTGGGGGAGGGGCTGGAAAATAAGGATTGATTGGTAGGGTTTAAGGGTGCCAACTGTGAGGTTATTAGTACCCTTATAAAACTAATCATGGCAAAATTCAAGAGATAAAATCTAATCATGGCAAAAGTCAAGAGATAAAAGTCAATTTGAAATAAAATAACTAAAAAGCAACATAAATCTAGTGTAAAAAAAGCTATCTTTTGCTAAACCCAGAAAGATAAAACTAAAAACCAATGCAAATAATGGGGCTAAAAAGCAATAAAATAGCTAAAAGTAAATCCTCAGTGCCAAAGCGAAAGGTGATAAAACTGTAAAATTATAAAATCATACCTGCTGCCAAGATAAAACAAACTAAATGCTTAGTGTATACAGAACTTTAGCTAAAAAGTTAAAAACCATATCTACTGTTCTGTTGTCATCAACCAAAACCTCACGGCATTTGCAGTGGTGACCGAAGGTTAACAAGGAAATGGATAAGGTAGGCAGGATGTGAACAGGAGAGAAGCGAAAGAATTTATAAGACAGAGGACATGCTATAATAGCAATAAAGAAGGCAGCAAGTGAGGCAGTGGGAGGAAGAAGGGAAGGAAGAATAGGGAGTGAAAGTGAAAAGAATATATCACTTAGGGTGACCAACCAGATTGAGGTCATGATTGGGTAAGAGGAAGATTCAAGAGAAAAAGGGAAGAATGTAAAATAAAGGGTGTTTAAAGAGGCAAGGTGGGTTCAATAAAGTAACATAACAAAAAAGGTAAGAAGTGCAAGGAGAACAAAACACTAATGAAAGCAAAGAAAGAGAAGAGAGATAAGATAAATAGGGAAAAAAAAAAAAAAAAAAAAAAAAATAGTGGAAAGCATCCACAGTTAAAAGGGAGAAGAGCATAGGGCCACAATATGCAATATAACCCTGATGTTGAGCTATATGGCCTTACGGAGAAATAAGCATTTAGACTAGGAAATTTGAAACAATGTATTGCAGAAATGAGAAATAACTTTGTGCATACAAAACGCAATTTTTTTCACCTCATTATTAAAAGATCATTTTTCAACTTGACAGCATGGAAACAATGTACTTCTACTTGAGAATAAACACCACAAGCTTGTTATCCATCAACTAGTTGACATTTTGTCCATGGAATGCAGAAATGATATGGACTTCCAAGAAGAGAAGGGATCATTCTACAAGAATCTTGGGAATGTAAGACAATGCCAGTGTTCTATGAGTTTAAAACAAAATAATATAGAGTATCAAGAGAAAGATGCAATAGGGTGATAACAACATGCTATGTTTAATATTTGTAACTTTACTGTTTCTTAGTTGATTCCTGTGTTAATTAGAAAGGAAAAAAGCAAAATGTTTCAGCGTTCTTTCTGTCACTAAAAACGACTCTGCAAGCTTTCTAAATGATAAGAGCATCTATACATTCAAGTGAAGAGCTCTTAAATACCACAAAACTTATATGTTTTATTAATTTGACAGTCACTGTTACTAAATTCCTCCAAACATCAATCAACCACAAAACTTAGTTATTTTAATCTGTTTTCTTGTTTGTGACTGAGCTAAGTACACTATTATCGATACCCATCTTACATTGCAAATTTGAAGAGAGAGAGTGTGCGTGCGTGTGTGCATGAGAGAGAGAGAGAGAGAGAGAGAGAGAGAGAGAGAGAGAGAGAGAGAGAGATATTAATGCACAGGAATTGACGATTAAGTCATTCTCCTTCTAGCTTCCCAGTATTTAGAAACAATGTTAGGCTACATCTTCAAAGCTTGGTATGATTTTATATGTTCCATATCCATAATTTCTTCTTTGGTACATAGTGGGCAGTTTGGCAAAGGTTGAAAGGACAACCCTATAGAGATGGTTATTCAGACAATCATGTCCTGTTATGAGACGAAAGTTGACAACAGCTGATTTTCTTGGTAATTTTGGAATTAAATTGGGATTCCAATTTATATGATTTGTGTCTGTCTTTCTTTTTTACATTGCATTTGATTGATTCATAGGGAAATTGAATTAGCAAAGCACGCACAATCTTAAGGAAAAGGATGGATGAAATGTTATCTATTTTCAGTCAAAATATGCGTTTCTGTGTAAAATACTACACACATTAAGATATACAAGCAAAGTTTTGAAATCCTGTGGTATTGGCAAGTTGCCTTAATTTCATCACATTTAAAGTCAGCACTATCTAAACACCCTTTGGTAAGGAATTCAAGGTTTCTAAGTGTGATGTACAAAATTGGCAGAAACCAAAAGAAGCTCTAATGAAGACACCAAACAAGCCCAGAAAATCATTTTGTGGCCCAAAGAGCAGTAAATATCCTGCTGTTAAAAGCGAAATTTTGAACTACGTTAGTGAGTTGCGTAAAAAATGAATTGGGGATTTTTCATGAAATGCTGAAATTTAAAGCAAGGGAAGCAGAACAAGGTATAGGAATTAGTAATAATGAATTCAAAGTCAGTAGGGCTGGATCCTCTGTTTTATGAGGTGACAGGAATTTTTACCTAGAAGACACACATCAATTTGTCAAAAAATGCCACAGAATTTTGAACAAAAAATTGTAGATTTCCATACATTTGGAATTAAAATGAAGAGGAACAATTACTTTTATCACAAATAGGGTACATGGACCAGAGACCAATCTTCTTTGATATGCCATCTAACACAACAATCAACAAGAAAGGGGGGAAAAGTGTGTTGATATGTATTTCAAATTAATAGAAAATGTGGTGCACAGTAATGCTTGTAATTGCAGCACATGGGAGAAAACTACCACCTTATGTAAAGAAAACAATTAAATGTTCATCAGGCAACAGAAGAATCTGCAAAGAAGAAGAAGATGATGATGATGATGATGATAATGATGGGATGGATCGATGGATGGAGATGTAAAAGATTGGGTGCAGACAGTATGAGAAATCGGTCTGGTGCTCTGCTTTGCCAGCCAGTTTTGCTTGTATGGGACATTTGGCAACGATATTATTAACAGCTTTCTAGATATTACTGTTATTCCTGGTCTGACGTCTGTGCTCCAGCCATTCAACATCAGTGTAAACAAACCATTTAAAGATAATGCAAGACAGTTTTGTACAGACTAGTTATCTCGTAGGAGTCCTGACTTGACACCAATAGGGAACATATGACAGTCTATGATGGAAATGGTATGTGAGTGAACTGTAAAGGCCTGGAAACTGATGAAACTGGAAATGACTGTGAAAAGTTTTTTAAAGACTGATGGTATAGCCAATGCTTTGGATGGCTCACAAGATGACGATTTAAGGGAAGAGGATGGAGAAGGTGAATCTCAAGTTGAAAATGGCATTAGTTAAATTTGTGATAATGACTACTGCCTCCTTTCATTTTAAAGTTAGATGGAAAAATATTCATAGTTAAATCATGATGTAAATACATGGAGAAACAGGTCAAGCATATGGATTGGTACTCTCCTAAGCTTTTCAAAGAAATCAAAAAACTGACACAAATCAAAACATGAAAAGGAGCAACTTTTGGGACTCCTAGAGAAAAGCTGTGCTGATAAGAAATTAATGAGATTGACAGAAATATGGTCTAATGGAAAAAATATTTGAAAAAATTCTGCTTGTGGACATTTGCGACAGAAAGTAGCAACGAGGGTGACAATGATACTAATTCTACCGAAGAAGACAAAGAATCAGGCATAGAAGAATAAAAATATGTTACATGGATGATGATGAAAATTGAGTGCCTTCTCACGAGGCCTTGCAAGTAGGCTCCTGGGGCCCTATGTGCCTTATAAATAAAATCTGATGGTCCCAATAAATCGGGTCACATCCTTGATATTGGCCTCTCTTATATCCCCTGGTTCCAAAAAGGAACCCAGGGTTACATAACTGTGAAAAGAAAATGCCTTGGATTTATATAAAATGTGCTGGGAGGTTTAAAAATCCATCCCACATTTCCTAAACATAGGGTCCTAATTAGCCCCTTTATGTATAAGTGTCTTCTCACAGTGTTGTGTCCAGTGAGATAGCCAACAACCACTCTGAGCTGGTTCTAGTTAGATTCAAAAGATCTTCACTTAGTTTGCCACCCGGTCCAGGAACAACTTCTTGACACTTCTGGAAAACACGCCACTTGGGTCAAACAAACACAAGACCTACTTCCCAATTAGCCAGCCGGTCTGCCATCTCATTACCTCTGATACTCACATGACCCAGAAACCTGACATGGGTAAGTCTAATATCCTGTGGCATTCCCACACCAATCTGAATATTATTTTAACTGCCTTAAGGACTTTCAATGCTATCTGAGCAAATATGAATATCTGCTAGCCTGACTGACATGTTTAAAATATGAATGGCACAGCCTAAGATGGCATATATCTCAGCCTGGAACACAGTAGCAAACCTTCCAAGAGAAATGGACATCTCTCCTAAAGTCTACCCAGAATCAATGAGAGCCCGTTATGAGATAGTTTAAAACTCCACCCTTCAATTGTCCAGTTGGGGCACCCACCCTTGCAACCTCCTTCACAAACAAATGCACAGGAGGAAGGTACACAAAATTTCTCAGACAGACCATGGGTTAGTCTGCATAGCCCCAATTATCAAACATGCAGCCACTGCCTTCATTTCTGAGGCAGGTCACCAGATTACCACTGCATAAGATAATTAAGCCTAAACCATGGTGAAGAGCCAACCCATTTTCGGTCTTAGGTCCCACCTCAGTCCAATAGCCCGTGTTATATGGAATTGAAATTGTTACTGAAAATATATTTAATTTAATTTACTTAATGACTGTATGAATTTGATGTATAAAGACATGGGAATAAACATTCCAGTGCTACTTGAAAGGTGACCCTCACAATGAAATATCTTTGCTACTGAAGTCAATTCAGGACTCGCTTTTATTTAAATGTTTCAGCATTCAAGAATGACTGCACAAGCTTTACAATGTAATGGTTCTTCATGTCTACGATGCAGGGATGTATTCTGTGGAATAGTTAGGCTAGCTGTGAAGCCTGGTAAATTTGTGAAAAATATTTCTATTAAAAAAAAAAAAAAAAAAAAAAAAAAAAAATGTTGGTTGATTTATTTTCACATAAAATGGGCCCTCTGTTTGCAATTTATTGTAGTCTATCTTCTCAGGTGGGAGTAGCATGACTGACAAATGTGGTATAATGGGCATATTGGCAGAAAGAGACAGTAAGAAGGAAGCCGCTAGAACAAACCTCTCAGGTCTTCTCTCTTGTCATTTGAAGCAAGAGGATAGCCATAGCAAACCAATGTATGATATGGCTAGTCTAGTGATTTTTATTATGTAAGATAATATTCTTAATTTGCCTAATGAACACAAAATCAGAAGTTATCCATTTCAAAAACAGAAGGAGGTGGTTATTATTTTACTTTCTCTACACATACTATGTATATAGTGTATAGAGAAGGTATTGTATTGCACACAAAAATTTGATACCAAGATTTCACCAGAAATATATGTTTTGAAACCCCCTGCGTGCGTGTGTGCGGGCAGCATAGCTCAAAAACGAAAAGACCGTTTAAAACCAAACTTGGTATTTAAGTTTGGTATCTTCCAAGGATGCAACACTAAGATTCTGAAGAAAATCCCCCACCCCCAACTACCCTTTACATGGAAAAAATTTCGAAAATTTTGATTTTCTTAAAAATGGCTCTATTAATTTTGATTAAAATCTCTTATATTTAAGATATTTATTGCCAAATAAACTGTATATCTTGAATTTTCTGAGAATAGCCTCAAAAGACTTCTTTATTCTGAATGATTTTTACTGAATTTTGCATAACTGGTAAACAGTACGAGATAGACAAAAACTTACTACACAAGAAATGTAAATTACGATGAAACACAATTTGTGTTATAGACATTTTTTTTTGTGGAATTGATCGTTTTTGAGATATTCATTGTTTTTGGTTTCAGTTTTGAAAAACTTACACTTTTCTCATATAGGAATTTGTCAACTCCTGTCCATATAAACAATGGAACCTCAGTCACATAGCAACCAGCTTTTGACTATCACTTTAACCTATGGTACTCCCTTATTTCACTTCTACTTACAAGCAAGCAAGTAATAAGACTATTTGTACTTTGATTAGAATGAAGTAAAGAGAAGCATAAGCTTTGTAACAATAATTTGTTGCAGAGATGTTGAGAAAGTCATGTGAATGGAACACATCAGATTTTTTTAATTTAACATCTAGTTAATGAGTATTATTATTATTATTATTATTATTATTATTATTATTATTATTATTATTATTATTATTATTATTATTATTAGCTGTATGTATTAAATTTCATTGGAATTATTTATATGGTTAAGAATAACTTTCATTAAATCTTGAACAACAATGCACACATAATTTGCCAAATATAAAAAAAGAGCTAGCGCAGAACTTGGTTGCAGCATACACCTCTACTGTGGTACACTTTGAATCTGCCCACACAGATGTGTCTCATTTGCCATAGTCATACATTTTACAAGCAAAACCTCAAAAGTTGGCAAGGGCACTATTAATTATTCTACACAATACTTGCATCATATGCAATAATGTTTGCTTAACCTACTTCAAGTGCTTCGTTTGGCTTATTGAAGTAATGGTACATCCTCATCACTACAGGTCCAAAAACAAAGGTTCCAAACCTTACTTCCTTGTTCTGAGAGTTAAATCTGAAACAAACAGTAATAAAATAAAATAGGTTTGTAAACATATTTAAAACTATTATCTCATATTATTTTATAAGCTATGATAGATACAGAAGCATAATGAACACAGTTAATGCAATGGTACAGGCTTCAGGGTGAGGTGTCTCATGTGAACAAATAAATTCTGATTTATCAATTTAGAATTTCAGAGCAGCAATCCTCAATAACTTCAACTTTATAAAGTTGCAGCTAATATATTTAACCTCAATAAAGTCTTTTAGATCCACAAAAATTAGTATTTACAATTAATTTTAAATAGGTATGTAAAATTCTGCACTAAAATAATTAATCAACATTCTTTTTAATCAATACTGAAGTAATTTTGCAGAAATATAACTGCAAGGAGCAGATGCAAATATAAGAGGGCAATTTGAAAAGTTCTCAGAATGAAGCAGAACATGATGCCGTATTTTAAAAATTATTCCTATTACTTTTTCTATAAAGTGTGGTATGCAAGGGAAGTATTATATTCTAATAAAAAATTTGATATTGAGATTTCACTGGAAACATGCATTTTGGGACTCTCTGAAGTCAAAAAATACATTTTTAGACTACGTCTGTATGTGAGTGAGTGGCGTGAATAGCATAATGTGATATTTAAGTTCAGCATTTCCTAAAATATTTTATATGAAGATTTTTAAGAACATTCTCCAAATCCAAATCACCTTTTACATGGAACTTCTTCAACATTTTTATTTTCTTAGAAATGGCTTTAACGCTTTTAATTAAAGTTGCAAAAACTTTGGGATATGAACCAGTAACACCCATTCTTATTGCCTACAGAGCACTAGAGAAAACAAATCACTTCACCACTGCACGTGTTGTTCGTGATGCATTACGTGTTCTATGGCCTGTTTAGGAAAATGAAAAACTTTTGTTGATAGTCAAAGATACAGCAGCATATATGATTAAGGTAGCTAAAGCTTTAAAAATATTTTATCCGAAGACAGTGCATGTGACATGTGTAGCTCATGGCCTTCACAGATTGGCAGAAGAGATCAGAGCAAAATTTCCAGAAGTGAATGCCCTTCTGTGAAAAAAGTTTTTGTGAAGGCTCCATCAAGAGTGAAATTATTTTCTCAAATGATGCCAGAAATTTATCTTCCCCCAAAGACAGAATGGGGAATATGGATATAAGCAGTTTTGTATTATTGTGAGCACCTAGAAGATGTGAAAAAGGTGGGGGAAGCTTTGGACGTAAATGAAGCAGCAAGTATTGCAGTTGTAGTGAATGCATGTAATGAGAAATGCTTAGAGGCTAAATTAGCTTTTATGAAAACCTATTTTGGTAAACTACCAGCTGCAATCACACGTCTGGAAGAAAGAGGAGTGCCACTATCTTCGGCCCTGCAGATGTATGAAGCCATCATCCAAGAACTGCCTGGAGAAACTAGAAAATTGTGAGAAAATTGAAAAAATCGAAGCCAGGAATCCAGGACTAAAGCTTATTCGGGATGTGAACAGTGTGTTACATGGTGAATCTGAAAAAGAATTTAATTCTTATTTTGTGAGTGACATAGCCTCTATGCGATACTCCCCTGTGACCTCATGCAAAGTGGAGAGATCATTCTCTTATTCAAACACATTTTAAGTGACACACGGAAGAGCTTTCCACCAGAAAATTTAGAAAAATATTTGGTTATTTATTGTAACAAATATTAATATGTGATTGATTATTGACATATTTATTTCATATTAATTAGCTAATTACACACAAAATTAATGAGAATGACAATATAAAATATAATTATTAACTTTAATTAGGAGAAAAAAATTGTTGCTTCATTAAAAAAAAAAAAAAGTGAGGAAATAATGTATTTTACTATTAGAAGAAAATACATTTTTGTGCATATTTTTTTTTAATTTTAAGAACATATTTTCAACTTTTTTGCTGCATAGTTGCATGCACATATTTATGGCTTTCAGTGCATACAACTCTATCCTCTAGTTATCACACATTAACTAATAAACTAAATGTGAGAACACAAAAAAAGGTTTCTTTCTTAGCTACTCTTGAATGCTGATACCTGCCTAGTTTGAATTGTCTATAATTAATAGGATAATTATGATTTTTTAAGTTAGCTAATTTCAGAAAATTCTATACCTATGCAGTAGAAAAGTCACCCAGTGATAAACTTTTTTGTTATTGGGTCAACAACGGAGACCAAAAGATTTTGAGGGGGGTTAGTTTTTAAGTTGAGGGGGTTAGTTCAACTTCTTGCATTCTTGTATATGACAAACAAAAGTCACCCATCTATTCAACTAACAAACACCAGGAACGAGGCAGAAGGCAGCGAAAGTTAATATTAATTTTATTAATCCTTTATCATCAATTTCATACATGGTACTTTGACACATGATACATCAATAATAATTAAATTATGCTCTACCATGCCAAAATGTAGTATTTATACGACTGGTAGCAGTACTTTAATAGGCCTCATTTAGTATTTGACCAATCAGAAGTGGCCACGTAACATTGTGAAAGCGCAAGTATCGATTATTCTCGTTTAGATCGCAATGGTACTAGCACCAGTTTAGAAAAAAGTCAAAATGTCTTGACACTAGTAACGTGACATTCAACTTACAGCACCAGAAATTACGACAAAAGCACTCAATGTTACTAATAATTTGTTGCCACAAAAGTCAAGAAAGATGTACGAGAAATTCTATTCACAATTCATGGACTGGGGAATATCAAAAGGTATAAATTCATTCTCACAAAATGTACTGCTAGTGTATTTCAAAGGTCGTCTCCTTAGCGCGGTGGTAGCGCAGCTGCTTACCAAGCGGGAGACCTGGGTTCGATTCCCAGTACCGGCGTGGGGATTTTTCCCCGCTGGGAGACCTGGCCCGGGGTGCACTCAGCCTCGTAAGGTCCCTGGGGGGCCAATTGAGGAGCTACTTGATGGAGAAGTAGCGGCTCCAGGTCATGAGGACCGCATTAACCGGCCGGGAGGGACTCGAGGCGCTGACCACGTCTCACCCTCCAATACTGCACCCCATCCATGACGTCTGTAGTGGACCGAGATGGGGGACGCAGCGGCCGGGCGGTAGGCCAAGGTTCCCTGTGAGCTGTCGTGCCATGGAGCTATGGAGTGTATTTCAAAGAATTGTCTCTAAATATGAAATCATCTATCTTGTGGACTCACTATTCTATTTTGAAATCAACACTTAACATTACTCACCAAATTGTCTTATCTAAATACTCAAAATCTAACAGCTTACTAGAACACAAATCAGAGGAATATAAAGGAAAAAAGCCAAAATATTTACGCCTGATGAGTTGAAAACATTTATAAATGAAGGACCTAATGTTAAATACCTCATGATTAAAATTAAGTATTCTTTTTTAATTTTACCAAGTAGTTTCTTAAAATTAACAAATGTAACAACAGGCGTGGTGTAAAAGTGCTAGGTAACATGATTAATATTTTTGGAGTAATGGTTGATGGCGAAGACATGAGTTGCATCAATTAAAAGTTGATAATGTAAAGGATATTGGATCAACTATTCTGGTTACTATCCCAAACACTAAGACAAAATCAACAAGAACCTTTACAGTAACAGGCAAGTATTATGATGTATACCATAAATACGTAAATCTACATCCCAATGTATGCAACACTCCCTCCTTCTTTATAAATTACCAAAATGGAAAATGCATCAAACAGAATGTTGGCATAAATAAACTAGGAAATTTGGGGAAAGAAATAGCTGCATAGCTTAATCTCCCTAACCCCAAGTTATACACGGGACATTGCTTTTGCAGGATTTCTGCGACAATTCTAGTAGATGCTGGTGGCGATATAACACTAAAATAAGGCTGGAAATCCACTACTATCGCAGAAGTATATATTGAAGAATCAGTACAAAATAATTGAAATTTCTACTAAAATCAGTACAAAAAGAAAACACACAAATTAACATCTATTCACCTTCAACTTCACCTATTCAACAAAGCTCATTCCCGCAAAATTCATTTCACTAATTGTACAATAAATAACCTACATTTGAAATACAGTCAGTTTTTTTTCATATTATCATTAGCATTAATTGTAAATGATATTTCAATAAATTCAATTTGTTTTCGTTTTCATTGTCTATACTTTTTTTAGGTTAATGTACATCACAAGTTAACAGATGTTTATAGGGAAGTAATCAATATTTCTGCATCTGTGTAGTATGTCTCACAGCGCTAGCAACTTTGTTTGACACAGGTACTACAAGGTCATTGTATTGTAACCATAGATAAAGGAATAATGATTGTAACACATCACTTAAACCAGAAACGAATACTTATGAAACCTTTAATTTAGATACATGGTCAAGCATAAACAGTCGTGTGAAACTTGACTATAATGGTAATTAAAAGTGACGTAGTGTTAAAAAACCAACTCAACAAATTAATAAAACATGTAATTAAAACGCTCGTATGATAATTACTAACCTTGCTTCACTCGCTCAGTTAATAATAATAATAATAATAATAATATACTATGCATAATATACTATTATACTTTATGTCATAACAGGGTTAGATAGTTAAATTAATACAATAAAGGATATGAAACAAGATGGTTAAGTTAATACAATGATATGTATGGATATTTATTAAGTTATGGATACTCTCTCACACAGTAAAAGCTTGTGCTCCTGCAAGAAAGCCCTTGTTCTGGTTTAAATGCATTATAGTTTTATGTATGCTTAATGACATTATACTTGTGTTATGGACTTTCCCATGATTCCATCTCAATTGCAACCTATCTCTGGGATGTTCACCCTTCATCATCAGAAAGTCATTAAACAAACAACTATGGCTACCTGGTGAAAACAGTGCTGTATTAGATAAAAATATCTGATGTGTTCCATTCACATGGCTTTCACCCTGGAACAGCAAACAAACTATTCTTACAAAAGATTATTCATTTACCTACATCATGCTAATCAAGACAAGCATTAGCAGTAATTGTCTTATTAATTGCTTCCTTCAAAGCAGAAAGAAGTGGAGCACTAGGCTAAAGCAAGTCAAATCTTTTAAAAGCTGATTGTTATGGAATAATAACATTTAAGTAAAACTAAAGAGAAAAAACTGAAGGTAGCTTTCTGTTTGAGATAAGTTGCTTAGTTTTGAAACCATAACAAGGAATATCTCAGAAATGGTTTACTCTACAAAAAAAAAAGTGCATGTGTGTGTTTTAACGAGTTCAACATTGTTTGTGAAGTAACTTTTTGTCTATGCAAAATTCAGCAAAACTTTCACCTATGTTGAATGTAATTTTGTCAAGTGATGATACCCTACCAACTTAAATCCATTTACATGGCCTGTTCAAAAAATTCTGGGAACGTAGTCCACAAAATTTTTCTACGCTTACCATTTAATTTATTACACTAGGTCTCCTTCGAAATACTCTCCTCCACAATTGATATACCACTGCAATGCCGTTTCAACTTCCGGTAGCATTCTTGGTACACCTATCTGGATCGCGCCAAGTGCTGTCTGCAATTTTCTTTTCTCCCATCTGTTGTTGCAAATTTTCTTCCTTTCAACAGTGTTTTCAACTCTGGATTTAAAAAAATATCCACAGGGGGCCTAGCTGGAGAGTACAGAGGATGAAACAGCACAGTGATATTTTTTTCTGCATAATAGTATGTACCAACAGGTTTGAATGTTGAGGCAAGAACTGGTGCTGGGCTGCATAGCAACGACTGGTCCTCTCTCTGGCGTTGCAGTGCTGAAGTCGATTCTCGACGCTCCTCAGCTATTTCTGGACTCAGCGACGAGCAATTGAGAATTCTTTATATCTAGCTCAGATAATTGAGTGGCCATGATCTCAAGGAGGTGGTACGGGTAATTAACTTAAAATAAGCGACGACACGTTTCATTCAGTCAAAGGTTTATTTCCTTTTACAAGCGTTCCCAAGAAAGTTTCTGGCTCAATTGTGTTCTGATAATTTTGCTCGTTCAAGGGTGTAATGCGCACAAAGGTAATTAAAATTTATGTGGTGACGAGTGCAACTATCACATGCAGAATAATTGTGGACACTTTAACTTACTGCCGTGGCTTCCTTGTTTCCAGGGTCGCAGGTCACGCGTGACATATTTCCTCTGCATGAATCACTGCAATAACTTGACTATTGCAGGGATTCTTGTTTGAGCGTCACAGGTTTCGCGTGTAGTTACATTCCAACTGCCTGAAAATTAGGGCGAATACTCTACATTTATAGCAAATTCTACACACGCGCAAAACTCTCAACTTGTAATCTCATTGGTCCATTTTTGGCACCGAAAGTAGCTTGGGGTGTGCTTCTGCTGTGATGTGATTAATCCTAATTGGTCTATGCATCTTCCACGTGATTCTTGACCTAAATTTCCTCGTGATTCCCCTGTTTATATGTCACCTCCACTTTCTCTTTCGGAGATGTGACTACATAATAGCGTCTTTCCCCTCTTGCAATATACAAAGAAATAGCGTAAACAACTGAATTCGTCGCTTGAGAACTCGGGTTGAAGTTAGAAATGCTTTCCAGGAACAATCTCTATGAACATCCAATATGCAATAAGTACATATCTTACTTAGTAATTAACCTAAACAATTTAATCAATTAAAATATAGGTTATACGCTTATTCACCTGAGCCGCAATCCGTCTCAATGTGCAGGTGCATTATTGCGATGCAAAAGCCATGAATTGTCTAGTCACATTTCCTTCTCAAATTTTCTCGCATCTGTTATATCACAGCCCAATAGTAACATCGATTTACAGTTTGTCCCTATGGCACAAGTTGATGATATACCACCAATTAATTCTCTCACCAAATTTGTTTTGATTCCACTAGTTAGCAATAGCTTAGTACACAATCCACCTAGTAGCAGTAACCATAACAATGTAAATAAAGAACTTGAGCTGATGATGCAATAGATCCTTTTATTGCAAAACTAGTCCTGGGATTTCAAAAGGATATGTGGAGAATTATTACAATTATTAATTGTTATATTAATATTTGTATTACTTCACTGCTACTAGCTTCCTTTTTACATATTATAAGATACCATGTTATAAATTCATGTTCCTTCCCACATAATAATATTCAAGGTAGTTGAGGGCTAAGTGTAACGTTATGGTAAATAAATAACTAGCCAAGTGAGTTTGCGTTCCTCATTATTGCAACACCTCCCAGTTGCTCGTCGCCCATAGGGGTGGCGCGACACTACATAGGAGATGGCCAATATCTCTTTGTCCCTGGCACTTCCACACAGTAACCATCACACTTAGCCATGTTGAAAGTTGGCTCTGTGGCCCATTTTAAAGCATTGTTGTGGCAGTTCAGACTTTTTGGGTTGCATCAAATGTAAAGCCTCTCTTTTTCCTTGACCCTGATGGTTTGTTCTATGTATGAGCCCCACACTTACAGGAAATGTGATATTGGTATATTGAGATCTATTTGGAGATTGTGAACTGATGTGTTTGGCCAGTATTCTTCTGATCCTGTTGGATAAGATGCAGCCTTGTCTGATGAGATCACTGTGTGAGAGGCTTGAATTGTTTTGGTCTAATGAGTGCTGCTGTAATGCCATAATCAGAGTAGCCTTTTTGGCGGAAGGTGTATTTCTGTATTGCAGTTCTTGTTTCAGGTGCCTTGGATCTGAGATAGGCTGTTTTGTGCGCCAAGAGTATTGAGCACAAGATTTGTTATTTGTGGTGGATTTTGTGTGCATTCAAGTAGAGACCAGCATGTGTTGGTTTTTGGTAGATCACATGCTCAAGTGTACTATTATTGTTTTCAAAACCAGAATGTCCAGGAATGGCAATGATCCATCCTTCTCCAATTCTATAGTGATTTAGAATCTGGGATTGAAGGGTGTTGAGGTGCATAAGAAAGCTTGCAGTGTGTTTTGTCCATGTGATCATTTGGATGAATGCCTGAAGAAACGAGATTGCTTAAGTGGAGCAATGGCAGGATTTCTTTCTCTAGGTGTTCCAAGTAAAAATCTGCTATTGCTGATGATAATGGAGAGCCCATTACTATGCTGTCTACCTATTTATAAAAATATGCTATTCTACAGGAATAAGTTAGAAGACAGGTTGTGCAGGAACAGCTTAGTGATGTCCCATTGTCACCAGCAATAGCAAATTTATACAAGGAACATCTAGAACATGAAATCCTTACCACTTTTCCTCTTAGGCTATGTAATATCTTCACATATGTAATTGACATATCCATCTTATGGCCACGTGGATAGACATTGCTCAGTTTTCTTACACGTTTCAACAGCCTCCTACCCCAGGTCCAGTTCACTATGGAAGTGAGAAGGATGGAACACTACCATTCTTGGATATTCTGATTTTAAAAGCAATAGGCATAGAGTCTACCAAAAACCATCACTGATTCACAGAACAGTGCATTTCTGAAGCAAGCTACATTACACAGAACTGCAACACTTGAAATATATCTTCTGCCAAAAATTATACTCTTGACTATAACATCAAAACAGAGCCAAAAAAGGGAAGCGTCTGACATAGCACTCATTGGATGAGCCTACCACCACAGCCTACAACCCATATACTGCCAATTTATCTGGTAGAATCAGCAAGAATAGTGGCCAAACACAATGTCAGGACCATTCCTCTAAACTTCACTTAGTGAGACTGGTGAAAACCAGCTAACTCTCAACATACTGAGCTATAACACATTCACTGTGAGTAGGACCATAACCACCAGAGTCAAGGAATGTAAGAGGACCATCCGATTGATGCAGCCCAAAAAGTCTGGACTGGCAGAACATTACTTTAAAATGGACCATAGAGCCAACTTCTGTGATCCAACCATCAAGGCCAAATTTAGTGGTACTGAGAGCATAGGGTCAAGGAGCTATTGGGCATCTCTTCTGAGTTGGGCACACTGAATTGGGATGCTGGACAGCACTTCAGTTCCACTTGGAAAGCGTCCATCAAAATTGAAATTGACCAACTTAGAAACACAAAAGCAGATAATCCACACAGCAGCCAGAGTAAATAAGGTTATAACAAGGTCTTCCCTGGCAAAAACACATGTTTGTATATATTTATGTATATGTCATATCACCCAATCAAATCATTCAGTATCCTAAATGTGGCAGCGATATATGTACCTTCCCAAAACGGTGAGGTCTCACTAAATAGGGAAATATTTGAAGTGCTATTTAAGCTTATAAGGCATTTAATTTTTCCCGACACTTTATCTCTCTGCTTTGTATTTTTAGTACTTCAAAATATATTTTTACAGGCATAAAAATGCATATTATAAACAAACTGGAGATGCACAAGGTCTGTTCAAAAAATTCTGGCACATTTGTAATTTTGTGCCAATGGAGTGTTGGAGTGAAATGCTGGTATCCCTGCATATGCCTGTGTTTAATGTGTTACTACTGGAAGTTTCATTCTATGTCTGTTAGTTATTGTTCAGTGCTGTTTTGAGTGGAACGTTGTGTCTCACAGTTTGCAAATTTTGAGATGGCAGAGATGAGCAATGTGTCTGCCTTAAATTGTGCGCGAAACTGATTATGGCATTACAGCAGCACTCATTAGATCAAAACAATTCAAGCCTCTCACACAGTGATCTCATCAGACAAGGCTGTATCTTATCCAACAGGATCAGAAGAATACTGGCCAAACACATCAGTCCACAATCTCCAAATAAATCTCAATATACCAGTATCACATTCCCTGTAAGTGTGGGGCTCATACATAGAACAAACCAGCAGAGCCATAACCATCAGGGTCAAGGAAAAAGAGAGGCTTTACAATTGATGCAACCCAAAAAGTCTGAACTGTCACAACAATGCTTTAAAATGGGCCACAGAGCCAACTTTCAACATGGCTAAGTGTGATGGTTACTGTGTGGAAGTGCAGGGACAAAGAGATATTGGCCATCTCCAATGTAGTGTCGCGCTACCCCTATGGGCGACGAGCAACTGGGAGGTGTTGCAATAATGAGGAACGCAAACTCACTTGGCTAGTTATTTATTTACCATAACGTTACACTTAGCCCTCAACTACCTTGAATATTATTATGTGGGAAGGAACATGAATTTATAACATGGTATCTTATAATATGTAAACAGGAAGCTAGTAGCAGTGAAGTAACACAAATATTAATATAACAATTAATAATTGTAATAATTCTCCACATATCTTTTTGAAATCCAAGGACTAGTTTTGCAATAAAAGGATCTATTACATAATCAGCTCAAGTTCTTTATTTACATTGTTATGGTTACTGCTACTAGGTGGATTGTGTACTAAGCCATTGCTAGCTAGTGGAACCAAAACAAATTTGGTGAGAGAATTAATTGGTGGTATATCAAAATTCATTACATATTTCATTTTGATATATCACCAATTGATTCACTCATCAAATTTGTTTTGATTCCAGTAGTTAGCAATCCACCTAGTAGCAGTAACTATAACAATTTAAATACATAACAAGAGCAAAAAAGAACTTGAGCTGACAAAGCAATAGATCCTTTTATTGCAAAACTAGTCCTGGGATTTCAAAAAGATAACTGGAGAATTGTTACAATTATTGTTATAATAATGGTATCTTACCTTGAAGCTGATGTGATGACCTGGACTGATACGGTAGTTTCTAAGCTGCAACGTTAACCTAATCTAAGAGGGCTTCTGAGGACTACTAGCATTGGTTCCCAAAAGAGTTCACATGCAAAAATCGGTCGCACACTATGCGGACCTAAAAAGATTTAAGAGCCCCTCAACCAGACATTACATCTTCTTAAATAAAGTTCATTGTTCCCTAGAGGAATTCCACAACTGTTCTACAATAATGTCTCTCCCTGGAGGTTAAAGCCTATGGCTCTATGTCTTTAAACCAAAGGACGAAAAGGTCAGATATGATGCAAATTGCCATGAGATGACAAAATTTTCTTGTCATCTTCCAGAAGCATGATCTCATGGGATTTCACCCCAACTTTCCAGTTTTAATGCTTTGTTACATTTTAAAATTAATTGAGAAATATTAATGTGAAACTATCCAAATTATACACTAATTATGCTAATTAATAAATCACCAGGATGGGCCATCACAGTAGTATCTCTTGGATAAGAGGGACAAATAAACAGAAATAAGTCAAGAAAGAAAAAAGAAATACATCTATAATATCATACCTCTTCATCATTTTGTAAATTAATGTCATATCTTCAGGAGATTCCTCAACCAAATGAATCATGTTCTTCAGATCTTCTGTGAATATCATATTTGTAGAACTTGGTTCTGAATACTGTGCCATTTTAGTCTTAAACTTCTCCTTAAGATTAGCGAACTGCTGATTAGTTCTTTCTCTAACTCTGCCATAAGTATCCACACCAATAGCAGCTTGTGAAAACAGGAAACGATTAACTGTAACAAACAAAAAATAAAGATTTAAATGGGAATGATATTGAAAAATGAGCATAAATGGATGTAAAGGAACTGTTATGAATGATTTAGAGCAGGTTTAAACCCTTGCTTAGGTTAACACTATTAACTTTTAGTTTTATTGTTTATTATAAATTTTAGTAGTGGTTTAATTAAAATTACAATATATGGTGGACTTTGTGACAGTGATGTATTCTAAGCATTGAATCTAATTAAACTAGTTTCATTGAATGATTAGAAACTCATGTAAACAGAAACACATGCACAAAAGTGAATCAAGTGGCTGATGCCATGTATTACAAGGTTCATTGGTAACAAAGTAGTTCACTGAGTACTAACAAAAACTATTGAATCCCCCTGTATTACGTAACAATGGTATATTAGTGTGTTACCCAGAGCTGCAGCAAAATGCATGAAAGTAAGCAATCAAATTAGACTTAATTAGAAAATGAGCAAACAGCACGCACAGACTGTCTTCTGCTGGTGAGCTTTGGAAGTAGGAAGGCGAGACCATTATGAACCATCTTGACTGAACAAATGCAGTTTGTAAAATATTACAGAGGTTAAGCCTTTTAATGAGTGATGAGAAAGTTGTAGTTTTGAATTTTTTCACAAACTATGTGAGAGATATCCCATGTTAACCATCAAGGATGCTAACGTGGCAGCACAATTTACAGATATGTATGCATTAAGTATAGGTTCTGTGCACAGTGAAAGGTTAACACACCAAATTAATCATGCCCGGTATATCAAGGAAACATAAAAAGCCAGTGGTAAAAGTTCAGTGTGACAAATTTCGTAAGAGTGCAGCAAGTCAAAAAGTTCATCATGAACCACATACAATCAAGAAACTGCTTGCATTTGTGAACACTAACACTGACCTTCCTACGTTCAAGCAAACATCTTTTCACAAGTTGTTACATGTTTAGAATTCCAAAAAAGAAACAGTAAGAATAGAATATTGAGGATGTATTGTTAAATTCCCACATACAGACAGGAAGGGCTGAAGCTATATTTTCTCAACAAAACATGGGTTACTGAAGGCCACTCAATTTCCCAGGAACTAAAATGCAAGCAGAAGAAAATGAAGGGAGAGGGGAAGAGCAGAACTCTGATCTGGATGGAATACAACCTCTTTCAGATCAGATTAAATCAGGTATGGTTTTCATATCTATTTTCATATAATAACTTTCAAATTTATTTATATTTTCAGTTTGGAGGGTTATATGTAATTCTTATCTAATCATTAGCATGTTTCTTAACTATCCTGCAAACAGGTCAATGGGTAGAAAGAA
This sequence comes from Hymenopus coronatus, assembly GCA_030762935.1. NCBI lineage: Eukaryota > Metazoa > Arthropoda > Insecta > Mantodea > Hymenopodidae > Hymenopus > Hymenopus coronatus. The sequence goes on from CM060896.1 coordinate 17,010,699, forward strand.
AGCGATGACAGTTCCAAGATTCCACGTGGTTTTCTACCTTGGCACATGGTTATGAAAGTAGTTCTGCTACCCCTCTAATGTGAGCAAGAAAGTGTAAGGGTACATTTCGTGCTTTGCTTACACGAGGACAAATTCATCCAGTGAAAACTGATTCGCTAATTAAATTTAATGTTTAGTATTGTACGCTTTATCCCATGTTCTTACCTCATTTAGGCAGTGGACACTGATGATACATGAAATAAAAATTGGGAAAGAAAATTTGGGAAGGAACTGTTTTAGGACTAAATTTAGATTACCTCCCCATTATGAGCAATGAAAACTGACAGTCCCAGTGGGATTTGAACCACAGACCTTCTTTAGTTCGAAAAGTCCTTAATGACTTCAGACACCAATATCAGAATTGCAAGTCTTAATGTTCAGTTGATTTATACAAAGCCAGATTCACAATGTTGCAAAATAATTGGGCCTATTTTTTATGAGTGTACCATAAATGCATAAAGATACAGAAATAATACACTGGCACCATGTTTCAAACAATGATGGACATTGAATGTCGGTCTGGATGTTACTAGCAGAATTCTGCCACTGGGCATAAAACTGATGAATCATTCAAGTTTATTGCAGAAATTTTGAGGATAAAATCATTTATAAGAGTTTATGGCCTGCTCAGTCCACTGATCTTGCAGCATGTAATTTTTATTTATGGGGCAACTTGAAAAATAAAGTATACAAAACTAATCCCTACAGATTATAAGAATTAAAACAAAATATCAGAACATAAATTAACGCTATTCTGGAAGCTGAGCTGCTGCGTGTGAATGAAAATTTCCTCAGAAGATGTCGTAGATGTATTGATGCAGCTGGATGGCAACCGATTCCGGTAGGAGTAGGGCTATATGCTCACCCTCATATACTGTAGAGGAATTTCTTGATATATCCTACAGCAGACTGCATGTATTGATAATTTTGTATTATTGCTGGTCATACATTAATGCATGTTGAAAACTTCACTCTTGAATGGTGATGGTTTGAAATTTTCACAATGCATGAAAGGCTTAAAAAATTTTATGACATGTCCAATGTCCCTGAGCATTGCTCAAGGTGGGACCAAAAAAAAAACAACTAAGTACAAATCGGCCCACATCAGGAAGTAGAAAAAGTGGAACCCTACACATGAATCAATAATTCTGCATGACATTAATTGAAACTAAATGTTCAAAACCCGAGTACATATCACGTAAATATAGGCAGATTGTGAACAAAAACACAAGACAAAACATGTAAATCAAGCAAATATAAGCACAATTTCAACTAAAGCATACGTAACTTACACAAATATCTATGTATGATTCTGATAAATTATACGTTAAATACTGAGGAAGCATTGCAAATTGTGGTAATTATTTATAAGTTGGGCCGCTAACTCTCTCCACTGCGACTTATACCAGTTTTGCACTCTAACAGGACCGGTGTGGTTAGAGGGGGGGTAGTGTTTAACGCCCGCTTTAACTACTAATGGCACCGCAGGCGGTGACACTGATGATACATGAATGATGGAGCACCGGTGGAATGCGACGGCGGGGGAAACCGGAGTACCCGGAGAAAACCCGCCCCAGCGCCGTTTTGTCCACCACAAATCTCACATGCGGTCGCTTGGGATCGAACCCAGGCCGTCTAGGTTAGAGGGGGATTAGGTGTGGAGAGATGGTTTAAAAAACTAATGTTGCTACCTGTTTATATACAAACACTAACCTAACCTCGCGCTAAATTTGAAATCCACAGGCCTTGAAATTGTCATCATAAATACAAAGTCAATCAATCGCACTTAGTTTCATTCGATTTTAGAGCGGCCGAAGTTCTGCATAATAAAATTCACTGAACAGCTGTATCTGCGTGAAACATACTTGTCATACATCAGCACAGCGTCTAGCGACATATGCCGGTGTTGCATTCCACAACACTGTTCGCCTGCCGCCGACAATAAAACTCGGGTTTTAGGCACTTTAGCGTGTAGTATTATTATATATTTACATTGCAAAAGTACTACAAGACTTCTCTATTCATATTCTACTCCTTCTAAGCAGCATTCTTCATACATATTCACAAAAAAGGATCGCTAGGCGCACGTAATAAATTAGCGTTTAACTTAATTACCCAGCTTTTCCGATAAAAAAAATTGGTGAAAACGTAACAAGTATAAACCAAACTTACAATCAAACCACAATTTGTTTAATTTCTAGAGGGGCCGAAGTTCTCAATAATTACGGCGATTTGTGGGAATTTTCATAACAATGCTTATAAAAATCTCATCATTTGAAGATACCGAACTTTATAACAGGTATTATAGATGTTCCCGTTACACAAATACTCACATCCAGCAAATACTCACTTCATTTAGCGCTCGTCAGAATTCCATAACCCTCCGCCCTCCGGAGCGGAGAAGGCGAAATATAAGGGATATTATATGTACACATAATGGCAGAGTTCAAAGTAAGGTTAGGAATAAAGGTTATGTAACCTGATCTACAGGTTCTCAATTTATAATAGGGCTGCACAGTAACACCTTTAACTTAAATGATAATAACTTACATTTGAACTTTGGTGCTATATGTGCAAAACCGTGATTACGAGTTTGCAACAAAATCATTTCCTGGACCACATGCCTGCACAACACCGCCATTTTATTGCTTCAGAGCTACCAAATGTGAGATTACCAATTTAAAACAATCCGGTCACACAAAAACCATTCAGTGAGTACCAACAGAAAACTGCGAAAGTGTAGATTTGAACTACTAGCGCTATTAATGCTTTGGTTTTATTTAAGCTCAGAAAAAATGTCAAAAAATATGTGGGTCCTGCATCTGTGTAGCAATATGGGGAATGAGGTATTCCCGCGCTCCCATGTTTCCAGTTTTAAATAAAGAAAATCTTCAAGAATGGAAAAGTATGTAGTATTTTGCTGTAAGAATTATAGTTGGCAAAACTATTTTTTTTTTCTATCGAATTCCTGGATCAATTTTTAAATAATATTACCTGTGCCTCTCCAAAAGATTACGGTATGTTTAAGTTACACATGTATAGCTATATTGAAAACGGGTAAAAAGAAATCGTAAATTCCTCATTACTCCATAAATTCACATTTTTAGGAAGGGATAATAATAATAATAATAATAATAATAATAATAATAATAATAATAATAATAATAATAATAATAATAATAATAATAATATTAAATATACTTTATTGCAGTCAAATAGCCAGGATTTATTGTTCTTATAATTTGGTAAGAATAATAATCTTAACAGGATGTTACTTCCTGGTTCTCGTCATAATATAATTACTTCAAGTGAAAAAAAAACACACACACGCTCGCACGCGCACACACGCACGCACACGCACACAGAATTTCAATCTGTAGATCCTATTATGAGATTAGAATCGAAGCCCAAACTCTAGGATGTAGGTAATGTCAAGACTTACATTTATTCATATTTATTAATACATTTATTTACAAATAATAACTCTGACAATGAATTTTCAGAGGTGTCAGTTTAGCATAATTTTCAATTACATATCCATTCCCAAAAGCCTGCCCGTACACCTGCATTCATAGAATATTCATCTTTATTATATTTATAATGTTATATTATTATCAGTGTTTTTTTTTGTTTTTTTTTTTGTTTTTTGTTTTTGATTGAATGAAATCCTTCTAACCTTAAACGAGGCTTTATGTTTATTTTTGTGTATTCAAGGTGTGTGTGTGTGTGTGTGTGTGTGTGTGTGTGTGTGAACTGCATTTATTCCATTTATTGTGTGACATTTGAGGATGATAGCCTTTATTTTGTGTACTTCAAACTAACATAAACGTTGCCCTTTTTTGTGAGGATAGAGAATTTGAATGTAGTTCAGTAAATTTAGAGCTTAGTAGTGACATTTATTTATTATACCACCAGTGTGGCTCCCTCAGGTAACCTCCAAGGTTTTATAAACAGATTAGAAGGAACCATTTCCAATATTTATACTGAGGATACTAAAATAATTGTTTGTGGTGTTTTTAACATAAACACACTTAATGTCACTAAATTTAAGACCAGGCTCACTTCCCTTCTACATAATTTTAATTTGGAATATAAATTCACTTTTCAACTAGAACATATATGAACACTACAACCATTATAGACAATATTCTTCTTGATGCAGAAAAAATTTCAAATTATATTATATTTAAATTATGGTTCAGAAATGTTAATGTCATTGTTGCAATAGTGAATAGATCACTAATAGATGATGCCTTTAAATTCTTAAATTTACAAGAACCTTCCATCAAATTCACTATGGAAATAAACAAAATGGTGTGCTTCCCTTTTTGAATGTAAAGTTTATAAAAAGTATGAACAAACTGGAATTTGTAATATATGGTCAGCGAACTGACTTCTCGCCCGAAGGTCCCAGGTTCGATTCCCAGCAGAGACGGAGTGTTTTTTTAACCATAAGTATTCCCTATCCCCTACAGAGTCTGGAAGTATGTATGTGAGAGTAAATGTGTGTGTGTGTGTGTGTGTGTGTGTGTGTGTGTGTGTATTTGAGGAAAATAAAACTATTTAAATCCAACGTAAAAACCAAGATAACGAGTTGTTTCTAATGCAAAGTCCCTGATATGACCTTAGATGTTAAAGGGGGCTATATAAACGAAACAATATAGAAATCACATACTATCCAATAGTTACCAAACAATTTCACAAAATATTCAAGTAGTTTAATATACAGTTAGCACCTAAACAAGGACAGTATCAAAATCAAATGGAATAGACAAAATACCCAATGAAAAGAAATACAAAATCCAACGTAAGTAATGTGAAAAACTACCGTATTTATCCGAATACAAGAAATGCTTTTTCTTTTTTTATTCAAAATATTAATGTTTAGAACTGGGGGTCGTCATATGCATACAATGGCAAAGCCTGGGATAAAGGTATAGATTACTGTCAAGTTCCAATGTATGCGGTAGATTTTGGGCGTTTCATTTCGCGCCAAAAATTAGCTGATAATGAGCCTATGACATAATTACGTATGAATGCTAATTAATCTGTAGCTAAGGTAGATCCATACCGCGTTTCACAATCTAGATTGTTTAATTAAAGTTCGGCTGAATAGTGACTGCGAAAGGTGTCTGGTAGTGTCTGAATACTGTTGCCTTGTGCACAAATTTTCGTCGAAACTTTGTGTTACGTTGTCTTAGTATGTAGTCCCACGTTTATAACCGACTTAGCGGGACCATTATATTATGGTTTAACAAATTCACTACCTATTTTATATCCTCTTGAATTGCAGTATTGTTATCTTCGCCCTTACTGGTACTTTCACATCAGAGTTTTTCTTTTGTTGAGCAATGCTGTTGAACGAGACTTGTCTTATTTTTTACACTTTCCAATTAACATCGTATTTTTTCTTGTTTTACATAAGCATTTTTTCTTTATTGTGAGCCACTTGACAATTTACGCGATTCAGGTCCATTCATTTGGAGTGATTTACGAAACGAGTACTTACAATTTCTTAAATCCCCTGTACCTACAACTCCACTATTTTAAGTCCATTGTATATTAAAATATAGTCGTTAAAAGTTCGAAACATACTCAGACATTCATTGTTGAAACAAAACTGATTTCTGAAAGATTCGCTGCGATTTATTTTTAAGCTATTCTTTTTTTTTTTTTTTGGTAGTGTTTAACGCCCGCTTTAACTACTAATGGCACCGCAGGCGGTTTTAAGCTAATCACTGACTATATAGGCCTATATCGAAAATGTAATTGAGTTGTATTAATAGCGATAAATATACATTCTACTTGATTGTTGTTTATACAAGAGTTAAATGTAATAATTTCCTTCCCGCCCAGTTCGTCTGTCTGTCCGTCCGTCCGAGATCTGATAGACTCGGTGAGCTTAGGTATAGTTTCTGTGTACCTACCCTGGCAAGGGCTTAACCACAGCAATGAGGTGGATATTTTAGGTTTGGTAATATTTGTGAGGTTTCGGGTGATGTTAAGGAGGTAGCGCTAATTAGACTACTCGAACTGTTGCATATTTAGGAGCAGCATCTTTTTCCTCTGCTCCTCTGATGCCCTTCCCCTCCCCCCGCCCCGGACCCTCCCCATCATCATGTTTTGCAATAAAACTACGTGGCTGGAATCTTTCCTTTTACCCTCGCCGCAACCCGCGACAATGCAATAAAACAGCAATATTCGACTTCCACAAGTTGTACAAGATCAAACTTCAGAAAAGATTAGCTAACATTTTTAAAAATAAATTTTACAGTAGAAAAATAGAAAAAATACCCCTCCCCTACCTGAAAATTGCCGGCATAGTTTCCTAGGCTACATCCGGCATTGGCTGTATTCTCTTATAATTTTCTTTGCCAGAATGTACTCGAGGCATGCCCGGAGATCAACCAACGGGCAACAGCTATTTGAGTAAGTGGGGACTGAAATTGTTAAACAGATTTTTGTGTATTATTACGGTCCAATTTTTACTAACATAATACAATTAACTTACTACTACTAATACCAATAGTCTACGTATGCTACCATTACCACTAACCGAACCTATACAAACTAAATAAAAATAATAATGTGCATATTCAGCACTTACCTATACATACCCTCGTCACTATTAACTTTGTGTAAACACTCTTTATAATTTTCGTCCTGCAATCATTCTTCACGGAACGAACTTAGATACCGCCTCTTCATTTCACAGAACAAAAACTTGAACTATTCTGAATTATGAAAAGTAGTGGCAGTCTATCCACTCACGATCCGAGCGTTCCAATAATTGCCGATAAACTGCTAACTGACAAGTGGACATGAGCGAGCCACAACTTTCTTTAATACTGTCAGCCGAATACTACAGACTCAACATTGAAAAATAGCCAGAATTCGAATAGAAACATAGTTCTTATTTTAGAAACATAGCGTTTTGTTACAATTAGAAATTTACATTCGAACCAAGATTATTCATGAGTAAGTTGGCATTCAAACCCGTAGATTAAAGTCACTGGCCCGGAGATCTGGCAACCCTACTTTGGACTGGATACTTGAGAGTTAGAATGAAACAAAAGTTACACAGAGTATGTGTCAGGGATGAATTATCACAGACTAATTACATTGCTATTTAAGCCCCATGATTTCATTTAGTTTTTGTGATGCGATGTGAACCAAATGGGAACAGTAATTAAATATTTGTCAGTTTCGTTGAATGTAAAACCCATAGTGCAAAAGGAGTAGGCGATGCCATTTTCTCTGAATTAGAGAAGAGAAATTGCGCAAAGTTCGGATCGTGCTCCTGTTATGAGTGGGATCAGATCCGTCTATAGTTACAGGCCGGAAGTACACTTGGCAACGCTGTTCAGAAATGTCAACTGGGGGCCTATGGTATATTTTTAATAGCGCAATGGGAAAAGAATCAAGTACTGTTTTATTGCGATTTAAAAAAAAATACTACGTGAAAATACAAGTTATACTTGCGATACTTTTCTTAAAGGGAAGTCATTCTTAGTGTTTCTTTGTCCTGGTCATACAAAATAAAACGAAAGTTCAAAGCATCGTATTGCGACACGATTTGAGTACCCCTTAAAGCATACTGCTGTATCCCCTAATCCCATTGTATGTACATATATATTAAGAGAATTTCTTCAAATGTTTATCAGAATTAACACGAAATCGATGATAGAAGAAATGAAGAATAGAGGTTTGTAAGAATGGTGTGTATAAGAATGACTAAAAAAGGTATGTGAGTGCATCACATCCGAGTTTTCCCAATTATAAACCCCTTTGGTATAATTTCTCCATTTTGGCAAATCTTTTGCTGACAACGACACGATGGTAGGCAGAGAGTGGCCCGAGGGTATGTAACCATAATTATAATTGCACCTGCCTGCCCTTGGTAGGGTTTAACCATATAGCAGACAAAATGTGGGGGTTATAGGGTGTATGCGACTTTAACCATAGCCACTAAAGTCAGACTGTAGACGGCTGCTTTAATTCAAGTGAATGAGAAAAATTGGCAGCTGGTCAGGCTGTAACGACCTTTGTACTTCCATAAATGTGTCTTTCTCAACCACATATATACAAAACACGTAGTAGGTAGAACATGTATTCTAATTCACCGTAAATGCATGTTTTGAGGACACTTAAATTACTAAAATTAATTACAAACGGTTCGCGGGCGTATGCGTGTATGTTGTCTGTGGACAGTATAACTAAAAACCTTCTTAATCTCTCTTTCCACTTATCTTCCTCCCCTTCAGTCCATACCAACCTTCCTCGATCTCCCACCCTTCCACTCTATCTTTATCTGTAGTTCTTCTCATCCTCCCTGTTTCACTCTCTCTCTCTCTCTCTCTCTCTCTCTCTCTCTCTCTCTCTCTGTCCCACCTTCTTCCTTTATCTGTCTATCTCACAGTATCTCTCCCTTCCTTCTAACCCTCCATCCTCCCACCATATCTTTCGCTATCTCTCCCTCTTTCTTTATCAATTTCTATACCTCTCATCATCTCTGTCTATTTTTCACTAAATGTGTGTATCTCTTTCTATATTTGCTTCTTTCTCTCTGGTTCACTCACCCTCAACCACCCCTCAGTCACTCTGTCTCTCTCTATCTCTCTTTCAATCTCTCTCCTTCCACTTCCCTGCCACCTAAACTCCCACACTCTCTATCCCAGTCGCTTTTTCTGTCCTTCTATCTCCCTATTTCCTTCCATCCATCCCTCTCACTTTATCTATCTCTACCTCTTTCTAATTATCTCTCTCCCCCCAATCTCGCTCCTTTTTCTCTCTTTCTCTATCTCTGTCTCACAATCTCTCTGTAACTCTCCTTCTCTCTCCTCCAGTCTCTCTATCTCTATCTCCTCATCCATCCTCCCCCTCTCTCTCTGCATTTATCTCTCTGTCTCTTTCTCCCTCCATCCCACTCGTCTTATCTTTTTTCTCTGTATTTCTCTCTAACAGTCTCATTATGTCTGTCCTCCTTCCCTACCTCCCTGCTAACCTTCCATTTCTCCGATTCCTCCATTCCACCGTCTGTCTATTTCTGTCTCTATTTGTCTCTGTCTTATATTATATCTTATCTATCGGTCTCTTACTGTCTCTAACACACTTTAACTTTCTCTCTCTATCCCTCCCTATCTAATTCTCTCCCTCCCCCTCTCTCTCCCAACATCGCTCTTACTATCTATCTACCTCGCTCTGTATCTACCTCTCTATCCCTCTCTATCTCTAACTCTCCGTCCCTTCCCCTTTCTCTCTAATTCTCACAGACTCTCCCTCTCTACCTGTCTAATTCTATCTCCCTCTCCTCCCTAGCTCCCTATCTGTTCCTTCGCTCTGTCTCTAAATAATTCTCTAGGGCACTAAATTCTCACTATTTCTTTCAATTTCTCTATCTCTCTTATTATCTCACTCCCTCCCCCCTCTCACCCTCCTCTCACACCCTCACTCTCTCTTTCTCTCTATTTATCTCTCTGTCTATATCTCTCTTTCCCATCTTCATCCTATCCACTCTATCTTAGTCTGTATTCCCCTCTATCTCTCTCTATCTTTCTCTCTATTTCACTATATCTCTCTATCTTTCCGTATCTTCCTCTTTACTCCCTTCCTTACCCTCTATCTGTATAACACTCTCTCTCTCTCTCTCTCTCTCTCTCTCAATCTCTCGCCCTCTTTTCCTTTGTATCACTCTTTTACTCGTCTCCCGCTATCGCTCCCATCATGCCTGCCTGCCTGTAGGATTTTTTTCCCCCATTAATTTCAGTTTACCAGTTTTGCAAAAGAAATCCGGCATGGATTCTTCAAAAGATATTACCAGAAAATGTAAGATATTCATCTTATTAAACCATGTAAATACTTTTAGTACACGGTATTTTAATCACAGTCTCGTTGCGGCGAGAGGACGAGCAGGTACTAGGGTCTGCGAGTTGTTTCCACTGCGCTCGCTACGTGTGTAAAGGAAACGTGGTTTCCTGCATTTTGATTGAAATTTAAGCAGAATACACTTACGGACAAGTTTAATACGATGATTATGGAAAGGAAAAATTCGATAGTTATTTCTTTTGTGGATCGAGATGCGCCAAACCTATCGCCATACGAAATGCACGAATGGATTTACGAGGTGTTTCGGTTTGATGAAGATGAGTTACACATGATACAGATAAACAGTTTCACACAGCAGGTGTTCATTAAGTGCAAGTCAGAGGAAAGAGTCCAGAAGGCCATCACGGAAACCAATGGTGAGTCCATTTTTCCTCATAGTAATGGGCTGAGAAGTAGGGTAACTATAACAACAGCTGAAATGGGTTTTAGAAGTATTAAGTTATATCATGTACCTCTGGAACTGGACCCAGGTATTATTAAAGAGACACTTGCACAATACGGGACAGTGTTGTCACTAACGATTGATTCTTGGGCTCGAATCTACGGTATCAAACTCGCAAAAGGAATGCGAACGGTTAAAATGGAGTTGAAAAAGCATATTCCTTCTTATATTGACATTGGTAATATTAAGAGCTTTGTAAGCTATGAGGGGTAACTTAGTACATGTGCATTTTGAAATAGAACGCGTCACTTACGTAATGAATATCCACGACGTAGAGTAATAACTCAGACGCCCCGCGGTGAGGATCCGCCAACGTGGGCACAGTTAGCACAAGCTTCCTTCCCCATTAGGCGGGTGCCGGCGGTATTAGCGGAAGAGGGAGGCGGACAACAAACGGAGGTGCTACAACCTAAGGTTGCCCCATTAGACTGTTTCAGCTCGCGAGCAGCAAGAAGAGATTTTACGTAGCCCGGTCACCGAGAGGGAAAATAAAAAAGTAATTTCACGACCTGAAAGGATTACGGCTGTGAAACTGGATCTGCCTACCACTGGGGAGGAAGGTTCAGTGCAGGCGCAGCAAAGGCGGTTACCGCCAGTACAGGAGAACAAGAACGAAAACACGGAAGTGGTGAAAATGGAAACACAGCCGGCTACTAAGATCGCTGCTAGTAGTCCAGATCCAAGGCTACAGAAAAAGCGTAACGAGGGGGGTGATGGAGTGTACGCATCGGGTAGCAAGAAAAAAAAAAAGAAAAGAAAATGGTACCAGTGCCAAGTGATGGGAATACGGTTGAGATAGCCACCATGCCTCCATGATTTTTTTTACTTTCATGGTGTTATGTCAACACATTATATCTTTAAATGTGAATTGTTTGAGGAATCCAGTAAAGCAGATGCTATTAAGGGACTTTATTTCTGATTATGATCCGGACATTGTGTTTTGCAAGAAGTAAATATTGATAATTTAAGTTTTATAGGGCATCACTATAATTATGCCACTAACATTGGAGAGAATGAAAGAAGTACTGCCATAATTTATAGGGCAGGGTTGCCAATTCAGTTAACAGAAAATCACGGAAGTGGTAGAATCACATCTTTGTTTACTGCAGATAACACTTTATATTTAAATTTTTACCTGCTTTTATTTACGCCATCGATATCACCGTCTAATTATTGGAGGGGATTTTAACTATGTTCTTAATGCCAGAGATCAGCGGAGGGAGTTTCATCCATCCCTTGCCCTGGTACGATTGGTACAGGACTTAAAACTACAGGATGCTTGGGAGTCTAAATATGGAAACCAGACACGCTACACCCTTTATAGGGGACAGACTGCCTCTAGGATTGATTGCTTTTATGTAAATATGCCCGAGCAAGTGCAAGATGTCCAAGTTGTGCCAGGCGCGATCAGTGACCACCATGCGATCGCACTAAAAGTCGACTTAGATTGTCCATTTCCTCTTTATGGTAGGGGATATTAGAAACTCAATAATAGACTGTTAGAGACTGATACGACACAAGAGCACTTCCGGGACAGTTGGCAAGCACTGCAGCAAAGGTTACGACACAGCAAACTGTCAATTATTCAGCAATGGCTTTTAGTTATGAAACCGCACATCCAGTCCTTTTTTAAGAAACTTGGCATAACTAAAGCGAAAGAAAATCGTATGCGCATGATATACTATTATGCACTTTTGCTTGATTTGCGTCGGTTGCAAAGAGAAGGAAGAGCGGTTCATGTGGAACTGTCGCAAGTTAAACAAAAACGTTTTTCTCTGAAAGAAGACGCCTTAGAAGGGTCAAAGATGAGATCTTGTTCTAAATCGATTATAGAGGAAGAGAAAAGCTCTTTATTTCATATAGCCTCAGAAAAGCGGGTGGTCAATCCAGATATCTCGCTGGTGTGATGTTGTCAAATGGGACATTAGAATCTACGACTACGGAATGTAAGCAGGCATTCCAGGAACATTTTACGTCCGTGTTCTCTGCAACACCACGTTCAACTGCGGACTTCGCCGGACCAAAAGAATATATGACACAAGCAATAACGGCTGAGGAAATAAGGTATGCCATACGGCATTCTAGTTTGCAATATGTAACCGGACCCGATGGGTTGACCTATGGCTTCTACAAAGCTTTCTTCCCGGTCATACCGGGAATACTACTCCCGGAAGGAGTTAGTCCAACTCGTGAATGAAGTATTGAATACTACTGGTAACGTGGTAGGCTTCAGTGATGGAATAATAGTCTTGTTGCCGAAAGTGCAGTCTCCAGCCACCGTGCAGGACTACCGTCCAATAACTCTCTTAAACACAGACTATAAATTATTTATGAAAGTAATGGCACAACAATTCCGTCAGATTCTACGAACAGTAATTGAGAGTGGTCAAACTTGTAGCATATCTGACAGGAAAAATAACACATAATCTTTCTACAGTTAGAGACACTATTTCATACTATGAAAGGCACCCTGAAGAGAGTGGAAGTCTTGTGTCTATTGACTTTGAAAAAGCTTTTGATTATATCCATCACGATTACTTGTTTGCGATTTTGGAACGTTTTGGAATCCCAGCTAAAATAATTAGTAGTATCCAATCCTTGTATGTAGTGGCTCACTCCAGAATGCAAATTAATGGCTTTTTCACGTCACCAATATCCATAAACCGTTCTGTGCGGCAAGGATGCCTAATGTCCATGATATTGTTTGCCTTTTGCCTGGAACACTGTTACGGAAGCTGCACAACGAGTTCTATAGTCATCGTCCAGCGAATGACTCTTTACTGTTAGAGCGTATGCAGACGACATCAAGATTTTGTTGCGAACAGCAGAGCACCTGCAGATGCTGAGAGACGCACTACATTTGTATGAACAAGCCTCAACAGGAAAAGTAAATTTTCAAAAATCGACGTTGATGCCTCTTGGATCGTGGAAAGAACATGTGCTGTATGGTATACAGAAGAAAGATCAAATGAAAGTGTTAGGCCTGCAGGTCTGTCAGACACTCCCTAGGATGATTGAAGTAAACTGGAATGGTTTGGTGACGCGCGTTAAATACGTACTTGTGCGGCAACTTAGTAGGAGACTTTTGTTGTTGTTGTTGTAGTGTTTAACGACCGCATTTACTGCTCTGGCATCGCAGGCGATGACACTGATGATACATGAAGATGGAGCCCCAGTGGAACGAGATGGCGGGGGAAACCGGAGAACCCGGAGAAAACCCGTCCCTGCGCCGTATTGTCCACCACAAATCTCACATGCGGTCGCTTGGGATCGAACCCGGGCCATCTAGGTGAGAGGCGAGTGGTCTGACCAGCAGGTTGGAGACTGAATTTAATCCAGAAGGTCTGGTACGATAACACTTATGCTTTGTCGAAAATCTGATATCTGGCACAAGTTCTACCAATGCCTGAGAAATATGCACAATTGAACGTACTATAGGCTATTATATTTGGCGAGGTTACCTTTATAAGGTGGCCAGAGATCAAATTCGACAACCACTCTGGAAAGGAGGGTTAAGTTTAGTTGCTGTCCATATGAAAAGTGAAAGGGATACTGGAAGCTCTGGCTGGAATTGGAGATTAACAGGATATTGCGTATTGGGCTGATTTGCAACGGTCACCGCAGAGGCTTGAAGCTGTTCCAGTAAGTTTTCGGCCCCTGTGGGAATTGCTGAGAGAGTTTCCTGCTTCCCTGAGCGATGTGGTAGCGGGAATACGGACGAGGATACTGCATAAATATTTACTCGCAAAAAAGGTGAAATTATCTGGAATTCAAGTAAAGTATCCGAATAACAATTGGAATACAATTTGGAAGGCGTTCAGGACCCGGTACATACCAACAGAATGGAAGGTCAAGCATACGTCCTGATACATGAAATTATCCCAACAGAAGAAAAGAAGTACCGGCATAATCTGGTTCAGAGTCCCTTATGCCAGATGTGTGGAAGGCTAGACACACCGAGGCATCGACTCACACAATGTGTGGAAGTCCAACAGCTATGGAACTGGACAACAACAGAATTTGCAAAACTATTCCCAACGCAGATGCGTACAGAACTATATGACCTCTTTCTCCAGTTGCAATCTAGTGGCGCAAAATATGAATTTCTACAAATATGGTTTGCCATGGGGTACCAGTATTTTGTGTTCACAGAGACCAATAAGAACGTCGTCACTTTCAAAAGGCTGTTGAGAAAAGAGCGACTACACCTAGCTAAATTAACGTCACCCATGGCGAAACGGTGCGCGGAACAGATTGCATGTCTCGATGTGTGATAAGGAGCGAGATTCAATGACTCCCTTACAGGTAGCTTGCGATTAATGTTTTGTGCTTCTATTCTGTACAGAAAAGGAGAATCCAGATCACATAGCTCTAACGGTAATATAATCATCAGAATCCCAGGGGCGTTGTTTCTACCACCAGGTCGCCCTCCGTGGTGTAATGGTTTCCATGCTGACTTCATATACCCTAGGTTGCGGGTTCAAACCCGGCGGAGGACGATGGATTTTTTCGGGCGTAAAAATTCTTAGCATGGCTTCCTTCGGAAGGGAAGTAAAGCTGTGGGTCCCGTGTCGTAGATTTACGGCACGTAAAAGAACCTCAAGCCTGATAAGAGAGGCCTCTGAGCAAAATTAAGCGATCTTTCACGCGCAATATAGAATGGGACGCTGAGAACCAAAGCAGTTAAAGAGCGTCCATAAATAACACGCCATTTACATTTTTTCTACCACCAGGATGGAGCATCCAAACCAGGGAAAGATAGAGGGCACGTGACCATTTAGCACCAGTGTCACCAGTGTAACTCAGTGAAATTACCATGGTTGTCTGCGTCAATTTATTGTTCAAGTTTATATCCTTGTTTTTTATACTAAAAATGTTGTAATTTTTTCTATAAATGGAAATAAAAAAAATCAAAATCTTACATGAAATTTTTATAAAAACAAAATTGTTTCGAACATTTTATCATTTAAAGTATTTTTTGAAATCTGTATCGCATTTTTGGACGATACAAAAATGAAATTTCATGTATGGTACTTAATGGTTCTTTTTTTTTTTTTTTTTTTTTTTTTTTAGTTATGCTGGTCACACACACAAACACACACAGAGCTAAACATACTAGTTGACCACACTAACAAACAAGAGCCATTTCCGTACAATTTTGATGTGTTCCGTTCATATTATTTTCTCTACCTATTCTGCAACAGATTGTCGTATTCTTGTCTCATCTACAGGGTAGTGCACAATAAGTCACCAGATTGAATTTTGATCCTACAAGTATACCATTGGGGCAATAGCTTCCAAATTGTGCGCTCAGCTTCATGCTATTCATGGAAATTACTCCAGATGTCGTTACGAGTTCATCGCTTCGTTTTCAGTTTGTCGCGATGGCGGACAAAGGACGGTTGACCGTTGCACAAAAGGCGAAGATTATGTTACTGTTCGCGGCGACGAACAGTGTTAAATTGCCACAGAGAAGGTTTTGTGCTCCCAGCCCACAGACAATACGCAGATTACATCATACATTTACAGGTTCTGGATCTGTTTTTGAGTGTAAGGTGTCACATGTACTTACGTACGTTCACCGCAAAACATTGAAACAGTTCGAATGGCTTTGACTTGTAGTCCGAGTAAATCAACAAGAAGTGCCAAGTGGGGATTTCACGCCGATCTGTACAAAGAAGTATTCAATTTGAGCTTCGCTTGTATCCATACAAGATGACTTTGACGCATAAGCTTACTGCGAGAGATAAGAAGGGGAGACTACAGTTTGCAAGGTGAGCAATCGAGCAAGACCAAGCGGCAGTGCTACACAACACATGGTTTTCTGACGAAGCTTATTTTTGTGTGAACGGTGCTGTGAACAAGCAGAACGTTCACCGAATAATCCACATGAAAGACGCCTACGGGAAGAAAGTATGCGTGTGGGTCGCGATGTCAAGCCATGGAATCTTTTGTCCGTTTTTCTTCGATGCTACAGTAGCGATATTAGACCTGCTGCGAAACCAGTAATATCCTCAACTCATGGCCACATGTCTTACATTCCAGACACAATGGTTCATGCAGGATGGGGTACGCTCCCATACTGCCAACGCTGTGCTTGATTTCCTACACGAAAGACTTGGCCTTAGGGTATTGTCAAACACATTTCCAGAACGTTATGAAGGAGGGGGAATGTGGCCGCCCCACAACCTGGACATTAACCCATGTGACTTCTTTCTTTGTGGGTTACTTAAAGAGAAGATGTACCGCAGAAAACCCGAAAGTGCAGTGAAAATATCGGCCATCATTGTGGAGTTATGCCGCGCTATTCCAGAAGATTTGTGTCGCAGAGTCGTCGCAAATGCACGTGTGCGATTTGCAGAAGTTGTAAACCAAAACGGCGGTCATATTGAACACATTGTTCATTAGGTTGTATTTCTAAGCTGTATTCTTTACTTCTATATAAATTAGAAATCTTGTCAGTAACAAATGTGTTATTCATGAAACAAATCAGGTGACTTATCGTGCGCTACTAATAGAGATTTTCTCTAACTGTTCCTCAATAAATTATTCTTAAAGCAGTGTATTCCTCTATTTCAGGTTAATAGAGATAAACGTTTGCGTAAAATATTTTTACACATTTCCTTGTAAATAGAAAGGAATAACAAATTACACTAAAGATATAGTCATAACTTTTAAAAGATTGTCGCTATGTGGTAGGTTTTACACTGTGCTTAAGCACCAGCAAGATAAGACAATAACGACAGCGCATTAAACGTTTTTAAAATTGAAATAAATGATAAGGAATATCTTGGAAACGATTAACTGCAAAATAATATGTGACATTTTACGTATATTGTGTTTTGCTGAGATCGATTTTTATAGTAGATAAGATTTTGTCTATCCCTTACGCTTTACGGGTTACACAAAACTTCTCCAGACAGAAGAGAATTCGATGGCTATTCCCAGAGAATTCAAAACATATACTTTATATGATATTTAAATAGATTTGGTATACGGTATTTTAAACAAAATCATTGGAACCATTTTTGAGTCAATTGAACGAATCGAAAAAAAATCAACTTATTTTTATGTGTAGGGTAGTTTTCCCGAAAATGTTTGTTGCGAATCCTTGAAAGATGCTGACCTCAAATACTCTTTTATTTGTGCTGTCCAAAAACACTTACAGAATCGTATATAAAAATTGAATTGAGTTTTATTTATAAGCGCTCTTTACATACTTTGGTTCTTCCTGTCCCATTCTGTATTGCGTGTAAACGACCATTTAATGTTCAGTGGCCTCTTTACCAAACTTTATGTAATTCTACACATCATAAGTGTTCCAAACGGTACCAAAGCCTTTAGTTCCTTACTGATGGAAGCCTTAGAATGTGTTTTACGCCCGAAAAATCTATCGACTTCTGCCAGGTTTAAGCTGGTGTTCTTGTGAATAAGAGTCTAGCAAGTTACCCCAACACCATGGAGGACGACACACAGAAACACATACAGGGAGAGAGAGAGAGAGAGTGAGAGTAAGACAGAGAGGGAGAGAGAGAGACTAATTACTATTTTCTAAAAAGCTTTTAATTTTATTCAGAGATACATGCAGAAAATCTTCGTGTCGCATCCTTGAAGATACTTATCTTAAATGCCATGTTTAGTATATAACCAAATTTTCGATTTGAATATGTGTGCAGAGACACTCCCCCACCCCAAACACACACACACTAACACACACACACACACACACAAACACACTCACACATAGAAAATTGGAGCACTATCTGAAAATTCCTCTTGGAATCAGTTGTCCTCATAGTCAGTATTTTCAGGTAATTCTGGGTGTTGATTTTTGCCCGAACACAATACACTACATACACTCAACCACATTAAATATACCCCTTGGAATACCTATAATAAGACGGAGTGTTTTCGCAGTCTCCACCCGTTTGGGCGCTGGTTGTAGCATGTGTCACCCTCTGATTCAAGAGAGGCCTCTCATATAGTCTTGCCACGAACTTAAACCGCATTGGACAGGCCACGTTAAAGAAGGGGTCGAAATGGGTGCACACGGAACCAAACTTGTGACAAATGAAGTTCTGAGTTGAAAACCGGTGATTTCCAAACTCCTTGATTGAAAAATAAGCCATCTATCTAACCGGGGGATACAAAATTAGATTAATCTTTTCTCTGTGCTACATACAGAGGTTCTATTACCAAGGTAATTCGCGCATATGGTGGTTAAAACTAATACACTGAACGCTCTTTAATTACTGTCCCATTCTCGGGGTCCCATCTATTATAGGCGTGAAATAAGGCTTAAATTTGCTCAGATGCCTCTTTATTAGGCTTGAGGTTATTTTACGTGTCGCAAATCTACGACACATGACAAATGGCTTTACTTCCCTTAAGAAGGAAGCCATGCTAAGGATTTTACGTCCGAAAAAATCCATCTTCCTCCGCCGGGTTTGAAACGCGACCTTCGTTATATGAAGCTAGCATTGTAACCACTACACCACGGAGTGTGACAATGCTTACACAAGTCGAGCGTGGTTAAAGGATAAAGAGGGGATTTCCCAATTGGGTTTTCCATTTCTTACTCGCCTGGTATTGTGCCACAAGGGAACTAATGGAAATCTTCGTAAGAGCCATTTTTTTTTAACTTAAGATAACTTGACTATACATTATGTAGAATACAATAGGGCTGGTACAATATACATGTGTGTAAATAAACAAGAAACGTGTTTTGCGGTAGCAGTCCTATGACCGTTCCCAGGCATAAACAATAATATCATTTACAATTAGATGTCAATGAAGTCTGTGGGTCTCTTTCTTTTTAATCTCCATAGATGCCGAGGTGGTGGAAGTTTAGCTGGAATGCAGTTAAACAGATTATTGTGGTGGTTTTCTATTCTGCGGAAAAGACGTCTATAACTGGAGCTCAATGTTGCATCAACTGTTGGTATGTTTAAATCTTTATGCAGGTTGTCATTGCGGACATACCATGGTGCATTCGCGATGAGTCGAAGTGCCCGATTCTGGATTGTTTGAACTCGTTTTATCTGGGAGTTTGATGCAGATCCCCATATTGCGCAAGCTTATATCCAGATACATAGGTCTAATCAATGACAATTATATTATTCTTTTCAAGTGAAGTGTCAAAGGGAGAAGATCCTTTGATTAAATGTTTAACTTTATGCAATCTGTTACGAAGGTTTCGAATTAATTTATTTGCATCTTCCAGATTAATTTTGTGTCCAAATGTAAGCCAAGATACCTCACTGAATCAGTATGCATGACTTCCTCGCCTTGTAGAGTAATATTATTGTGCTGAATTTTCTTTCTGTATGTGAAGACCACAGCATTTGATTTTTGAGGATTCATTGTTACTTTCTATTTATTGCACCATTCATCTGCTAAGATTAAAAACTGTTGTATTTTGGTTCCTGGTGTTGCATAAATGCTTTTGTGAAGGATAGCAACATCATCTGCAAATTGTGCAATCGTTAAGCTGTCGTCTTTTGGAAAGTCAGAAACATATATTACGTAGAGAAACGGCCCAAGTACACTTCCCTGTGGGACTTCTGATTTAATACATCTAGCTTGCGAAAATGTGTTCATATATTTTACAATAAATGACTTATTTGATAGATATGAATGAATTATTCTGAAAACTGTGTCGGAAACTAGTGGCTTTATCTTAAACAAAAGACCATCATGCCATACCTTGTGAAAGCTTTTTTTGTATCCAAAAGACGCCAAGACAAGTCTCTTTATTTTCATATGTGTCCAGAATGGTAGCTACTACTCGATGTAATTGTTGTGGACAGGAATGCGAAGCTCTAAATCCGAACTGTATGGCCGGTATAATGTGGCCAAGTACCTTCAGAAGTCGAGGAAGCAGTAACCGCTCAAATATCTTAAAAAATATAGGAAATAGGCTGATTGGACGGTAATTTCTGGGATTACTTTTTTGTTTCTCCGGCTTTGGAATCATTACAACAATGGCTTGTTTCCAGCTCTTATGGAAGTAAGTTAATCGTAGAATTGCATTATGTATGTGTTGGACATACTATTGTCTTCTTTGGAAATGCGTTAAGCAGAGCCTGCACAATCAAATCATGACCTGGTGCCTTTTTTGTTGCTGTTCGTATTATTGCGTTGGTTACTTGTGCTAGCGTAAAGTAAATGGTTAACGGTGAAAGCTGCAGCAATGCCAGTTGTTCTTCAGTGACTGTCCTTTCAAACTCAGGATTAATGGTATGGTTATTCTGAAACTGCTCGACCAGTATGTCAGAGAAAATCCTAACTTCTTCTTCCGAAGTGCATTTCCAGGAGTTTCCCACTTTTAGTGGAGGTATTCCATCAATAGTTTTCGTTATAAACTTTGTTTTCTTCCATAACGTGTCATTTGCAGCATCTAAAGTTAGCAATTTGGTTTTGGTGGCTTCATTCTTTTGCTCCCTCAATGCTTCTTTTAATTTTCTGATGGCCCTGTAGTAGTTAATCTTGTGTAGAGGATATCTAGTCTGTTCCCATAGCTTGTGACAGTTTTTCTTTTCTGAAATCAACTGCGTAATTTTTGCCGTAGGTTCGAATGCGTTGAATCTCGTATATGGACTAGTATACTAGCTAGGCTTGCTGCATGTTGTACATATCTAGTTAACATACTGTTTTATCTATATCTTGGGTGGTTTTTAAAGGAATTTTTAAATTCGTTACGCTGTTAAGAATGTTAGTGTAGTAATTCCAGTCAAAGGGATAATTAATTAGGATGTAAGGTTGATTTTCTACAGCATCATGCATTTTAAGCGCAGTCATAACTGGGTAGTTGTCTGAACTGAGCTCAAAATGAACTGATGGTTTTGTAAATGCATTTAATATATTATTTTCGACAAAAATATCCAATACGTCAGGTGTATGAAACTTCATCGGCGGCTAATAAATAGGTTATACTGGATATAAAAATTCCAAAATTAACTGTGTCGCTGCATCTAGAAGCAACCATCCTCTAGGATTGGCTAGGTTTGAGCCCCATCTAGGATGTTTGCAATTAAAGTTCCCACTAAGAATGAAATGTCTTCCCATTATGTGAACAATGTCCCAGAAGTTATTTAATGTCATTCTGTTAGCTGAGACAGAATAAAAGAAATCCAATCTGGTAATATATTTTGTTGAATGGAACTAATATTCGAGTAATTTGAAATACATTTTCATAAATAGATAGAAGCTCATCATGAGGTATGTTATTTTTTATAAGAATAGCAGATCCACCCTTTCTTTCATTGCTTGGGTGGTCAGATCTGTAAATGTTATAGCCGGACATATAGAACTGTAAATTAGGTGAAAGTTTTGTTTCAGTCATTAATAATATATCGATATTGTATGATTCTAAATATAACTTTAACTCAAAATACTTGTTGGTGGCACTTCTGCAGTTCCATGTGGTAATTGATAGAGTTGTGTGAGGAATTACTTTTTGTTGATAAGAACAAGAAGAACTTGTTGCAATGTGTTAACTAAAGGCAGAATTAAAGACATGGGCATATCTATTTTTTCCATAAGCTTATTTATTGTATTTCCACTGTTGCCTGTTTTCCCCTGAACAACATTTGCATAAGTTTGACCCGGAGTGCAGTAAGTTGCGCAGGGATGTTATGTTTGTTCGGAGTTGATTGAGTGTCTCTGTTTATTAGTTTCTCGGACTTTATTATTTATTTATTATATAACATATTGACCTCATAGATCTTTTGATTAATTGGATCAGGTTTAAGATCTAGGAAGAATAAAGGAAGTGGTATTTTGGTTACCGGATGGTAAACCGGTATCATTTGTAAGGGTTTGAATACCTTTTCTGCAATTTCTTGCATCATTAAGCCCGCTGATAACAACTCTGAACTGTTTTTCTGCTTTGATTTGGTAATTATAAAACTCGACTAAGTATTAGGAAGTATTTTTAAAAGAAAATATGGAAAAAATAGATGAAGCATTCAAGAAAGGAAAATTAGAAACAGCATATAAAGAAATTAAAAACTTTTTTATTCAACGTAAAACACAAGGGAACAAACTAAGAGACAGAGAAGGAAAATTAATTGATGATTAAAGTAAAAAGATGGAAAGAGTATATAGAGAATTTTTATAAAGGACATGAAATAGAAGAGCTAAAAGAAATCATTGATGAAGTAGAAGATAATAGAGGAGACCCAATACTAAAAGAAGAATTCGAACAGGCTCTAAACAATCTAAGAGATGGAAAAGCACCTGGGGAGGATGGGATTCCTGGAGAACTATTGAAGAATGCAAATGAAGAACTACACAAGACACTCTATGAACTCACATTTGATATATATGAAACTGGAATACTACCAGAAGATTTTAAAATGTGTAAAATGATACCAATCCCAAAAAAAAGTAATATATAATAGAATAGAAAAGAAAATAGATACATACATAACAGATGATCACTTTGGATTTAGGAAGAACACAGGCACACGAGCAGCAATATTAGCAATGAGACTAATACTGGAAAAAAGGATAAGAAATAATAAAAGAACATATCTTGCTTTCATAGATATAGAGAAAGCATTTGATAATGTGGATTGGATCAAAATGTTTGGAGTGCTTAGAAACCTAGGAATTAAGTTTAGAGATTTTAGGATTATATGGAATGTATATAAAGATGAAAAGGCAATTATAAACTGTGGGAGAAACCAAGAAATAGTCCATATAAGAAAAGGAGTGAGACAAGGATGTGCACTATCCCCAATACTGTTTAATGCATACATACAGAGTGCACTAAATGAAATCACGGACGAAATAGACACTGGAACAAAGATACAGGGGATACAAATCAATATGCTCCGCTTTGCAGATGATATTGCAATATTAATGGAGAACAAGAAAGATTTAGAAACATTCATAAACAAATTAGAAAATACATTAAGGAACAACTACAACTTAAACATTAATAAATCAAAAACAAAAATTATGACTTACAGGAAGAAAGGGAATAGTAACACAAAAATTAAACTAAATGGACAACTATTAGAAGAAACCGAATATTTCAATATCTAGGAAGCAAAATATCAGCTGATGGAAGGAGCAAAACAGAAATAACCAGTAGCATACAATACGCAAAACTTGCTTTTAATAAAAAGTACCAGCTATTTACTGCAAACAATATTAGCCTTGAAACCAGGAAGAATTTATTACAAACATATGTATGGAGTATTATGTTATATGGATGTGAAACTTGCACAATTTTAAAAGCAGAAAGAAAGAGAATAGAAGCATTTGAAACATGGTGCTATAGGAAAATGCTAAAAATTAAATGGAGTGACAAAATTAAAAATGAGGAAGTATATAAAAGAGCAGAAGCGGAAAAACGAATTTGGAAGCAAATTAAAAGAAGAAGAACAAAATTAATAGGTCATTTATTAAGACATCAGAGCACACTGAATATTATAATAGAAGGTATGATAGAAGGAAGAAGTGACAAAGGAAGAGCAAGAGCACAATATATAAAACAAATTATGGACGATATGAAATGCAGTAAATATGAAGAACTCAAACGGAAAGCAGAGAGAAGATCTGACTGGAGAGTCGCTGCAAACCAATCCAAGGATTGAAGACTCATAACTAAAAAAAAACTCGACTTTTTCATTCTTTAGATAATCTATGACTTTTCTGTAGCCTTCAGTTGTTTCGTAGTTCAGTTTGCCTATGTTGTTGGTGATAGTCAGATGTTTGTAATTGCCAACTTCTAGCTCAATAAGCTCCGATTGCAAACTATTCATGTTACTCACATTGCAGATATAAATAGGCGGGGGTTTATTTTGCTTATTAGAGCTAGTTTGGTTTTCTGTACTTACATCTGTGATGTTTTCATTCAAAGTGTTTAACGCTTCAAACTTATTTGGCGAGAATAACACAGAAGTGTGATTAAGCTTCTGCCTTTTAGCAATGGCGGTGTCCTCCTCTGCATTCATTGCGGAGCAAGATTTTGATTTTCTTAGAGAAAACCCTTAACTTGAAGTCTCTTACCAGTTCTATGTGAATATTGAAATATTAAAACACTAAAATGTGAACACAATAGTAACTAACTACGCCTAAGCTCTAAAACTCGAAGAAATACTAATTAAACAGGAGCGATACATTTAGAGCCTTACAAAGGTTCCAGCCATGGCCTCCTCTCGTAAGAGCCTAGTGACCCCCATACATTCACATTTTCAGCAAAATCGCATTGCCGGTGTATATTTAATGTATTTGAGTGTACATTATAGTACATATGTGCTAGTTGGATTCAGGGGCCCTCAAAACATATATCCGGTGAAATCTCACTATCGAACTTTTGAGTGGAATAGAATAGCTTTCCTACCTACTACGACGTACATAGTAATCGGTAGAAAAAGTAAACAGGTGTAGTAGGGATAATTTCGGGCCAATAAGACGAATTAATTTTAACATAATCAGATTATCAGATAATGATGACCGATTAGATGGAGTTTAACTAAACTACAAAAAAATAAATAACTCAAATAAAACAAAAATAATAATGTCCTTCTCTCCAACTCTCTTTCACTCTCCTTCTCTCTCTCTCTCTCTCTCTCTCTGTCTCTCTCTCCCTCTATCAAGCAGCAAACAATTTTACAGCCTACCTGGTGTCAGTAGCGCCAACATCAGCAGGTACAGTGATACTGCATCCATCTTAAATACCCCCATTCTTCACTTCGCACTAAGTTCTGGTCTGTGCTGGAGCTATACTTTGCATGCAGTGCATTCAAGGGATTCCTTGTGGACATTAACTGTCCAAGTTTGTCTATCTGCTGCATCGATGTAATCAGCAGACTGCGCATTAACTTTGCACAGCTCAACAATACAGAAAAATCATGAATTCTGTTCACAACACCAGTTTAGGAATACGCAGCAATGAACTCATATTAAAGGAAACTGATCATTAACCGAACTCTGCGAGAAGTCCTTAATGACAGTAGCTCAAGCGAGGTAAGTTTTATTTGCAAAAATTTCTAGGCTAAGGCAAAACAACACAAAAGCTCTCGAGTAGCTTGGAGGAAAGGAAAGGAAAGCATAGGAAAGTTTGGCTGAGTTCATGCATAAGACACATATAGTTTCATTGTCCGTTAACACTATGTTTATAACTATCTTGCCTTTCCCTTTGCCTCATCTTCCGAAACTTTGCCTTATTATTTTATTATTGAAATATTTAATACTCCGTGCTCATTATATCACACAGCTTACAGATTGTTCTTCTAAGCAACCCGATAAAGAAGTCAGCTCGCTGACCACTCGACCACGCAGGTAGTCACCAAATTATTGGGATTGCTTTTATTATAAAATATTACGTGTATTTTCATATGAAGATTCACCCTCCAGGAATCTTTCCCTTTCTCCTACCTTTACTGATCTAATTCCAAATTACTGAATTGGCGGGAAGTAAAAGTAATGCTATGTGTTTCCAAAAACCGTATATTTTATAAAATGCAGCACTCTAAGTTACCTTACAGTTAAGGATATTCACGACTGAAAGTGATATCACTAATGGTATACCACTGATGTAATACAATCTAAATAAGTTACAGTGCAAATTTAATCCATTTTACTCTAATGGTTTGGAGTTTATGGTGAAATTTGTTTGTGTTTTTGTCATGTCACTAAATAAAGTTCCTTCCGATAAAAAATTTAAAATGTTTCTCTGTATCTGTATCTAAGCCTCTTAGTCACATGTGTAATCATCCCCTTTTGTCAGGAATATTTCCAGAAAAAACGAAATACACAATTATTAAGCGTTAGCACAAAAAAGGAGATAAAACCCTGACTATCAACTACAAGCGCACCTCACTTTTAACAGCATTTTCTAAAGTAATGGAGAAAGCTGTAATAATTGGGTCCTAAGATGCATAGACTTAAACAACATTCTTTTATCATCCCAGTTTGGATTTAGGGAAAAAATGTAAACGGTAAAAGCCACATACATATTAACTTCTTAAATAGTAACAGCTTCGGATAAAAATGAATTACCATTAGGAGTATACTGTGATTTAGCGAAGGCTTTTAACGCATTGATCATAACCTATTATTGCTAAAGTTAACTTTTTATGGTTTTAGTGAGACCACAATAAATTGGTTCAGATCATCCCTAATAAATAGAATAAAAAAAAAAAACAGGGTATGGATAATTCTGAACAGGATGTCATTACCAAAGGGGTCCCTCAAGGTTCTCTACTTGAGCCTTTATTTTATTTTTTTTTTAAATATCGAGAAATGACCTACCAAGTAATCTCGGTAGAGTCAATCGCTGTAATTTTCGTAGATGACACTAGTGTGCTTATGTTTGAAAAGTCACATCAACAGTTGAAAGATTCCGTCAATAAAGCTTTTGAACATCTCAAATTTGGTTTGAGGAAAATATGCTATTATTTAGCTATGATAAAAACAAGTTTCATTCAAATTAAAACTAAGCAAGTACAGGGATTATTAACCAGATACAACAATTATACTATAAGCAAAGTATCAGACATAAATATCTAGAGCTCAAAATAGATGACGAACACGGTTGGAGAAATCAGGAAGAAATAATATTACCAAAACTTGGCAGTGCATGTTTTACATTAAGACATTTAAAGAAGCTGTTTAGTGAAAACTCCTTAAGAGCAGCATGTTTGGACTCTCTCTCTCTCTCTCTCTCTCTCTCTCTCTCTCTCTCGCTGATGAAATATGGAATTATTTTCTGGGGCAATTCAGTTCACGGCGGGCAAGTGTTTACATTGCAAAAAAAAAAAAAAAGAGCCATACGTATTATTTGCTTCCCGTCATTCTTGTAGGTCATTATTTAGAAACCCAAAAATTCTTACTCTTATATCTTAAAAATGATCAACTCCACGAAAAAAATATATATGACATAAATCGTGTATTTTAGCGGGAGCTATATTTTCTGTGGAGTAAGTTTTTGGCCATCTCTTACGGTATAGCAGTTATGCACAATTCAGAGGCTATTCCCAGAAAATTCAAGATATACATTTTATTTGTCAGGTAAATATCTTTAATATGCGATATTTTAATCAAAATCTTTGAGCCATTTTTAAGAAAATCAAAATTTTCGAATTTTTTTCCATGTAAAGGATAGTTTGGGGTAGGGGGATTTTCTTGAAAATCTTCGTGTCACATCCTTGGAAGATACCAAACTTAAATACCAGGTTTGGGCTTTAACGGCCCTTTCGTTTTTGCGCTATGCTGCCCACAGACACACACACACACACACACACACACACAAACACACATACAGACATACACACACACGGACATTTTTCTAAAAATGCTTTTTTTGGATTCAGGGAATCTCAAAACATGTATTTACGGTGAAATCTCGGTATCGAATTTTAGGGTACAATACAATACCTTTTCTATACACTATACATAGTTCGTATAGAGAAGGTAAAAAACTGATGTGTTCCATTCACATGACTTTCTCTACATCTCCGCAACAAATTATTCTATTTACTTCATCTAATCGAGAAAAAATGAGCAGAAATAGTCTTATTACTTGCCTCCTTGTTAATAGAAGCGAAATAAGGGAAAAAAAAAAAAAAAAAAAAAAAAAAACGCTCTTCTCCACGAAAAAAATGCACATAACTTTGTGTGTCTTAACGTGATGAATATTTTTTTGTGTGGTAAGTTTTTGTCTATCTCTTACGGTTTAGCAGTTATGCAAAATTTAGTAAAATTCATCCAGAATAAAGTAATCTCAGAGCCTATTCCCAGAAAATTCAAGATATACATTTTATTTGTCAGCTGAATATCTCTTAATCAAAATCGTTAGAGCCATTTTAAGAAAATCAAAATGTTCGAAAAAAGTTCCATGTAAAGGGTAGTTTGGGGTGAGGGGATTTTTCTCCAAGTCTTCGTGTCGCATCCCTGGAAGATACCAAACGTGAATAACAAGTTTGATATTTTACCAAGTTTTCGTTTTTGAGTTATCGTGTTCACAGACACACGGACACACTAACTTACGGACCTTTTTCTGAAAATGTTTTCTTGGATACAGGGGATCCTAAAACTTTTATTTCCGGTGAAATCTCGGTATCGAATTTTTGGGTGGAGTGCAATACCTTCTCTATACACTATGTACATAGTACGAGTAGAGAAAGTAATATGACGACCTTCCAAGCTATCTCAAGCTATTAGGCAATCATAGTCAGGATAACATCCTTAAGAAAAAATTAAAGATTTTTTATATACTCACTCCCCATATACGGTTGGGGAATCCCTTAATATCCCTACAACAAATAAAGATTAAAGCTATGGCAGATAATACATGATGGTCCTTTATAATATGTTATGTATTTTTACTTTCTCTATGCGCACTATGTGCATAGTGTATAGAGAAGGTATTGCACTCCATCCAAAAATTCGATACCGAGATTTCTACGGAAATATATGTTTTAGGGTCCCCAATATCCGAAAAAAATAATTTTCACAAAAAGGTCCGTGTGTGTGTGTTGGTGTGTGTGTCCATGTGTCTGTGAACACGATAACTCAAAAACGAAAAGTCGGTAAAATACTAAACTTGGTATTTAAGTTTAGTATCTTCCAGGGATGCGACACGAAGGTTTTGAGAAAAATCCCCCACCCCCAACTAGCCTTTACATGAAACTTTTTTCGAAAATTTTGATTCTCTCAAAAATGGCTTTAACGATCTTTATTAACATTTCTTATATTAAAGATATTTACCTAACAAATAAAATGTATATCTTGAATTTTTTGGGAATAGCCTCTGAAGGGTACTTTATTCTGGATGAATTTTACTGTATTTTGAATAACTGCTAAACCGTAAGAGATGGACAAAAACTTACTATACAAAAAATGTAGAGCACATATAAAACACACAATTTATTTTATATACATTTTTTCGTGGAGTTCGTCGTTTTTTAGACATTCCTTATTTTTGGTTTCTGCTGTGAAAAACGTATACTTTTCTCTTACAGGAACTTGTCAACTCCTATCCATATAAACAAAGGAATTTCATTGACATAGCAACCAGCTTTTGACTATCACTTTAACCTATGGCAGTCCCTTATTTCGCTCCTACTTACAAGGAAGCAAGTAATAAGACTATTTCTGCTAAATTCTTCTGATTAGTATAAAGCAAATAGAAGTATAAGCTTTTTAAGAATAATTTGTTGCAGGGATATAGAGAAAGTCATGCGAATGGTGCACATCAGATTTTTACTCTTACAGTGGTCATGATGCCCGGTATGACGTGTTCAACGTCCCTGAGTTCTTGCTCGCAGTGGAACCAAATGAACAAACTAAAACAATATTTAAGTCGTCGCTGAGGGTAAAAGTATTACTATGTATCCATGGAGAATTGAGATCAATTTGAGTACACTTATCGTATTGAATACAGCATTGAAACGCGAATTCAATTCGTATGGAATCTTGGATCCAATCCTCTTAATAAGTGGGATCAGAATGAGATCGGATTGAAATATGTTACATAGAAACACCTCCGTATTCAAATGTTTTGAATAGGCAAAGAAAACTGTTCTACTATACTCGTTGCACGCAGTTAATTGTTATACATTGTTAAGGTCATTTGTTAATACATCTTTTTTTTAAATTGCTATGTGGTAGCATATAATAGAAGGAGTTTCATCACGATGGTTTCTATAATTTGCAGTGAATTCCCGAATATAATTATTTAACATCAAAACCTGCAAGTAATACACAGATAACACACACACACACACACAGATATATATATATAATATATAAAACAGTTGACCAACATGAATGGATGATTAAAGTTATTCTCGACTTGCGTATTCAAATCTATCTCAATTCGTATTTAATTTAAAGTGAAAAAGCGATTCGTATTGAGATGGAATTGGACTCAAATTGATTTCAATTCCCCATGGAAACATAATATATGTAACTCTCTAAACGAAGTATGAACAATAAAAATAAATAGTGGCTCTCCGATAGTAGTTGCCGACAGGTGCACGGCTGAAATTGAGATGCCGTCAGTGATCTGGTTGCTGTCAGTCTCTGTGTTCAGGGGTCTCTGTCCGGAGGAGGTGCAGTAATTGAAAGTTGCTCGATCAACGCCTGGAGGACTGCCACTTACTCCTTGATGGTGCGGTGGACTGAGAGAATCAGAGTGTGAAAGTCGTCATTGAAGTCACCAGTGGAGAGCTTGTTGACTCTGATATGAACAATGTGTTCGGCCAAGCCTTATACATTGTTGTGATGATGGATGTGCGCCTCGTCTAAAGCTAAGACCTTCACGCTTAAGTGTAGTAGCTCTGCCTAGAGGTCCTCCAAAGTGTGGTGGTGTGCTGCTGTGAAGGTCGGCGTGGATCAAGTGGGCACATGACCTGATCAGTGAAATTCCCGCTGCTCCCGCAGGAGGCACGGAAAAGGCGACGGTGCGCCAGGTTGTGATGGCAGCAGTTATCTGACAATGAGTCGGACCCGAAAGAATCGGCGGAGTTGCCATATTGACAGCAGTGGCGGCATATCTTAGTTGAGTACTGTGTTGGTCTCGACGGGCAAGGTTTAGCTAACAAGGATAGACCTAAACCCATGGCCGCCGCTTGGTCATCCAACTGCAGAAACTCTAATCTGACCAGCGGCGTAGGTCCCCGCTGATTGACGGTCGCTGGGGTCAAATCTGCTGGGCGGCACGGAGAAGTATGGTAGTTGGGAGTTAACGATGAATGCCAATGACCGCGGCGGTGATATGGAGAGGTGTGGCTTTGCAGGCACTGAAAGATTGACAGAAATTGTCTGCACGACAGTGGTGACCGTTTTGTTAATACCAGTAGCACTCTCGGAGACTGAGAGGTTGTCTGCGGTAGTAGATAGCTGATCCTCCGGTGTAGGAATCTCAACGGCTTGCGACTTCTTCCTACCCGTGTTATCTTGGCGGAGTCACGAAGTGAAATTTCTTCTCTCAAATTTTCAGATTTAGATTTGTTTATTAGAAATGTTGCTTGGTGTCGGTACATTTAGGCCCGGCTCACAGGCTTAAAATTACATGAAAATATAATTTATACATAATACAGATAGCCCTTTTGGCTTGTAACAACCCCTTCAATCACCAGCTATAGGTCACCGAGAACAGTTGAATTGAGTATTTTTTTTTATTGTCACAACAGTTTTTTCCTATTTATTTACACTTGTGCACATGGCCATGCGAAGCACGTCCTATAAGGCACACTCACTCATACATGCATTCCACTTACACACGACACTATACAGATAGACGCTTCACTAATTACATTATTTACACCTCCGCTGTTTAGCTGAGCGACAGCTGGGAATTTTGGTGTTGATGGACGCCATGTTTGGCGGCCTTTGCTGTAGTTGTACTTGGCCTGGGACCATTGGGAGAGGCTGGGCGTGCCGAGTAGTAGCTTGTGAGGTATTTAAATTAAAACATCCGGATCCTAGAATGTTTCCGGTGTTTTGTTTCGCCGGTGTCTATGTGCGAGACTAGCTCGTTTTAGTGCTTTCTGATGCGCACCCAGGCTGCTGTAACATGTTTGTGTATGGATTCAAGGATAGTGGGCATTAGGGTTTCTTGGTAGATCTGGGTGCTGGGTGTCAGGATAGGGTCGCAAAGGATATTTCTGAGGGAGAGGTTTTGTATGGTTTGGAAGCGGCGTAAGACGATTTTGGAAGCGTTGGCCCAGACCACGCAAGCGTACAGGACCACTGATAATATGAATTATTTATATAATACAATTTTTTATTTTACATGCAGTTTTTTACTGCGAAAAATGGGGGCGCATAATTTTAACCAGTTTTGCCCTTTGTTGGCGGTATTTTTATATGGGTGGTCCACCGCATTGGCCAGTTCATAGTAACGTCTAGGTATTTCACTTTCTGAGAACAGCGCAGTTTTTGACCACCGATCGTTAGGTCCATTGCCACTGGGGAAAAATAGATTAGCTGGCATTTGGTTACATTAATTTCTACTTTCCATGGCTGGAGCCATGATAGGCAGCGGTCAACATACAGCGTATTTCTAAGAGGCCAAAGTGAGGATTTTTATGGTGTTGTAGATGGCAGTGTCATCAGCGTATATGGCCATCTTGCATCTGGCGTACACGGCGAAAACATTGGTGAAGAGTATGTATAAAAGGGAGGACATTAGTGTCCCTTGTGGCACACTCCCAAGAGGAAGCGCTACCAACTTGTACGTAGAAGCGGCGGTTTTCTAATAATCTGTGCAGTAAAAATATGAAATTTTGGAGGCCGGGAAAGTTGCGCTGCAATTTATAGATGAGGCCATTGTGCCCGCACCGGTCGAAAGCGGCTTTTACGTCCAGAAATAACGCCGATGTCGAAGCCCCATTGTTACATTGCCTGGTGATGTCATTAGATAATCAAAGCAATTGTAATTGTGTGGAATGATCTTTGCTAAAGCCAAGCTGAGATTTTGATAAAACATCCGAAACCTGTTCTTGGAGTCGACAAAGAAAACTTTTTTCGAGCAATTTTCCAATAGTAGACAAGATACTAATGGGGCAACTATTTTGAGGTGGGATGGTGCTTTTCCCTTGCTTTGGGAGCATAATTACCTTGGTTAGTTTCCAAGTTGCAGGAAAATGGTCTAGCCTTGAGCAGGCGTTAAATATCTTGGTTAACTGCGCCAGGGCTTTTCTCGGAGACATTTGTGTTCATTAGTAGAGCCCGGATTTTTATGCAAAATTAAGGGGCGAAATATGTACATATTTACGTAACAAATAATATCAAAATATGTAATATCTTCAAAATATGTAAAATTATGTAATATTCGAAATGCTAAAATTACCACATACCAAATCTACAAGCAGGCTGCAAATTACCCAGAATTTTTTAATTTAATGGGTCTGCAAGTACTTAGATTAATTAAAATTAGTTTAAATATAGAATTCATTATAGGGAAAATGTTCTGTTTTATGCAAATTTACCTAAAATTTATTTTCAAGTAGGTAATTACGAAATAAGAAATATGTGTTTTGGATTATATTTATTAAAATTACTCATTTCACATAATTATTTTACTTAAATTTTAGACGGTAAAGCAATGTTGAAATACTGAACCAATTGTGGTTAAAAAATAAATAGACCACAATTACTTTGGAAAATGATCTTTTCTTTCTCATATGTATTTCTTCATAAACGCAACCCTATTATTTCTTATATTGATTTAATTTTTTAGAGATGCTTATACATTATATTTATATTCTTACAGTAAACATGGATTTATGGAAGAGTAAGAGGTGATTGTTGACAAATAATGTTATCTTTATTCTACAAAAGCTGCAGAATGGTAGCTTCACTAGTTCCTGAGATAAAGCATTCTTAAATAGGATAACTTAACATTGGCAATATAGGGTTATTGTTCCCTTAAGATGTGATTATAGTGGAAGAGTACTAGCTGAATGGTGGCATATTTATTAAACATATTGTAACAAAATCTCTTTTATTACAGTAAATAACTCTTTATTTGTTCCATAAACAGATTACAACCAGAATGTTGGTAACAAATAAATTTCAAGATTTTTGTTACAATCCTGTCATATATTTTCTCTTCGATGTTTACCGCAGCAACAATTACTGCTTGCTACGAACTTCTCATCAGAACTCTCTCAACTGTTACATGCAATGAACTGCCATTGAAAATTGAACTCTTGGCAGGGCTTTATTCCCCTTTTTATACCTGATCATGACAGGAAGTTTCCAGAAACAGTTGCATGTACTAAATCACCACTGGTGTCACAAATTCACTTAGGTGTAACAATGTGGGCTAATTTGAGCATCATTTAATAGATTGCATTCATTGTCCAACATGACCATGTTAATGGACATTAAACTTACGGGAAAAAAATTAAGTAAATAAAAAATATGTTAATGCTATGGATAACTATTTAATTGGTCTTATTTTGAACTTTGAGCTCTTTTCCCCCTCAGTTTTTAACTTATGAGCTTGAAATTTTCATGAGAGCTTCCAGAACAACATATTCAAAAATTGCTGTGCAACAGTTCAAGAATATTAAATAGTTTAGCTGAAAATTGTTTTCCAAAACTCAAATTGAAAAATTCATGAAATGTGAACAAAATATAATCTTTCTCTTAAACTAATACAATTATAAAATGGCTAAATGAGTTCTTTACATTTATATAAAGTTTGAAATGCTAGCATAAACCGTAGGATTGATGGAACACATATTACCATATCAAAATTGATTAATTATGAATAAAATAATTAATATTTTCACAAGGTTGTTTTGACATAGTTCATTAAAATTTTGTGCATGCTTTATATTCTATGATCTGAATATATGATGAATTCCAAGAAATCAAAAAGTGTGGATTTATTTATTTTCACTGATGCATTGCCTTAAGGAGACAGAATGCCCCTTTACTGACTTTTGCAAGAATTTTGATTTCTCAATCAGCCTAGGTATGTTTTCTCTACTTCCTACATTCCACCCAAAAATTTGATACCAAGATTTCACTGGAAATGCATATATATTTTTGGGTCCCCTGCATCATGTACTAAAAAAAGCATTTTTAGGAAAAGATTTGTGTGTGTGTGTGTGTGTGTGTGTGTGTCCAAGAACAGAGCAACTTAAAAAAAAAGTCAGTTAAATACATTTCCAATTATTCAGGTAATGTGGGGGAGAAAAGTACAAATAATCTAGAAACTTGTAATTTAATGTTTTTAAGATACAACATACCTACGTAAATAGGAAATACTCTAACCTTAGATCGTAATGAAAAAAATCTTTTTGGTACACATTGTGCTTGAAACAAGAACACATTCTGCTTATTTTTGGATAAAACATTGCAAAAGAGCAGCATCTAGCTCATGAAATGCAGATCTTTTCACGCTTTTTGGTGCAGATGGTCCAAAATTAGAATCACAGTTCCTGATAAAATCCAGCATTTTCTGCTTATTCTTTTAATGTCTCAAGCAGTCTGCAATCCAATACAATAATCAGCATTTAGTTTTGCAGCTGTTTCCCCCTTATCTAATGCTTCAATTAATTCCAATTTTTGTTTTAATGTCATATTTTTTTCGTTTCTTTGCCATCGCTTTTAGCTTGCTTCACTGACATATCTTGATTAACTTGAGAAAATAAGTTGTTTTCAATTTTCACAAAACTGGTTAGCCGATGACAATGGAAATGGTACTCAAATTGCCATGCAAGTCATTTAAATAATGGAAATGACACTTATTTGCATGCTGTGGATTATTTATTTTGAATGCATGAATATCAGAAGTATACTTACCAAACCTAATATTTAAGTTCAGCCTCTTCCAAGGATGCAACATGAAGATTTTCAATAAAATCACCCCATCCCAAACTGTTTACATGGAAAAAGTTTCAAAAGTTTGTATTTTCTCAAGAATGACTAACAATATTAATTAAAATGCTGTAAAGATAAAATGAAAAATAAAATATATGTCTTCAATTTTCTGGGAATAGCCTCTGAAGTCCTCTTCATTCAGAATGATATTGCATAACTGGTAAACTGCAAGAGATAGACAAAAAAACTTACTATACAAAAAATGCAAGAGTTATTTTTAAAGTGAGAACCAATTGCACAGTGTCCGCACATCTGGTTAAAGTGACATAAGTTCGAGGTTAGCAACAGTTAGCCACCACTATGTTTTGTCTCTGCCAGTGTTGGTTGTATGGTTATATTGCTTTGTTTGTCATCATATCAATCGGTAATCCTGCCAATTGTGTAGTGCACTCATAAATGGAAAATTAGTTCATCCTGATAAAATGCACTGGCAGCTTCTTGAAGTTATTGTGAAGGTGTAATGAATGTGCATAAATGATACAGGCTGTTTAATGAAGGAACAACAAATGTTCATGATGAACGATCTGGTAGCCTACTGTCTTGACACAAAACCTGGTGAGGAAATTTGCCAAAATAAGTGCTTCACTATTGACAAGCTTCATCAGAAATTTCCACAAGATCTTGAAAAATAATGATATGTTAAAAGAAACTGTTACTAACTTGTTTAACGGTTAGGCAGAAGAGTTCTTTGATGTTGGATCCAAAAGCTGGTGCAATGACTTGACAAACGTTCAAATGTTAATTAATAGTCTTATGTTGAAAAGTGAAAAACTGTGCATATTATAGTTTGTGATACATTTTCGATAATAAACAAAGTTTAGCCCGCCTAGGTAGTGTGGTGGTAGCGTGTCTGCCTCACATTCAACAGATTGTGAGTTGTGTCTGCCTCACATTCAACAGATTGAGAGTTCGAATCTCACTTAGGGTGAAGTTACCCGGGTAAGGCTTTTTTTTTTTTCTGGGTTTTCCCTTATCCTGAGAAGACGAATGTTGAGTAACTTTAAGCTCCATGGACCACTACATCATTTCACCAATTTCATTCATCGTCCGATATGACCAATCAGGTTAAAGGACATTAAGCTAACCCCCCCGAAAAAAACAAAGTTTCTCTTACTCCATTACAAAACAGTTCCTACTTAAAAAAAATTACCCTCATAGATCTCGTTAAACATACAATTTATTTCCTACATGTTTTTTTGTAGAGTTAATAGTTTGAGATATTTCTTATTGATTTCTATTTTAACCACTTGAGCGATGGCCATTTCAACGCTGCATGGCTGGTAATGGATACCCAATAAACAATTCAAGGCAATGTAGGTAAATATGCTTTGTACATAAACATTCATACCTTTGGTATTTAAGATATTTTAATGAAACAAAAACTGGCTTTAAGCCCATTAAAGGCACTATACATCTAACGTAGAAACAAAAGAGGGACTATATAAACAAAAGTATAAATATCACTAATTTTTTTCTGTGTTGTAAGTCATTCTGTACGTCAAACGCACCTAATTTGGAGTCAGGCTTGTACAAATGTATATACGTAGAGCTAGCTAAGCATAATGTTCTCGGCTTCAAGGTTTTATCATTCTGTTTATTGCTACGATGAAATTACGTGTGTGTGTTTGTGAGGAACACCCAAGCTGCAAAGAAATCAAACCTCTCTGTCAGTGTTTCTATTTACACCTTAGAATAAATACACAGTGGGGATTTATGGTAGAGCCATGTAGCTATGGGGTTAACAGTTTTTTGTTTTAGCTATCAGAAAAGCACATTTGATAACGTATCTCAGTTCTAACCATGGCTTCGACTAGCAATGTAGCTAACAAATTAGCTCGTGTAGGCAGTGTACAGGCTTCAGAAATAATTTCAGATAATGTGCAGGACTTTTTGCTATATGACAATGACTTTGATATTGATGGCGAGTTTTCAGATTTTGAGGGGGGGTGTCGAGGATATAGGTAGCAGTGAGGAAGAAAGTGACTCTCTTCCTTCAGGTGTTCATGAAGAAGCAACATTGTGGGGTAGTCAAAATGACTCCACAACAAAGACTTATCTTCACAAGCACAGCCTCTGCTATACAACCCCAAGCTCAGCTGGTTTCTAAACAGCCAACCCATTGACATTTTCACAAAATGCTTTACTGCTGACTTAGTGTCTCTCATTGTTACAGAAACAAATGCATATGCGAGTAAGGTGAAGGAAGACTTTGGAAAAGATGATTTAATTAGTAAAATGTTTAATTTATTTTATGATAAATTGATTATATATAAGTATAAAGAATTAGGTAAATATTTTGCTCACCTGTTTATTAAAAATTCTAAAGGCAATTTAGGGCCTAAGAGCAGAATTCAGAGGTGGACAGAAGTAGCACTGAATGAGATTTACAGGCTATGGTCTAATTACGCTCATGGGTGTTATTCGTAAACCAACTTTAGACATGTCAGATGACATGCCAGCTACTCCATTTTTTTGGGAAATGCATGTCAAATAACAGGTTTACTTCCATTTTGCAGTTCCTTCATTTCACCGGCACAGAAAATGTAAACGATAAAGTACACAAAATTAGATCAGTTTTGGAATATATTATTTCAAAATTAAAAGAAAATTACATGCCTGGTGATAAGGTCACTGTAGATGAAAGCTTGATGCTTTGGAAGGGCCCCTTAGGCTGGAAGCAATACATCAAAACAAAAGGGCCAGATTTGGCATAAAGAGTTTTGATCTTTGTGAAAGTAAAATGGCATATCTTTACAATAGCTGCATTTACACTGATCAAGGAACTGATAATACTGGAGACAAAGATTTGGGGTTATCTGGCTCCATAGTAATGCACCTGATGGAACCTATACTTATCCAGGGTAGGACTATATATTTAGATAATTGGTACAGCTCCCCTAAATTATACATGTCCTTATACAAAAGGAACACAAATGCAATTGGAACAGTACGTTCAAATTGTATTGGTTTGCCGAAGAATGTGAATACAAAGACTCTAAGGAGAGGAGAAATACAGATGCATCAGCTCCCACCCTTGACCTACATTATTTGGCTAGATAGGAGGGTGGTTACGGCATTGTCCAATTGCAGCCCTAAGATTTTGATGATTGACACTGGAAAAATAGATGCCCACACCAAAATGTCAATTTTCAACTCTGATGTTATCCAGGAACACAATATGCATATGGGTGGTGTGGATCTAGTAGATCAGGTATTGCAATCATATCCTTCTTTACGAAAAACAGTTAAATGGTATAAAAAGGTATTTTTGCACCAGCTGGATATCACCATATATAATTGTTTAGTAATTTGGAGAACTCTAAACCCACGCAAGACAATGGCCTACCTGGACTTCTGCATATCAATATGCTCGTAGCCTAATTGAGCACTATAGCATTCAGAGGCCTTTTCACACAGGGGGGTAAGAAATCTACAACCCCCGCACCCCTCAGGCTTGAAGGAAAACACTTTCCTAAAAGGATACCGACAGCAAAAAAATCACATCCATTTCAAAGGTGTTTGGTGTGCTGTAAAAAACGAGTTCGTAAAGAGACTAACATTATGTGCATTGAATGAGGAGATGTGCTCTTATGTGTCTATCCATGTTTTGAGATGTACCATTCAAAAAGGAACCTTTAAAGGTAAGACTTTATTTATTCTAGAATTTATTTAAATTTATTATAAAAGATAAAAATTAAGGACATCCATATCAGTTCTCCTGCATTTTAAAATTGACATCATATGACGTCCATATCCTCAAAAAGGTTAAAATACTTCCAGAACCCAACTAAGGCAATTTTAGAAAATGATTCAAGTGTATAGTGCTTGTGAATAGCATAACTCACAATCTGAACATTGGATGAATATCAAATTTTATATTTAATTTCAGCTTTCTGTAAGGATACACCATGATTTATTGAAGAAAATTCTCCCAAATCAAAGTACCCTTTATGAGAAACTGTTTTTTCGCCACCCTCAAACATAATTTATTTTTGTTGAAATACCATATAATTAATATATTTGAATTAATCGAGTGTACACTTTGGGTTTTCTGTGAATAACCTATGATGTCCCTTTGACCAAATTATACAAGTATATATTGTATAATAATTTTGAATTATAAGGAAACCATTCAAAATAAAAACAAGAAACATGTAGAGAATATTAAAATACACAACTCGTATCAAATAAACTTTTTGTAGCGTTAGCTATTTTTAAGAAAGTTTTGGTTTCCATGTGATTGTTGTAGGGAAATTCTCATATAGAATACCAAGAGAAACAAGGCTTGAACACAGGACTTTATTTTGAGAGCATGTGATACAAAGACCTTGGAATTAATTACCTAGACACACCACCGGCGCTAGTGTCACCGTCACAAATTGAAACCTCGCGCATTCTCAACTGGAGGGCAAAGCATGCTTTTTGCCATATATTCAGTATGCTGAAAAGGCTTTCGGTACCTCAAAAACCACATTTTAAGAACTTGGTGGTAAACTTTTATGTAAAACTCGTGTCATCATGCAGCAAAATCTTACAGCAGTGTGCTGCACAAGAAAATAGTCAAGACAGCATCTCTCTCAATCAATTTTGTTCATGAATCAATAGGTTAGTAGAGTTTAATTACTTTTGCATAAAATTTACTACATTATGTAGTAATTTATTCTAATTTTATATTTATATATCTTATCCATCTAACACAAATATACCACAAATGCTTACTTACGTATTGAATACAATTTACTGAAGAAGAATACAGGTACCTAATTTCCCATTTATTTTAATTTTATACTGTGCATATACTGTCTCTGTAAATGCAGTATCGTACATGTTTTTTTTTTTATGCTAAATTGCTTTATGTTTGTTTTTATTTACATACGCTGTAGGTAATATGGCCGTATCACCACTTTGACCTTCTATAACAACTGCTTAAATTGTTGAAGTATTCATTAAAAATGCACTTCTTGATTAACTTAACACACATTAAGTACCGCATTCATATTTATGGGCTCTTGGAATTATGTTTAAATAAGAATTCTTTCATCAGCTTAGAATCGAGCACAGCATATTTTGCATTTTTAATTAAGCATTTTGACCGCTTTACTACAGAGACACTCTAACAAATCATGTTCATAATTCTTGTTAACGACTTTGTGTATTAAAGTAAAAATCCGGTGTGTTCCATTCATATAAATTTCTCTACATATCTTGACAAATTATTGTTAAACAGCTTATTCTTCTATCTACTTCATACAAATTGATTAGCAGACATGATCTTATTACTCGCTTCCTTGTAAGTAGAAGGGAAAAAAAGCTAAACAATAGTCAAATCTTTTAAAATGGTTTCATATGTATGAAATGTATTTCTTTGCAGGGCTAATGTGTTGACCTATTCCCTTAAGAGTAAATATTTTAAAACAGAAACCAATAACAAGGGATTTCTCAACTCCAAGAAAAAGTGTATATGAAGCAAATTGTGGTTCTATCGAGATCTACATTTTTTGTGCATAAGTTGTTTTTTTTTTTTATCTTTTTTTTTTTTTTTTTTTTTTGGTAGTGTTTAACGCCCGCTTTAACTACTAATGGCATCGCAGGCGGTGACACTGATGATACATGAATGATGATGGAGCACCGGTGGAATGCGATGGCGGGGGAAACCGGAGTACCCGGAGAAAACCCGCCCCAGCGCCGCTTTGTCCACCACAAATCTCACATGCGGTCGCTTGGGATCGAACCCCGGCCGTCTAGGTGAGAGGCTAGTGGTCTAACCACTCGGCCACGGCGCGGCCCTTTTTTTTTTTTTTTTTTTTTTTTTTTTTTTTTTTTTTTTTTTTTTTTTTTTTTTTTTATCTCTTATACTAGTTATGCAAAATTCATGCAGAATAAAGAGGTCTCAAAGGCTATTCCCAGAAAATTCAGCATATATATTTGGCATGTAAATATCTTTAATATACAGTATTTTAATCAAAATCGTTTAAGCCATTTTTGAGAAAATCTAAATGTTCAAAATTTGTCCACGTAAAGGATAGTTTGGGCTGGGGGGCCTCAAAATCTTTGTGTTGCATCCTTGGAATATACTAAACTTAAATACCAAGTTAGAGTTTTTACAAACTTTTCATTTTTGAGTTATCGTGTTCATGGACACAAACACCAACACAGACCTTTTTCTAAAAGTTCTTTTTTTTTTATACAGGAGACCTTAAAACGTATACTTCTGGTAAAATCTAGGTATCATTTTTGGGTGGAGTATAATACCTTCTCTATATGCTAAGTAGATACATTACATGTAGAGAAAGTAAAAAAGCAGACAGTATATATGGAATCAGTGAGAAGAAACTGCAAAAAAGTCGAATTATACTTTAGGTGATGCTTACATCCCATTATGTAAAGCACTTTATATGCAAGTATGCGATATTCAACTTCAATAATAATATTTACTTTTGTTTTGTTCAGCTGTGGGATGAAATTCTCTCTAGTCAATTAAGTAATTTTATTCAATTCCCAACGGGACATTCAAGTTCCTGTGCATAAATGCAGATGATCATAAAGAACGTGTTGTCACAATTATTTCCAACTCAGGTATCTTCATGACATAATTACAGCTGAAATTTGTAGGCTTTCACAGCCGGAGTCAGTATAAGAAAAATTATTATCCAGGCTTGTAGGCTGTGGTCTACTGGGCTCCTCCATCATCTTCCCAGACGTGACTGAGGTTGAGACCTCCACCAGGACACTTTGATCGCACTACCACTGAAGATGTCTGCCACAGACGAAACGTCTGGGAAGATGGAGGAGCTCAGTAGACCACGGCCTACAAGCCCGGATAATAATTTTTCTTATAATTACAGCTGTTTTAAATTTCACTATTTCCCCATTGCAATCCATGTATTGCGCGCGACCTCGCATGGCTTCTGCCCTCCAAGAAAATCTTTTATTTCCGACACGCATAGCTCTCTGCGCAGCCAGAGGTGTGGGGGCTTGATGTGATATGACTAAGAATATGTTTTAATCTCCCAATGTATCTCATATTTTGAATA
The DNA here is from genome assembly GCA_030762935.1 of Hymenopus coronatus. Classification (NCBI taxonomy): domain Eukaryota; kingdom Metazoa; phylum Arthropoda; class Insecta; order Mantodea; family Hymenopodidae; genus Hymenopus; species Hymenopus coronatus. Next base: position 17,053,461 of record CM060896.1, read on the forward strand.
AACTCACTAATTAGTCTTTTCCAATTGTTATTTCAAGCATCTTGTGTTAATAGAATCTCTTTCCAGCTCAAGTACATTCATTACTCCATACTCTTCTGCTCACTAGTTTAGGTACAAAGCTTATGAAAACATTTGGACTAAAGCAAAAGGTAAAAAATAACTTTAATAAAACACTAAATGCCAAATTCAGTTATTGAAAAAATATATTTCTCAAAAAACAGTGACATGGCAATGCAAATGCTTCAATGGAGAAATGCTCCTGCATTACAGTAAATCCTTATACCAAATGTAATTGGAAAATAAATTTGAGTGTTTCTTACTGGTACCAGCCAATTTTGCATACACCTACCAAATTTTTTTGAAGCCCTATATAATTATAATCTCAAACTTAATTTAAAAACTAAATAAATAATTGCATAAGAAGCACATAATCAGTGTACAGAATACTGGTGCAGATTATCAAAACCAGCATTTTTATATTACAGTAGACTCATGATTAAGTGAGGTTATGATAAACCAATGAAGTTGTTGAAAAAACACATTTTTTGTACATGTTGAATGATACCACAGCAATGCAAGATGTTGCTTGTAAACTGTCAATTAGATTGAAGTTCTGGTTACATTGACATTTTATCAGATTATTATGGTGGTGGTTAAATCTGTGTAGGCCTATTCTAGGCAAGTATTGCCGCATGAATAATAAAAGAGAAAAGGTGCACTACTTCTCTGGAAACCAAATGTAATGCAATTAAAAACTTGCAGCTGATTTGTTGATATGGCCATTAATCTTAAAGAGGAGAGCAACACTAATGTGAAAAACCACGAAAAACATCACATTATAAGGAACTGAAAGGGTTCAAAACTGCTACAGCAAGTACAGTGTATGCCACTTGATCTAATGTCCCTGCAGATAGTGTTAAGAATTTTTTAATCATTAGGAGCCATTATCACATTTCATTATCTGAGGTAGCCTTCTCTAAAAACTTGGATAATCATGAGTCTTCTGTATAACCAGAAATGATGGCAGAAATTTATTTCTAGCTGAATAATCTTTCAGAATAAAATCTTCAGTGTCTTATTTTTCTTGCAGATCATTATTATGGTTAGAGGTTTTGACTTTTGGATTGCACTGTTTCTAAGTGTACACTTTGTCTCTTCAAGACATGTCAAGCATGTGATGAGGTTTTATACCACACACACACAATGTAACAAATCACCAAAGCATTATCACCCAAAACCATTTCTTTACTGATGTTCAAATGTTAGTGCAAATGAAAGAGCACTGATGGTTGCGTTGCTCCTTAGGCAACAGCATCATCTTTGGTGACAGAGAATGGTTCAGCCACAGGCTCGGCTCCACTATCTACAATAAGGACATCATTCACAGGCCTGTCACGTCCATCTGTTGCTGAATTCTCAATTTTACGGATAATATCCTAAAACAGAATAATGATATTAACAAGGACATCAGCAAAATGCTTATATTTTTCTAAATAGATCAGAAGGATCTTAGAAGCTTAGAAGAATTGAAACAACAAAAAGTTACAACAATGATAGCATCAGCATTTAGAACAAAAGTGTTGCTTCCTTAGTCCAAAAATACCATCACAGAGAGTGTGCAATTATTGTGTATCCTTTAAGCACAAACAAGATTACAGCAGACTCAATGAAGTTACACGTGGCTTTGCGCTTAATTTAATTTGGGATGTTCTACAACCTATTCATTTGTTATTCTTTAAGTAAACATATTTACAGTGCATGTAATAATTAATTTTCAACTGCAAAGCTCTATTACACAAAATAATATTGTAAAATTAAAAAATAAATGCCCAAGAACTTGGGATGTGTGTAATTCTGCCCTCCGAGTAAGGATTAAACCAAATGCTCAACAAACTTTCACAAGAAATGTTAATGTTCTATATTGATTCTTCAAATCTTTTTATCCTATGTTCATATTTTTCAGCCTCCTGAAATGGAAGCTCTTAAAATTTTCCCTCATCCAACAACGCACAATAAATGTGATAACATGAAATTCATATTAAAATATTCAGTGCAGTAAATGTACAAAATTTACATGCAAAATATTTGGAAATATAGTTTTATAAAAATCCTGGTACTACTGTTTCTTCCTGTCATTCTTCCTTGTACAACAGGGAACTACAACAGACAGTAGAAAGAACACCAGTTCCTAGGCTATAAAAATTTCTAGTCCATATTTTACTTTTCACATCATGTATTATTATTACAATAACCAAAGCCTGTTATAAAATATGCACAATTTATATCCTGCAACCATAGAATTCACATGTGATAAATATCTTACGAGGGAGAATTGACTTTCAGTTCACTAATCCATTATTTAATATTTTGTACATGTTTAGTACTCATCAGTTACTTCTGGTTATCACTAGAGGCCCCTAGTAATATCAAATTTCAAAACAAAGAGTGCACGAGCTGCATCTTGTGGTTGCTCTGAGGATAGCACAGAGGTAAAACCTATCCTGGCACTGTGTATTAGTACAGTACACTCAGGCTATAAGTTCAGGTTAGAGACGTCTCACATTATTACATACTAATGTTTTGTCATGCCTAAGGTAAAAATCTGCAGTACTTTGAATAAGCCCCACCTCCAGAAAATTAAAACTTGTGTAAAAAGGCATACAGGCAAACCATAATTGACAAATATGTATGCTGTTTTGCAGGTTGTCCCCCATGGTATAGGAGTAATGTGCTCACCTCTGGTTCACAAGGTGATGGATTTTTTCAGGCATAAAAATCCTTAGCATGGTTTTCTTCAGAAGGAAAGTAAAGCCTTGGTACCATGTTGTAGATTTACACCACATAAAAGAACCTCAAGCCTGGTAGACAGACCTCTGAGAAAAATTAAGTGATCTTTCATGCTCAACATAGAATGGGGTGTTAAGAACCACAGCAGTTAAAGAGCATTCATAAGTAAAACTTAATTTCAATTTGTTTTGCTAGTCAATTAACTCTACTACAACAAACTTTATGAGCAAGGAGGCAAAAGATTACAGCAAAATCAAAAACTGTGAAATTATAATTTTATCTACCATACAACATGCAGACAAGGTATTTCATTACACCCAAAAACTCAATACTGAGATTTTACTGGAAGCACATGTTTTGCTTGAATTTTGAGTAAACACCAGTAAGCAACATTATAGCACACTGAGGGAGGAATAGATAAGTGCAGGAAGACAGTACCAGTCATCAACCAGGCAGAGGATGTGAACAAAGTTACCGAAAACGTTCCAGAATTACAGCACCAATAAAGAAATAAGTAGAGCTTTATTTCTTAATAGAGGACATAATGATTAATATTATGCACATTATTTTCAATTAACATTATTAACAAGTTATTTATTATTCGTCAGCATTTGCTACTACGTACACTGTTTACTCTGGCAAAATGGCAACCATAAATGCAAAGATTGAGCAGCGGGTGTGTATAGTGTATTCCCTTATTCCCCCATAACCTACAAAAAAGTGAAATAAAAACCATTTCTGCTAATATTTATCTCTATTAGTATAAAGAACAAAAAAGAATAAGCTTTTGTAAGAACAGTTTGTTGCAGAATAGTTAGAGAAAGTCATATGAATATTATCATTAAGTAGCATTTTTTTCTTATTTTAGAGCAGTTAACTTTAAGTTTTGGCATTTTAGAGCAGTTACCTCAATTTTTGCCATACTTAGTAAAATGGTTTCAGGTTTGTGTTTATTTTATTTTAATGGTATTTGGCTGATAGTTTGTCACTGTTAGTGCCAAGGTATTTGTAATTGATTTTGAGCTATATAGGATTGTCAAATTACTGTTGAGTAGTTTGTTTTATTTTATAATTTGCTCTGCCCTTAAGATAGCATTCAGCTGTAAAATATAGTAAAATCCTATCCTATGATTACTCTCCAGATTATAATGCTATCCTGTTCATTATGCTTTATTATAAAGTCCCTGGATGTTTTATATTGAAATTACATGATTTTATCCTCTTTAACACTTCCAAATTCTGCTATTAGCGCTTTCTTTGGCTAAAAAATGAACAAAAATATTGCTTATAATTTACAATGCTTTTAATGTTTTAAACAGTATGATGAGAAAATATTTTGACAGTACTCAGCGGTCAAGTGCTCGAACCTTACCTGGAAAACCGCTACAGTCAGTACTATTGGACAATTATCTTGAATGCAATTTTATTTTCAAAAGGCTCCTTGCTAATGCAGTAATCCTTTTGGTCTGCCTTTGAATTCTACACAGTACAAAATGGCTAAGCATAATTGTAATTAGTGGTATGAGTACGTAGTAATCAACATTCTCATTTTTTCATTAGAAATAAATTTATTGTACTTTATTTCTCACTATTTCGTATTTAATAAATTATATACAATGTGTAACACTATCCTGATTATTACATGTTTAGGCCACAGTCCCTTGAAGAGCATAACTATGGGGATATACTTTATACTATGGATTTCATTTATAACAGATGCATAGAACATATGTATGCATATTTTGCTTTCACTGCAGTGACATCAGTATTGCACATGACACTCTCCGCCCTACATTTATCAGTTTTTTATACTGTGTTAGTTGTTGCCATCAGAGTGTAAAGACTGGAGTTTGCTCATTGTGCATCTCAAAAGTGAAAGTTTAAGACAGCTCTGCCATGGGTGAATTACATCAGAGTATTTTTATTAGCCCACTGAAATACCTACCAAAGATTCACTCTTGAACAAAGAATTTTTACACAGGATACATATGTAAAAACTTAATCATGTAGAAGTGTGCAAACTTTCAGGAGAAATGTTCTGGTATTCCAGATCCAGGTAGAGAAACTATTAGATATCCAGTTAATAAGAATAACAGAATCACTTAAACCTTAAGAGCATGATAGAAATGTCCTAACTGAGGAAAAAATTTATAAAACTGGAGTAATATTCAAACACTCCCTACATATGTATAGCATGACGTGTAGCACAGAAACATCCCTGTTTATAGAACTGATTACTTTTAAAACCAAAACCCTACAGTGTGACTATTGTTCATTAATTACAATCTCATGATGGTAAGGAATGCCTTAATGTGGATGGACACCATTTTCAACACAACTTATAAAAAGGTTTATATTCACAGTAGAATGGAAAACCACCCACTGGATGGAGCATACACATGCATGATCTTCAGCCCGAATATAAGGAATGTATAATAGTAGGAAAAAGGCATGCTATATGATATACAGGGTGGGAGGAGAGTAGTGCAAATAATTTGATATTTAGTACAGATAAATGTATTTAACTATTTAAGTGAGGCTTATTTTGTCCACTTGCTAATAGCATTGCTATAAATGAATCATACATTTCAAGGTCTAACCTGTTTTGAATGGCCCTGCATTATGTCTCTCCTAAGTTTACATATAACACACAATGGTGTTTAGTACAACTTGCACATCACCGATCTAAAATCATGCACTCACAGCAAGGAAACGAGGAAGCAAATCAGTCACAAACTTTCCTTTACACAATGAATACTTTAAATATGCTGAATTACCAGATACTCATTTAATTTTATACTGCAACTAGGAAATCTGCCAATGCTGGTAGTGACTGCATCATTGGCAACTTCTATATAGTCATCTATTTCTCACCTTTGTAAGAGCAAGAGGTCAATGCTTACATGCTGGTTTGAGTTATGCATTTCTTCAATAAAACCAAATTTAAACAAATGTCATTATGTTCAATACTTTTAAGTTGAAGCCTGAACACATTATGAATCCTATCAGATAATGCTGTATGACAAAAATATACGGTTATGCAGATTTGTTTCAGAGCAACCAATATTTCCCTCACATCACACCAGCTATAGTCGGGCAGAGGAGAATCAACCATGTGTCCTTATGTAAACAATCACCAAACATCTGAGACAGGGAAAAGTAGCCATCCTAAAACACTGTGAAAACTTCATGAATTTTAGGGAAAAAAAAAAAAAAAAAATGTAAAATACTGAATATCAAATTTTCCTCAAACACTGCCACAAATTTATAAGTGCTATGTGGGAAACACACAGAAGCTAGAGCAATAATCATCCCAGTTTGTACATATAATGCTGATACCTCTGCCTTGTATTTTCCTGCTTATTTAAAATATTAGTACTCACGAAGGAGAGAATTTGTATATTTTTCCAAATGCTTCCTTTTATCTTTTATAAATATGCTAGCGACATTCTGGATAACATCAGAAGGCCAACAGATTACACTAGGGTAGTGGCATACATAAAAATACTAAGGGTAGGATATTATGAGTGGTTAGTTTCGTTTTCTGGTTGTAGTTTTGCATAGGATCTACAGTTTTCAAGAGTACAATAAGATACAAATTTAAGAGCTTTTTTAGCAGAAAAATTTCCTTGTTGCCAGTTCTTCTGCTGTGACACCAGTCTTTCAGCATATGCTAGCATGTGGACTGTGTAGTTCTTGAAAGTATACGGATAATACAAACCTGTCTTCTGCTATAACTTTCAAGATAATTACATAAGGATTTTCATAGCAGAAACATTTGTGTAAAGATGTTGTGGTATGTTTTTATTTGTGCTGTATCTGTGCTCTCATTATTGTTTGTGGTATTTTTAGCTGGTGTCAGTAAACGAGGTAAACCTCTGCAGTCGGATGCAAGAGAAAATGTTTGCAATGTACATAAATTCTTTGCTGAAGAATTTGAATCTTTAAAACATGGAAATTCAACTGTACCTGTCGGCAATATCTTAGAAAGACCTGCTGCAGCAACTGGTGTATCTACTTGCACAATTCGTAGAGTCATTCAAGAAATGAAGACATGCAAAGTCAGTGGAATAGTACTGTGAGCTCCTGGGAAGAGGCGATCTCACGGAGCACCTCAGAAAAATGTTGTGGATTTGTTTACAGCTGCAGCAATAAGAAGAGATATGTTCTCTATATAAGGAGCATTTTATTCTGAGTTTAAATGATATAAATGACTATTTAGTGAAAGCTGATATCTTTCAGTGGGCTTTGCAACAAATTTTAAAAAATAGACAAATTTAGTTATGTGGTCAATAACAATGGCCACAAATATTTGATGGAGAGATTCAACATTGTATTCAAGCAATTTTATTTCCTTAGAAAACTGAACAACTTATGTTCCACTGGTCGTCCTATAATTTACTTAGAAGAAACATGGGTTAAAATAAATCACACCAAAAGCAAGAATGTGGATGTCTGAGGGACCAGATGGAGACTATGACACCCATCTTAAAATGCCCTTAGGTAAAGGACTGTGATTCATCATTGTTCATGCCGGATCTTTAGACAGATTTATTCCTGGGTTCTTAAGTGTTTCAAACTTAAATCCACTCGAGACTATTATGAAGAAATGGATGCTGATGTATTTAAAGAGTGGTTTATAAACCAGTTTTTTTTAATATTTCCAATAGCAGCATTATTGTTATAGACAATGCATCACATCATTTAAGGGAACTAAATAAAGCACCAATATCATCTTCCAAAAAATTAGATATACAGACATGGCTGCAAGAAAAAAATATTAATTATCACCCTTGCTCAACAAAACAAGTGCTCTATGAATTGATAAAATTGAATAAGGGTATAGTTAAGACGTATGAAATAGATGCAATAGCTAAAGGCTGAGGTCATGAAATATTGCGGCTGTCACATTTTCATTGTGATTTTAATGCCATCAGACTAATACGGGCGCAAATTAAGGGGGACATTGCAAAACATAACAAAACTTTTAAATCTTCTGATTTTGAAAATCTATTTCACAATGCCATGCTAATAGTTACTATTGACAATTGGTTAAACGCTGTGAGCATGTAAAAGAGGTACATTATTATTGGGAGAAAGATGGTCTGGTAGACGAAGTTCTGGAACACTTTGTAATTAACTTAAGACTCTGAAAGTGATGAAAAGGAAGAAAAAAAATATGCACAAGAAGTTAAGAGTGCTGCCACTGCTTCGTCAAGTGTACAGATTCCTGGGGTACAACCCCTTCCCCCTGACAGATTCATCACAACACTGTGTGCATGCAAGAGGGTGAGCATTGCCCCCTTTTTCTAAAAATCTCTGCCAATTTATCCCAGCTATACCATATTACCACTACATACTAACCATTCCTTTCAATATTTTTCCAAAGACAACATGTCTGCCATCAAGCCATGGTGTCTGCTTAGTGGTAATAAAGAACTGAGAGCCATTAGTGTCCTTTCCAGCATTTGCCATGGACAGCCAACCAGCTCCATAATGCTTTAGCTTGAAGTTTTCATCAGCAAAACGCTCTCCATAGATACTTCTTCCTAAAAACAAACAAATACATCAGTACCAAATAATATTAGCTGAATGCCTCTGTGGTCCACCGGTTAGTATTCTATTCTCAATCCAAAGTTTCAGATTCAATTTCATACTGGGTGGGGCAATATATTTTTAATGATAATTACTTCTAACTTCTGCATGGTCTGGAATTATCAATGTAGGAGTAACTTTGAGTGCATCTAACAAAAACAAAACTCTCAATTATCCACAGTCATAGAAGAAAATGTTACTGTGGATAAAGCAAAATAGCATGATAACCCAAAAATGGTCCCACTCTATGGCATGCAGTTATATAATGCATATTTTATATACAGGCTAAAAGGTGACCTATGATCATTCTTGAACAGGATGACTATAATGAATAGAGCAGAATATCATAGTGCAATAATTTTGATGCTTGAAAAGTAGTTTTTGAGTAAAAAGCAAAGATATTAATTCTTTTAAATGAGATTTTATAAACCTTAACTACTTTTTGCAAACTGAATTATTTTGTAAATGTTTAAATACATTTGAACGGACTGAAACGTATTAAGTCAGATTTTGCAACTTTTCAGGAGAAGAAAAAAACATTATGTCTTCCAAAAAATAAAGTAAATTGATTGTTTGTTTATGTTAATCCATAGTATAATTCCCTATGTCTTGATAGAGAGACCAATTTAATACCTCATAAACATTTGAAAAACTATTTTGTCAAATTGACTTAATGCTTTTCAGCTGTGGCCGTTCTTTACACTTCATAAACACATTAGATATCTTCATTTTGCACTTCATAAACACATTAGATATCTTCATTTTGCACTTCATAAACACATTAGATATCTTCATTTTGCACTTCATAAACACTTTAGAGATTTTAATTTTGTATGCCATTCTTGTTTTTTTTTTTGCCTATAACCACCCTCCTTCAATATAAAGATTGTTAGCAAAATACAAGTTACATAGGGTATGCGTAGTAAATTATAAAACACAAAGTTACTTATGGCAGCTGAAATTTCAAGATTTCCCCTTCAATTTGTGTTGGTTTGTCATATCAAAATTATTAAATAAACAGAATGCTATAAATTGAAACAATTTGTGACAATATAAAATTAAAGTTACATAGGGGTATTGCAGGGAAACAAAACAAAGTTACTTATGGCAGATGACCTTATAAGAATTCCCCTTCCTTTTGTTTTGTTGGCCATTTAAAAACGTTACTTTAAAAATGCAGTGTGTCATGTGGAGCATATTTGACACCCTTTCCAATGTCTAGTAACTATTTTAAATTTATGGTTACCTTGCCCTTACATGGTGAAGTCATGGTTTGTTAATGATGAAGGTTTACCTAGAAAAAAGTGTGTTTTATTGGATAGTTAATGTAGAACGATGCTTTGACTTCTCCAATCTTTTGTTATATCGAAATTGCTTGAATTTTAGAGAAAACGCTTGTTTCATGTCCCTCGAGAGTTTTTCACTTTCCCTGGATACAACAGTTTTCTTGTAGAAGGACGGCCACCATTTATCAAAATTTATAATCTCGGCGAATTCCACTATATGAACTTCCAGTTTATTTCTGTAATTGGCTAAAATTTCAACCATATTCTTTGGGGTGTACGTTCTGTCAACACTGGTAATTTTCTTTTTCAACACACCAAAATTTCTATCACATGGTAAGTATGAATGACCACATTCAGGAAAATTATTGGTGAGTGAAATCTACTTGCAGTCAAACCCATACACATTTTCACCACGATATGATTTTTATTTTGTCTCACCCATCTGTTTGAAAATCAAGTAAGATGTTTCACAGAGTCTGAAACATGATGTTTAACATAGTGATAGAGAAAAAAAACACATCTCATTGGCACCTTTATTCCCATCAGCCTCATGATAAAGGTATACTACAGAGCTGTCTGTTTTTAAATATTGAACCCACAACTGATGCATATAAAAATTTCTGGAAAAGGCAAATTTTGCTTGAAGTCAAAGGCTATGGCAGAAATATCTTCATTTTGAAGACAGTGGACTTCATCTCCTTCAGGCTACTATAAAACTTATGGCTCCTTTGGATATAAACATCCAAATCTGTCTTAGAAGCAACTTTTGAATTTTTTCAAAAAGATGAGGACTTTATAGTTTTGCATTAAGTTCCACACAAAGAGAGCAAACATCTATTTGAAGCCTACTAATTTGCAAAATTTTCACAAAAGTACTTCTATAAAAATTATATTCAATACGTGTGTCTGGGTCATTCACAGTACAATTCAAACATCGATTTGCTACAAAGTCTAGCATCAAGATAAACAATATCCTTCCTAGCATAATGGGAAGACTTTAGCACAAATGATTTTATATGCTCATTTATTGTGTTTAGAATGACTTCAGAAAGTTTGTTTCCCTTAGGTTTTTTTTTCTTGTTTATCATGCAGCATTTCTTTGCATAACAATGCACGAGTTACCATAAATACTCATTTCATGCCAACTGCATGAAGACTACAAAAAGTTTTTTGACAAACTAGTTCTTTTTGTTCCAACCATTACAAATCACTTTTTCTGTTCATCCGTACCAGGCTTATGTGGTTTTCATTGCTCGATATAATGTACTTCAATATAACTACGTAAATAAAAATCTTTGAGCATTTTTGTTGGGAATATTCAGAAATGCTGTGAATATTACTTTTTTTCCATTGTCGCCAATTCTCTCGAAACAACGTTTATGACACCTATAACGAAACGAAAATTATGTCTTAGAAATAGGTCATTGCAATATTTTTTACAATTTTATCATACTGTATATAGTGTGTACGTACTGAAAATAATTTGTATTATAACTGGTCATGGGAAATAATACTAACACAATATACTCTGATTCTTTTTTCTTCAACATGCTTGCCTTTGTAGCTAGTATATGCTAAACATTTAGTAAAAGATTGTTTACTCACATTTTTCTGGTCCAAAAAATTGTTCCTTTTTCATTTAGGCAACATTATTATACCCTTCACTATATCAAATCTCACAAACGATGATTCACATTGCATTGAAACATTGATATCAAATGCCGTGAAATTGACAGTAATCGAAACACAGCATCTGGTTGGTTAACCCATAACCTCGTGCACTGCATCACTGAATGGCAGGAAGTCAGACTTAATGCTTTGCTCCTCCATATGCTTTACCACAGCATTTTGTACAAGGAGAAGGCTGACTTAATTCTTTTTGCACCGAACGATTGGTCTTACTTAACTACATTATGCTAAATAAAATAATAATAATAATAAATTTTTGAACTTAATGCCTTTTAGCTCCAACCGATTCATTTAGAATACAAACAATTTACTCTATTTCTGGCAGTAACTTTGTGGCCCTCATTCAGGAGGTCCTTGGTTGAAATCCCATGGATCAACCAATCTGAATGGAGTTTCTTTTTATGGTTTACTTCAGCTGCCAAGGTAAATACTGGACTGGATGTTTAATCCATGACCTAAATCTCCACCTTCAGGCTAAAAAAATAGCAAAACTGAAAATAGATGATAAAACCAGATGGCAAACCCAGCACCACCGGCTTATCATGGAAAACAAAATAATATGATGTAAAGGGGCGAGATCTTGAAGGCTGCCTGCATACTGTCTGAGAGCAGATGGTGAAAAAGCAGCTCTAATACCATCTGCTTGGCACAAGGCAAAAGTGATATGCTGCAGGGATGAGACCATTGTCCAGCACAAACTAATTGAGTAGCTAACAGATCCATTACAATATGACCAAGTGATTAGAGCAAAGTTACACAAATATAATAAAATTCACTCTTTAATTTGTGTTGGTTGACTCTATATTGTTAGCCATACAGGCTACTCAAAAGTCAACTCTGTAAGATAGAAATGCCTATCAGTTGTCTCACTTTACAAATGCTGAGTAACCAGAAGAGCTACTTATTTATGCTAAAACACATTGCAATGTGGCAGCAGCAGCAAAAATTTATCAAGAAAGATTTCCAAATAGATGAGCACCACATCATAGGACTTTTTTTTCTTCATCTATTAGGGAGTTCTATATACAGAAGCTTATCTTTGAAAAGTTTTGCAATTCTCAAAGAAAGGCAGCATAATCCTGTAACTTGGGCTTTTCAAACTTTTAACTTTATAAACAAGTTATATTAATAATTTGCCCACAGCTCCACATTCTGTATAATATTTAGTTTATATTAAAATCATGTGTGGTTTTGTTTACTTGTACACCAGAAGTGTTTATTTCTTTATCATACCAGAAGTAAAATAATTAAAATTTAATGTATTGAATTTGCTATGTTGCAATAGTGTGTAAAACAGAACAGTAATTATCTCAAGAGCAGAACTTCAAAGGACATTTTTATAAAGAAAAAGCTCTAAACAAAGTGCTTGTTCACAGTTTAAAAAGATGAACACAAGTAACCTTTCATTCACTATTCAAGGAAATTCATTTCACCAGCAAACATCAGGCTTATCAATGGGCAATCCACTCTCGGCTTTCCTGACAAATTTAGCTATGGGATATTTTGAAACTCACATCACCAAGACATTTATTCTTATTTTGAAGTTCTGGGTCAGATATGTGGATGATATATTTGCAATAATGAACCACAACTTAGAAGACGCAGTGAAACTCTTAAACATGCAAGAAACCTCTATAAACTTTACGGTTTAAATTGAGAAAGATAATACCTTGCCTTTCTTGGATTTGAAAATCATGAAAAATAACTGCACATAATTTAGAATACATAGGAAAGAAACCCACACAATAAACTACATCAGGACAAATGGCTTTAACATAAATGCAGCACATAGAGAAACTGCTTAAAACAACCAAGATAACAAAAAATGATAAAGCAAAAGAGAAGAAAGCAGATATTTATAAAATCAAATGCAAGAGTTGCAAAAAAATCTACTTACAAAAAACTAAAACGAGGCTTAAAGAATGTTTTTATCCATTGAAAACAGAGAAATGGATAAATAGGCAGTAGCATACCAAGCGAAACCAAAATAAAAAATATGGTATATTTTTTAGAGAATGTACAAGCAGCAGAATTAATCGCATGGGAAAAAATATACATGGCCAAATTTAGGGATAAATTAATGAACTTTTGACATGCCTTTGGACAAAAACACTCAAATCTTAAGTTCATCAAATCACTAAGAGAGGAGCCATCAGTTTGCAACAACAGAAGGTGGTCCAACAGCAAGAGCTAACTGAAGATGAGCTTGATTTAGGTAAAATTTATTGTGTGAAGCATAAGAGTGTACGACTCATTTTTAATTAAATAACCTTTCACTCTTTATATTAAGGCAGTCAATTACCATTCAAGTTATCATTTTATAGAAGACATCTCCATTGGCATGATCTATTTAGCAAGCACTCAATGTTATTGATCTACTTAATCCTCCCACATTATCCTATTGAAACTCTAGAATCTCTGCAGTAACAAAAAAACCTACAGTTGAAAGAGGAACATCAGCATTAATACTTCTGAAATCAAAGCATGTGTGTCACCACAGAAGTTAAATGAAAAAACAAAACTGTATGTTTTACTTTAAATGACTTTTTCAAATTATTATCATTCATTACTTTCTCTACTACATGCATGTTAGGCAAAAACGGTATTGCATTCCATTGAAAAATTTGAGACAAAGATAACCAGAAACAGATTTTGATGCTCGCTTAATTTAAGGAAAACTTTAGAAAGAGTGTGTTTGTGAACAGCTTAACTCTAAAACGAAAATTCTGATAAATTTAAAACTTTCTACTTAATTCTGTATCTTCCAAAGATGCAACACAAATAGTTTAAGTTTCCACTCTCTAAGCTACACTTCAAAAGGACAACTTTTTAATTTTGATTAACAATCCTATTTTGAAAGATTTATATGAAAAAATGTATATCTTGAATTTCGAAAAATAAGTTGGATAGGTCAAACCTGAAAAATTCAATACCGCAGCCAGGATTTGAACCATGGATCTCCTGGTCTCTAGCCGGTTACATATACAACATGCTAGTACTGCAATAAATTCTTAACTGACTCGCATGATCCTGGTAAACCACAACGTGATCTCAAATTATTATGAGATTACATACTCCATTGGCAACTTACAATGTGATAAGTACTTTAAATCCCGGGCTTCACAATTTAGCCAACCATTAGGTCAATTAGTGTTAATTTAATTGTGAAGTACTCCAGAAGGAATTTTGCATGATGCAGTATTACTTGTTAATGGATACAGAAAAACCTGAAAAACAGAATTTTTCTATTTCGAATAACTTATTTTATGGCTTCAGCCACCTTTTCCTAATATTCATTATTGTTTGAATTTGTCAATACTTCTGTTCCTTTTTTAAAACATGCTATCAGTACTCAGTTGCTTCATGAAATATCATGGAATGAGTAATGAATTTCAAAAGCAGCTTAGACTGGACATACTTTTGATCTTCTAACTAAGCAATTCAGTTTCATCCATTCTCCTTGTATCTACAACAGTGTAATAAAACTTATTTCTCCATAATGATTAACATGAAATAGATAGAAAAATACATTTCTAATAATCATTTGTAGAATCTACTTAAATATAAGATATAATGGACAAGAAACAGATTTTTTTCTTCTTCTCCTAAAACCATTGCTCTTGTTATTTTCTATGTTTCACAACAAACTCCTATCCTTCTATAATTTACATTACATAAAAGTGCAAATATACAAAACTTTAATTGGATTTAATACACAAACTTTTGATATAAAGCTGGTACATTTCATTTACACAATTACAAGCAACTTCTACTGCTGAGTAAAGAAATGCATTCTGGCCACCACTAGTGCAATAGGTAGTTGCAGTAAATGTAAAAAGAAGCTAGTAACAGTGAAGAATAACAAATATTAACTATTGCAGTAATAGTTATGCACACACATTCATTCACTTGAAGCTAGCCTTGGATACATGCCTTACTGTAAAGGAGGTTTTATGGCTAGTACCACTGTATTGGAAAGCAAATTTAATGGCAGTTCTCAATTTTGGGGCAATTTGCAATAAACTGAAATAATGACAATTTTACAATTGGAATTATCAGCAAATACTGGTGCTAGTTACACAGTGTTTTTCCACTGGGCATGTAGAACATGATTCCACACGCAGCTGTAAACAAGCTCACGCTTCTGAAACAGTTTTGCTCTGCTCTGGAAGTGCAGTATGGAGTTCTCAGTGATGTGGTCTAGTTCAGTTATTATGAATTGTCAATTCAGTTCATCAATAGACAGTACAATTTGCAGAAAGATTTCCGATGTAAAGGTTCCAGGCTGTAAAACAATTCATAAACTTTTCAATAAATTTCAGGCCACAGGAAGTGCACAGGCTAAGAAACCTAGAATCCAGCATATGTTTCCAATAAAACTTTAGACAACCAGCCAATTTTTGGAGACTTTGGCCCCACAACAGGTATGCATTTCTTATGGTTGTGTTGAAAGAGCAACTTAATTACTCTTAAAGCAATATAAATGTGGCACATGCACAAGTGGTATCCACACATGTGTGTGGAGTCTCAATAGTGTATACCAGTGTTTCCCAACCTTTTGAAGTTCACGGCACCCTTGGGAATAACATTAAACACTAGGGGCACCCTTCCTTGAATTAAAAGAAAATTAAGCTTAATATGTTAATTTATTGAAATATTATATAATAATAACGTACACCATAACATAATACAGCAAACTTTACTACTATCACTGAGTAAAAATACATCAATAAATTTTGTTCGATTGATGATTAATGTGCAACTTGTGATTGATGCTTAGAGCACAGATATGTGATGTCGGGTCTTACAGTTGACAGTGAAACACGCAAATCATCCTCAAGGTTATTCAGTCTATTTCTTGCTTTGCATTTTATTGTCACCATAGCAGAGAAGGCTTGCTCGCATGGATAGGATGTTGAAAAGGGCAAAAGTGCGTTAATTGCTTTCTTCATTAGGTTAGGGTACTCCTCTCTCCGTTGAAGCCAAAAACTAGCCACCGACGCCTCACTCTTGGTGAACTTACCTTTGAGTGTGGAATCAGCGCAAAGATCAATAAATTCATCTCGTTCGCAAGCAGTGAAATCTATTTCCTCTGCACTATCTACGAAATCAAATGGTGAGACAACCCAGTCGAGATTCGTAGTGGAAATAGTTGGAAAGTACGCATCTATTGCATCTTGCAATCTTGATAAGTGATCACAAATGCAGTCTTTCAGCTTACCCAGATCTTTATCTCCTGCCACATTAAGAAGAGATGAAAAGTTCGACAAATCTCCTTTTTGAACTGCAGACTTCCAAGAACTAAGTTTTCTTTTAAAACCTTTCATTTTATTGGTTGAGGAGATTATTGTTTCATGTCAACCCTGCATCGAAACATTCAGTTCATTCAGCTTATGAAAAATATCTGCCAGATACGACAGTTCAAAACACCAAGAATCACTTAGTAAGAGCTCATGAAATGTGTATTGATTTTCATCCTTAAAAAAAGTTTTTATCTGTTCTTTAAGTTCGAGAAACCGGTTCAATACACGACCCCGCGACAACCACCTTACTTCTGTGTGAAGTAACAAAGAGGTATGAGCTGCATCCGTTGCGCGACATAACTGTTCAAAAATTCTGCACTTTAAAGGTCGAGACTTCATATAGTTCACCATTTTCACAACTTGGCTAAACACTTCAGCAAAATCTTCATTACACGCTTTCATGACTAATGCCTCTCTATGCAGAAAACAGTGAGTTATAATAATGGATGGATTTTCATTGAGAGCTATGGCAGTAAAACCTTTAATTTTCCCAGACATATATGGTGCACCATCTGTACATATACCACAACAGTCTGTCCATGAAAGATCATGGTCATTGAGATAGGAATTAATATAAACGAAAATATCAGGGCCTGTGGTTGTAGTCTCCAGCGGTCTACAGAACAGAAACTGTTCACTAATATCTTTTTCATCAACATATCTGATAAAACCAAGGAGTTGCGGTTTGTCACCAATATCGAGACTCTCATCTACTTGCAAAGCAAATGTTCTATAAGTTTTTATTTTCTCTGTGACCTGTTCGTTGATATTGCATGACATTTCAGATATCCTGCGGCTGATTGTATTGTTGGACAGAGGAACTTTCGAAATTTGATTAGCTGCTCCTTCGCCAAGTATTGTTGAAACTATAACTTGACATGCAGGGCCAATGATTTCCTCTCCAAGAGTATGAGGTTTCTATTTTTTAGCTATCAGTTATGCTACTTTAAATGAGGCTTCAAGAGCAGTATCACCTATGGTCATTCTCTTTACCATTCGCACAGCTGTTTTCTTCTCCCCTTCTAATATATGTGAAAAATACATTACACTTTTCTGTGACACACTAGGATGCTTTGTTGTAAGATGCCGCTTATTTACACTGTTATGGTTACTGCTACTAGGTGGATTGTATAATAATGCATTGCTAACTACTGGAATCAAAACAAATTTGGTAAGAGAGTCAATTGGAGGTATATCAAAATTCATTTAAGTGTTTTAATAATTTAACATCTGGATTTATTTCATGATTAAATTTCCAAAAATTTTCTGCTACAGCTGATTTATCAATTTGTTTGTATTTAATATTCCTAAAGTGTTCTTTTACTCTGGTTTCCAAACAATGTTTAGTCACAATTTAATTGATAAATGCCAGATTTTTTATTTTTTGAAATTTCATCCTTTTTAGAAAAGCCTAACAAATTGTTTATACTGTATTTATTTTGAGGAACCAATATTATGCCATGCTCTTTGAAAATATTTGTGAATTTATTTGCCCAAGGGTGATAAGTAAATGTTTTAAAAATGTAATTATCTTTTATTTTCTTAAGCGTAGAAATATCTTTAATAGCTTTTTGATATTCAAACTTCTCAATTTTTTTGTTTTTAAAATCAGTATTAAAACCATTAATTAAAGCAGCGTTGATAATATGTTTATATTCTTTATAGAATTCATCTTTATTAGGGGTAAATTAATTAACCTATAAAGCAAACTATTAAAAACAGCAAATTTATGTGAAAAAAGGGTTAAAGCCATTATTTTTTATATAATTATCAGTGTGGGTTTGCTTTCTGTATATTCAAAAATTCAATTTATTGTCTTTTTTATTATTTTTAAATCCAGGAAAGGGAGATAGCCACCACTTTCAGTTTCTAATGTGAATTTTATAGCCCTATCTTGTAAATTTAAAAGTTTTAAAGCATCATTTACATGTTTATCAGGAACAATAGCAAATATATCATCTACATATCTATACCAAGTTTTAAAAATTAGAAGGGAATGCTTTAGTGACCTGTATTTCAAAATAGCTCTTGAAAAGATCAGCAAGAAAAGGTGAAAGTGGACTACCCATTGCTAAACCAGAAGTTTGTTGATAGAATTTGTCATTAAAGCTGAAAAAATTTTGATCCAAACAAAGATTAGTAAGGATAACAAAATCATTTATTAAATTTTCATTCAGTTCTATAGAACTTAACTATTTTTTTAAAAATAGTTAAAAGTTTTTCTCAGGAATGCTTGGAAACAAAGCAGTTACGTCAAAAGAAACAAGTTTATCATTAGTAGACAATGTAGTATTGCTGATCCTTTCGACTAACTCAAAAGAATTTTTAATACTTAAACTCTCAAATTTTTCAAAATTAGTGAATTTTTTATTTAACCATTTAGCTAGGTTGTAAGTAGGTGAATTTATGCAATTTACAATAGGTCTCATTTTATTTCCAGGTTTATGAATTTTGGGAAGAGCATATATTCTGGGTAAGAATACAAGCATATATATATATATATATTGGTAAGACTAAACGTCATTTGGAAACCAGAGTAAAAGAACACTTTAGGAATATTAAATACAAACAAATTGATAAATCAGCTGTAGCAGAACATTTTTGGAAATTTAATCATGAAATAAATCCAGATGTTAAATTATTAAAACACTTAAATGGGCCCATAGATTTATTGGTTTGGGAGAAAATCTTTATATTAAAGTATAGAAATCATGCAATGAATTTTGATATACCTCCAATTGACTCTCTTACCAAATTTGTTTTGATTCCAGTAGTTAGCAATGCATTAGTACATAATCCACCTAGTAGCAGTAGCCATAAGTGTAAATAAACAGCAAAAACCAGACCAAAAGGAAATTTATGTTAATAATGCAATAAATTTATTGCAAAACTAGTCCAAAGCAAGGATTCCAAAAGATCAGTGATGATTTGTTGCAACTATTATTTTTATATTAATATTTGTGTTATTACTTCACTGTTACTAGCTTCTTTTAACATTTATAAACTTAATATTATTCATGAAGTATCCTCCTTGATGAAAAAATTGGTGTTTGGTGTTTTTTTAATAGTGTTTAAGGTCTGCTTTTACTACCATGGCACCATGTACAAGACAAATCCACACACCTTGGAAGAATTAAAACATCTGCCAGGAAACTAACAGAAACGTGAACTATGGTGAGTGATAATATTTTCCTAAAGAAATGCCAAAAATGTATGGACAATGATAGCGGCCAGTTTCAGTATCTCCTTTTATAAAGTTGGTAAGTAAAGTCTTTAAAAATACTTTGAATAACATTGGATCGTTGCATCCACACCATTGTATGACACAGCAGATGGCAACGATCACCAATGATGTGGACAGGAAAAACACTGTGTAGCCAGACCCCAGTTCATTGGCTCTCCCTATTGCATTATGCAATATTTAGCACTAGTAAGTGAATTAATCCAGAAGAATTTTAGGTGCTAATGTGCTCCTACACTTTAATGGCTGGCCTTGTTTCAAAAGCTTACTAAATTGTCTGGTTTTGAAACAACCCTTTTGAATTAAATAATTTCTTAGTGATGAATATGATTGATATTTACTGCCAAATTATGTTGCATAAACAGTTACAAAGTATGGAACACATGTAAATATTAATAGAATTCTAAATAATACATAGAACACAACAAAAGTTAATCTTTTTAAACTCAATGATTTACATATCTGCAAGCTAATGCCTATGTTGCAACCTAACAACTACAATTAACACCAACTACTGTCATACCTTTACAACAGGAGAATTTTAGAAACAGTTACTGGTATTGATGCCAGCTGTACAGATGGAATGTCACCAAATTTGGGTCATTAAATTATAAGGTTTGCAGTCCTTCACTGCGCGAGAGATCCAAGAGTCGCCGGGAAAGGAGCACTGGAATCCTTACTATATTGACCATCTGCTCCCAAACAGGCAGTATAACAAGTTAGAGATGTTCTCACTCATTCATCTAAGCTCAGCAGCAGAAATCCCTGTGTAATCGACAGAAACTTAGCGACAACATCAGGCAAGAAATCATAATGATTCCTCCTGCAAAATGTATATGAGTGAGCAAGAATATTTTTGCAAATTCTGCAGCCCATATGTGAGCAGAAGCTCAAAATTTACGTAATTTATCTCAAGATATGTATTTTAGTGCGCCTTTGCCAGCACCACTTTCCTGGATCTCTCGCACAGTGGAGAGAGGCTGCGACAGGGGCTACCATCTAATTTAATGACCCTCTATAACAACAGAGGTCAATAAATGGAAGTATATCACAGTTGGCTTTTGGTGAATCTCACTCTCTATGCCATACAACATTTTTCAGAAACAATACAAACATGATACTTGCACTTTTTGTATGTCAAAACCAAGCCTAGGAATTCTCAAGATGCTGGCTCTAAGTTATCTACACTAAAAGCCATTATCATTTCAAAGACAATATTCATGCTTTAATGCTCTGTGGTAGATTATTTATAATAGAACCACTTTTATTGTTTTTATAGTTTGCAATGTATTCTGAAATAAAATTATATAACTTCAAAACCAGATTATAATACACAGATAAATTTATGTTTTACAGATTCACCAACACAATTCCAAGTTGACAAAAATAAATGGATGAATAAATTTATTCTTGAAGCTTGAGTATTCAAAATAATTTCAATTTCCAATGCAAATGCCTGATTTAATTTTACATGCTTGGAATTAGGAAATGATATATACATGAAAGGAGTTTCTGAGTTATTAATTTCAAACAACAGGGGCAAAGTAACTGTTTGTATATATGAAACGAATACCTTTTAGCTCACTTTGAACGATTTGTTTGTCATTATTGATAATTGACACATTCAGTATCTACATTATTTAACATTTACTTCATTAAAGACATGGTACTCCAGGCAAAGGAAATAGTTATCAGGTTTCCATGGGAAATTATAATTGATTTGAGTACAAATCCATTTGAATATGCTCTGCATTTCACATGTTAAATTCAGTTTCAATTGAGATAGTTTTGAATATGCAAGGTTTGAGAAGAAATAATTCAAGTTTTTATGTTGATCGACTTTGATTTACTTTAGTGAATCTGTTAAACATAGTTCTGCATTATGTAAAAATGAAGCTAGTAACAGTGAAGTACCACAAATATTAATAATAATTTGTATCAACTCTTCAATATTCTTTTTTAAAATCCAAAGAAATATACTGTAACTGAGAAATGCTTAAAATCTAAATAACTTACAGGTAAAAATGAAGCTAGTAAAAGTGAAGTAACTAAACATTAATATAAGAATTAATATAGTTCTGTGTATTTTATGCAGGTTTTGAGGTTAGTGAATGTTTGGGGGAAGAATAAAGTGGGAAATTATGGAAACTATAAAAAAATGGTTCTTTTGTGTTCTATTACTGCAGCTTCTGGCAAGTTTATTGAAGAAAATAATATGATGAGCCTGTAATGTGTTCATATCTTTGTCATATTCAGCACAATTTGAATATGGATAAAACATTTTGATCCGATCCCACTTTCTAAGAGGATCAGAACCAAGATTCAATCCGATCTGAATCCGCATTACCAAGCAGTTTTCAACATGTAATGTATACTCCAATCGATTTCAATTCTCCATGGAAACATTTCTAAGTGGTAGGGCAGTCTATAATTAAAAAAAAAAAAGAATTCTGGGTGCAAAATAGTGGGCAGACCAACAAGTTTGGAGTTGAGGCTGAAAATGGAGAAAGTATGGAACTTGAAAAGTACACGATTGCCCCAAACAGAGCCCCATGCATTTATTTTACGTTAATAAATTGAGCCACAACCTATGAGCAAGCAGATTATCTAGTATTGTATCAATACATCTCAGTACTAACTGTATTTATTATCCCATTAACTCTTTATATTAATAAACATTCATGGCAAAATTTACATTAACTTCATACCTCCTGTGCCATCTCCTTTGGTGAAATCTCCACCTTGAATCATGAAGTCCTTTATCACTCTATGGAACTTGCTTCCTTTGTAGCCTTCTCCTTCTGGGTTCTTCGCCAATTCCACAAAATTGCTTACTGTCTTTGGTACGGTTTTGCCGAAAAGTGCAATTTCTACCCTCCCAACAAACTCTTCACCGATTTGAATATCAAACCAAACCTGCAAAAGGGTTAACAAAGGATGTAAGGTTATGAGGTACAAATGTACGCATTAACTACATTATAATTAATCATAATACTACTAAAGAGAGTGCGAGACCCCCGATTTCGTTGTAACTGCGGAAGATAAGGTGTTACACGTGTAATACCATGAATTTTGATTCACCTACCTTGTCTGTTACTTTTGGGCCTTTCTTTCCACCATCATCACACGAAACCGATAATATTATGGCACACAAGAAAGCCGTAATAAATACATTGCTTGGCAATATCATTTTTCTCCAAGGATATCCCTTTGAACTCCTCTTTTCATTAAATAGCGCTCTCCTGCTTTCCTGTTGTGCACTGCAATGTATAGTTGGCTGACTGCATATACCCGCCGTGCAGGCCTGACAATGAACTTATTGGTAATCCGGCCCACCAGTCAGATTTCGCCAGCACATCTGTCCTCTCCCCTCCTGATTTCCATCCTCTCTGAGATCCCGTTACTCGACAAAGTTACCTGTAATACGATTCTTTGTTGGATATGTAACCACAATTCTGTTTTAAACAATATGCCCCAAACAGGTTTACTTCTCTACAATTAACATATAGTGTATTTTACTCAACAATTCATTACAGAGATACAAAAAAGAAAATCGTTTGGAAGAAGAGAACTGCCTGAATGGACAAAACATAACAAAATAAATAAATAAATAAATAAATAAAAGAGAACAATTTATGTAGGAAATTAGATGAAACTTTAGATGGTTTAATAGTCTGAAATGGTAAAAGTATGAGAGAGAGAGAGTGTGTGTGTGTATGTGTTATGGAAAATGGGATAAATGATAAAATCAACTAAGCTTGTGTATTCAAAACAATCTCAACTCTCTTGTTAGGCAACAAAGTGAGAGATGGCTCCGCGGTAAGTATGAGGTTCGCATTCGGGAGGACCTGACTGATTCCCAGAAACCACCCGCTCTGAACTCGGGTTTTTGTGGTTTTTGCCTTTTTTTTTTTTTTTTTTTTTTGAATCCCCTGTTTACATCCCCCCCCCTAAATTTACTGTAAGATTACTGATTTTACTGTTCCTTTACACAAACATACACACATTGCACAAACATATAACACCCAAGCCCAAGGCGGGACTCGAACCCACGATCCCCTGCCTGCCTGCGCCAAGGCGAATGCTGGGGTGATCTATTCTACCACAACTCTCCTTTCCCTCCATTTCCTGTTTCAGGGTATTTTCAGGTTATGCGGTACCGGACAGATGACTCAGTTGCTTAGGTTTGAAAGATTTCTCCCCGTGAACATCAGAGAGAGAGAGAGAGCTGTCTCGCTTTCCAGGGTCACTAGAGAGAGAGAGAGAGAGAGAGAGAGAGAGAGAGAGAGAGAGAGAGAGA
Source organism: Hymenopus coronatus (assembly GCA_030762935.1). Taxonomy (NCBI): domain Eukaryota; kingdom Metazoa; phylum Arthropoda; class Insecta; order Mantodea; family Hymenopodidae; genus Hymenopus; species Hymenopus coronatus. The sequence goes on from CM060896.1 coordinate 17,077,662, forward strand.
GAGAGAGAGAGAGAGAGAGATAGCTGTCTCGCTTTCCAGGGTCGCTAGAGAGAGAGCTGCCTCGCTTTCCAGGGTCGCTGCACTACCCTATAGGATTACTACCTAATAATGCGTGAGTGTTCAAACTATTTACAATGAGATGCAAGCGCAGAGATATCGCAGTATAAGGATAGGAGCAAGAGAAGACCATTCACAATGCAGTCGTAAGCGTAAGATGTGTTGGCATGGTTTTCTAGATTCATAAATTATATGCAGATATCTTCCAAGCACACCACAAATTTCAAATTGAATAGCACAACCAGCAATATCATATCAGAAAATTCACTCAATTAAAAGTGTACCATGTATAATGGGTGCAATCTTAACGGAGTGTAGTGACTGATTTCTATTATATCCTAGTCCCCGCGTCGAGATGAACTGCTTGGACTATATAGAGACACTCCTCGGTGGCTCTTACTCCGCCGCTCGGTTTCGGCCGCCCGTTGATATTACTCCCTTCTCATCTGATCCTCCTGGGGTCTGACGCACAATAAGCCAATGGCTGCAGTGTGGAATCTCCTCCGTAATCGCCCGCGCCGTGGCCGAGTGGTTAGACCACTCGTCTCTCACCAAGGCAACCAAGGGTGCGATCCCAGGCAACCGCTTGTGGGATTTGTGGTGGACAAAACGGCACAGAGGCGGGTTTTCCTTGGTTTTTCCCCGCTATCGCATTCCATCGGTGCTCCATCTTCATTACATGTATCATCGGTGTCATCGCCTGCGGTGCCACAGTAGTTAAACACTGACAAAAATAAATGTTGCGGAATCACACGCACAATGTTCTGTGTTAGGCAATGTTTGCTCTTCAACAGAATGACTGCTGTTACACAAGTACAGTGGAGGCCCGTGCAAAAAAATTACTAATGTGCTACAATATTACAAAAATTAACAACAAAACAAATCACAAAGAATATATTAAAATAGAACACAGTATTCACTCAGTGACGAAAAGTGAAGTCCATACGTTGCTGTTTTTGTTGTAGAATTTGTCTAAAAGCAGCATCTAAGATCCATTTTTGCAAACTTATTTCTTAAAAAATATATAACTTTCTGTATAATAGTACAAATAAAAAGTTGAGTCCGTGATTTTGTTCTAACTTTTCAGGATTTTTCATATACATAAACCTTTAATTTTATTGTGTGGAAACATTATATAAGCATTATATCTCACTGCAGCTTCAATTTCTGATAGACACAACTGCGAGCAGTAAATAACCAACAATTGCTTAATTCAAAATCTTCTCGGGCCAAGTCAAGCCAAGTTATTACCTGGCTAGAAGCCCGAGAAGATTTTGAATTAACACGTCGCCAGGAAAGCTATAGTTCTTATTTTAACAATTGCTTATCGCACTCGTTAAATACCTAAGATAGCGAGCACAGCACTTTGTTGCAAGAGGCTGAGCTTCATCTTACACCGCAAACGCAGAAATAAATAAATACTTAATGTTTAACTTCTAAAAAAATCTAACGTGCTCCATTCACATGACTTTCTCTAACTATTCTGCAACAAATTCTCTGACAAAAGCTTATTCTTCTATCTACTCCTACTAATCAAGACATCTAAACACTAACAGGTAGCCTTATTACTTATCCTCTTGTAAGTACAAGAGAAATATGGGAATACATTAGGCTAAAGCGATAATCAAATATTTTAAAAGGTGGTCGCTAAGTGATGGCATTCAAATTCCATACATTTTCCATGGTCATGAGTAAGAAAAAAGAAAAGAAATAACAGCTTCCCATTTGAGAAAAGTATAAGCATTGGAAAATTTAGAGAAATAACAGGAAAGCTTGATAAGGATTAACTAAAAAAGAAAAAAAAAAAAAAAAAAAAAAAAAAAAAAAAAAAAAAAAAAAAAAAACTGAATTGGACACAAATTCTGTGTTTTAACAATATCTACGGTTTTATTTATTTGTTTATTTATTTTAGTAACATTTGTCTATCTTTAGACCGGTTTACCGGTTATGCAAAAGTTATCCAGAATGAAGAGATCTTCAGAGATTATTCCTAAAAAAACTCAAGATGTACATTTAGTTGAAATACACTATGGTATTTTAATTCGTTTAGTCATTTTTGAGAAAATGAAAAATTTCGAAAAATCATCCATGCGAAGGGTTTGAGGTGGGAGACTTTCTTCAAAATCTTCGTGTCGCATCCTTGGAAGATACTAAAATTAAATACCAAGTTTGATGTTCAAACAACTTTTCGTTCTGGAGTTGCGCTGTTCACAGACATAGGGTGTTTTTCTAAATTTGGGGGGGGGGGGATTTAGGAAACTTCAAAACAAGTACTTTCGGTGAAATTTCGATATCTAACTTTTGGGTGGAATGCAATACCTTCTCTACTCAAAATTATGTACATTGTGTGGGTAGAAAAAAATAAAAAAAGAAATCAATAGTTTTACATTCATACGACTTTCTCAACGATATTTAAACAAGGTGTAAAGCACTGAGGGGTAGGAGAGTAACTCATTCCACTCGGTGTGAAACATTGGCGCATGTCTGTATGTGACGTAATGAGAAACAGCGCTTTGCCTTTTACTTTCTCTACACGTACTATGTACATAGTGTATAGAGAAGGTATTGCATTGCACCCAAAAATTCGATACCGAGATTTACATGTTTTGGGTCCCCATGAATCCAAAAAAAGGCATTTTTACTTTCTCTAGCCCCGTATGTACAGTGTATATAGGAATAGAGAAGTATTGTATTTCACCCAAAAATTCGATACCGAGATTTCACCGGAAATACATGTTTTAGGACCCCATGAGTCCAAAAAAAGCATTTTCAGAAACAGGTCCTGTGTGTGTGTGTGTGTGTGTGTGTGTGTGTCTGTGGACAGCATAGCTTAAAAACAAAAACACTGTTAAATACCAAACTTCGTATTTAAGTTTGGCATCTTCCAAAGATGTGACACGAAGATTTTCAAGAAAATCCCCCCCCCGCTAACTACCTTTTACATGGAAAAATTTTCGAAAATGTTGTTTTTCTTAAAAATGGCTTTAACGATTTTGATTACCACATATTAAAACTATTCCTATCACAAATAAAATGTATAACTTGAATTTTCTAGGAATAGCCTTAAAGACCTGTTTATTCTAGATGAATTTTGCTTTATTTGGTATAATTAGCAAACCGTAAGAGATAGACGAAAACCTACTATACAAAAATATAAATCTTGTTAAAATACACAAGTTATGTCATGTAAATTTTATTCGTGGAGCTTACTGTTTTCGAGGTATTCCTTGTTATTAGCTTCAGTTGTGAAGTACTTATACTTTTCTCAGATGAGAGTGTCCGTTCTTCTTTTGTTCTACTCCTGGCCAAACAAGAAGCGATTTGCAATGCCAATCGCATAACGATAGCTTTTAAAACGGTTGACTATCATTTTAGCCTAATGCAGTCCCTTAGTTCCAGTATACTTATAAGGAATTAAGTAATAAAATTCTGCTAAAGTTTATCTCGATAAGCGTGGTCTTGAAAGAAGAATTGTCTTTTGTAAGAAGTTTCTTTGTAGAGTAGCTAGAGAAAGTCATGTGAGTGTGACACATAATATTTTTTACTTTCTCTACACGTACATGTACATAGAGTATAAAGAAGGTATTGCACTCCACCCAAAAATTCGATACCGAGATTTCACCGGAAATACATGTTTTGGGTCCCCCTGAATCCAAAAACAGCATTCTCAGAAAAAGGTACGTGTATGTGTGTACGTGTGTGTGTGTGTGTGTGTGTGTCTGTGTCTGTGTGCCTGTATGTGTGTCTATGGACAGCATAGCTCAAAAACGAAAAGACCGTTAAATACCAAACTTGGTATTTAAGTTTGGCATCTTCCAAGAATGCGACACTAAGAACTTCAAGAAAGTCTCCCACCCACAACTACCCTTTACATGGATCTTTTTTCGAAAAGTTTGATTTTCTTAAAAATGGCTCTAACAATTTTGATTAAAATATCGTATATTAAAGACATTTACCTGACAAATTAAATGTATATCTTGAATTTTCTGGGAATAGCCTCTGAAGACTACTTTCTTCTGGAGGAATTTTGCATAACTGCTAAACCGTAAGAGATGGACAAAACCTTACCACACAAAAAGTATAGAGCATTTTAAACTATACAATTTATGTTTCATACATTTTTTTCGTGGAGTTGGTCGTATTTTAGATATTCCTTGTTTTTGATTTCACCTTTAAAATTTATATTTTTCTCATACAGGAATTTGTCAACTCTGTCCATATAAACAAAGGAAATTCAGTCATATAGCAACCAGTTTTTGACTATCACTTTAACCTATGGTACTCCCGTATTTCGCTTCTGCTTACAAGGAAGCAAGTAATAAGACTATTTCTGCTATTTTTTTTTTTCTCGATTAGCATAAAGTAAATAAAAGCATAAACTTTTTAACAATAATTTGTTATTCAGATGAGGAGAAAGTCATGTGAATCCTTCGGTGATATGTTTTATAATGGACAAGTCCACGAATATTTGCTGCTAAGGAATATATAGACCAAAGAAAAAACTAAGTAGTTGAAATTATTACCTATAAATATAAAATTCCTATTAAGAGGGTGATATACTTTTAATTTAGATTTTTTTTTGTGTGTGTACAAGTACAGGCATTTATACAAAGCCTTAATATATGAAAGTTCTGCTCGCAAATGTATATTAATCCACACATTGCCATTAAATGTGATCAACTAATCGAATTTGGAAAACGAATCCTTATACAATGATTTAAATAACATCAACCTCTTTCTTTCGAATGTTTTATGTTCATACAATTTGAAGAGCAAGTAATTCCATTTACAGTTCGTGGGAGCATCTAAAATGGAATGAAAATGATAATTCCAGCGTTTGGAAGCTGACATTCTGTATAAGTTTGTCTAAAAATCCGATGTGTTCCATTCACATGACTTTCTCTATATCTCTGCAACAAATTATTGTTAAAAAAATTATGCTTCTATTTATTTCATACTAATCGAGAAAAAAATCAGCAGAAATAGTCCTTTTACTTGCTTCCTTGTAGGAGCGAAATAAGGGAGTTCTATTGGTTAAAGTGATAGTCAAAAGTTGGTTGCTATGTGACTGAAGTTCCTTTGTTTGTATGGACAGGAATTTTTAAATTCATGTATGTGAAAAGTATGTTTTGCTGAAACCAAAAACAAGGAGTATCTCAATAACGATCAATTCCACGAACAAATATATATAAGATAAATTTTGTGTTTTAAGGTGCTCTACATTTTTGTGTAAGTTTTGTAAGTTTTTGTCCATCTCTTACGGTTTAGCAGTTATTCAAAACTTAGTAAAATTCCTCCAGAATAAAGTAGTGTTCAGAGGCTATTCTCAGAAAATTCAAGATATACATTTTATTTGTAAGGTAAATATCCTTAATATACGAAAGTTTAATCAAAATCGTTAGAGCCATTTTGGAGAAAATAAATTTTTTCGAAAAAAGTTCCAAGTAAAGGGTAGTTTGGGGTGGGGGGATCTTTCTCACAATCTTCGTGTCGTATCCCTGGAAGATACTAAACTGAAATACCAAGTTTGATATTTTATCGACTTTTCATTTTTGAGTTTTCGTGTTCACAGACACACGGACACCCATAATCCTTTTTCTGAAAATATTTTTTACTTTCTCTACACGTACTATGTACATAGTATAGAGAAGGTATTGTAACGCACCCAAAAATTCGATACCGAGATTTCACCGGAAATGCATGTATTGGGTCCCCCTGAATTCAAAAAGAAAAAAAAAAAAACATTTTGGAGAAAGTTTCACGTATGTGTGTGTGAGTGAGTGAGTGTGAGTGTGTGTGTGTGTGTGTGTGTGTGTGTGTCTCTGGACAACATAGCTCAAAAACGAAAAGTCTGTTAAATACCAAGATTGGCATTTAAGTTCAGTATCTTCCAGGGATGCGAAATGAAGATTTCCAAGAAACCATCCCCCCAAAAAAATCTGATGTGTTACACTCATATGACTTTCTCTAGCTGCTCTACAAAACTCCTACAAAAGATTATTCTTCTTTGTACACAATGCTAATCAAGATAAATGTTAGCAGAATGTTATTACTTAGGTCCTTATAAGTAGAAGGGAATAAGGGAATGCACTCTGCTAAAGTGATTGTCAAATGTTTTAAAAGCTATCGTTATGCGATTATCATTGCAAATCACTTCTTTGCTTGGCCAGGAGTAGAACAAAAGAAAACCAGACACTTCCTGTATGAGAAAAGTTTAAGTACTTCACAATTGAAACCAATAACAAGGAATATCTCGAAAACGGTTACCTCCACAACAAAAACGTAAAGGACAAAAATCGTGTGTTTTGTCATGAGGTAAAAGTTTTGTGTAGTACGTTTTTTCTATCTCTTACGGTTTAGCAGTTAAGCAAAATTTGGCCAAATTCATCCAGAATAAAGAGGTCTTCAGAGGCTATTCCCCAAAAAATCGAGATATACATTTTATTTCGGACATAAATAGCTTTAATATACGGGATTTTAATCAAAATCGTTAGAGCCATTTTTAAGAAAATCAAATTTTTTTAATTTTTTTCCATGTAAAGGGTAGTTTGTGGTGGGGGGATTTTTTTTGAAAATCTTCGTGTCGCATCCTTGGAGGATACTAAACCTAAATATCAAGTTTGGTGTTTAACGGTCTTTTTGTTTTGGGGCTATGCTGTCCACACTACACACACACTCACGGACCTTTTTTTAAAAATGCTTTTTTTCGGACTCAGGGGACCACAAAACATATATTTCCGGTGAAATCTCGATATCGAATTTTGGGGTGCATTACAATATCTTCTCTATCCCTATGTACATTGTACATATGGGGCTAGAGAAAGTAAAAAACACTTTACATGGAAAAAGTTAAAAAAGTTTGATTTTCTCAAAAGCTACTCTAGCGATTTTGATTAAAGTACCTTATGTTTAAGATATTTTTATGACAAACAAAATGCATATCTTGAATTTTCTGGGAGTAGCCTCTGAAGACCTCTTCATTCTGGATGACTTTTGTATAACTGGAAATCTATAAGTGATATACAGAAACTTGCTACACAAAAGATGTACAGCTCTTTAAAACACCCAATTTGTCACATACAATTTTTTTTTTTTTTTTTTTTTATCTGGAGTTGACCAGTTTCGAGATATTTCTTGTAATTGGTTTCAGTTTTAGTCACTTAAAATTTTCTCAAACGGGAAGTCGTCTTTCTTCTCGTTTGTTTATTCCTGGCAAGAAAAGAGATTGGAATTCCAATTGTTTCACATAGTGATCGGCTTTTAAAGCACGAGATTATCGCTTTAGCTTGTGCATTTTCTTATAAGGAAGCTAGAAACAAATTCTGCTTAAGTTCATCTTCATTAGCATGATGTAAATAACAGATTAATGATTTGAATGAAATGTTTGTTTACCGAACAGCTAGAGGACATCATGTGAATGGAACACATTTCCCCCCCCTTTCTACTAACAAGGATTCAAGCAATAAGGACAATTATTTCTGCTAATGTTTATCTCGATTAACATGAAGAAGACAGAAGAATAAGTTTTTTAACAATAAGTTGTTGCAGAAATGAAGAAAAAGTCATGTGAATGAAACACACCAGATTTTTAGAAGAAGGTCCGTGTGTGTCTGTGGACAGCTAAATGACCGTACTGGGCATTTAAGTTTGGTATCTTACAGGATGTGACACGAAGATTTTCAAGAAAATCCCCTCACCCCAAACAGCCGTTTACATGGAAACATTTTTGAATATTTTATTTTACCTTAGAAAATGGTTCTAAAGATTTTGATTAAAATACTGCATATTAAATATATTTCATGACAAATAAATTGTACATCTTCAATTTTCTGGGAATAATCTCTGAAGATCTATTTATTCTGAATTTTGCATAACTGCATAAACCGTAGGGGATAGACAAAACTCACTAACGTGAAGTGCAAATCTCGTTAACACACTCAATTTATGTAATATACATTTTTTTCGTGGGGTTGACCGTTTCCGAAATATTCCTTGGAATTGATTTCGGTTTTAAAATATTTAAAACTTTTCTCATACAGGACTTGTCAACTTCTGGTCATGCAAAGAAACGGATTTCAGTCCCATAACCACCAGCTTTTAGAAGATTTGACTAATGCTTTAGCCTAGTGTATTCCATTATTTACCTTCTAAATATAAGAAAGCAAGTAATAATACTATTTCTGCTAATGTTCATTTCGAGTAGCATGAAGTAAATGGAAGATTAAGCTTTTTAACTATACTTTATTACAAAGATGTAGAAAAATCTTATGTTTTCAATTCACATGACTTTCTCTACATCTCTGTAACAAATTATTGTTAATAAGCTTAATCTTTAATCGAGAAACATTAGCAGAAATAGTCTTATTACTTGCTACCTTGTAGGTAGAAGCGAAAAAAGGGAGTAGCATAGGTTAAAGTGATAGTCAAAAGCTGGTTGCTATGAGACTGAAGTTCCTTTGTTTGTATGGACACGGGTTGGCAAATTCCTGTATGAGAAAAGTATGTTTTTCAATACTGAAACCAAAAACAAGGAATATCTAAAAAACGACCAACTCCACGAAAAAAATGTATATAACATAAATTGTGTGTTTTAACGTGCTCTACGGTTTTTGTGTGTTAAGTTTTTGTCCAGCTCTTACGGTTTAGTAGTTATGCAAAATTCATCCTAAATAAATTAGTCTTCAGAGGCTATTCCCACAAAATTCAAGATACACATTTTATTTGTCAGGTAAAATATCTTTAATATACGATATTTTAATCAAAATAGTTAGAGCCATTTTTGAGAAAATCAAAATTTCCGGAAAAAAGTTCCATGTAAAGGGTAGTTGTGAGTGGGGGGATTTTCTTGAAAATCTTCGTGTCGCATCCTTGGAAGATACCAAACCTAAATACCAAGTTTTTGAGATATGCTGCACACAGACACACACACACACACACACAGACACACACACAGACACACACACACACATGGAAATTTTGCTAAAAATAATTTTTTTGGATTCAGGGTGTCTTAAAGCATGTATTTCCGGTGAAATCTAGGTATCGAATTTTTGGATGCATTACAATACCTTCTCTATACACTATGTACAGAGCACGTATAGAGAAAGTAAAAATCTAATGTTTTCCATTCACATGATGTCCTCTAGCTGTACGACAAACACATATTTCATTCAAAAGATTAATCTGTTATCTCCATCATGCTAGTCAAGATAAGCATAAGCAGAATTAGTCTTATTTCTAGCTTCCTTGTAAGTATGTGGATGGGAAACATAGGCTAAGGGATAGTATCATCCTTTAAAGGACGGTCGCAATGTGAAACAATTGAAACTCTAATCTCTTTGATTGCCAGGAATAAACAAACGAGAAACGAGAAGAAAGATGTCTTCCCATTTGATAAAAGTTTAAGTGACTAAAATTTGAAACCAATAATCCGGAATACCTTGAAAATGGTTAAATCTAAAAAAATGTATATAACATATATTGTATGTTTTAATTAGATCTACATTTTTTGTGTAGTAAATTTTGTAATCTCTTACGATTTTCAAATTATACAAAAGTCATCCAGAATGAAGAGATCTTCAGAGGCTATTCCCAGAAAATTCAAGATATACATTACGTTTGTCATAAAAATATCTTAACATTAAGGTATTTTAATCAAAATTGTTAGAGCCATTTTTTAGAAATTAAAACTTTTCGAAAAATGTTCCATGTAAGGGTAGTTGGGGGCGAGGGATTTTCTTAAAAATCTTTGTGCCGCATCCTTGGAAGATATACCAAGTTTGATATTTCTTTTCGTTTTTGAGATATGCTGCCCACAGACACACACATGGACATTTTAAAGGCCTTTTTTGGGTTCAGGGGGTCTCAAAACACGTATTTTCGATGAAATCTCCGTATCGAATTTTTGGGTACAATACAATACCATCTCTATACACTATGACATAGTACGTGCAGAGAAAATAAAAAGTCTTGTAAAAGGTACACGTCAGATGTTTTTAGTCGCAACCTTAAAATCTGCTGTCAATATTTACATTTAACAATAAAGGGAACAATGTTTTGTGGTTATAGTCTATATTTCCCTTCTATGGCGTTTAAATCGATGACTGGGAAATGAAGAATCTTGTTGTTGAATATTAGTATCAGAGGAATGCGTATTCCCAATATGAAAATTATGGAATCTTTTACACTACTAAATAACTGAGGGCTAAAGATAAAAGTTTAAGCGTTCATTTGATAAATATCTGTTTAGAGATTATTGTGTCATTTCAACAATTATTTCATGCTAAAACTTAGTTATAGGCTATGTAGCACCTATTACTAGATGACCGGTGCGAATAATTCGTTCAACACTGACAGACATCTAACTATGTGGGTGGCTCCAAAAGCTTCGAGAATGGACGCAATAAAATATATAAATTTAGATATCATTGCATGTTTTCAAAATATTCTCCATTTCATTCTATGCACAGATAGTCTCATCCTTTCAAAGCATTTTTCAAATGCTGAGCGCCATTCTTCTTAGGAGAGAGAACAAACACATTCTTCGTAAGCAACTATTGCGACTTGAGGTGACCCAAACAACTGACCTCGAATTTATCCCCTCATTTTGGAACATAGAAAAATCGCATGGGGACTGTAGGTATGACCCCTGCAGTGCATTGGGGGCAGAGGTGTTGTCATAGAGCAACATTCCACGCAGAGCAAGATTTGGACACCATTAAACATTTCTGGCAGACATTTTGTGGTGTACCATCTGGAAGTAAAACTCTTTTATCCTCAAAGCGGAATCGTCACAATGTGGCCAATTGCTGAGGAGAAGGAACATATTTCTTGCCAATACTTCTCGATCACTTCACTTTTGCTGGGGATCTTCTCCTGGTTTGAAATTCGCTACTATGTGTGGCCAGGTGTTGGCAAATTCCAATATAAGAAAAGTATAAATATTTTAAAGCTGAAACCAACAACAATGAGTATCTCCGAAATAGTCAACTCCACGAAAAATATCTGATGTGTTCTGTTCACATGACTTTCTCTACATCTCTGCAACAAATTATTGCTAAAACGCTTATACTTCTATTTACTTCATGCTAATCGAGAAAAAAAATAGCAGAAATTGTCTTATAACTTGCTTCCTTGTAAGTAGAAGCGAAATAAAGCAGAGATTAATGTGACAGTCAAAAACAGATTGCTATGTGACTGAGGCTCCTTTGTATGGACAGGAGTTGACAAATTCCCGTATGAGAAAAGTATAAGTTTTTCAAAGCTGAAACAAAAACAAGGAATATATATATATATAACGATCAACTCCATGTAAAAATGTGTATAACATAAATGGTGTGTTTTAACGTGCTCTACATTTTTTGTGTGGTAAGTTTCTGTCCCTCTCTTACGGTTTAGCAGTTATGCAAAATTCCGTAAAATTCTTCCAGAATAAGGTAGTCTTCAGAGGCTATCCCCAGAAAATTCAAGATATACATTTTATTTGCCAGGTAAATATCTTTGGTATACGACATTTTCGTCAAAATCGTTAGAGCCATTTTTGAAAAAATCAAAATTTTCGCAAAAAGTTCCATGTAAAGGGTAGTTCGGGGTGGGGAATTTTCTTGAAATCTACTAAGTTTGGTATTTTACGGTCTTTTCGTTTTTGAGCTATGCCGTCCACTGACATACACACAGACACACACACGCACACGCGGACCTTTTTCCAGAAATGCTTTTTTACTTTCTCTACACGTACTATGTACCTACATAGCATATAGAGAAGGTGTTGCATTCCACCCAAAAATTCGATGCCAAGATTTCACCGGAAATACATGTTTTGGATCCTCCTGAATCCAAAAAACAGCATTTTTACAAAAAGGTCCGTGTGTGTAGGTGCGTGTCTGTGTGTCTTTGGACAGCATAGGTCAAAAACGGAAAGACCGTTAAATACCAAACTTGGTTTTTATGTTTCGTATCTTCCAAGGATACGACACGAAGATTTTCAAGAAAATCCCCCCACCCCAACTACCCTTTACATGGAACGTTTTTCGAAAATTTCATTTTTCTCAAAAATGGCTCTAACAATTATGATTAAAATATTGTATATTTATGATATTTACCTGATAAATAAAATGTATATCTTGAATTTTCTGGAAATAGCCTCTGAAGACTACTTTATTCTGGATGAATTTTACGCAATTTTGCATATCTGCTAAATCATAAGAGATGGGGAATAAAAACTTACCACTTAGAAAATGTAGAGCACGTTAAAACACACAATTAATATTATATACATTATTTTTTCGTATAGTTGATCGTTTTTGAGTAATTCTTTGTTTTTGATTTCACCTTTAAAAATGTATACTTTTCTCATACAGGAATTTGTCAACTCCTGTTCATACGAACAAGGAACTTCAGTCACATAGCAACCAGCTATTGAGAATCACTTTAACCTATGGTACTCCCTTATTTCGCTCCTACTAACAAGGAAGCAAGTAATAAGACTATTTCTGCTGACTTTTTCTCAATTAGTATGAAGTAATTAGAAGTAGCTTTTAATAATATTTTTGCAGAAAAGTAGAGAACGTCATGTGAATGGAACCATCAGATTTTTTGGATTAAGGGAGACCCAAAACACGTATTTCCGGCGAAATCTCGGTATTGAATTTATGGGTACATTTCAATACTTTCTCTCTACACTATGTACATAGTACGTGTAGAGAAATTAAAACTGTATATGATATAAATTGTACGTTTTAACGAGATCTATATTTTATGTGTAGTAAGTTTTTGTCTATATCCTAAGCTTTACTGTTATGAAATCCATCCAGAATGAAGAGGTTTTAAGAGGCAATTTGAAGGTATACATTTATCTTGTAAATATCTGTGATATACGGTATTTTAATCAAAGTGTTACATCCATTTTGAGAAAATCAAAATCTGAAATAAAAATTTAAAGGGTATTTTTAGGGATTTTCCTCAAAATCTCTGTGTCCCATTCTTGGAAGATACTAAACTTAAATACCAAGTTTGGAATTTTACCGACTTTTCATTTTTTTGTTATCTTGCTCACACACACATACACACAAGGACCCTTTTCTAATTTTTTTTTATAAAGGGGAGCCTAAAACGTGTATATCCGGTGAAACCTCGGTATCGAATTTTTGGGTGGTGTGCAATACCTTCTCCACCTACGTGCTATGAACTAAGAAGAGAAAGTAAAAATGGTAGCTGCTGCGTGTTCAAAACGTGTGGTTTTTTTCAATGCAAATTTGTATTTTCTCCATTTTTTATTTGAACAGATTTTCCCATGAATTGCATCTCCTAATTTAAATGAGTCATTTTCTCAGAAACTGTTGAAGATTGGTAAATTAGATTTTAGGATGAAAAATCAATCTCTAAGTGTTATTATGGATCTACTTTAGTTTCAGTAGTGTGGTTGGCAACTTCTAAATGTCAATCAAAAGATGGCATAATTAAGGATACAATCCGTTCTTATTGTATAGAATTAGATGAGTGAACTTAGAAGGCATGCATGTAAAAGTTTCATCGCATATCTTACATTGTTTCTGAAATAATGGTTATGAATTTAGCAGATTTGACTATAGAGGATTAAAGCCTTTAATTTCCCCTCATCCTCAAGTGCTGCACACCTTTTTGTTTAGTTCTCCCCCTCAAGCGGAGTTGCACGCACCTTGCCACAGCTGAAAATTGAATTTGCAGTGTACAACAGCCAAGCGCGTTAGTGACCACGGACACTGGAATCTTGCTCGTAACGTAATCAAGGTCATGCTGTCTTCTTTTAGACCATTTTTGATAAACTTATCGCAAATAGCGCAAAATGAATGGCAGAAACCAACATAATAATATTTTATCTCAGCTGATAATGGGAAAAGAAAGTCTGTGAATCTTCCACGTCAGGCTCTTTTATTTCCAGGCGGTTCAATATGAGGGTCATCCAGAAAGAGACAGACGATTTTATATCACTAAATAATAATAAACATTACCAACACAAAACTTTATTTACAAAGCTACAGTACAATACCTTACTCTATTTTTCAACGTAACCATCATTGCTATCAAGGTATTTACTGTCAAGTGGTACCTGTTTTTCAATGCAGATGTACTCTTTCACCGATAAAGATCATAGCCAAGATGTCACTGCCACTTTGAGGTCTTCATGGCTGGGAAATCTTTTCCATCCAAAGTCATGTACGGTGTCCAAAGTGAAACACCGGTTCTTCTGAATTCTTTTATCAACTTTTGCTTTCAACTCCTCCACACGATTGATGAACTTCCTCTCCGGTGTTTTTCATATACACCGGTTCATCCTTGATTACCAGTAAATTCTGCGCCATTTCCTCACTGAAGATAGCTCATGGTATTACCACTATACACTTGCGTTATTTGCCTATAAAATTCGATTAGCCGAACATTTTGTGTTTTTTAAAAAAAACGTATAAGTTCTTTGGCGATAGAAAAGTATAACGTCGGCATTGAAAAACCGGTACCACGTGACAATGTATATCTTGGTAGCAATGACGATTACGTTGAAAAATAGAGTAAGGTACTGGAGGTAACTGTGTGGATAAAGTTTTGTGTTGACAACTTTCGTCATTATTTAGTTATGCCAAATCATGTCACTTTCTAAATGACTCTCGTAGAATGAAGAAATTATTTTATTTTCTCTACTTACTACACAATACATGTCAGAAGAGCTATTACACCCCACCTAAAAACTCCACACTGAGATATTACCGTGAATACACCTTTTAGTGCCTCCTGTATAGAAAAGTATAATTAGAAAAAGGTCTGCGTTTATGTGTGTGTCCACGTGTCTGCGAACACGATAACTCAAAAAAGAAAAGGTTGAACTACCAGTATTTAATTTTAGTATCTTCCAGGAATGCGATAAAATTTTGAGAAAATCGGTGGGACCCCAAACTACCCTTTCTATTGCAAAAAACAAAAAACAAAAAAACAAAAAAAAAAAAACAAAAAAAAATGAAAATGAAAATGCAAACCTTGATTTTCTTACAAATGGCTCTCACGATTTTGATTAAAATACCGTATATTAAATATATTTACATGATAATTAAAATGTTTTCTGGGAATAGCCTCTGAAGACCTCTTCGTTCTGCACGACTTTTGCATAACTGGTAACCCGTAAGATATAGACAAAAACTTACAACGCAGATCTCGTTAAATCACACAATTTACATCATATACTTTTTTCGTGATGTTCACCGTTTCCGACACATTCCATAATATACTTTTCTCGTACGGGAATCAGTCAACACCTGGTCATGCAAAAACACACATTTCAATCGCATAGCAACCAGTTTTGAAATAATTTGGCTATCGCTTTAGCCTAGCTTATCATCTCCTATTTCATTTCTACTTACAAGAAAACAAGTAATGTGCAAATGTTTACCTCGATAAGCTTTTTAACAATAATTTGTTACAGAGATGTACAGAAAGTTATGTGAATGGAACACGTCAGATTTTTACTTTTTCTACTTAGTACATAGTGTATAGGTAGAGAAGGTATTGCACTCCACCCAAAACTTCGATTCCGAGATTTCACCGGTAATACACGTTTTAGGGTCCCCTGTATGTAAAAACACTTTTAGAAAAAGGTACGTGTGTATATTTCTGTGAACATATTTTTCATGGAGTTTACCATTTTCAAGATATTCCGTGTTATTGGCTTTTAAAATATTTAAACTTCTCTCAAACGGGAACTTTTCAACTCCTGAAGTTTGTGAAGTTGAACTTTTCGAAATATTCCTTATTTTTTGTTTCAGCTTTAAAATACTTAAACTTTTCTCATACTAGAATCTGTCAACTCCTGGACATGTAAAGAGATGAATTTCAATCACATAGCAACCCGCTCTTAAATCATTTGATTTTCGCTTTAACGTAGTTTATCCCCTTATTCCCTTCTGCTTACAAGAAAACAAATAATAAGACAATTTCTACTTATGTTTACCTCGATAAGATTTTTAATAATAATTTATTACAGAGATATAGAGAAA
This sequence comes from Hymenopus coronatus, assembly GCA_030762935.1. Classification (NCBI taxonomy): domain Eukaryota; kingdom Metazoa; phylum Arthropoda; class Insecta; order Mantodea; family Hymenopodidae; genus Hymenopus; species Hymenopus coronatus. The sequence continues at coordinate 17,093,738 of CM060896.1, forward strand.
GTTACGTGAATGGAGCACATCGGATTTTTACTTTTACTACTAAGTACATATTACGTAAGAGAATTTATTGCATTACATCCAAAAATTCGGTACTGATATTTCACCGGAAATACATTTTAAGGTCCCCTGTATAAAAAGCATTTTTAGAAAAAGTCTGTATGTGTGATCTGTGAACATGATCACTCAAAAACGAAAAGCTGGTTAAAGGCCAAAATCCCGCCACCCCTAAGTGCATATGTTTTCGTGCAGTTGACCTCCACGAGTTTTGCACACATTCCTTGTTGTTGTTTTAAGTTTTAAAATACTTAAACTTTCCTCATACGCAAATTTGTCAACTACTGGGCCTGTAAAAATACCAATTTCAATCACATAGCAACCTTTTAAAATTTTGATTATCACTTTAGCCTTGTGTGCTCCTTTATTCTATTTCTACTTACAAGGAAGCAAGAAATAAGATCATTTCTGCTAATGTTTATCTCGATTAGAATGAAGTAGATAGAACAATAAACATTTTAACAATAATTTGTCACAGAAGTGTAGAGAAAGCCATGTGAACGGAACACATCAGATGTTTTCAAACTCAAATTATTTATTTTCAACAAAAGCTCCTTTTAGAGAGATGTACTTCTCCAAACGTTCGTGACATTTTTACTTTCTCTATAGGCACTATGCACATAGTGGGTAGAGAATGTATTGCACTCCACCAAAAAATTCGATACCAAGATTTCACCGGAAATATATGTTTTAGGGTCCCCTTTATCTAAAAAAGCATTTTCGGAAAAAGGTCCGTGTGTGTGTATGTCCGTGTGTCTGTGAACACGATAACTCAAAAACGAAAAGTAGGTAAAATACCAAACTTGGTATTTAAGTTTAGTATCTTCCAGGAATGCGACACGAAGATTTTGAGAAAAATCCCCCAACCCCCAACTACCCTTTACATGGAACTTTTTCCGAAAATTTTGATTTTCTCAAAAATGGCTCTAACGATTTTGATTAAAATTTCATATACTTAAGACATTTACCTGACAAATAAAATGTATATCTTGAATTTTCTGGGAATAGCCTCTGAAGAGTAGTTTATTCTGGATGAATTTTTCTAAATTTTGAATAACTGCTAAACCGTAAGAGATGGACAAAGACTTACTACATAAAATGTAGAGCACGTTAAAACACACAATTTATGTTATATACATTTTTTTCGTGGAGTTCGTCGTTTTTGAGACATTCCTAATTTTTGGTTTCCGCTATGAAAAATGTATACATTTCTCATACAGGAATTTGTCAACTGCTGTCCATACAAACAAAGGAACTTCAGTGACATAGCAACGAGCTTTTGATTATCATTTTAACCTACGGTACTCCCTTATTTCACCTCTACTTACAAGGAAGCAAGTAATATGGCTATTTCTGCTAATGTTTTACTGACTAGCATAGAGTAAATAGAAGTATAAGCTTTTTAAGAATAATTGTTTGCAGGGATATAGAGAAAGTCATGTGAATGGAACACATCAGATTTTTATACCATGTAAAAATAGGATTAATAAAAAATCTGATGTGTTCCATTCACGTAACTTTCTCTAGCTGTTCCACATGCAAACTATTCTTACAAAATATTATCTACACCATGCTAAACGAGATAAACATTAGCAGAAATGGTCTTATTACGTGCTTCCTTGTAAGTAAAAGGGAAATAAGGCATTAGGCTAAAGCGAAAGTCAGATCTTTTGAAAGCTGGTTGCCATGTGAAACAAATGAGGTGTACTTTGCATGGCCCCGTTTGAGAAACGGTAGGTAGCTTAAGAATGGAACCAATAACAAAGAATATCTGGAAAACGGTCTACTGTACAAGAATATATGGCAAAAAGTATTCTTTTATAGAGATCTACAGCTTCTGTGTAGCAAGTTTATGTCTATCTCTTACGGTTTAACCGTTATGCAAAATTCTATAAAACTCATCCAGAATAAAGAGGTCTACAGAGGCTATTCACAGTAAATTCAAAATATGCTTTTTATTTGTGATATAAATATCTTTAATATCTGTTGTTTTAATCAAAATCGTTAAAGTCATTTTTGAGAGAACAACATTTTCAAACATTTTCCATGTAAAGTGTAGTTTGTGGTGGGGCGGGGGGATTCAGAAGAAAAAATTTCGTTTCGCATCCTTGCAAGATACTAAACATAAATACCAAGTTTGGTATTTAACGGTCTTTTCGTTTTTAAGGTATGCTGTCCAGAGCCGCGCGCGCACGCACACACACACACACACACACACACACACACACGCACACACCAACACACTCACAAACACAGGATCGTTTTCTAAAGATGATTTTTTTCCGATTCAGGGGACCTGAAAACATATTTCCGGTGAAATCTCGATATTGAATTTGTTGGTGGAATACAATACTTTCTCTAGCTACTATGTACATTACATACGGATAGAGAAAGTAAAAAAATCGCGAGGATTTCTGTAGCAGCAAATTTTGTCAAAATATCATGTTATCCTAATGCATTAGAAGACCGGCGAAATTCGGTGTGCGCAAAATAAATGCTGATTAAATGTCATATGATATCCTCAGTTTGAAGTGGCTGGTCATTATAAAGCTGTGTAGCAAGAAGAAAAGAAATTAAGGGCAGAGTGCTAGATAACAAATCTAATGTGCTCTGTTCTGCAAACAAAATAATATTCTTACAAAATAGTTTTCTTTTAGTTATATCATGTTACTTGAGATAAACATTGCCAGAAATTGTCTCATTACTTGTTTCCTAGTAAATAGAAGAGAAATAAGCGAATGCACTAGGTTAAAGCAATATCAAAACTTTTAAAAAACTGGTTGCTATGAGAAACAATTAGAATTCGGTTATCTTTTCATTACCAGAAGTTAAGCAAGAGAGAGATGAAGCAAATGACGACTTTCTGTTGCAGAAAAGTTTTAAGCAGTTTAAAATCAACACCTATAACAAGCAATAACTCGAAAACGGTTAATTCTATAAAAAAACAACAAAAACACAAAACGAAAAAAAAAAAAATATATTAAAATGTGTGTTTTAACAGATCTTCATTTTTTGTGTAGTACCGTTTTGTATATCTCTTACGCTTTCCTAATTTTACAAAAGTCATCCAGAATGAAGGAGTCTCCAGAGTTTATTTCTAGAGAATTCAAGATAAACATTTCGTTTGTCATTAAAATTTCTTAATCATTTGGTATTTTAATCAAAATCATTGGAACCACTTTTTGTGAAAATGAAAAATTTCGAAAACTGTTCCATTTAAACAAACGGTAGTTGAGGTGGGGGATTTAACTGAAAATCTTTGTGTCTCATCTTTGGAAGATATTGAATTTAAATGTAAAGTTTGATATTTAGCCAACTTTTTGATTTTGAGTTATGCTTTACATACACTCACACAAGGGCCTTTTTTTAATTTCTCTAGTATGTATATTCAATGTACATAATAGCTAGAGAAGGTATTTTATTCCACCAAAATGCGATGTCAGATTTCGCCGGAAATATATTTTGAGGTCCCATGAATCCGATTTTTTGTTTATTTTTGTTTTTTTTTTGTAGAACAGCATAACTCAAGAACTAAAAGACCGTTAAATACCAAACTTGATATTTATATTTAGTATCTTCCAAGGACGCGATACGAAGCTTTCCAAAAAAATCCCCCACCCAAAGCTATCCTTTATATGGACAATTTTTTAAAATTCTGCTTTTCTCAAAAATAGTTCTAACGATTTTGATTAAAATATCACATATTAAGTATATTTATATCACAAATAAAATGTATATCTTGAATTTTCTGGGAATAGTCTCTGAAGACCTCTCTATTCTAGATGAATTTTGCTGACTTTTTCATAACTGATAAACAGTAGATAGACCAAAACTTACTGCACAAAAAACGTAGATCTCGTTAAAACAAATACTTTATATCATACACGTGTTTCTTGTTGAGTTCACAATTTTCGAGTTATTCCTTGTTATTACTGAAGCTTTTCACATGTGGAGATTTGTCAATTTGTGAATGGAACACATGAACTTTTCTAAAAATGCTTTCTTTGGAATTAGGGGTCCTCAAAACACATATTTTTGGTGAAATATCTAAATCGAAATTTTGGGTGAGATTTAATACCTTCTCTACCTACTGTGTATGTAGTACGTGAAGAAAAAGTACAAAAAAATATCTCATGTGTTACACTCAATGGCTTGCTCTAGCTGTTCTGCAAACAAACTTCTTACAAAAGATTATTCTTCTTTCTACAGCATGGTAACCGAGATAAACATGAGCAGAATGTTCTTATTGCTTAATTCCTTGTAAGTAGAAGGGAATTAAATGAATGCACTATGCTAAAGCGATAACCAAATGCTATAAATACTAAGTCGCTATGCGATTGTCATTGAAATTCTCTTCTTTGCTTGGCCAGAAGTAAAACAAAAGAAACACGGGAGACTTCCTGTTTGGAAAAAATTATAAGTATTTTAAAATTGAAATCAATTACAAGGAATATCACGGAAAGGTTACCTCCTCCACAGCAAAAATGTAAAGGACATAAATTGTGTGATTTGACGAAATCTACCTTTTTTGTGCAGTAAGTTTTTGACTACCTCTCACGGTTTACCACACACAAAATCATCCAGAATGAAGAGGACTTCAAAAGCTATTCCCAGGTAATTTAAGGAATAACTTTTATTTTTCACGTAAATATCTTTAATACGCGTATTTTAATCAAAATCTTTAGAGCCATTTTTGAGAAATTAAAAATGTTCAAAATTTTTTCCATGTAAAGGATAGCTTGGAATGGAGGATATTTTTTTATTTTTTATTTTTTAATCTTTATGTCGCATTCTTGGGAGATACTGAAATTAAATACCAAATTTGGTGTTAATGGATTCGTTTTGAGTTATGCTGTCCACAGACACACACGCAGACACACACAGACATAAACACAGACACACACATGCACAGATAGATACAAGACAGATAAATGTTTCTAAAACAATTATTTTTTATTCAGGAGGTCTCAAAGCAGACATTTCCCGCAAAATCTCTATATCGAATTTTTGGTTGGAATAAATAACTTCTCTTAATGCACGTTGCACATATTCGCTAGAGAAAGTGAAAAACTGAATGTTCCGGTGAAACTAGACATCGAAGAACTTTCGAGTGCAACACAGCATTTCTCCTACTAACTATACGCAGTAGAGAAAGTAAAACTAGTAACTAAATAAGGATATATTGTCAGCATAAAGTGACAATTTTCCTATTTTTCCAAAGCAATTTCAATGTCACCGTTAAACACTATCTGCCTCGGTTGCTTTAGATAGATAACTTGTAACACATTTTGATAACATATCACAAAGCAGGAGTACGCCCCCTCACCATATGATAAATTTTATTTATCAACGTTTTTGTGCTGCCAAAGTCCACCAACAAATCGAAACTATGTGCGTTATTATTCAATATACTGGGGGTTAAAAGCATTGGCATTCGAGAATACAAAGCGATTTATACAAATATTAAAAATCTGATGTGTTCCATTCACATGGCTTTCTCTACATCTCTGCAACAACTTATTGTTAAAAAAAATAGTCTTCTATTTACGTCATGCTAATCGAGAAAAAATTAGCCGAAATGGTCTTATTACTTGCTTCCTTGTAAGTAGAAGGAAATAAGGGAGTTTCATAGATTAAAGTGATAGTCAAAAGCTGGGTGCTATGTGACCGAAGTTCCTTTGTTAGTATGGATATGAGTTGACAAATTCCTGTATGAGAAAAATATAAATTTTTAAAAATGAAATCAAAAACAAGGAATAACTAAAAAATGTTAAGCTCCACGAAAAAATGTATATAACATAAATTGTGTGTTTTAACGTGCTCTACATTTTTTGTGTGGTGAGTTTTTGTCCATCTCTTACCGTTTAGCAGTTATACAAAATTCCGTAAATATCATCCAGAGGCTATTCCCATAAAATTCAAGATATACATTTTATTTGTCAGCTAAATATCTTTAATGTACTATGTTTTAATCAAAATCGTTACAGCCGTTTTTGAAAAAATCAACATTTTCGAAAAAAGTTCCATGTAAAGGGTAGTTGGGGGTGAGGGGATTTTTCTCAATATCTTCGTGTCGCATCCCTGGAAGATACCAAACTTAAATACCAAGTTTGGTATTTTACCGACTTTTCGTTTTTGAGTTATCGTGTTCACGGACACACGGACACTCACACACACACACACACATGGACCTTTTTCTGAAAATGCTTTTTTTGGATACAGGGGACCCTAAAACATATATTTCCGATGAAATCTCGGTATCAAATTTTTGGGTGGAGTGCAATACCTTCGCTATACACTACGTACATGATACGTATAGAGAAAGTAAAAATATCCATTTCCTCAGATAGAACATTTTCGACAGAGCAATAAACAAAGACGGAATTATGACACGAATAAGAAAATGATATTGCGCTAGCATTGGATTCCGTGCTCAGCAAGTAGGTACGCCTGCCTGGCTTAACATTACATGGTATAGTCGTATGACGTCTTGCTCTTCTGTTTTCTGGGAGGTGTGGTTAGAAAGCTTTGAAAATTACGTTAATTACATTGACATAAATTTCTTCTTCAAGTAATAACCACCTGTTTTACTCGAGGTTATACCTATCATTTTATTTCCTCTGCTGCTAATCTACAGTAAATAGAAGTATTTCATTTCACCCAAAAATTGATACGAAATGTTACAGGAAATGCAGATTTTGAAGTTCCCTGAGTCCTACAAATTAGATCCATGTGCGTGAGCATTTGTGCATGACTCAAAAGCGAAAAGCAACGCAACTTCCAGGAATGCAACACAAAGATTAAAAAAAAAAAAAAAAGTTGTTAAAAAGCTTATGCTTCTATTTACTTCATACTAATCGAGAAAAAAAAGATAGCAGAAATAGTCTTATTACTTGCTTCCTTGTAAGTAGAAACGAAATAAGGGAGCAGCATAGGTGAAAGTGATAGTCAAAAGCTGGTTGCTATGTGACTTAAGTTCCTTTGTTTGTACAGACAGGAGTTGACAAATTCCTGTATGAGAAAAGTAAGTTTTTCAAGGCTGAAATCAAAAATAAGGAATATCTAAAAAAACGAACTCCACGAGAAAAATGTATATAAAATAAATTGTGTGTTTTAATGTGCTCTACAGTTTTTGTCTATCTCTTACGGTTTACCAGTTACACAAAATTCCTTAAAATTCATCCAGAATAAAGTAGTCTTCAGAGGCTATTCCCAGAAAATTCAAGATATGCATATTATTTGTCAGGTATATATCTTTAATATACGATATTTTAATCAAAATCGTTAGAGCCATTTTTTAGAAAATCAAAATTTTCGAAACTTTTTCCATATGAAGGGTAGTTGGGGTTGGGGGGATTTTCTTGAAAATCTTCGTTTCGCATCCTTGGAAGACACTGAACTTAAATACCAAGTTTGGTATTTAACGGTATTTTCATTTTTGAGCTATGCTGCTCTTCCTTTAAATGGAAAATTTTTCCAAAATTTTGCTTTTCTCAAAACTGGCTCTAACAATTTTGGTTAAATATTGTATATTGAAGAAATGGATGGCGTTTTATTTGTGGACGCTCTTTAACTGCTGTGGTTCTCAGCGGTCCATTCTATACTGGGCGTGAAAGAACACCTAATTTTGCTCAGAGACCTATCAGGCTTGAGGTTCTTTTACGTGCCGTAAATTGTAAGAGGCAGATAAAAACTTACTTAACAAAAAATTTAGGGCTCGTTAAAACACACAATTTGTTATACACATTTTTTCGTGGAGCCGAACAGTAGTATGTAAATAAGGATTCAATGGTAATATCGATCTGTTTTTGAATCCTCATGAGGGTTCAACGGTAATACTTGTACGTGCCATACGGAGAGGAGCGGACCCCTTCCGAGTGTGTATAAGGATTCAGTGGTAATATCGATCTGATTTTGAATCCTCATAAGGGTTCAACGGTAGTTTGTACGTGTCATAAGGAGAGGAAAGAAGGCCGACCCCCTCCGAGTGTGTGTGTGCGTGAGTGTGTGTGTGTGTGTGTGTGTAAGAGAGAGAGAGTAAGTGTGTAGTTCAATTGTACCCCATTTCGAAACAAATAAACCAGAGTAATTAGATTAGTAAGAATAAACCGTAGGGTGAAACATGGGAGAAAACACAAGGGCTGAAAAAGAAAAGGATGTGTCCCCTTCGAAGTAAGGAATCCTGAGTAACGTGGTGGGCAAAGGGAGAAATATGAGAGATTAAAAAAACACGTGTGCGTCCCAAGGAAGTCGTAGTAAGGTAGTGAGTAAATGGAGAAATATGATAGAATAAAAAACACGTGTGTGCTCCTGCGAATCCGTAGTAATGTAGTGAGCAAAGGGAGAAATATGATAGAATAAAAAAACACGTGTGTGAAGGGAAAAACGTGAGAGAAAAACACATGTGTGTTCGAAATCTGAGGGGAGAAACATGAGAGTTTAAATAAGGGTGAAACACGTGGATCTTCGAAGTAAGGAATCCTAAGTAATGCGACTAGTGGTGGTAAATCCACTAGAGCCAACGACAAAGCAGAAAAGTAAATAATCAATAAACATCCCTAACAGCCAGCCAATCGCAAAACCGTAGAGAGAGAGAGAGAGAGAGAGAGAGAGAGAGAGAGAGAGATAGCATAGAGAAATGGAAACATAACGCCCACCAGTAGGCGTACCAAACCATCACCTGGAAGTATAAAGACTAGAGTAACAGAAACAGACTTTATTCCACATCTAAATATCCAAAAACTACATCATTTTAAAGTATTTTAGGTTTAAAGTTCTGCTGTGCTCTGCAGGAGGTGTATAAAAGGTGTCATTAAGTTCCACAGCAGACAGTCGACACAATGGCAACAGGAGAGAATCAACCTGGAGGTAAGAGATAATAGCAGAATATCTAAGTCTCAAGTGAAGGTGTTCTAACTTCTATATATCGTTGAAACAAATAACGGGTGAAGTGCGCGGCATGTTATTTATTAGAGTTACCATAACATTTTGATCAGGTTCTAAACAAATATAAAATCGTCATAGTAAAATGGAAACAACACTAGTTTGACTGTTTACTTCCTTTATCTTAGTTATTATTAGAAATTTTAAAAATCCGTATTCCGATGAGAAAACTCAGCGATATAGAAGGGAGAGCAATTCCTCATTTGATTAATGTTGCAAAAAATGTCAAAAGTTATATAGTATATTTCCTATATTAAAATGTCGTAGTTACACGAAAATCCCTCAGGGGCTCACCTTGGTGAGTACGGGGAGTAGCGCCCCCGAGGTGCCTGAGCTACCCAGTGTTCGGGGGTATAACCGGACCACCCTGCTTCCTGGGGACATAAATAAGGAAGCCTGGTCCTCCAGGTTGGGGGTTAAGCATTAGGTTAACAACCTAATCTTGTAAAAAAGCTATTGTTACGAAACCTGCAAAAAAGCCTCGGAATGATTTAATGTTGGCGACCTGGAACGTAAGGACAATGCTGAAACCTGGGAAAATGAAAGAAATAGCAAATGAAGTATTAAAATATAAATTAGATGTGGTAGCGCTCCAAGAAATAAGATGGGCAGGGGAAGGTAGAATAGATAAGAAAGAATACACGGTATTATATAGTGGACCTAAAAAAGCTGGACTTAATGGTACAGGATTTATTATCTCAAAGGAAATCAAAAAGAGCCTAATAGAATTTAAATCAATTAGTGAACGAATCTGTAAAATACGCCTTAAAGGTAAATTCAGAAATATAACTATATTATCTATATATGCACCTACAGAAGAGAAAGATGAGATAAACAAGGAAGAGTTTTACGAAAGCTTAGAAAATACATGTAATTCAGTAGGAACTTATGATACATTGGTGATACTAGGAGATTTTAATGCCCAAGTGGGGAAAGAAGACTATTTAAATGGAGTGGCAGGGAAACATTCACTACATCAAATAAGTAATGAAAATGGTAATCTACTTGGACAATTCGCAGTTAGAAATAATATGATTATTAAAAGTACCTGCTTCCCTCACAAAGAAATACATAAAGGAACGTGGAAAATGCCAGGCTCAGATATAGTAAATCAAATTGATGATGTGCTAATTAAAGCAAGACATACATCATCAATTATAGATGTAAGAAGTTGTAGAGGCCCAAATTGTGATTCAGATCACTTTTTGGTTAAAGTGAGAATGAGAATAAAAATAAAGAAGATGGAGAGGGTTCAAGAGAACAAACATATACGATGGGATAGAGAAAAAATAAAAGATAAAGAAGAAAAAAAGAAATATCAAAAGTTAATGAGCAGCAAATTAAATGAAAAAGGAACAGAAGAAGGTGTAGAAGAACAATGGGAGGTAATAAAGGAGACAGTAAAAGTGGTAGCAAAAATAAGTATAGGTGAAAAGAAAATGGAAAGAAACATAGAATGGTATGATAAAGAGTGTGAGCAAGCTATAGAAAAAAAGAACATGGCTAGGAAAAAAATGCTCCAGAAAGAAACTAGAAATAACTATGAAGAATACCGTCAAAGAAGAAGAGACGCTAATAACATATGTAAGAAAAAGAAAAGAGAATATTGGAAAATGCAAACCCAAGAAATAGAAACGCTGATTCAACAGAGTGAGATAAAGAAATTCTATATGACATTAAAGCAAATGAAACAAGGGAAACAGAATAAAATGAAAGAATGTCTAAGCAAGGAAGGTAATGTTCTTGGAGAAGATAAAGATATACTGGAAAGATGGGCTGAGTACTACAAGGAATTGTTAAATAAACGACAATCAATAAATAATCAGGAACAAGGAGAGAATGAAAATGGAAATGAACAAAAAATGGAAGAAGAGGAAGAACCGGATATTTGGGATGTTAAAATAGCAATACAGAGCCTAAAGAATAATAAAGCACCAGGAGAAGATGACATAATCGCTGAGCTAATTAAATATGGTGGGAATGAAATTATGAAAGCAATACATAAGTTAATATTAGAAATATGGAGGAAGGAACAGATGCCTGAAAGCTGGAAGACAGGCATAATATGCCCAATATATAAAAAGGGTAATAAATATCAATGCCATAATTATAGGGGAATTACATTGCTAAATGTAGCATATAAAATATTTTCAAGTATTTTAAATAATAGAGTGAAAAAATATGCGGAAAATGTATTAGGCGAGTATCAATGTGGATTTAGAAGTGACAAGAGTACGATAGACCAGATATTTGTAATACGACAAATAATGGAAAAATTCTATGAGCATGGCATAGATTTATGCTTTCTGTTTATTGACTTTAAGTTTGCATTTGACTCAATTGACAGAGAAGTTCTCTATAACACCTTACAATGTTTTAAAGTGCAACCGAAAATAATAAGACTAATAAAAATGACAATGGAAAATACAAAAGCCAAAGTGAAAGTAATGAATAAATTAAGTCCGGATTTTGATTATAACACAGGAGTAAGACAAGGTGATGGACTATCGACGACTCTATTCAACCTAGCCCTGCACAGAGCAGTAGAAAAAATAAATACTAAAGGAACAATATTTTTTAAGTCTAGTCAGATATGTGCATATGCAGATGACATATTGATTGTGGCAAGAGATAGGAAAATGTTAGTTGAAGTTTATGAAGAATTAGAAAGAAGGTCAAAAAAAATAGGATTAGAAGTAAATGAAAAAAAAAATAAATACCTGAAAATGACAGCAGACAAAAGCAAAAGAATAATTGAAAATCTAGTAGTTGGAGACAAAACATTTGAAGGGGTATCCAAATTTAGATATTTAGGAGCGCTTGTAAATAATGATAACAATTTAAACGAGTGCATAAAAGAAAGAATTCAAGGTGGAAATGCAGCCTATTATGCAAATTTAAATCTATTAAAAATAGGCTTATTAGTACAGGGACAAAATACAATATCTATAAAACACTAATAAGACCAATAGTAACGTATTCTGCAGAAACCTGGACCCTAAACAATGTAGATGAAGAAATACTACGAAGATTTGAACGGAAAATACTTAGACGAATCTTTGGACCTGTAAAGGATAAAGACCAATGGAGAATAAGATATAATTATGAGATAGAAGAACTAATTAAGCAGCAAAATATTGTGAAATTTATAAAGGCACAAAGAATAAGATGGCTAGGACACATAGAGAGAATGACAGAAGATAGAATGCCAAAAAGAATATTGAAAGGAAGACTGTACGCTAGAAGAAAAAAAGGAAGACCAAAAACAAGATGGTTAGATGATGTGATGGAAGACCTAAGAAAAATTGGAATCAGAGGGTGGAAAAGTAAAGCAGAAGATAGAGATATGTGGAGGAGGATTGTGCAGGAGGCCAAAGCTCACCAAGGGCTGTAGAGCCAGAAGAGAAGAAGTTACACGAAAAAGTGTAAATGACTGACATTGTCAATTTTTTAGGTGTACCAGACGATCTGACACGCCAACTGGACCTGTTGGAGGAAAGATCGCAATTTCCAGCACAGAAGAAACTGAGTGAAATAGAACAGGATGTTCAGCACCCTGCCACAGCCTGTAGACGCGTCAAAACACGCTACGGGAATCGTACCGTGATTCATCTGGAGGATTGTCAACTGTTCCTTCCAGCGAGGTACAGTACCATGGCAGAGGATCAGATTAACACGCTTGGCAATGGGGGATATGTCATGGTATACAAGGGATTTGAAACTTTGAAGTCCGGATACAAGAAGCACAGCATATGTTTTTTACAGCAGAACAACGTAAGTACTAACGTCTCCATAGTTATAATGCTTATTTTAATATCACATTTCATTTAAATTCAATGAATACTACTTATTATAGGTGTCTTTTTGTTTGTCAAATTTTATATTTTCTACATTTCTGTATTATTTTTCTGGTTTTTATTATTACGATGTTTATTATATCACATTTAATTCAAATTTAACGTCAAGAATGTTAAGCAACACTGTGAGTGAAATTTTTTAAATGTTTCTCGATTTTTTTGAAATTTTTACGTTTTCTGCAGTTCTGTACAGATTTTTTCTGATTTTAATTGTTAATACCACTTTTCATTGAAAATGAACGAATACTGTAGGTTATAGCTTGTTTTGATTGTTAAGGGACATTTGGAGTGAGAAATTTAAAATTTCGAAAATTTCCTAAATTTCTGTTTATCTTAATATCACATTTCATTCAAATTGAACGCATACTGTAGATTACACCTGTTTGTTGTTTATTAAGGGGCATTTGGAGTGAAAATTTCTAGCAACATTCCTACATTTCTGTTTTTTCTATTTTTTTAATGTCACATTTCATTCAAATTGAACAAATACTGTAGATTATGTCAGGTTTTTGTTTGTTTGTTTGTTAAGTGGCATTTGGAGTGACAAATGAAGCAATAATAAAAAAAATTAAGCATTATTTCATGCAATGTATTATATACTTTTTACATGGCTATAAATGAATATTTGTGTTGGGACACTGACTCGCTGTTACAACTGTTTCAGGTTCCAACCAAAAGAGACCCCGCAGGGATACCACCGATGTAAATGAAACCCAGGCCAAGAGACCATCGCTAGCGTGTGACGCAACAGGGCAAACGTCAGAATCCTCTGTAAGTCATGGTCAGAATTTACAGTGCTATCAGATAGAAAGTGCTTTCAAAAACAGATTGCAAACAATGAGAATAGATAATACCATAAACATATTTGATCCTGAAGCATACATAGAGCAATGTCGTGTTCTAGTTACCAATCTAATTGAAACTCATCTAACTGAACATAAATGTGGAATCAAAGTAGACGCGACTCTAACTTGTGCATATATAATTACTACCCCCTATAAAGAACAGACTGAGACGTTTAATTTTAACACCAAAATGGATTATGTCGTACAAAGTACAAACCTCAGTCGATGGTATAATGATAAAATAAAAAAAACTTTATTATCACATGTCGATAATTTTGAAACCCGAGATAGTTCGAAGGCTCTCCATCAGATTCATTCATTAACCATTAACATCTGTAGATACGATGCATTAAATGCATCTCAGTATATAGAATTGCCCGCATTTATTAAACATAAGAGGGCAGTCATAAATATAAAGAATACAGACAATAAGTGCTTTGGTTGGTGTCTGCTAGCAGCAAAGTTTCCGGCAAAGTATAACAAAATGCGAATATGTTCTTATTCTAAATATAGAATGACAGAAGAATTTAACTTTGAGGGAATACAATTTCCAGTCGGACTCGATCAATTAGAGACATTTGAAAATCAAAACAGAGATATATCCATTTCTGTTTTTGGAGTAGACAATCAACGTATTATTCCACTATATCAAATCTTAAATAGAAAAGATACTCACGTTAATCTTTTAAGAATTGAAAATGAACATAGATCACATTATACATTAGTTACAGATCTGTCGCGTCTTTTGAGAAGTCAAATGAGTAAATGCAAACGAAAAATGTGGATTTGTGAGGCCTGTTTAAAAGGCTTTTCAAGTGAAACGATATTAAGCAAACACCGTTTAAAGTGTATGAAATGTCAAAATATCGCAACACCTCAGTTGGGAGTTGATGACGTAGTTGAATTCAAAGCTTACAATAAGGCTTTCCCAGTTCCATTTGTGGTCTATGCAGATATAGAAACAATACCTCCTAAAGTACAGTCATGTCAACCATCTTGTTCTAATAGTTGGTCGCGATCGATACAGCATCATGAGCCCATGTCAATAGCTCTTAAGTTGATATGCAGATATGATGAGTCCGTTTCAAAATTTAAACTTTTCAGGGGTTCTAATGCGATCAGTGAATTTCTCATTGAACTTAAATTAATTGCTGATGACGTGATTCAGATATATTCAAATATTATTGAGTTGACAATGTCTGAGGAAGATGAAATTATTTTTCAAAATTCTGAGTACTGTCACATATGCAAACGGAAATTGGAAATTGATGACATTAAAGTACGTGACTATTCGCACTTAAGTGGCCATTTTTTGGGTCCAGCTCATAACTCGTGCAACTTAAACAGAAAACTACCAAATTTCATACCTATATACTTTCATTGTCTCTCGAACTATGATGCTCATTTTATAGTGAGACACCTAGGTTATGATAATGAACCTATATCTTGCATATCGCAGAGTTCAGAACGATATCTCTCATTTAGTAAGAAATATAAGTCAATATACTTTACATTTTTGGATACATACAGATTCATGAGTGATAAATTGTCAAATCTAGCCGATTTGTTAACCGATAAGGATTTCAGAATTACAAACAGGGAGTACAAAACTCTGGAAAGTCAAAGACTTATGAGACAAAAAGGTATCTTCCCATATTCGTATGTAGACAGCGAAGAAAAATTAAAGGAGACGTCACTACCTCATCTTACAAAATTTGATGAAATAACCGCTGAAGAGTACAGTCATGCTCAAAATGTGTGGAAAACGTTTGATATTAGGAACCTTGGGGAGTATAGTGATTTATATCTGAAAACAGACACCTTATTGTTGGCCGATGTTTTTGAAAATTTCCGTGATCTTGCATTGAAAATCTATGGTTTGGATCCTAGTCACTATTTCACATTACCAGGATTAGCATTCGATGCAATGCTCAAAATTACGAACATAAAATATCATTGATATCCGATAAAGAGATGATAGATTTTTTCGAGCCTGCTGTCAGAGGAGGTTTATGCATGGTATCGAAACGCTATGCAAAAGCTAACAATAAGTACATGTCTGATTATGATAATTTGCAACCCGATAATTATCTGGCATACCTGGAGGTGAATAATTTATATCCTACTGGAATGTTAGAATTTCTGCCATACGGGGGACTCAGATGGTTAAGTAGGGAGGAAATCAGTAATATCGATTTCTTAAAAATACCATCCAATTCAAAGGTCGGTTACGTTTTGGAAACAGACTTAGATTATCCATCTTCACTACACGACTCCCATAATGAATGTCCATTATGCGCACAGAGTGAGATTCCACCCAAGGGTGAATACAAGAACCTGTTAGCCACACTAGCACCCAAACTTAATTATATATTACACTATGGAAACCTGCAGCAATGTATTCAATTAGGGATGACTTTAACTCGCATACATAGAGTGGTCGCATATGATCAATCAGATTGGCTTAAAACATACATAAACAAATTCAGATTTGCGTGCAAAGGAGAGCTCCAAATTTGGACAGAATCTATATAAATTAATGAATAATTGCGTTTATGGTAAATTCATTGAGAACGTACGAAAGTATAGTGACTTCCGTCTTGTTACATCATGGAAGCAGGCACGTAAACTAATTGCACGTAAACTATATATATATATATATATATATATTGGTCAGGCAATCCTTGACAAGTCAAAATTTATAATGTACTATTTCTATTACAATATAATGAAACCTAATTTAAAAGATCTAGTTCTAATTTACGTTGACACGGATGCATTCCTTTTTGAATGCAGCACAGATATATACAAATTCATAAAAAGTAACATTCAATATTTTGACACATCCAACTACGCTCAGGATAATGTTTATGGAATACCTCGTGTTAACAAAAAAATTATCGGGCTGTTTAAAGATGAATTAGCCGGAAATATTATGACTGAATTTATAGGATTGTATATTATTGTATACTTTTAAATATGATGGACAAGTTGTAAAAAAGCAAAGGGTGTCACAAAGACTGCAATGCGTTCGATCAGTTTTGAAGACTACAAATCGTGCCTTGCTGATACGAGCAAAACGTATTATGCCAAGCAAACGACATTTAGAAGTAATAAACACGATGTCCATACAATAGAAATGAACAAGGTAGCATAGCACAGTCGTGATGACAAACGTTTGCTTTTGGAAGGTTCATATTCAACCCTAGCTTGGGGTCACTATTCTATAGTTGAACATTCTGACCATGAATGAGGGTGGGAAGTATCAAGAGGTCTGGGGAGGGAAAGACATTTCAATGACAGTATTGCACTACATTTTTTCGAAGTATATTTTGAGATATTACATAGAAAACCGAAAATGTAGTTTAAAAATATATTTTATGAAAGCATATTTAGTATTACAAACTGCATCTTAATTTTCATTTCTTTACACAAATTCGACGAAATTGCAACACATTATTTTTCCAGATTAGTTTTAGGATACTTAGATAGGGAATCACAGTTGTAGGATTATTTTCAAAATGTAGATTGTACTTAGTATTAATAATGTATATTAATTTTAATTTTTCACACAATTTTGTAAACATTGCTACACAAATAAAATAATAATTTTTGTATTTGATTTGTCTTCGTTGTTTTCATTTACATCCTTATTCTTATCCTCATCCTTATTATAGAAGGTAGAAAATAAGAACACATATGCCAGCATGTTGCCATGGTAGCTCAGTGATAAAGCAACCGGCTACAAACCATGAGATATTTGTTCAAATCCCGGCTATAGCATCGATGTTTTTCAGTCTGACTCTACCTATCCAACTCCTGTCCCACACAAGGCTTGGGTAATCAATAAGAACGCATAGTTCAATATACCAATTTTTATTGCCTAAAACAATTTTGGTTACATTAAATCCTTACTTTCAATCCATTCTGACTTACGAAAGCCTAACCATTTCACTTTAACCTTGTTTCCTCTTCGCTTTAGTATTTTTTCAACCAGTTATTTATCAGGATATCGCGTCGTCGATAGCTCATGCCCATAGAATCCTGCAGAAATTTCATTTCCCTCAGAATCCTTTATTATGTATGTTGGAGGAACTGTAGACTTCACTTTGCTGATTTGAAATATCTCCGTACTCCAGTTTGGTGTGTATCCCTTTTCAAACATTGATTTATACTTTGAGATCCTAACGTTGTCACCGATTTTGAATTTTTTTGATCTCCTCTTTTCTCTCTTATGGTGGCGTCGAGAGTAGACGCTGAGAAGAAGATCATTGTTGGTGACATCTTTAGGACGCATTCGAATCGTTGAATGGTAAGAGTTATTATAAGAGTCTATCACCTTAGGTAAGAGGTCTAGCCATTGGTATGACCCTTGTATCAGAAACTCACGGTACATCATTGTTTTTATGGTAAGTATTAGACGTTCCACAGCGGCTGCCTTTACAATGCTGAATGTACTATAATGGTTGATCTTATACTTCATCATTAATTGTTTGAATGAGTTGTTATAAAACTCTTTACCATTGTCGGATTGAATGTGCTTTGGAGACGTTCCCATTTCCTTCAATATGAGCTCCATTGCATTTGTTACATGACTACCAGACGTATCCTTTAGAGGTTTTGCATAGGCCATTTTTTAATAAAAGTCGATAGCAATCCGTATATATTTATGATTTTTATTTTCCCTTGCATATGGAATCATTTCTATTAGATCGATCTGTACCAGGTCATGCAGTCCCTTTATGACTATTTTTCTACGAAGACATTTTATTCGCGCCGGTGAATGTAGTTCCTGTGCAATGTTTCGCTTAATCATGATATAATTTTCGATATACTCAGTTCATGTATTATTTCTTCGATCTCAATGCCGTGGTTCTTATTCCCCGCCTCTTGAGATGCAAGTAGAAGCCTCAGACGATTCACCAATACGTTAGGGTCGGACCAATAAATATAATCGGTACTCTCCCGAAGCTCCTTCCATTCGACTCCCGATCCTGTCTTCTTTATGAGATTCTTGATTATGTTTTTATATTTAAAGCCAGAATTCGACTTCAAACGGCCGTTACGCACATATCCACTTTTGTGAACTAATGTATTTTGTAGAATGTGAGCGTATGTATCCAGATCGTCTTCGGTAAATGCTGATTTACTTGGCACTCTTTTGAAGATTAGTTCAAGTAACCCAGGATTTATTTTATAACGCTCACTCCCTATTTGAATGTAATTGTCATCGTCGATTTGGATAACTTTATTCTCTAGCCAATAGCTACCATTTTCATAACGGATTCCATATGTCGTATCCAGGTCGTTTTTTCCTAATTTACGAATTTTGCCTAGGTACGATGTAATGTTATCCTCGTGTTCTTTCATGTCTTCAGTTTTCTTTCCCGCCTCTTCTTTGATTTGCAACATTGCGTTGAGAGGTGTAGTTACGGGTTGAAGAACCTCCGACATGATACGCTGGGTTTCGAACTTAGTACCCT
Organism: Hymenopus coronatus; assembly: GCA_030762935.1. Lineage (NCBI taxonomy): Eukaryota > Metazoa > Arthropoda > Insecta > Mantodea > Hymenopodidae > Hymenopus > Hymenopus coronatus. The sequence continues at coordinate 17,112,920 of CM060896.1, forward strand.
TTAGATAGCGTAACTTTTCCCTAATAGCCTTAGTATGCTGTGCTATGGATTGCTTCAGTCTGATAGTATCACTTTCAGTATCCATTTTGAAATGATTAATTATTAACTAGACATTATCAATTTATAAGAGACAACCAATTCGATATTTAGGATATGTCCGTCTTTAGGTTGTTGAACTGGGGCTGTGAATGTTATTCTATCTCCTTTCGTGAATGGGTATGGATATGCTTCTATACGTTTTCCGTTTACTGCCGCCATAGTACCTGATCTTGTGAATGGTTGGGGTGATGATATCATACTGCATTCGATCAATGACCCATCGAACGGGAGTGAATAGTATTGGAGTCCGGACGTGAGCATATATCTTAGCGAGCTTCCTCTGAAAGCCTTCGTTTGTAGTCGAATGACCAGCTGACCTCTCAGTCGGTCTATAATCGTGTTTATGACGTTCACTTGAGTTTTGAGAACTTCGACCTTATCCATCGTCACGGTTAGAAATTTATCCATGGAGTGCTGTCTCGCGGTCATAGGTTCCAGGTTTTGCTCCACCACCTCAGCGATATCTTTTGGGAGGGGGTCTATGGCACTCTTGATGTACTTTAGCGTCTCTTCGTGTTTCTTTTCTACGACTTGAATGACAAATTGTTTATTTGTTGCATCACCGTTGTCTATAGGAAGAGCTATTTCTTTTAATTTTCTGTGTCCGAACGTAACGTTTCCGTCAGAGTCCAATGGCGGAGTATGTGATTCTACATAGTCTGTTAAATACTTTTTATTAGGCACATCGTATTCATGCTCAGGAGTCATTAGTATTTTCAGTCTGATCTTATCAAGAAGTATGTTGTTTTCAGAATCGCGTTCTAATGCATATTTGCCTAAGTATGACAATAGATTCTCGTACTGAGTGTCGAGTGATGTTTGTATGTGATTCCTAAGCGTAGTTTCGAATTGACCCACGTGACAATAACATGTTTTTTCTGTGAATGTCTGCAATCGGATCTCGATGACAGACGTAATCGTATCCACATACTTCTTAGTCAACGCGTCACCTTCTTCCTCAGGGTCGCGAACATTACACTGATTAGAAACCGATTAATTACCCCCCTGTAGGGAGTTGTTCGCCGGGAACCGAATCTGTCGATGCACATTACTATAATGAATGACGCTACTTAACTATTCACCGTGATAAAGGTATCGAAGCCACTTCTATAACGCCCATCGTTCAGGGGAAATTCTGGAGCAATGACAACAAAAGGTCTCGAGTTCAATCCGTCGTTGCTCTCCCAAACTTTTCTACACACATCTTTGAATTCTATATATCTCATATCTGTATTTACGTAATCGTCGTATATGTGTTTTAAGTTTAGATTGTCTTGTCTAAAGAGGATAATCATACTCGCATTATCTCTAATTAAATGCTTGGGGACTTTGGCGTATGACTGTGCTAAATAAATAGCATCTACATTGCGATGTCTTCCCATACTGAAATACGATGCAATTTTGCTCTGTTTCTCATTGATTTAGTCATCGAACACGAAGATGGAATTTTCTCTAGCTTCAGATGTATCTACAACATTGTCACCTTCCGTGAATGTGCAGACTCCTATGTCGGGTATGCTCCTTAGTACCTCGAATAAGTATTGGTATTTTGGTTGGTATAGAGATTTTGAGTATATGTACAGGTTTTCAAATCTCAGTCCATTCTCGTGAACTAGTAAATTGAGCAATACGTTGGTCTTTCCAGCATTCGAACTACCTAATATGAGCTCACGTTACTCGGAAAGAGTGATCCGTATCTCCCTTCTCTCACATCACTATCGAAGTCAATCACTTGTATGGGCAGAGTACACTTCTGCTTTACAACTTCCATCTAGTAACTAAGACTATAAAATGTATATATACAGTATTTATTCAGTATTGTATCATGAGATACAAGGGAGTAAAGAAGGCTACTAAGAGAGGTGCGGGAGTTCTTAATTCTTTAATTAATTCTCTACCATTTGAAGTTCATTTACCTGGCTATAGATACTGCGGACCTGGAACCAAACTTTATAAACGATTACAAAGGGGTGCCCCAGCCCTAAATCCATTAGACCAAGCGTGTAAGGATCACGATATCGCCTACGCAGTGAGTCAAGACTCCAGCTCAAGACACATGGCAGACAAGATCCTGGTGGATAAGGCTTGGAGTAGAACACAGGCTAAAGACGCTACTTTGGGTGAGAAACTCTCTGCTAGACTTGTCACTACGGTCATGAAGGGCAAGCTTGCGACTGGCGCTGGTTTGAAGAGGATGAAAGTGAGGAGGAGGAGAATTCTACCACTGCCAGCTCGGGGTGGTTTTCTACCATTGGTACCCTTATTAGCAGCATTGGGTGCAGCCGGAAGCCTTGCTGGAGGTGCTGCTCACATTGCTAACTCTGTAAATAAGAAGAAAGCTGCCGATAAACATTTAAGTGAATTGATTCGTCATAATCAAAAAATGGAGGCTTTAGCTATGGGAAAAGGACTTAGAAAGAAGAAGCGAAAGGGCAAGGGGTTGTACATACGTCCAAAAAACTGGGGAAGAGGTCTGTATTTATTCCCGAAAAAGCGTTAAGCGCAACAGAGATTGAGAGGTATGCCAGACTTTTAAATATTCCTCATTTTAGGGGAGTGTATATGATAGACAATCTTCCATCAAGACCGAAATTTAGAGAGAGGATTATCGTTAACTTGGATACTTTGGCAAATCCTGGAACTCATTGGGTTGCTATACGCAAGGACGGAAGTTTCGCTTTATATTTTGACAGCTTTGGTATTCTGAAACCACCCAAGGAAATTGAGACCTATCTCAATGGTGTTCAGATAAAGTATAAGAGGCATAGGTTTCAGAATTTCAACTCAGTTATTTGTGGTCAATTGTGTCTACAGTTTCTATCGACATGAGTTACACGATCACTGTAAGCGGTACTGCTTCCGTTATTTCAACGTCTCTGCATCCACCGATCTAGCTGGATCCTGATGGTCTTTACGTGATTGCACTTTTAAATTTGGAGACTTTCTACTCTATTTCGAACGTTGATAAGAGCAACAACTTATTCCACTATTATAAAGATGGTGTACTTGTAACGATAGAACCTCCTCCAGGCACGTATGAAATTGATGACCTTCACAAGCTGCTCAAGGAAAGGCTTGGCACTGGTAATGACTTTTTCCAACGACCTAATAATAATACAATGAAATCTGAAATTCAATGTCCCTATCCATTCGATTTTTCGAAGGAGAACTCTATCGGCTCGCTTTTGGGATTCAACAAGACTGTAAGGGTTGAGGCGGGCGTCTTAACGACATTCGACAACCTGGTGTACATATTTAAAGTGAGTATCATCCGCGTCGAGTGCAGTGTTGCTACTGGTTCTTTCATTGACGGTAGAAGGGGTCATTCATTGTACGAGTTTTTTCCTTCGGTTCCTCCTGGCTATCACATTTCACAGGAACCTTCCAATCCAATATATCTACCTCTCATCGATACAAATATCATAGACCAAATAACCGTTTGCGTAGTGGATCAGAACGGTGATACGGTGAATTTTAGAAACGAAAACATAACTGTAAGACTACATATCAGACGATATGGGAATAAATTTTAAAAGGAGATGCTATAATAGCTCTCCTCTTTCCCGATTACGCCAATCTCGATCTAATCAAAGGTTCCTCGAGAGCTTAGGATTCCGAGTGTTACGATGATGAATATTTTAGATGTGACAGCAGTTCCAACCTTCGATGACAAGATTAGTAAGGAGGAAGAACACATATTTCTACCATACAACATGTCGGCTCTAGATGCAAACGATGAAATTAGAATACCATGTCAAACGGAAGATTTGTACACATTACCCAGTGGAAGTTATCTTTACATCGAGGGGGCTATCACTAAGGCCGATGGGAGTCCTACATCTACGAAGCTCACCAATAATGCAATGGCGTTTCTCTTCGATGAAGTTCGTATTGACGTGAATGGTACTACTATAGATCGAACTAGGAATCCTGGTATTTCATCGACCATGCGCAACTATGTTAGTCTCAACATACTGGAATCGAATCGCTTACATCCCGCCTGCGGTGCCATTAGTAGTTAAAGCGGGCGTTAAACACTACCAAAAAAAAAAATCGAATCGCTTACAGAATGCTGGCTGGACATATCCAGGGCAGGAGGTTGACATTGTAAACGCAACTGGAGGTTTAGACGCTGTTTTACCCCTCTCTTTACTTCTTGGATTTGCTGACGATCACAAGGAACTCATACTCAACAGCAAGTTTGAACTGGTTCTCATTCGATCTAAAAATTCTAATAATTGCATGAAGGGTGAAGAAGCAGCTGTTATTAGACTGAAGCGTATTGAATGGAGGATGCCAGGACTTAGACTTTCCGATTCCGAAAGAGTGGAAAAACTCAAATTGGTAAAATCTGATCAACCGCTACATGTTGCATTTCGAACTTGGGACCTGCACACACAACCTGCTGTTCCTGAGACTAAATCTTTCACTTGGAATATTGCTACTACCTCGAAACTAGAAAAACCTCGTTTTGTAATTGTGGGAGTACAAACGGCTAGACTGAATGATTCGACAAAAGATTGCTCTCTATTTGATCATTGTAACATCACTAATCTGAAACTGTATCTCATTAGTGAATGTTATCCATCCAACGATATGAACTTGGATTTTAGAACTTCAAAGTTTGCATCCCTATATGAACTGTACTCGAAATTCCAGAATTCATATTATGGCAAAGATAATTATCCTCTGTTGAAGCGGAATGACTTTGCGAAATTTGCACCCCTATTCGTCATCGATTGCTCTCATCAACCTGAGGAGACCGTCTCTGGAGCTGTCAACATCAGACTGGAAGTTCAAGCATCGGATAACATACCTGCACGCACATCTCTGTTTTGTCTAGTTATTCACGATAAACTTATCACTTACAGACCTCTAACACATGTAGATCAATCCATTATATAAAATCTATGAATAAAAAGAAACTAAAATATTTACATCTTATCTTTTTTATTGCATCTAGAATACATATCTATTACCCTTTTCCTAATACTCCTGCTTGGCATATTATACGGGCACAACGATGTATGAAAATCTTGCAGCTGATATAAATATTTTTGAATATATGGTATAAGTCTTTTTAATCCTGTTATTGCAACATTATCCAGATATATTACGTTATTATTTAGGCAAGTATTTGCTAACATTATTTGATTCACATTGTTTATGCACAAGATTATATTATATGCATAAATTATATTTTCACCATACTGTTCACTGGGGAACTTTTCTTCATGAATGTACCGTTCAATCTTAGGAATATTTTTCACCACTATCTGCCAGTCAGGTTTTGTTATGTACACATATGAATCATCGTTCGTTCTTATGTAAAGAACCGGAACTTCATAATATAATCCTATATTCACACGTGCACCTGGGCTCTTCATTTTGAAGCATTTTCTTTCTTGACTTGAGGAGGCGACTGGGATGGTGCAATGGGATCCAGGAAAATTACTATCACCTGATCTTTATCCAGTCCTGTCTTAGACTTCCTCAACTTGTTATTCCTTTTCTTTGCTGTCCTCTCCTTTTTCGCCTCTCTGCAACACACACACACATATATACACACCCTTCTTTAGTTACGAGACTTATAAGGTTTACATTACACAAGGGTAATATCAACCATATGCTCAACTTTCTCCTTCAACTGATGGTGAAGTGACTGGAGGTAGATTTTCTACATCAGGGATTGCAAGAATTTCTTCAGCGTCAGGATTGCTGAAAATAATTATCATAGACTCAGTTCTATTGTATTTATAACACAGTTTACTAACTAGTTAGACCCATAAACTTATTTTATTCTTACGTTTTTTCTTCCTTGTTGCCATACACTTCACAGTTTTCCCCACAGTGGAAGACTGACATCATTTCCTTGTGCTGGGATGGTTCGGTGCAAATGATCCGGTGTGTCGCACTTTTCGATATGCTTCTCTAGACAATGCTCCCTCATCTCATCGTATGTCTTAATGTTAGACCACGTTGCGTTGTCGCTCTCCATGTTCACTCGGTACGACGACTTTCGGACAAGTGGTTTCATGCCTCTTTTTTCTCTCCTTTATTCCATTGCTGCAGGGGGTGGCGGGTGAGGAGGGATTTATTGACACGTATCGACTTGCTCTGTCGTGATGACACACCACATCACGGAAATGAATATACACCGTGGGGGGACTCGTGTGACATGTCTCGACTTGTCCTAGCACTTCGTGCACTTGAGGTCACACACAGACACACTCACGCACACACACACACACTCGGAGGGGGTCCGCCTTCTTTCCTCTCCTTATGACACGTACAAACTACCGTTGAACCCTTATGAGGATTCAAAATCAGATCGATATTACCACTGAATCCTTATACACACTCGGAAGGGGTCCGCTCCTCTCCGTATGGCACGTACAAGTATTACCGTTGAACCCTCATGAGGATTCAAAAACAGATCTATATTACCATTGAATCCTTATTTACATACTACTACGAACTTTTTTGAGATGTTCCTTGTTATTGGTTTCAGTTTTAAAATGTACTTTTCTCATGCGGGAATTTGTCAATTTCTGGCAATACAAACAAGGGAACTTCAATCACATAACAACCAGCTTTTAAAACGTTTGACCATCGCTTTAACCTATGCTACTTCCTTATTTCCCTTCTACTTACAAGGAAGCAAGTAATACGTATGACAATCTGCTAATTTTGTCTCGATTAGCATGAAGTAAATAGAAGAATAAGCGTTTTAACAATAGTGTTTGCAGAGATGTAGAGAAAGTCATATGAATGGAACACATCAGCCTTTTTGTTTCATTTAAAAATATTCTATGTACATTTTGACGTCTGACATCTTTTCATGTGACTACCCTTCAAAGAGAGTTTGTTTCAATGATATCCAGTTCCGATTCACATTAAAGAACCTTGAACGTGTTTAAAATAAATAACAGAGTTGCTGCCAGATATGGCCGGCCACAGACATATAGGTAAAATGTGCTTTACATGTATTTAAAGTAGCACGCTTAAAGATAAATGTTAATACGAGCACGAAATAGTTGTTTGTGTAACAAGTGGATAATAAAAGAAACTTTCACGAATGTCATAAAAAAAATCTGATGTGCTACATTCACATGAATTTCGCTAGCTTCTCTATAAACTTCTTACAAAAGATTATTCTTGTTTCTACACAATGCTAATCGAGATCAATATTAGCAGAATGTTCTTATTACTTAGTTCCTTATAAATAGAAGGAACTTAGGGAATGTGCTAGGCTAAAATGATAGTCAAATGTTCTAAAAGCTTTCGTTATGCGATTGTCATTACATACATACATACATACATACATACATACATACATACATACATACATACATACATACATACATACATACATACATACATACATACATACATACATACATACATACATACATACATACATACATACATACATACATACATACATACATACATACATACATACATACATACATACATACATACATACATACATACATACATACATACATACATACATACATACATACATACATACATACATACATACATACATACATACATACATACATACATACATACATACATACATACATACATACATACATACATACATACATACATACATACATACATACATACATACATACATACATACATACATACATACATACATACATACATACATACATACATACATACATACATACATACATACATACATACATACATACATACATACATACATACATACATACATACATACATACATACATACATACATACATACATACATACATACATACATACATACATACATACATACATACATACATACATACATACATACATACATACATACATACATACATACATACATACATACATACATACATACATACATACATACATACATACATACATACATACATACATACATACATACATACATACATACATACATACATACATACATACATACATACATACATACATACATACATACATACATACATACATACATACATACATACATACATACATACATACATACATACATACATACATACATACATACATACATACATACATACATACATACATACATACATACATACATACATACATACATACATACATACATACATACATACATACATACATACATACATACATACATACATACATACATACATACATACATACATACATACATACATACATACATACATACATACATACATACATACATACATACATACATACATACATACATACATACATACATACATACATACACACATACACACATACACACATACACACACACATACATACATACATACATACATACACACATACACACATACACACACATACATACATACATACATACATACATACATACATACATACATACATACATACATACATACATACATACATACATACATACATACATACATACATACATACATACATACATACATACATACATACATACACACATACAGACACACACACACATACATACATACATACATACATACATACATACTTTTTTTCGTGGAGTTGATTGTTTTTGAGATGTTCCTTTTTTTAGTTTCAGCTTTAAAAAACTTATATTTTTCTCATACAGGAATTTTTCAACACCTGTCCATACAAAGGAACTTCAGTCACATAGCAACCAGCTTTTGACTATCACTTTAACCTATGGTACACCCATATTTCCCTTCTACTTACAAGGAAGCAAGCAATAAGACTATTTTGACTATTAGAATGAAGTAAATTGAAGCTTAAGCTTTTTAACAATAACTTGTTGCAGATATGTAGAGAAAGTCATGTGAATGGAACACATTAGATTTTTACTTTCTCTAGCCCCATATTTATAATGTACATAAGTGGATAGAGAAGGCAATGTATTCCACCCAATAATTCGATGTTGAGATTTCACCAGAAATAAATGTTTTATGGATACCCTGAGTCCGAACATTTTTATTTTCTCAAAAATGGCTCTAATGATTTTGATTAAAATACCATATATTAAATATATTTACATACAAACAAAATGTATATCTTGAGTTTTCTGGGAATTTCTTCTGAAGACTTCTTTATTCTATATGAATTTTGGGACTTTTGCATAGCTGGTAAACCGTAAGAAATGAACAAAAACTTACTATACAAAATCTGTAGAGCCTGTTAAAACATACAATTTATGTTATAACACCATTTTTCGTGGAGCTGAACGTTTTTGACATATTCTTTATTTTTGGTTTCAACTTTAAAATACTTATACTTTTCTCATATGGGCCTTTGTTAAACCTGGCCATACAAACGAAGCCACTTCAGTCACATGGCAACCAGTTTTTAAGAGATTTGACTATCACTCTAGCCTAGGGTATTCCCTTATTTCCCTTCTAAATTAAGGAACCAAATAAAAATTCTATTTCTGCTAATTTTTTCTCGATTAGCATGAAAAAATGGAAGAATAAGCTTTGTAACAATAATTTGTTGCAGAGTTATAGAGAAAGCCATGTGAATGGAACACATTAGATTTTTTATTTTGGTATGTTAAGAGAAAAGAAGCTCCTCCATTATTTATTGCTCCCGTCTATGACTTGAGTCAATGCTACAATCACCTGTGAGGAATCCGATTTCATTTTAGAAACTCTGATTTGTTTCATTTGCATAACTATCTCCACAAACTATTGTCACAAAATATTATTCTTTTATCTTGTGCATCATGCTAATCAGGATAAACCTTAACTGATATGGTTTTATTTATGCCTTATAACAGTGGTTCCCAACTTTTGAAGTTCACGGCACCCTTGGGAATAACATTAAACACTAGGGGCATCCTTCCTTGAATTAAAAGAAAATTAAGCTTAATGTGTTAATTTATTGAAATATTATATAATAATAACGTACACCATAACATAATACAGTAAACTTTACTACAATCACTGAGTAAAAATACATCAATAAATTTTGTTCGATTAATGATTATTGTGAAATCTGTGATTGATGCTTAGAGCACAGATATGTGATGTCGAGTCTTACAGTTGACAGTGAAACACGCATCCTCAAGGTTATTCAGTCTATTTCTTGCTTTGCATTTTACTGTCACCATAGCAGAGGAGGCTTGCTCGCATAGATAGGATGTTGAAAAGGGCAAAAGTGCGTTAATTGCTTTCTTCATTAGGTTAGGGTACTCCTCTCTCCGTTGAAAAAACTAGCCACCGACGCCTCACTCTTGGTGAACCTACCTTTGAGTGTGGAATCAGCGCAAAGATCAATAAATTCATCTCGTTCGCAAGCAGTGAAATCTATTTCCTCTGCACTATCTACGAAATCAAATGGTGAGACAACCCAGTCGAGATTCGTAGTGGAAATAGTTGGAAAGTACGCATCTATTGCATCTTGCAATCTTGATAAGTGATCACAAATGCGGTCTTTCAGCTTACCCAGATCTTTATCTCCTGTCACATTAAGAAGAGATGAAAAGTTCGACAAATCTCCTTTTTGAACTGCAGACTTCCAAGAACTAAGTTTTCTTTTAAAACCTTTCATTTTATTGGTTGAGGAGATTATTGTTTCATGTCGACCCTGCATCGAAACATTCAGTTCATTCAGCTTATGGAAAATATCTGCCAGATACGACAGTTCAAAACACCAAAAATCACTTAGTAAGAGCTCATGAAATGTGTATTGATTTTCATCCTTAAAAAAAGTTTTTAGCTCTTCTTTTAGTTCGAGAAACCGGTTCAATACACGACCCCGCGAAAACCACCTTACTTCTGTGTGAAGTAACAAAGAGGTAGGAGCTGCATCCGTTGCGCGACATAACTGTTCAAAAATTCTGCACTTTAAAGGTCGAGACTTCATATAGTTCACCATTTTCACAACTTGGCTAAACACTTCAGCAAAATCTTCATTACACGCTTTCACGACTAATGCCTCTCTATGCAGAAAACAGTGAGTTATAATAATGGATGGATTTTCATTGAGAGCTCTGGCAGTAAAACCTTTAATTTTCCCAGACATATATGGTGCACCATCTGTACATATACCACAACAGTCTGTCCATGAAAGATCATGGTCATTGAGATAGGAATTAATATAAACGAAAATATCAGGGCCTGTGGTTGTAGTCTCCAGCGGTCTACAGAACAGAAACTGTTCACTAATATCTTTTTCATCAACATATCTGATAAAACCAAGGAGTTGCGGTTTGTCACCAATATCGAGACTCTCATCTACTTGCAAAGCAAATGTTCCATAAGTTTTTATTTTCTCCGTAACTTGTTCGTTGATATTTCATGACATTTCAGATATCCTGCGGCTGATTGTGTTGTTGGACAGAGGAACTTTCGAAATTTGATTAGCTGCTCCTTCATCAAGGATTATTGAAACTATAACTTGACATGCAGGGCCAATGATTTCCTCTCCAAGAGTATGAGGTTTCTTTTTTTTAGCTATCAGTTCTGCTACTTTAAATGAGGCTTCAAGAGCAGTATCACCCATGGTCATTCTCTTTACCATTCGCACAGCTGTTTTCTTCTCCCCTTCTAATATATGTGAAAAATACATTACACTTTTCTGTGACACACTAGGGTGCTTTGTTGTAAGATGCCGCTTCAGTTTGCTAGGTACCATGGCCTCGTTGCTAAGTGTTTCGCCACAAACTAAACACACAGGGATAGGGTTTTCCTCGTTGTTATTCCACTTAAATCCATACGCTAAGTAACTGTCCTGGTATGTTCTTTTCTTTCGTTTGTCTTCTTTATGTGGTAAATTCGACGGTCCGGGAGAAATTGTAAGATTTGGCTTCTTAAAGCAAGCAGTAGGAACCGACTGTTCACTTTCACTGTCCTGGCGTTTAGTTTAACAATGAACTTATCCATAGCTAAACACTGTGAATCAACGCGAGGAAGACAACTGAAAGCGCCAAGCGGCGTACACTTTTATATATTCACGTCGAAGTCTCGGGAATGTTCGTGAGGAAGCGAGTAGTCTCGGCAGGGTATAGCTGTAATGCTATCTGTGGGATACTAGTATAACTGAATTATTGAAATGAATCGACCACTATCACCATCTGCCGTGCATGAGAGTAATTGATTTGACTTATTTTATTTCAAGACCTTACAAGACTTAAGGCTTCAGTAGAAGGTATTTTTTTTTTTGTTTATCTCAATATATCGCGGCACCCCTTAGCCAATCACACGGCACCCTAGGGTGCCGGAGCACACCGGTTGGGAACCGTTGCCTTATAAGAATGGAAATAAGGTAATACTCTAGGCTTAAGTGATATTCAAATCGTTTAAAAAACGATCGATATCTGAAACAACTGAAATCCAGTTCTCTTTGCAAGGTCAAGAATAAAACAAACAGATAAAACCAAAGAAAGCTTCTCGTTTAAGTATTTTAAAATTGAAACCAATAAAGGAATACCTTGGCAACAGTTAACTGTATATGAAAATATCTATATATCACATAAATTGTGTATTTTAACGAGATCTGTATTTTTTGTATGGTACGTTTTTGTCTATCTCTGAGATCCTTGGTGACTATTCCCAAAAATTCAAGTTATAGAATAATTTTTCGGAAAATAAAAATATTTGAAAAAGTTTTCATGTAAAGGGTAGTTGAGGTGGGGAATTTTCCTTGAAAATCTTCGTGTCATATGCTTGTAAGTTACTACCGAACTTCAATACCTACCGACTTTTCGTTTTTGAGTTATGTTACCCACACACTTACACACAGACATTTTATTTAAATGTTTTTTTTTTTGGGTTTAGCGTACATCAAAATATGCATTTCTGGAAAAATTTTGGAATCGAATTTTTAGTAGAGTATAATCCCTTCTCTATATACTATGTACATTGTACAGACGTGATAGAGAACGTAAAAATTACGACATGATGCTATCACATGGCTTTCTCTATTTTTATTAAGTATTTCCTTATGCCCATAATGGAAACATGAAATAAGTAGGCTGATAGTTAACCCTTTTAGTAGCTGGACGCTATGTGGTATTTTGAATTTCGTTCTCTCAGGAGAAAGAAAAACATATAACGATTTCATATTTGAAATTAATTAAACTGCAAATGATAAAAAGGAATATCGTGGCAATGGACATTCTAAAACAAACGAAAGCAAATGTATTGGATATAAACTGCGTGCTATATTTTCTTCTACAGAAAAATGTTTTATCTCTTACGGTTTACTATTTAGGTAAAAGCTCTCCATTATATAGAGGACTACAATGCCTACTTACAGAAAATTTAGTGTAAAAATGTTTAACTTTAAGACGTGAAAATGTCCTAAACATGTACTATTTTAAGGGAGCGAGCTATCAAATGACTATAAGTCTGAATAGATTTTTCGCAAAAAGTTTGCTGCGATAGCATTGCTGTTTTGTTAATGTGGATATCAAATTGCATTCAAATTGGATAAATACCTAGCAAGGTGCACAAATGTTTTTCTAAATTTTATTATGTAAATATATTGCATAATCAAAAATCCCACGCGGTCAAAATTGGAGTTCTGTACCACACACAAAAACTTTAAACGGTGATAGCTCAATAACAGTGATTACTGAATTATTATAATTTTTTAAAAATGTTTAGAAATTTTAAATCTCCAAAATTAATAATTTTTCATAAAAATATATAATTTTGACAAATTATTATTGGTGTTAGAATAATTTGTCCTTTGTAATATTACAATATATACTTCCACACATTCTTAGATATGTTAGTTGTATTCAAATAGAAACAGAGACGCCTGAAATATTTGGAAAGTGTGAAAGTGTAGTTTTGAGAAAAATGCTGACTTATGAATTAGTAGGTATGCTAGATAGCAGGTGTATTGTACGATTTTTAAATGGCTATAGAGCCCAAAGCAAGGGGAGGACAGCTAAACCCCTAAGATTCTAATAACCATTTGCTATAAAAAAAAAAAAATTTCGGTTGTTTGACCGGTTGAAGTCACATTTGAGTCAATATATCATATCGACCAAAACAATTGTCAAATAATAACAATAATAACTCATGAATTAATGAAAAACCATCAGTCAAATCAATATAAATCGGTAATTTTTGGAATAGAAACAATGTAAACATACCATTAGAAAGCTAGTACAATACCGAATATCTGTTTAAAGTTTGAGCTACATTGAGGAATAAATAGCGACAGAATTTAAGATCTGTTTCTCGGTAAAACTGTATTTTTTTTCTCTCCATTTTTCCAGTTTCCTATATTTCCTTTGTAGACCTTATTATTCTTAACGTTTTCCTTTTAAATATACATAGACACATTTACAAACACAGAAACACCCATGCCCAAGGCGGAACTCAAACTCACGATCCTGTGCACCACGAAGCGCCAAAGCGAGTCACTTTAGCGAGCGCGGCCACCGGGATCGGCGAATAGATAGGCAACATTTAATTTTCTCGGAGGGTGTAACTCTCGAACATCTGGCTGAGCGACAGTATGGCGCCTCCTCAAGCTTGGAGCAGGCTCCTAACGCTACCCTTGGGCCAATGAGAAGATAGCATTTAAATTTAAACAAAAGTGTCCGTCAATGGTAGCCCAGTATCATTCTTCTAACTGGCGAGATTAGCATGGGTTGCAGTCAATATAAATAGAATTTTCGTCCAAGTTCGGGCACTACTATTACGATCGCATTAAACCACCACTGCATTAGGACTAGTTCATAATACGCGCAGACTCCGCGTCGCTCCTAATCAATGTTGCGCCGTTAAGAATGTAATAGTAAAGTAAGGCGCGAATAAGTGTAACTATAAATAAGACAAAGATTAAGGAAGTGCAAGATTCGTGTCAAGTAACGTCAAAATGAAACAGATTTAACATTAAACATCGCTGCGAATCAGACATTTTTGTATGAGATAATTTTCACCTTACAACATCCTCAAGTTCCCATGTGCATATAGTTAGCTAGCCGGAAAGATCTCAGCGACCCTGAGATCTTCAACTCGACAAAGTGTCGAGAACCAAAAATAGGTGTTCATCGCTAACCATCCACCACAGACGTGTCACCTCTCATTTCACTCCGTGTGTCCATTAACCAAAATCAAGAGAGATTTCTGAAGGAAAAAAAATAATTATTGAAAAGTCTTGCAATTAAAGGGTAGTGTAAAGTGCGAGGATTTTCTTGAAAATGTTTCTGTTGCATCCTTGGAACAAGTAAAGTTACATATTAAATTTGGTACTTAACCGACTTTTCGTTTATATGAGTTACACTGTTCACAGGCGCGCGCGCGCGCACACACACACACACACACACACACACTTACATACACTTACACACACATATTTTTACTTTCTCTATACGCACAATGTACATAGTGTATAGAGGAGGTATTGCACTCCACCCAAAAATTCGATACCGAGATTTCACCGGAAATATATGTTTTAGGGTCCCCAATATCCAAAAAAAGCATTTTCACAAAAAGGTCCGTATGTGTGTGTGTGTGTCCGTGTGCCTGTGAACACGATAACTCAAAAACGAAAAATAGGTAAAATACCAAACTCGGTATTTAAGTTTAGTATCTTCCAGGGATGCCACACGAAGATTTTGAGAAAAATTCCCCACCCCAAACTACCCTTTACATAGAACTTTTTTCGAAAATTTTGATTTTCTAAAAAATGGCTCTAATGATTTTTTATTAAAATTTCGTATATTAAAGATATTTCCCTGATAAATAAAACGTATATCTTGAATTTTCTGGGAATAGCCTCTGAAGAGTAGTTTATTCTGGATGAATTTTACTGAATTTTGAACAACTGCTAAACCGTAAGAGATGTACAAAAACTTACTACACAAAAAATGAAGAGCACGTTAAAACACACAATTTATGTTATATACATTTTTTCGTGAGTTCGTCGTTTTTGAGACATTCCTTATTTTTGGTTTCAGCTATGAAAAGCTTATACTTTTCTCATACAGGAACTTGTCAACTCCTATCCATATAAACAAAGGAACTTCATTGACATAGCAACCAGCTTTTGACTATCACTTTAACCTACGGTTGTCCCTTATTTCGCTTCTACTTACAAGGATGCGAGTAATAAGACTATTTCTGCTAATTTTTTCTGATTAGCATAAAGTAAATAGTAACCTACGGTTGTCCCTTATTTCGCTTCTACTTACAAGGATGCGAGTAATAAGACTATTTCTGCTAATTTTTTCTGATTAGCATAAAGTAAATAGAAGTATAAGCTTTTTAAGAATTATTTGTTGCAGGGATATGGAGAAAGTCATGTGAATGGTACACATCAGATTTTTTTATAAAAATCGTATGTGTTCCATTCACATGACTTTCTCTACATCTCTGCAACAAATTATTGTTAAAAAGCTTATGCCTCTGTTTACTTCATGCTAATCGAGAACAAATTAGTCGCAATAGTCCAATTACTTGCTTCCTTGTAAGTAGAACGGAAATAAGGGAATACTATAGGTTAAAGTGATAGTCGAAAGCTGGTTGCTATGTGACTGAAGTTCCTTTGTTTGTATGGACAGGAGTTGACAAATTCCTGTATGAGAAAAATGTAAGTGTTTTAAAGCTGAAACTAAAAACAAGGAATATCTAAAAAAAAAAACAAAAAAACAATCAACTCCACGAAAAAAGTATGTAATATAAATTGTGTGTTTTAACGTGCTCTACATTTTTTGTGAGGTAGGTTTTTGTCCATCTCGTACGGTTTAGCAGTTATGCAAAATCATCCATAATAAAGTAGTCTTCAGGCTATTCCCAGAAAATTCAAGATATACATTTTATTTGTCACTTAAATATCTTTAATATGCGGTATTTTAATTAAAAGCGTTAGAGCCATTTTTAAGAAAATCAAACATTTTGAAAAGAATTCCATGTAATGGGTAGTTTGCTGTGGGGGCATTTTTCTCAAAATCTTCGTGTCGCATCCCTGGAGGATACTAAACTTAAATACCAAGTTTGGAATTTTAGCGACTTTTCGTTTTTGAGCTATCGTGTTCACAGACAATGAACAGACGGGCACACGGACCTTTTTCTGAAAATGCTTTTTTTTTTTTTGGTTACAGGGGACCCTAAAACATATTTCCGGTGAAATCTAGGTATCGTATTTTTGGGTGGAGTGTAATACCTTCTCTATACACTATGTACATAATACGTGTAAAGAAAGTAAAAATGCACATTTTAGTTTTTTTTTATTTCCATTTATAGATAAAATTACATGTTAGTATAAAAACAAGGATATAAACTTGAACAATAAATTGACTTAGACAACCATGGTAATTTCACTGCGTTACACTGGTGACACTGGTGCTAAATGGTCACGTTCCCTCCATCTTTCCCTGGTTTGGATGCTCCATCTAGTGGTAGAAACAACGCCCCTGGGATTCTGGTGATTATATTACCGTTAGAGCAAGGTGATCTGGATTCTCCTTTTCTGTACAGAATAAAAGCACAAAACATTAATCGCAAGCTACCTCTAAGGAAGTCAATAAATCTCGCTACTTGTCACACATCGAGACATGCAATCTGTGCCGCGCACCGTTTCGCCATGGGCGACGTTAATATAGCTAAGTGTAGTCGCTCTTTTCTCAACAGCCTTTTGAAAGTGACGACGTTCTTATCGGTCTCTGTGAACAAAAATACTGGTACCCCATGGCAAACCATATTTGTAGAAATTCATATTTTGCGCCACTAGATTGCAACTGGAGAAAGAGGCCAAATAGTTCTGTGCGCATCTGCGTTGGGAACAGTTTTGCAAATTCTGTCATTGTCCAGTTCTATAGCTGTTGGACTTCCATACATTGTGTCAGTCGATGCCTCGGTTGTCTAGCCTTCCACACTTCTGGCATAAGGGACTCTGAACCAGATTATGCTGGTACTTCTTTTCTTCTGTTGGAATAATTTCATGTATCAGGGAGTATGCTTGCACCTTCCATTCTGTTGGTATGTACGGGGTCCTAAACGCCTTCCAAATTGTACTCCAATTGTTATTCGGATACTTTACATGAATTCCAGATAATTTCACCTTTTTTGTGAGTAAATATTTATTCAGTATCCTCGTCCGTATTCCCGCTACCACATCGCTCAGGGAAGCAGGAAACTCTCTCAGCAATTCCCACAGGGGCCGAAAACTTACTGGAACAGCTTCAAGCCTCTGCGGTGACCGTTGCAAAGCAGCCCAATGCGCAATATCCTGTTCATCTCCAATTCCAGCCAGAGCTTCCAGTATCCCTTAAACAAGAAGTGCCTTACTTTTCAAATGGACAGAAACTAAACCCAACCCTCCTTTCCCGAGTGGTTATCGAATTTGATCTCTGGCTACCTTATAAAGGTAACTACGCCAAATATAATAGCCTATAGCTCGTTCAATTAACTGTGCATATTTCTCAGGCATTAGTAGAACTTGTGCCAGATACCAGATTTTCGACAAAGCATAAGTGTTAACGTACCAGACCTTCTGGATTAAATTCAGTCTCCTTCTAAGTTGCCGCACAAGTATATATTTAACGCGCGTCACCAAACCATTCCAGTTTACTTCAATTATCCTAGGGAGTGTCTGACAGACCTGCAGGCCCTACATTTTCATTTGATCTTTCTTCTACATACCATACAGCGCATGTTCTTTCCACGATCCAAGAGGCATCAACGTCGATTTTTGCAAATTTACTTCTCCTGTTGAGGCTTGTTCATAAAAATGTAGTGCGTCTCTCAGCATCTGCAGGTGCTCTGCTGTTCGCAACAAAATCGTGACGTCGTCCGCATACGCTCTAACATTAAAGAGTCTGTTCGCTGGACGAGGACTATAGAACTCGTTGAGCTTCCGTAACAATGGTTCCAGGCAAAAGGCAAACAGTAACATGGACATTGGGCATCCTTGCCGCACAGAACGGTTTATGGGTATTGGTGGCGTGAAGAAGCCATTAATTTGCACTCAGGAGTGAGCTACTTCATACAAGGATTGTATACTAGTAATTATTTTAGCTGGGATTCCAAAACGTTCCAAAATTGCAAATAAATAATCGTGATGGATATAATCAAAAGCTTTTTCAAAGTCAATAGACACAAGACTTCCACTATGTTCAGGGTGCCTTTCATAGTATGAAATAGAGTCTCTAATTGTAGCAAGATTATGTGTTATTTTCCTGTCAGGTATGCTACAAGTTTGTCCACTCTCAATGACTGTTGGTAGAATCTGACGGAATCTTTGTGCCATTACTTTCATAAATAATTTATAGTCTGCGTTTAAGAGAGTTATTGGACGGTAGTCCTGTACGATGGCTGGAGACTGCACTTTCGGCAACAAAATTATTATTCCATCACTGAAGCCTACCACGTTACTAGTAGTATTCAATACTTCATTCATGAGTTGGACTAACTCCTTCTGTATGACCGGGAAGAAAACTTTGTAGAAGCCATAGGTCAGCCCATCGAGTCCGGGTGCAGATTGCAAACTAGCATGCCGTATG
The DNA here is from genome assembly GCA_030762935.1 of Hymenopus coronatus. Classification (NCBI taxonomy): domain Eukaryota; kingdom Metazoa; phylum Arthropoda; class Insecta; order Mantodea; family Hymenopodidae; genus Hymenopus; species Hymenopus coronatus. Next base: position 17,132,502 of record CM060896.1, read on the forward strand.
GCATACCTTATTTCCTCAGCCGTTATTGCTTTTTGGTCCGGCGAAATCTGTTTATTTACGGTGTTCATTAGCTCCACGGTCGCTGCAGTTGAACGTGGGGTTGCAGAGAACACGTACGTAAAATTTTCATGGAATGCCTCCTTATATTCCTTAGTAGTAGACGCTACTGTCCCATTTGACGTCACACCAGCGATATATCTGGATTGAGCACCCTGCTTTTCTGAGGCTATATGGAATAAAGAGCTTTTCTCCTCCCCTATAATAGATTTAGAACAAGATCTTATCTTTGACCCTTCTAGGGCGTCTTCTTTCAGAGAAAAAAGTTTTTGTTTAACTTGCGACAGTTCCACATGAACCGCACTTCCTTCTGTTTGCAACCGATGCAAATCATGCAAAAGTGCATAATAGTAGCTCATGCGCATACTATTTTCGTTCGCTTTAGTTATGCCCAGTTTCTTAAAAAAGGACTGGATGTGCGGTTTCATAACTAAAAACAATTGCTGAATAATTGACAGTTTGCTGTGTTGTAACCTATGCTGCAGTGCTTGCCATCTGTCCCGGAAGTCCTCTTGTGTCGTATCAGTCTCTAACAGCCTATTATTGGGTTTCCAATATCCCCTACCATAAAGAGGAAATGGACAATCTAAGTCGACTTTTAGTGCGATCGCATGGTGGTCACTGATCGCAGCTGGCACAACTTGGACATCTTGCACTTGCTCGGGCATATTTACATAAAAGCGATCATTCCTAGAAGCAGCCTGTCCCCTATAAAAGGTGTACTGTGTATTTAGACCCCCAAGCATCCTGTAGTTTTAAGTCCTGTACCAATCGTTTCAGGGCAAGGGATGGATGAAACTCCCCCCGCTGATCTCTGGCATTAAGAATACAGTTAAAATCCCCTCCAATAATTAGGCGGTGGTATCGATGGCGTAAATAAAAAATTGTTTGCGTAAGAAGAAATTCCTCCCTCTCCTTGTGCTTATTTGTTCCAGATGGCAGGTAAAGATTTAAGTATAAAGTGTTATCTGCAGTAAACAAAGGTGTGACTCTCCCACGTCCGTGCTTTTCTATTAACTGAATTGGCAACCCTGTCCTATAAATTATAGCAGTACCTCTTTCATTCTCTCCAATGTTAGTGGCATAATTACCAATATTTACTTCTTGCAAAACACAATGTCCGAATCATAATCAGGAATAAAGTCCCTTAATAGCATCTGCTTTACTGGATTCCTCAAACAATTCACATATAAAGATATAATGTGTTGACATAACACCATGACAATAAAAACAAAAATAAAATCATGGAGACATGGTGGCTATCTCAACCGTACCCCCATCACTTGGCACTGGTACCATTTTCTCTTTTTTCTTACTAACCGATTCGTACACTCCATCACATCTTTACGCTTTTTCTGCAGCCTTGGATCTCGACTACTAGCAGCGAAAGAGGCCACCTTAGGTTGTAGCACCTTCGTTTATTGTCCGCCTCTCTCTTCCGCTAATACCGCCGGCACCCGTCTAATGGGGAAGGAACCTTGTGCAGTGCCCACGTTGGCGGATCCTCACCGCGGGGTGTCTGAGTTATTACTCTTCGTCGTGGACATTCATTACGTAAGTGAACCGTACTATTACAAAATGCACATGTACTAAGTTGCCCTTCATAGCTTACAAAGCTCTTAATATTACCAATGTCAATATAAGAAGGAATATGCTTTTTCAACTCATTTTAACCGTTCGCATTCCTTTTGCGAATTTGATAACGCAGATTCGAGCCCCAAGAATCAATCGTTAATGACAACACTGTCCCGTATTGTGCAAACGTCTCTTTAATAATACCTGGGTCCAGTTCCAGAGGTACATGATATAACTTGACAATTCTAAAACCCATTCCAGCTGTTGTTATAGTTACCCTACTTCTCTGCCCATTACTATGAGGAAAAATGGACTCACCATTGGTTTCCGTGATGGCCTTCTGGACTGTTTCCTCTGACTTGCACTTAATGAACACCTGCCGTGTGAAACTGTTTATCTGTATCATGTCTAACTCATCTTCTTCAAACCGAAACACCTCGTAAATCCATTCGTGCATTTCGTATGGCGATGGCTTCGGCACATCTCGATCCACAAAAGAAGTAACTATTGTATTTTTACTTTCCACAATCATCGTATTAAACTTGTCCGTATTCTGCTTAAATTTCAATCAAAATGCAGGAAACCACGTTCCCTTTAAACACGTAGCGCAGTGTAAACAACTCGCAGACCCAATAGCAGCCTTGCCTTAGTAAATCTTTATCTACGTACGATATGAAAGTCAGAGAGATGTAATTGTTGCTGTCCCAGAAAGGAATAAGGACAGCTATAAATCAGTGAAAGAGCCGGGTACCTGCTCGTCCTCTCGCCGCAACGAGACTGTGTGATTCAACAGTCCTCAAAACATCGGTTTCCGGTAAAATATCGGTATTGAATTTTTTGATTGGAATACAATGCCTCCTGAACCTACTATGTACGTGGCAGAAAAAGTATCACTGCACAAATAATTGCGCAAATGTTTCTTTTCAATGAATAATGCTATGTCTATAAATGATAAAAAAAGTATAAAACTGTGTATCACACAAAATAAAACATTCTTTATTTAAAGCTGGTACATCTAGAAAATTGAATGAACTGTTTTCAATTAGTGGCTAAACTGAACACACTTGAAGCTCTCTCTGGCAGTCCGACGGGATACTGGGGGCATCAGAGGCGATCCAATTGTAGCCGTTAAGAACCCCATCCATGCATGTGCCCGTCTTCGTCTGGATCTGGTTGACCCGAAGGTCTCTTCCTTCATTCCTCTATCCCTGGGGTCAAATAAGAGGCAAAGAATCACAAGACCCTATGCCCGGTGCTCTGCCCCAGTATCCTATGTATGTGCCTGTGTCTAATTCTAATCCTTAGAAAGGAAGAGAAACAGACCTTTGCTGTAAATCCAAAATGCATTACTGCAATACCCAAATTACTCAACTAAAACATCCAAAATAACGTGGACTAAGAATAAACATCTGTGTTACACTCACATAACTTTCTCTAGCTGCTCTACAAACCTCCTACAAAAGATTATTCTTCTTTGTACACAATGCTAACCAAGATAAATATTAGCAGAATGTTATTACTTAGTTCCTTATAAGTATGAGAGAATAAGAGAATGCGCTATGCTAAAGTGATTGTCAAATGTTTTAAAAGCTATCGTCATGCGATTGTCATTGCAAATCACTTCTTTGCTTGGCCAGTAGAACAAAAGAAAAACGAACACTTCCTGTCTGAGTAAAGTTTAAGTACTTCACAATTGAAATCAGTAACAAGGAATATCTCGGAAACGGTTACCTCCACAACAAAAACGTAAAAGACATAAACTATGTGTTTTGACGTGATGTACATTTTTTGTATGGTGAGTTTTTTTCTATCTCTTACGGTTTAGCAGTTAAGCAAAATTAATCCAGAATAAAAAGCTCTTCAGAGGCTATTCCCCAAAAATTCGAGGTATACATTTTATTTCGAACATAAATAGCTTTAATATGCGGGATTTTAATCAAAATTCGTTAGAGCCATTTTTAAGAAAATCAACATTTTCCATGTAAAGGGTAGTTGTGGTAGGGGGATTTTTTTTTGAAAATCTTCGTGTCGCATCCTTGGAAGATACTAAACCTAGATATCAAGTTTGGTATTTAACGGTCTTTTCGTTTTGGGGCTATGCTGTTCACAGACACACACGCGGACCTTTTTCTAAAAATCCTTTTTTTCGGACCCAGGGGACCCCAAAATACATATTTCCGGTGAAATCTCGGTATCGAATTTTTGGGTACATTACAATACCTTCTCTATCCCTATGTACATTGTACATATTGGGCTAGAGAAAGTAAAAAAGCCCCGTTTCACATTTTTAGAAAACTGACCTCCTTCCCTCTCTCTCGCTCTCTCTGCCCTAAAATATGGCTAGTTCACATCTGCTTACAACACGGATAGTGTGTTTACATTTAATTAGTTTATTTATGATTAAACTATATTCAGCAAACTTTATCGACTTTGATTCCAAAACACATTTTAGAATTCCTCTTCAGTAAAATTCACAAAATATGCTATCGAAAGCGCCCTCCGAGATGTAAAGGTTATTATGCTAACTTCATACACACAAGGTCGCGGGTTCAAACCCGGCGGAGGAGATGGATTTTTTCGGGCGTAAAAATCCTTAGCATGGCTTCCTTCGGAAGGGAAATAAAGCCGTGGGTCCCGTGTCGTAGATTTACGGCTCGTAAAAGAACCTCAAACCTGATAGAGAGGCCTCTGAGCAAAATTAAGCGGTCTTTCACGCCCAGCATAGAATGGGACGCTGAGAACCGCAGCAGTCCATAAATAACACGCATTTCATTTCCTTAGTATTTGGAGTGTCTCTTTGGATATAGTTATTTCGTTGTTGATGGTTATTGATATTACTAACATGATAATAATTGGGACTCACCGCGATAGTGTAGGGGAAGCCTATCTGGTTCATATTGAAGAGGTCGGTGTTCGATTTTCGCTTAGGTCGAGTTACCCGTATAAGCTTTATTTTTGGGATTATCTCTTATCCTGTGGAGATGAATGTCGATTAACTTTAAGCTCTATGGACCCCAAGATATTTGAGCATCATTTCACCGATTTCATTTATCGTCCGACATTACCAACCAGGTTAAAGGACGTTAAGACAGAGGAAAGTAATAACATAAAATAAAATGAATAATTTGTTGCAGGGATATAGAGAAAGTCATGTGAATGGTACACATCAGATTTTTAATTCTAATTCTAAAATCTTCTGAGTGGATCTAACATATAATGCTTCTTTCAGGAAAATATTAAAACAAATGTTACTTACTCAACTCAGCAAATACTCTCGCTGGATTGCTCACAAATATTACTGACTTTATATTATCAATTTTAAGTCGATAGAGCAGATTGTTAATAAAATTACAGATGGAAACCATCCAAAAGTGATGCCTTAATATTACTTTCTTATATGTTAACCAATAAATATTCTTTTCAATTCAAGAATTTAAGCGCTTTTTACACCATTTGCTAAATCCTGAATAACATAGCTCTTATAAACGAATGTTGTCTATAGGATAAGATTGTCTGTAATATTCTCACTGTGTTTTCGTTGTTTCTTGTAAAAATATCAAATATAATAGGAGGTTAAGTCGTGAGGCTCCGTGAATAAATACACTAGAAAGTGAATGCCTTAGAACTCAGACATTTAACGTTTGTGAAGCTCAAGAAAGACCGGTTCCCATGGCCACGCTCGCTAAAGCGTCTCGCTTTGGTGCTTCGTGGACAGGGGATCGTGGGTTCAGGTCCCGCCTTGGGCATGGGTGTTATATGTTTGTGGAATGTGTCTATGTTTGTAAAAGAACAGTAAAACCAGTAATCAATAAAACCTACGGGGGGAAATGTAAATGGGGATAAAGCGCCGGAGTCCTGATCAGACTCCGGTAATGTTTAAGAGAGAAAAAAAAAAAAAAAAAAAAAAAAAAAGCGACTGAATGTTCAATGGCTAGTTGAATACATCACTCAAATGCAGACTAGTACTACAACAGTAGACTTAATAACATAAACTTTGTGAACGTGCATGGATGAAGTATGCAAAAACGAGCAGGTGGCTATCGCTTTCGAGAGGTCCCGGGTTCGATCCCTGTCATAGACTCTTCTGAGTTTAGTCTTCTTTTTTGGAGTTGTCGGTATATGTTAGAGTGGATTCTCATATATCACAATTTCTTTTCCTTTTCATTCCGTTTCTTTTTGTGTTTCAGGTAAGCCTTTCAGTCTCATTAGTTTAAAACTGATTAGCAACTTGAGAACGATGGTATATGAATAGACCATTGAGTCAATCAAACGTATTGTTCTAGTAAAATATTAGCTTCATTTAAGTTGTATAGAATGAATTTAGGTATCAAGGTCTAATACCTTGTACAAACTATGGTCTTATACATGTGTGTATACATATATGATTACGTTAGAAAATATAACCCTCTGCATATGTGTTTGTGTAGTCATTTATGTTTAGGGATTAATTTTTACTTTCTCCATACGCACTATGTACATAGTGTATAGAGAAAGTATTGCACTCCACCCAAAAATTCGATACCGAGATTTCACCGGAAATATATGTTTTAGGGTCCCCAATATCCAAAAAAAGCATTTTCACAAAAAGGTCCGTGTGTGTGTGTGTGTGTGTGTGTGTGTCCGTGTGTCTGTGAACACGATAACTCAAAAACGAAAAGTCGGTAAAATATCAAACTTGGATTTAAGTTTAGTATCTTCCTGGGATGCGACACGAAGATTTTGAGAAAAATACCCCCACCCACAACTACCCTTTACATGGAACATTTTTCGAAAATTTTGATTTTCTCAAAAATGGCTCCAACGATTTTGATTAAAATTACGGATATTAAACATATTTACCTGACAAATAAAATGCATATCTTGAATTTTCTGGAATAGCCTCTGAAGAGTAGTTTATTCTGGATGAATTTTACTAAATTTTGAATAACTGCTAAACCGTAAGAGATGGACAAAAACTTACTACACAAAAAATGTAGAGCACATTAAAGCACACAATTTATGTTATATATATTTTTTTCGTGGAGTTCGTCGTTTTTGTGACATTCCTTATTTTTGGTTTCTGCTATGAAAAACGTATACTTTTCTCATACAGGAACTTGTCAACTCCTATCCATATAAACAAAGGAACTTCATTGACATAGCAACCAGCTTTTGACTATCACTTTAACCTACGGCTGTCCGTTATTCCGCTTCAACTTATAAGGAAGCGAGTAATAAGACTATTTCTGCTAATTTTTTCTAATTAGCATAAAGTAAATAGAAGTATAAGCTTTTAAAGAACTATTTGTTGCAGGGATATGGAGAAAGTCATGTGAATGTTACACATAAGATTTTTTGCATTAAATTGTTCTATAATGTCCTAAATCTTTATGTAGTGTCCTATATCATAGACCACATGTGTTCTACATTTCATTAAAAGCACGAATCTTCCGTCCCTTTCGTATTTCAGAATAGTATGGTAGGTATCTTTTCTGGAAGGAAGCTTCTGCATCTGCTCGGAGAGGTTGGCAGAGCGGTATTCAATGAGGAAACGTTGGGGTCCTGCTTGTTGCCCTTCATTTCTACCTTCCCCCCGGAGATTTAATCACAGCCAGTAGCCGCAATACCGAATTCTTCTCCGTCCTAGTTTAGTTCTCCAGCCACATTGTAGCGACTCCATCATTGATACATTAACGTGTCACATGATCACGATTCCTGTAATATTATGTGTATTTTTACTTTCTCTACAGTAAAAATTCGAAAACAAGATTTCACCGGAAATATATGTTTTAGGATCACCTGTATAAAATAAACATTTTCAGAAAAAGGTTCGCGCGCGCGTGTGTGAACACGATAACTCAAAAACAAAACAAACTTGGTATTTGAGTTTAGTATCTTCCAGAGATGCGACACGAAGATTGAGAAAAATCCTCCCACCCCAAACTACTCTTTACATGGAACTTTTTTTCGAAAATGTTGATTTTCTCAACAATGGCTCCAACTATTTTGATTAAAGTATCGTACATTAAAGATATTTACATGAAATAAAATGCATATCTTGAATTTTCTGGGAATAGCCTGAAGACTATTTTATTTGGGATGAATATTACGGAATTTTGCATAACTGCTAAACCGTAAGAGATGGACAAAAACTTACCTCACAAAAACTGTAGAGCACGTTAAAATACACAGTTTATGTTACATGCCTTTTTTTCGTGGAGTTGATTGTTTTTTAGATATTCCTTGTTTTTAGTTTCAGCTTTAAAAAAGTTACACTTTTCTCATACTGGAATTTTTCAACTCCTGTCCATGCCAACAAAGAAACTTCAGTCACATAGTTACAATTTTGACTATCAATTTAACCTATGGTAACTATTTCCCTTCTACTTACAAGGAAGCAAGCAATAAGATTATTTCTACTAATTTTTTCTCGATTAGCATGAAGTAAATAGAAGCCTTAGCTTTTTAACAATAATTTGTTGCAGAGATGTAGAGAAAATCACGTGAATGGAACACATCAGATTTTGCGTTACTAGTTTTACTTTTTTGACAATCGCAAATTCAGAGTTTCGTATCAAGTTCTCAGTATCAGTTGCTACCCTCATATAATTTGCGAACATTAGTGAAGATAGAAGTGGCACCACATTTGAGTTCAAACCAGCATATGAACATTTTCGTACATTAGGAAAGCTGAACGGTTTGTAATAGCCTATAAGGCAGCAGTGGATGGCTTGAGCAATGTTGAAGTACCTATATGCTCCTTAAAATGTGGTAAAAGAAGATAAGTCACTAGTACTTAATGTGATTGTCAAGCGTGGATACTGCAGGACAATTTCTAAATAAAAACAAGTATCTTGCAACTGACCACTTGTTAGGCCAGCCATTTAGTAAACTTTTATTTACGGAAAATAATGGACAACCCCAGCAAACTGAACGTGGTCATACAATCGAAAACGTTTGTTCGCCGTACCAGTAGAAATATTTATGAAAGTGACCTTTTGATTTGTGAATGTGAGGTGTAAAAAATATGTTTTTTCTATTGTTTATTGATTTCTCACGAAAAAGAGCGTGGAATAACGGAGATTACAATGATATGAACGAAAAGCATTTATGTGTAAATCAGTAAGCGGTGTAAAGACTCGGTAATCGCAATAAATGTGAAAAAAAATCTGATAAGTTCCATTCACATGACTTTCTCTATATCAATGCAACAAATTATTGTTAAAAAGCTTACGCTTCCATTTATTTTATGCTATTTAGCAGAAATATTCTTATTACGTTCGTCCTTGTAAGTAGAAACGAATAAAGGGTCTTTTATAGGTTAAACTGATAGTCAAAAGCTGGTTGCTATGTGATTGAAGTGTTCCTTTGTTTGTATGGACATGAGTTCACAAAGCCCTGTATGAGAAAAGTATAAGTTTTTTATAGCTGAAACCAAAAACAAGGAATATCTAAAAGAACAATCAACTCCTAGAAAAAAATGTATATAACATAAATTGTGTGTTTAAAAGTGCTCTACATTTGTTGTGTGGTAAGTTTTTGTCCATCTCTTACGGTATAGCACTTATGCAAAATTCCGTAAAATTGACCCAGAATAAAGTAGTCTTCAGAGGCTATTCCCAGAAAATTCAAAATATACATTCTATTTGTCAGGTAAATATCTTTAACATACGATATTTTAATCAAAATCGTTAGAGCCATTTTTTAGAAAATCAAGATGTAAAGAGTAGTTTGGGGTGGGGGGATTTTTCTCAAAATCTTCGTGTCGCATCCCTGGGAGATACTAAACTTAAATACCAAGTTTGGTATTTTACCGACTTATCGTTTTTGAGTTATGGTGTTCACAGACACACGGACACACACGGACCTTTTTCTGAAAATACTTATTTTGGATACAGGGGACCCTAAAACATATATTTCCGGTGAAATCTCGGTATCGAATTTTTTGGTGGCGTGCAATACCTTCTCTAGTACATAGTTCGTATAGAGAAAGTAATAAGTAGGTTAACATTTTCTCTCGGTGAACAATTTCTCATTGCAGCATAAATCTATAACATTTCTTATTTATTAATTCGCTTTTTAATTCGGAATAAGCAATTTTGATTGTTTTTCATACTTTGTAGTTGTATCCGCTAACGAGTCGCCACTGGCTCGTACCCATGTATACCAACAAATATATAATACATAGATGTTATGAACTGACATTCATCACTAATGTATCCATTAAAACGAACATTTTAAGTACCTACTACAGACATGTGACATACAAGAAACCATAGGATTTTAAAAACACAAAGCGGTCCTATCCTTTATTTTCACGTTCTGAGTTCATGAAGAACATTTAACATTTATTACACTGTGCTATTACAATCGAACGATATGGCTCCGCGGTAGCGTGTGAGTTTTTGTTTTATTTAATAATCTGGTTGGTCATATCGGAGGATCAATGGAATTTGTGAAATGCTCAAATCGGGATGCATTGAGCTTAAAGTTAATCGACATTCGTCTTCTCAGGATAAGGGAAAACCCCGAAAAAAACCTTATACGGGTAACTCACCCTAAGTGAGATTCGAACTCATGACCTTTTGCATGTGAGGCATACACGCTACCACCACACTACCCAGGGGGCAATTCGAGAAGTGCCAGGTTCGATTCCCGACGACTGGTGTTTTTCGTGGTTCTCTGATAGCCAAGGTGGTGATTCTCCTGCTAGTGATGGGACAAAAATAACCCAACAGCTATTTTGAAACAGTTTCATCAACACAACTACTATTTGAAACAGTTTCACCACTAAAACTGTTTCATAAAACACTTCTGGAAATTGTGTTATTCTTTCATGAATCGCTTCCCCGCAACAATAACAGCAACGCCTGAATAATTGTTTCACTTATTGCAACAGTTACTACGCTGCGGTTACGCTTCATAACAAATATTTGTTCATTGCTTCCAAAGTTTACCGCAAGGTGCACCTTTGTACCACGATAAGTTGAGTATACTAGATGTCGACTCCGGAGGGGGTAAGGGGTCGAATAGGGCGCTTTTTAAAACCTTTCGCACGGGCGTTGTTAGAACTAACATAGCATCGATAACATAACCAACTTCTATATTGACCGAGCGTGCGATTCTGTACCCTCCCTTCCCTCGCGTATTCAACGCAGGAATTATCTACCGAAGTTCTTTCGAAGTCCCATCTCACGCACCAATGAATTGTTACCGAATATTTCCAAATAGCTGATTTAATATTTCTGTGTGAGAAGTTGAAAAGTGCGGTAAATTATTCATTGTGCCCGAGATGTGACTTAGAAAGAAGTTCGGTAGCTAATTCCTTAAAAGAAAATAATCAGCAAGAAGAAATTCACGTTTAACTGAACTTTTTTCTGATGTATACAACAAATTAGATTTTTTATATAATCAGATGAGAAGCACAGTATTTATATGACATTGGGATTGTGCAGAAATACATGTTTCATCCTTTCATTGAGTAGAATTAAAATCCTGTTTGATATATAGCACATCAATTATAAGTTGAATTAATGCATTCTGTAAAGGGAGGAAAACTGGAAAGGATACCAACAAGGTTAAATGTAATGCAATTTTTTTGTACATAGCAAGTTAATAACAATATTGAAAAATTCCATTTAAAACTAGTGTAAAAACAGCATAGATGCACACATAAAAATTCTAAATGAAGATAGGATAACAACTATGTGCAAAAAAACAGCACCACCTGTTTCAAGAAGTAAACAAAAGTGTTATGTTAATGCTTGTATTAATGAATTAAGTTTTGAATAGAAGCAGCTCCATTACTTTGTATACACATAAACGTTTTTTGCATAAGATTACAGAAGTTCCTCAGAGAGGGACCTCAAATTTGAAACTCTCTCCTGTAGTATTAACATTTTAGCAGCACCTTTAACATTTGTACATGAGACAATGTCAGCAACTAGTGGCATACCTTTTATCAATCATACTATTTGTGCATTCTTGTAATAACTTTGGTTAAAATATGCATCTTTTACAAATACAGAAAAAGCAAATTATTACAATTAAAATAACATATACTGCACAATGAAAATAAGAAAGTAGTAAAATGCACCATTTGTTTAAAATCTACTTGTCTTTACAACACAAGGAATACTAGACTCTTCAGTTTCTGAGACCAAATATCTTGCATGGTAATCAACACTGACAAAGAAAACATGTAGTTTTAGAAACAAAATTTAAAACTCCAATATATCTTGTTATATGACAAATTTCGTATTCTGTCTGTCAAGTGAAGCATCTTTTTGAGTACATATCCCAATTTATATTGGTAACAGTTTAAGCAATGCTGCTTCAGCTCTTTGCTTAGCATATATTTCTCAGGCTGCAGGACTCGACAGAATGTGTGCCATATAAGCGACTGAGGGAACGATTACAATCTCAAAGTGAGAAAACTGCACATTTCATTTATGCCAAGAGTGAGGGATTTGCAATTGCATTTAAGGATTTTCAACTGCAACAGTTTCATTTCAATGCAAATAACTCCTGTGGAACAAATTCTGGCATAAAATAAAGCTGATATGACTCTTATAGTTTGTAACATTACAAAACTGAAGATTATTATTATTATTCAATAGGAAAGGCAAACAATGAAAAGGAGTACAAACAAACCACACTAAAATATCAGTGCCCATATCTTCCCTTCATATATATTGTCTTAATATGAATTGGATGAATGCAATTGCAAATAAAACAGAAAAATGCCCATTCCACACAATAATACAGGAGTTGAACATTAAGGTAATAACAATGAGTCACAAAAGCCTTGGCTATTGAAGCACTGAGCTGACATCATTGTAATAATTTATTTTCAATTATGTTATAATTATGTTCGGAAGCCATATGCAACAATAGCTGTGTGTATAATTTGTGCAGTTTCATCTCAGAATACATATAAAAGATTGTGTTAAATTAATTAATCAAAGAATAATTTCTGCTCATAATATTAGGGCAAAAATGGAGTAGAAACTCCTCGATTATGAAAATGTTTAATTCCATACTACCAATTAATTTGCATCTATAATAGCTGTAAAGTAAAAGCAACAATTCCTTGTTTTATATTTATAAACAATTACTTAAAATTGTGCAGTGTTTACAAACTTCAATCACACAGACGTCCTGCATTGGACAATTACTAATTTTACTGTGATATATTCATAGATATACCAAAGGATTCTTTAAGCAGTTCATTTCAGATTGTTATATTTATGTCATGGATGCACAAGTTTGACCTAGTTAGTGCAAATTTTGCATTTTGTAATAATTAGCTGGCCACATCATTACAAACATAAAAACTTATATCCAAGCAACTCGTCCAAAGTAATAATTAGCTGGCCACATCATTACAAACATAAAAACTCGTATCCAAGCAATTCGTCCAAAAGTAATAATTAGCTTGCCACATTACAAACATAAAAACTCATATACTAGCAACTCGCCCAAAGGTATTAATTAGCTTGCCACATTATTACAAACACAAAAATTCATATCCGAGCAACTCACCCAAAAGTAATAATTAGCTTGCCACATTATTACAAACATAAAAATTCATATCTGAGCAACTCGCCCAAAATTATTAATTAGTTTGCCACATTATTACAAACATAAAAATTCATATCCGAGCAACTCGCCCAAAAGTATTAATTAGTTTGCCACATTATTACAAACATAAAAATTCATATCCGAGCAACTCATCCAAAAGTATTAATTAGTTTGCCACATTATTACAAACATAAAAATTTATATCCGAGCAACTTGCCCCATGGTATTAATTAGTTTGCCACATTATTACAAACATAAAAATTCATATCCAAACAACTCGCTCAAAAGTATTAATTAGTTTGTCACATTATTACAAACATAAAAATTCATAGCCGAGCAACTCGCCCAAGAGTATTAATTAGTTTGCCACATTATTACAAACATAAAAATTCATATCCGAGCAACTCGCCCCATGGTATTAATTAGTTTGCCACATTATTATAAACATAAAAATTCATATCCAAACAACTTGCCCTAAAGTATTAATTAGTTTGCCACATTATTACAAACATAAAAATTCATATCCAAACAACTCGCCCAAAGTATTAATTAGCTTGCCACATTATTACAAACATTTGTCACTGCATGATAATGGAAAAAAGTTGTAAAAATTCATAACCAAGTAACTCACCCTAAGATATTAATTAGATAACAAGATTATTATTGGGCAGACATGGTGCCTATGATATGATACAGCTAAATTTATTTGCTGATTCTTATACTACATTAGAAACAAAGCAATGCTATTGAAATGAAAAAAATTAAAAATAATTAATTCAAGTGAGTTTACCAACATTTCCACCACACTTAACGTATCTAATGCCAATAGTATAGAATGCATTTTTCTCTTGGTTTCATTGTTATTTGCCAAAAGAAATTAAGGAAACAAATTAAGTGATCATACCTTAACAATTCACCTCACTTACTCTATATTAATGTTTTTCCAATGTAGATAACGCATGCTGAAGCAAAGCAAACAACACAAAGTAGTCTTTCTGAACCACTGAGGTTTACAGATTGATACCCAAAATGTGTGCCAAATTAAAACAGCCCAGGCTGATGGTTTTTGTGTTTAAAAGCAACCTCATATTACTGCATGTAAAAGAACTTCTCATGATGAAATTCTGGCACACAGGTAGTACTGGTATCCTGGCAATTGATAGCATCATTGACAAAAGACTATTTAAAAACATTATTTTTGTCAAATGTATTTAGGCTACCCTGAAACAAATGACAGAAAACTGTGCAAATATATGCTTATATATCAATCATCAGCATTTCATAATATGATTTAGATTGTTTAATGCAAGAAAAGTACTGTAAATAATATGTGCATTGAACGTAAATTTATACAAGTTTGTACTGAAATGCCAACTCACATTTAATTACAAGATGGCCGAGGCAAACAATAACTTAGTCATAAGAGTCTGCAATGCAGTATGTGGTTAGTTTAAGTTACATAACGAGTGTCAAGTATACACTCCAGGAAAAAGAGGCTAAGTTGGTGGTTATGGTTAAGATAAAAATATTGCTTCAAATCTGACATTGTTTCATTAAGAATTATATGTATAATGTACACAATACTTAATTTTGTAGTGAATTATTTTTCTGCGTGAGAATATGAAACAGTTATTAAAGTGTCGTTTCACAAAGTTATGACAACCAAGCGGCAGCATTTTTCAGGTTAGGTAATGACTTGATTCTTTATTCCTGTGTTGTTCTGTAAGCTTCTTACCTTTCAGTATAATTCGGAAGCGAAACAATTTAATTCCCTTAATCCTCCCTGTAGCAGGGCAACCTCAAAAGGCAATATTTTCTTTCAGAAGACTTTGTGAATTTTAGTTATGAAATTACGGGCACATTAAATCTGTTTCAAATTCAAAGCATGTCGTCAAGATGGCCAACATTATACTAGGAAGCAGACTGCCAATATAGGCTATTGTTTCACAGTCCTGTTACGTAATGTGTGAATAAATGGAATTAATTGATACTAAGTCCCATCTTTATAATCTTATTTCGGAATTTTCCTTTATTTAGCCCACACTAAAATGTATCTATATTAATGACCATTGGTACCACTAAACCATTTTATACTTCCGCTGAACCTTGGTAGAAAGAGACATCTATTGACAGCATATACAAGATAATTTTGGTGTGCAACGCTCGAAATGTCACCTTTCGAGCAATTTTTTTTTATGGAACCTTGACTCGGCACCGGATGTCCCTATTCCAGTTGACAAAATTCATTCGATTCTGCCAATTTCTAATCTAAAGCTATCTCATTAAATATTTTCCTCCCCATGTGCAATTAAATATTTCATCTAATGATCTCATTTGTGGAGTATCAACGTTATGCACATGAATAATTTAAAAATATATATAATTTTTAATGGTTTTTGAAAACAAATGGTATATTTATCCCTTTTTACAAAACAAAGTACGAGGGGCATACTGAAAGTCATGAGCAACACTGTTTTACAATCTTAATATTTATTTTTAAGCTAAACCAAATACATCATCATAATCTACAGACTTTCTTTCACTTTTCGACATGGTCTCCATTTTTTTGCACACATTTTCCCCATCGTTCTACAAGTTTGAAAATGCCCATGTGATAGAACTCCGTTCCAGCTGCCCGCAGACCCTGACGCACTGCTTTCCGAATATCCTCCAGCGTCTCGTAATGTTGGCCACGCATCTGCTCCTTCACAGAACCGAAAAGATGGTGGTCGGAGGGTGCCAAGTCCGGACTATAGGGAGGATGTGGAAGAGTTTCCCACCCTAATGCCCTGATCTTCTCCATAGTGGCACGGGCAGTATGCGGACGCGCATTGTCCTGTTGAAGGATGATCCTCTTTCCAGGGCGTTTATCACGCAAAGCCCGACGGAGCTTCAGAAGTGTCTTGATGTAGCGGGCAGAATTTATGGTTTGTCCAGGGAAAGTCAACCAGAATGCAATCTTGTGCATCCCAAAAGACACTTCCCATAACTTTTCCTACAGACTGCACTGTCTTCACTTTCTTCTTCGATGGTGAGTTCAAGTGGTGCCATTCCATACTCTGACGTTTCGTTTCTGGCTCATAGTGATGGAACCAGCTCTCATCTCCAGTCACAATACACGTCAAAAATTCATAACCTTCATTATGAAATCTCTGAAGAAGGTTTTGTGCAATGGTTCTTCTCTGAAGTTTGTGGTCTTCATTCAATAAACGGGGGACCCAACGGGCACAGACCTTTCGATAACCCAAGCTGTGGATCATTTCTTGCACTGCACTATGTCCTATTCCAAGTTTCGCAGCAATTTCATTCTCAGTGAAACGCCTATCTCCTGTAATGAGCTCATCAACTCTTTCCTTGTTGCGTTCTGTAGAGGCAGTTCGAGGACGCCCGCTACGAGGCGCATTTTGCAGACTCGTGTTTCCATCTTTGAAATGTTTCACCCATCTTCTAACACTGCTGGCACCCATGCAGACACCTCCATACGCACGATGAAGTCTGAGATGAATTTCAGGAGCAGATTTTCCTTCTTTCACAAGGAATTCAATTACAGCACGCTGTCGAAACGAAACATCAATGTCAGCCATTTTTCAAACACCGTCTGTGGTCACGTGATAGAAGCTAATTACGTCACAATATGTCAACATGTGGCTTAAAGTCTGTAGATTACAATCCTGCAGTTCGTTTCGTTACATTGTTGAAATTTAAGTTTTTACAATGGGTTGCTCGTGACTTTCAGTATGCCCCTCGTAGAAGTAATCATATGTGCTGCCATCTGTAGTACATAGGTTTCTAGTAGTTCAGCGTTCTGCCTGCAGGTTTCACTATATTGTGGCAAGATGACCTGTATCTTCTTCTTCTTTCCCTCTCCCTTATGCCCTCTCGAGCGTCGGGTTTCCTCAGTCGGCTTTTGTCCATTTCCTAGATTTTGTCTTATCCCTAGTTAGTTCTTTAACCTCCCTCAAAGTCTTTCCTTTCTGCTTCATCATTTTCTCTACATAATTCTATTCTTGGTCGCCCTCTCCTTCCTCTTCCTGCCCCTCTGGCCCTCAAACCGGTTTCAGTTTCCTGCTCTCATCTATCCTATTTATGTGTGCAAACCATCTTAAAATATTTGCCTCTTTTTTATTACTGGTTCTTTATTATTTTACGGTTTATAATTTTGTCCATTCTGATTATCCCTATACATATCCGTAAATACTTCATATCTGTACTTGTAATTCTACTTTTATGTTTTGACAATACTGTACGCTTTCTGAGCCACAAAGAAGTGTTGGGAGTTGAATTGAACTTATGTTGATGAACTTATGTATTCGCATTTTTTTTATGATAAGTAATATAACGAGAGCTCCAACCTTTATCGATACATTCGCGAGTAACTTGTTTCGAGTTGTAGCTCGAGTTGTATTTAATTAGACTATTTCGCGAATAAAATAATATTCCTAAAATAATATTATAATAATATTCCCAAAATCCCATTTGTCTTTACATATATTTGGACCGAATCACTGCAACTTGATGACCATATCATAAATTGCAGATCTTTTTGTATCGCTATATTCTATTTTTGTTGTAAAATAAACAATAGTTGCTGCTTTGAGTTTTTAATTAATATGTATATTTCAGCGATAGACCTTTCCGTAAAACGTTTTGGAACTTCCGCCATTATATACGGGAATATCACTGATACTATTACAAGACGAACATTAGTTCAGAGAGAAAACAAATGCACGTGGGTGCGATAAATTTAGAAAACCAATTGCACGTGGGTGTGATAAAATAAGATTAAAATGCAGAGTTCCGATTGGTTGGAAGTTTACCCACCAATGTAATGGATTGGCCACTTCTTACAATCACGCGTCAAGAACAAAATAGTCATTGTTAATTTCCTTTTTTCCTATTACTGTTTGATTGGTTTGGTAATAGATTCGGCTTGTCTTAATTATTCTAAGATTTATTTCTGTATCTATTTTCCTTTTTCAATTGATGATTGTCCCAAAACATTCAAAGTTCTCAATTTGCCCTATGGTTTCTGTGTTTCATTTAACATTTATTCTTCTCTGTGCCTCTATTGCAACATGTATTACTTGCTTTTGTTTAGATTTACTTCCATGCCTCTATCTTGCATGTATTGGTCCACTCTATAACTGTGTTCAGTAGTTCTTCTTCACTATTGACCATTAGGACAACGTTCATCTGCATAAACTAGATATGCTCTAATCTAGGGTGACACTATGTTAACGATCTAACCGTCTTAAAATTGTTGGGGAAATATTAGAAGTATGTATATTAACTATTTAGCAGGATCCAATTTGCATTAACATTATGGTGTTAATGAATTTCAAAAATTTTAAGATTAAATATTGAAAGAAAATCAAATATTAATTTGAAAAAAATCTGTGCAAATCAGCTTACTGTTCATTTATTGAAAGCTCGAAAAGCTCTCCCTCGGTATCGGAAATTTCCAGAACTTCATTTGTTGCATCCTGAATGTCAGCTTCAGTGAGCAGCAATCAAGGAAAACGCCTCATTTTAACATTTAAGAACGCCACTGTAACAAACAGATCACCACCTTCAAGGTAAATGGCGAGGCAATATTATTAACTTTCTTAAATTTCCTAATAGTTGACAAAAGCAACGACATGATAGCACAAATCAGACAACTAAACGGCAACTGATGCATGACAGTTGCCACATAGCCCAAAACCGAGATACAGTCGTTGAATTGCATTAAAAGCGTTAGCAATACATGCCTGAGCTATGCTCGAAAGTGGGCCGCATGAACATTTCGCACGGCCCGAGGTATATCTGGGCTTGGGCTTCAATGTGTTAATCAATTTCGAAGTACAGTCTGTTGATCTAAATGACTGGTTATGAATTATTGTGTGAAATGCAAAACATGCTTCTGTTGATGTAAACATTTGTTCTTTGTGTCCGAAATCCTTATTTCTGAAAAATGTGGAAATTGATGCAGTTGCATTAGTAAAGTTGACGATTCATGTTTTGCCGTTTGTAAATGGCGTATTATTTCGGACTTCCGACTGTCTGCTGTTGAACAATTTGCCGAACATTTTTGACAATATACGTCATTGTCTGTCTTTACTCTTTTGATGAAAGGGTACAGAGACTGAAGTTCGGAATTTAAAATATTTTGTTCTCGGTGCCATCCCGAAAAAACGACTGAAGCAGAGAACTGTAACAACTACTGTAACAACAACAAAATAACACAACTATTTTGAAACAGTTTCATCAACACAACAACTATTTGAAACAGTTTCACCACTAAAATTGTTTCATAAAACACTTCTCGAAATTGTATTATTCTTTCACGTATCGCTTCCTCGCAACAGATAACAGCAACGCCAAAATACTTGTTTCAGTTACGAGTATTGCAATAGTTACTACGCAGCGGTTGTTCTGTTCCATAACGTTTGTCATTACTTCCAAACTTTACCGCAAGGTGCGCCTTTGTACCTTGTAGTACATGGCCTGATATTATCGCGAAATTCGAATGCACTAATCAAATTCATTCCCTCTCGTTTACGCGCAACAATGCCTTGGTTCTGTAGTTTGATAATTTCCTCTTCAGTGCACCTAATGAGTGGTTGCATTTGGCGCATCTCAATAGTATTTGGTGATAAACATCATGTCTGCAACAGTTTTGCAGCTGATCATTGTGGCGCAAAAGTTTGGGGAATTTCTGTTGCAGGAAACTGTTATTTCGAAACTGTTTCGTGGTTGCAACAGAAACGTATTAAACTGTTTCGCAAAAAAGAGCAACTTTTCCCACCACTATCTATCACGATTCTCCTTTCAGTTTCATCCTTCAGGTGTGCTTTCCTGAGCGTTGTCGGAGCCCGGAAGGTGGTACAGTTGCTTTCGTTGTGGAAAGATTTATCTCCTCGAGATTGAGCAGTCTCGCACGTTAGGGGCGCTATTTGTCCTCTTGGAAATACTCCGTATTGATGAGAGAATGTTCAAAAACTTGAAATGTTAGGAACTTCTGCGCGACACTGTGAGCCTGACTGCCTGCGGGACTGAGACCTCCTATGCCTCCTTAATCTCACCCCTGTCTCCCGGGGATGTAGCCGCAATCGATTCAAATGAAGTGCCCCGTGTGCGAAGTGCTCCCATCCGTCCCAAATAATGCACAATGTTGTAACAATCCTGTCCGGTATGTGATCGTTCTCATTGTCACTCTGGTATGCGACAGTGGAGCTGGAATGTGAACTTCGCAGTTGGATGCGTAAATAACGACGTGACGCAACAGGATCCTTTGGAACGTGAGCCTCTTCACGGGACATCATGATTCTTTGCGATATCCGAGATGTTTCTCCAAGCTTTGGTTTCTAGTACCTCGACAAGTTTCCAGAAAGTTTGTGACGTCATTTTCTAGCTATTAAAGGAGGAAGGAGTGTATTGCAGTGTCTGCTGTTGTGAATTGCACAGAGTTAGCGCGCAGTGATGCGCGACCCGTTGATGGCGTGCAGCCATGAACTGCCTACGCATCGGAACATCAAGTGAATTATTCACAGCAGTGAATCAGACTGTATTTGTAACAGATTTTTGAGTCAATAGACATTTGATAAGTAGAGTCAGACTGAAAAAGTCAACACCAGAACCGGGATTAGAACCACGGATCTCGCGGTCTCTAACCGGTTGCTCTTCCACTTTTTATTTTTTTTTTTTTGTGTTTAACGTCCGCAGGCGAACTACCATGGCAACATAAATACATTTGCTACAATATGCATCTTATAGGTCCTGCCCGGTACGAGAACGAGAAACCTGGGCAAGCCTTGCTTCCCGTCAATTGAAATACATGTATTCCAACATTCCCATTCTCGTTACCGCTAACCAGCCTTTTGGCTCAGTTTTCTCACTTCTTATTTTCAATAACTACCTAATAATCTTACAGTTTAAAGAGGTTAAGTTAATTTTTTTTTGAGCACACAGGGGAACATTGAATGGCTGGCTCACAACTTGATGAAAAGGAGTGCTGTTACTAATTTAACTAGCAACAAAAAACATCTGAGTTTCTACTTTTCTTGTTGCGCAATAGATTGGGGATTTTAGATGGGCCGATTGAGAATTACTGAATTCAATACCACAAGTGACTTCATTTTACTGCACAAAAGACTGCAACACATTTTATGCAGACCTAGATTTTATTTCTCTGCACGGACTATGTACAGTGTATAGAGGTTTTGTATTTCACACAAAAATTCGATACCAAGATTTCACCGGGAATTCATGTTTTGAGACTCCCTGAATCGAAAAATCCAAGAAAAAAGCGTTTCTAGAACACTGTCCGCATGCGCGCGTGTGGGGGGGGGGACATAGCTCAAATACGAAAAATCTATTAAATACTAAATTTGGTATTTAAGTTCATAATGTCCAACTATGCGACTCAAAAAATTTTCAACAAACACCTGAGCTACTCTTTACATGTAACATTTTCCCACATTTGTGGATTTTCTCAAAAATGACCAATGATTTTGATTAAAATACCATTATGTTTAAGTATTTTCATGACAAACAACATTTATATTTTGAATTATCTAGGAATAGCTTCTGCAGATCTCGTTCTAGATGACTTTTGCATAATTGGTAAACCATAAGGGATAGACAAAAACCTACCTACTTCACAAAAAATATAGATCTCGCTACAACACACAATTTTATGCTAAATTAATTTTTTTGTAGAGTTAAACATGCTATTCCTGGTTTAAATTTTAAACTACTTAAACTTTTCTCAAACATGGAGCCGTCTATCATTTCATACCTCTTTTGTTTTACTCCTAGTTATGCTAAATAACAAATTTCAATTCTTTCACATAGTGATAATTTTTAGAAGATTTGACTATTACTTAAGCATATTCCCTTATTTCCCTTACATTTACAAGGAAGCAAGTAATAAGACAATTTCTGCTAATGTTTATCTTGTTTAACATGGTGTAGATAAATAAATAATCTTTTGTAAGAATATGCTGGGTCTTTCTTTATGAATGTTGAGAAAGACTCCATTCGTCTGACTGAATACATTCTAATCCAGATTTAATTCTAGGCACCAAACTAAACGACACACTAGTGGCTGCCACTACTCATTTCTGTACAGACTTGAATTTACTTCACGAGTTAACTTTCCAACATGCATTAATGTAAATAAAATAGTAATGAACAAACACAATCTACCCCCACAAATATTTACGTGTTGCATGACATTAAAAAGCGTATGGGAATTTTTAAAATCTTTCTTGAAAATTTTATATTGATTAGGATTCCTTAATAGTTTGAGGTAATGCAAGAGTTTACTATAAATTTGTATTACAGCATTGTAACATTTTTTGGAACAGTATTACACTGAAAATTTGAAGTTTTGCAAATATGCAATTATTGCAAAGTTGCTGTAATTATTTACAAGATAGCTACAGAGAGAATATGTGTATTTGACAGTAAGAGTAAACATGTTTTGGATTTTAAGGGCCTTACATGAATGATGGGCCCAATGCCACTGATGATGTGTATGGCCATTTTTATTGTAATATTAACACTTATTTGCTGTGAGCTGATTTACTCCAGAAGGCTATTCTATATCACAAAATGGAGTAAAAAGTGGATTTTTTTTGTTTAATTTGTTAACACAAAACAAGCAGAGCTAAATTTTGGTAGCATAATTTGTATCTGTTTTTTCCAAACGAAGTCTTCATTTATTTGAAGCCCAAGAAATTTTGCATCAGATACTTTACTAATGGTGCATTTGTTGTAAATGATTATCACTTCATTTATTTGCCTATGCTCAAGTTTCCCATTATTGGGTAATGAAACAGTAGGACATGTAGCATGTCTTATAACTAAAGCTCACTTTTGGATTCTGAAGCACACAAAGTTTAGTAACACACAGAGCAGTCAGCAGTATAAAGTGATGGAAGTGAGGAGGGATTTGTAGCATAAACATGCACATATTAAAGTATAATCTGTTCCAAAAGTAGCTCATTACATGTACTGACAGTATATGCATCACTCTAATACATAAAGTAACACAATAAAACAATTATTTTATAACATTGTTAGTAAATAAAAATGCCTTGTACTTTTACAAATAAAAGTAAAGCTTGATACAAAAAATTTAGGATAATAATGTGCAGAGCTTTCAAAAGAAAATTAACTTAAACTCACTCAGAATTACAGTGAATTACTGCATACATCTTTACTGTATTAAAAGAAAAGGCTCTCCTCCTGTCACCCAAAGTATATTTGAGTTATGTACAAGTTTGTTCAGTGTCAAATGCCTATGCTTTTGTATTTTTAAACATTTTCAATCTATGCCCTCTTTCAGTGTTCACTGGTTTATCTACTAGCAGGAACTGAACGAAGCCAGGCAGTGAGCAATACTAGATAATGCAACACGTTTCGAAACAGGCTGTAGAGACCACGCCTACTCCATCATGTCATAGTAATTATGCTCTACATGCATCAAACCTAAATCTGGCAAATATAAGGCTAGGAGTTTTATATAATATCAACATACAGAATATGTACATATTTATGTAAAAATATTTTTGAATTATGCGCTACGACATGAAAAGTTTCAAAATGTATAGTGCATAAAATATTAATTTAATTTTTATATAAATGATGAATTAAACATTGTTACTTGAAAGTTCCTCATGACATTAATTATATTTTTGAAAAATAAAGTCTGGTACAATAATTAAGCATGACCATGTTATAGCAAACTTAAATAAATTTCATTACTATGAAGATTCATAGTTATTTTAATTTGCATAGTCACTGTTTAAACTATTTATCCACTAAATATTTCTTTGCAGAACCCAATGTACTTGCTTCTTTCTCAATTACAATAATCTATTAGACACATCTCTTAAGTTTTCCATTGTTATGGAATGCCACCAGTCAGAAAAGAGGTTATTATCTACAGAAAATGACCATTCAAGGTCACAGGTAGTAACTGGTGCAAATTTAAGTAGATTAAATTTTTCAGCAGATTCCATCTGGAGATGTAACTTGGTAACATTATCTGACTTGATGTGCTACTATAATTTAGACTTTTTCTAAGTTCATGAATAATCTTACTAAAAGGCCTAGAGTGACCTAGAAAAGTATGCAAATCATTTTATGTACTACCCATTTATATGTTATTTTTGCTTAAATACTAATAAAATTAATTCTGAAAATCATAGCTATAGTACTAGAAATAGGGGTAATGGTGCTGTTTAAGGGTCAGTTGGCCGCGTAACGTCAGGCAGCCAACCTTTGCATATGTAAGGTGCAAGGTTCAGCGTTATGGAGCATGAAATTGCAAAAAGGAGGGAAGGCAGTGCAGTCATAGGGTAGGGTGGAAGAAAATTTGCAATTAACAGTATATGCCCTAGGAAGCGTAACCATTGCAAGGCGGGGAAACCCAGAAATATACAATAGGCAACGCATTCATAGGAAAATTGGTATGGTTTTGCGGCATTGCGTGGCCAACTGACCCTTAAACGGCAACATTACCGAAATAGGAATGACTATACTATAAATCATAGGCTAACAGCTTTTGAAACGAGTGCAAAATATACTGAAATCTTATTTTACAATAAACTTCGAAAAGATTTAAAAGGAATAATAAATGTAAATATATTTAAGAAATTATATAAATAGTTAGTTGATGAGGCATTCTATTTTATAGAACAGTTAATAACTAATGATGTATGTATTTTGCTGCAAATATTTTCTACACTGTTGTCAATATTTTATCCATATTTTATACCTGACAATCTCTAATAGATTTTTGTAACCTCTACAAGCAATAAAAAAATTTGAATTTAGGGTTTAAAATCAAGACCTTAAAATAAATAGAGATCAGAAAAAAAATCTTGAATGGTTTACTAACAATGTATGGCTTAGTTACAATTGTACAAAATCAATTTCTATGTTTGCATGTAAAAGCTATGCAAAATAATTTGGATATACATATGTTGAGAACTAAAATTGTAAACCATACAAAGGATGATGTGCATTGATTATTTTCTTCAGTTGTAGAAAATTCAAAACTTCTGATTCTGATAAATGAATGGTGCTAATACATGTTGACTGTTGCATCACCTACCTGTTTCTCAGTTTACAAGTTGCTCTAAGGCTCAATATTTTTAAAAAGTGTAATTTAACATTTTCACATTGAAGGTATTTGTTTTGTTTGTTTGATTGTTTTAGTGTTGGAAGGTCTCAAGCTTGGTATTTAATTCAAAATTGAGTATACATAGTTCTACCATAAGCTCTGTCAGTACTTTCAATACATATGCTACTAAATAAAACCTGCAAATCCATTAATATATTGTGAAAGAACACAAAAAATGCATAAAATGATTGCAATGTGCAGCAAGACAGCAGTGAAGAAGTTGAGGCCACTCATGTGTTCTGCACAAATCATGTCCAGTGGAATTTTGTTGACAGCTGGCATGATTGATTCTTTTAGCATCGGAATATTGTGGTGCCTCTTTTGACATGCTCTTGCCTCGAGCTTCTACCACAGATAATAATCCAATGGATAGAGGTCCAGAGTTCCACTAGGCCAGTCAGCAGCAGCAACAATGAGCTGTGGTGATTGGTTGCCAACCACTGCTGTGTGGCTTTTGCTTTCCCCGTATGTTGTTAACAAAGCCTGGAATCGAACCCGCGTATCTTCTTGAACTTGTACTAAAATTAGCAAATACCCTGTTATCAGCTTTTTGTTGCACCTCTTTGCTATTTAATTAATGCTTCCTTCTTAACAGGCGTGTTTCCCGAGTGTATGAAAAGTGCAAAAATAATACCTATATTTAAAAAGGGTGACAGGAGTAAAACTGAAAACTATAGATCAGTAGCAATACTATCTTCCATCTCAAAAGTACTAGAAAAGGCTATGTATAATAGATGTCAAAACTTCATACAAAAACATAATATGTTAACTGCACTACAAAATGGATTCATTAAAGGTAAATCGATTGAGACAGCCATATTCAATTTCTTAGATGCAGTATACAGTTCGCTAGATAAAACAGAAAACAATATCAGGATATTTCTAGACCTTTCCAAGGCCTTTGACGTAGTCAATCATAATATTTTGCTGAAAAAATTGGAATTCTTTGGGGTAAGTGGTCTAGCAAATGACTGGTTTAAATCATATCTAAATCAACGTGAGAAACTAGTTGAAATAGTACAAGCAAATTCCCACAATAATACATCTGAAGTGAATAGATCTAATAAAAAATATGTAACCTGTGGAGTTCTCCAAGGTTCAGTTTTAGGACTTTTTTGTTTTTATTACAGACCAATGACTTAGTAAACTATCTAGATCCAAGTAATATTGTTTTGTTTGCTGATGACACATCCATAGACATAATGGGTAGTAATAAAGATGTTGAAGCAGATATATTGATTTTAGTACAAAAAATGCAGGAATGGTTCATTGAAAATAAGTTGATAATATATAAGAATAAATCTGTAGCCATTTCATTCAGTCACATTCAAAATACCACTGTCCATAAGTCACAACTAAAACTAGAATATGAATTAGCGCATTATAGACCCACTACCAAATTTCTGGGTATATGGATTGATCAGCATTTGAAATGGAGCATGCACGTTGAGAAACTGACATCTAAGTTGAGTCAGCTTTGTTTTAGGTTTAGATCTATAAAAAATATTGCAAACTTAAAAACTCTGAGGAATCTATACTTTGTACATTACAACAGTTTATTAAAATTTGGCGTGATATTTTGGGATAACTATGATTCAGAAAATATAATCTTCAAAATTCAAAAACGAACAATTAGAATAATAATAGGGAAGAAACAATGGGATTCCTGCAACAATTTATTTCGAACACTCCACATATTGACACTTTCTTACCTGCATATATTAGAATTGTCATTTTTGTTAGGAAAAATCTGGTATACTTTCCGATAAACTGTGAAAAGCATAGCTATCACACAAGAAATAGGCATACATTGAGCATAATTACACATAACATGTCATTATTTGGCAAAAGCATAAGACATTCTGAGATTACATTATACAGCAAGTTACCTGATAATATTAAAATATTACCACCTCAGAAGCTACATTTAAATGCGAAGTAAAAGAATTGTTATTACAGCACTGTTTTTATTCAATTGAAGAATTTAAAAATACTTTTAAATAACTATGATACTTCTAGGGTGTGTAATTTAACATATTGTAATTAAGTGTACATATTTATTCTTTCTTGTTCATTTACTGTTTTTTTTTTGATGAATTCTTGTAATTCCTACGGTTGACAATAAATCTAATCTAATCTATCTTTTATATGCACTAATTTGTAGATCATCTTTAAAACATATGCGTCATTGTTCATGAAGAGATGTTCATTTCACAAGACAAAATTGTTTGTTTATGCAAAGGATTGCATTGAATCCTTGTATGAACAGCATTCACAACTTCTTTTGTGCATAAGCATCTAGGATCACCAGATCTGAAACAGTTGCACCATTTCTTTAAACCATGCTATTGTCTGAACACAAATCGTTCATTGATGACAAGAGGTTTCAGAGTTGAAAAAATGTCCTTAACTTGCTTTCCACAACAAAATAACTTCAATAACCACGATACAATTTTCGTACCCCACTGCATCGTTCTTTCTTGCCTGTTACTGGCACATTGCAAGCTGGTTTCTCATGGAGAGTAAAGATGACCTTGTGGATGACAATATGCAGCATTGCCATGTTTCTTCATACTCAATTTCCATACTATAGCACCTTTAAATTTTACTGACAGAACTCATGGCATGTATATACAGGGCTCAAATATTGTCCACAATAGCACATACAATATGCTAGCTTTGGTTACTGTTACATCACTAAGTGTACTATTCAGCATTTACTTCAACATTCAAAACTCAAAACAATTTGAAATTTAAGAATTAGTTGCCTGAGACATCGACATCACTGATTTATGCACTTACAATTCAGGAATGGGACTGAGATTGTTGCAGAAGTGATTTGGTGACTCTGATGATTAAAAATCCACTTCACTGTACTTTCCCATGAATTATTAATACTTTATATTTAAATCCTCAAAGTATCTCCTTTGCATCTTCAGTTTGGTTCTATGTAAATCATCCTCTACAGCACAACCAGGCTTAACCGATCAGGTGAAGGAAATGCAGTAGAATGCAATTTTGTATATTGAATCAGTTTAAAAGAAATAAAGCTTAACTTCATAGTTTTTTTAAAAGTATATATTTTATTCAAGTTTTTACAAAACTTGACCGCTCGCAGAGTATTGTGCATCAGATTGGCATCCTCAATCTCCACACCCTGCACTTGTCACAGGCTTTCTGTCTTTCAGTTACACCACATTCATTAGTGTCAGTAGTCCATTTGCTTTCATGCGAAAGTAGTTAGCTATCTTGAGAACAACTTATTTATATGTGAATCCTATTTTAAACACAAATTGGCTCACCACATTCATGAAGAATTTATCCTGAAGTTTTCTGTACAATTGTCTCCTTTCAGAACTTCAATCTTAACCTTTTGAATAAATTTTAAAGTACTGGTTTAGTGCAAAACAATAAATATATGCGAAGACATACAGTGATAATAAAATAAAAATTAAGACTAAATTGGCAAAAATCTTGCATGTGGTAACAGTTAATTTTGTTATATTTTATTTACAGGAATGCAGATTTAAGAAGCAAAGACACATTCTTAATATGGCCAGTTTGAGGTACCTAGATACAATAACTTGTGCAAGTGGTTGAGTTTTATAAGCAAGACCCTGTACAAATGATCAGTGGATATTTACAGTTTGTATTATTAATTTTCCAAAATTACAAATTAAGTGTTGTTATTGGTTACTTTTGCAAAAAAATGAAAAAGAAAATTTGATACAGAATGTCCCAGAATTCAACCGCACGAATTTGCAGAATTGTAAAGGGGTCCTAGACAAACAGTTTTGAGATAGGGAACCTACTGTCCCTTTTGCCAAATGTCAAAGTTATGGCATGTTTTCTGGGTCGTGCATTAGTGACCATAAATTAAAAGAATGTGAACATGTGTGTCCTATTTTCATTCAGTATGCCTCATTTGTATGCCAGTAGTTGAAGGAATGCAGCAATGGTGCACAATCAACACAATATTTAAAATTATTGGATTTGCAAGTTTGCAAAATTGCCTGTTCTTTGAGGGTGTGCATGCCCCTATTAACAATTTGATAGATTTCAGATCATATGTACTTAGCTAGAGTGCTTCAGTACAACATACTGGTGGGTGAGTCAGTATAGGGCTGCTCAATGAATCCCTGATATAATGTTCGCAACATTCTCCAAAGTTTCCATTTTTCAGTTTTTTAATTTTCTTATTTTTCTCAAAGAGGTATATAATCTGTACAGCACTATTACACTTAGTTTACACTTTTGAAGCCAAGACGACAAACCCTCCAGTAAAAATTACTTTCAAAAGACTGCGAATGATATTCACATAGCGTTCAACATTAAATGCAGTAATTGTCAAGGAACCTGCATAGATTAATGCAGCAGAACAATTAGGTTTCTTGAAAACATTTATGTAATGTGTGCTTTGAAATGTAGCAACTGAACTATGATTTTAGCAGTGGAATGAAAAACCTGGGTTATTACTAGGATTCGAACAGCAGTACTTAGATTTTATCTCTATGTAGTATTATGCCATTTAAACCAATTGAGTTACTCTGGTCCACTAGACTGTGCTTCTGAAAATCTTGGCTAATGCCTACATGCAACTACTGTGAAAACCATGAATTTCTAAACATACTATTCACATTGTAAAAATATACATATTATGTGTAAGGATATATATAGTTTCATCTAGATGCGAAATGGGGCTCACACAGATTAACATTCTAAGATAATCTAAGGAACTCATGTGCTTTTTAGGTGCCACATATTACCATTGCTCTTATGAAGAAACAAGTACTGACATGAACTTTAGCTACTTGTGATGAGGTACAGAATACTCCTGGAATTTTTGACAGGGTTGAGGTCAATTCTTCATAGGTGCAATCTCTACAGGGATTTTCCAGGTCATCAAATCAAACATGATGTATTTTTTGCTTTGGATATGTATTATTTCTCAAAATCTCATTCTATTTGCCTTTCATGCAGAACAAATGAATTCAAAGATAGAATGCACTTTTCTGACTAGTATATAGGTCTTAATTAGACACAATGATAATATTCTTTTGTAAATTGTGTACCATGCCTACAATTGTAATGTGTACATTCATAACACATCAATGATACACTTTATTTTAGAAACTTCTTCAGGGGGGATGGAGAAATGTACCCGTTCAGGTATTAAATGCAATTCTTAATGAAATGCTCTCTGTTGCACCTACATGCCAATAGTGCATTACATTTATTTTACTTATCAGTACAATAAAAGCATGTTGTGTAATGCAGAAAAATATGAACAGCTCATTATGAAGCCAACAATATAAAAATAAAGTTACCTTCGAGGGCTTGAACTCTCAATATCTTAACCTGATGCACACACACTTACCATTGTGCTAAACAATGCCACTACATCTATGGTCTCTGAAATTGGGTACTTAGGTTATAGTCCACAGTGCAGTTTGAACAGTGGCGTGCTAATCCTTAATAATTGTTAAGCTTTGCAAAGAATTTAGAATCCTTAGTCCATAGGTTCCCTATCTCAAAAAGTTTATCCTGGGTCCCTCCACAATCCTGCCAATTTGTGCAGTTGAATTTTGGGACACCATGTATATATGCATGTACATAAAAATGGATGTTGTTAATGTGAGATTGATAAACTCCACTGTTGTTTGACCAATCACCATGAAAGCTGACATATCTACATTTTTTTTTGACAGAGAATGTTTTTATGCTCTCTATTTTAGTTTATTTTGCTATTGCATTGTATAATTTTTAATACTATTCAAAGATTGCCATGAAAATGGATATGCGTAGATATTTGAGCATGGAGCATATTTATGCAATATCTATTTTGCTACAACTCAATAATAACAACAAATAATAATTAATAGTGATTAATAGTTGGCAAGAAGTTTAAAATCTAAGTGCTGTATGAATAACTATTATTCTTCTATTTGTAGGGAAATGATATTTGCATCATACACAAAATTAAATACTAGAAATTATTTGAAATGCTATGTAAAAAATCAAGATCAACCCGACATGTGCAGAAACTGTCTTCTGAAACATTTGAAGAGAGGGGCAGGCCTGGAAACTAACTGGATCAGAGCCTCACTTAAGAGCTGCTGAAACATCTGAAAAGCAAGACTCACAACTTGAAAACCTGCAAATGCGAGCTTCTACTAAGAGCTGCTACAATTTGAAACAGAACGCTAAACAGACTCGATAAAGAACTACAATCACTTTCAAGAAAGCAGCATTTAATTATGATAAAGGCTGCGATTAGAGAAAGCATTGCAATGTTGTCATTGGTCCAATGACTATATTGTGCTTACATTTTCACAGTTTGAAATTTCAGATAGAAATGCCTGACAGGTGTTGTTCCAATGGCAAAGGCAATTTGCCACCACTGGTTGAGCCACCAGAATCACTTAACTTATGTGGCTGGAATTGCTCGGGAGTCCGAAGATTTTCCACAGCATATCTGGAAATATGACTCATGCTTTCAAATAACTTGAATAATGTGAGATATAATTTCATGCTCATATTAAAAGTGTAAGGATAAGTTGTATCATCAGATTGGTTAATTTCTTCCAGTACCCAAGCAACTTCCAATTTTGTCAAATTTATTTCATGGACAATGAGGAGAAAGAGACTGATCAATGATACACATTAAATATAGCAACAGATTGAGAAATTATTGCTGAACTACAAACATTATTTGTGCAACTATTTGATCAGAGATCTGCATTGGAGGATGAGAAAGCGGACACAGAAGTGGAGCATATAAAATGCTGTCAAACAACAAGAAAGATGCTTCAGTGCTCTAATGTCCCCTAATGGTATAATGTGGAACTGAGATTACCCAGCAAGAAATTCTCAGCAAATGAGACCAAATCAAGAAACATGTTGCTGAAACTCACCTTTCATACAATGCACTTTAATATCCAACTCTGTGTTGCAAGGAGAAGATGAGTATCATCTCAAATTATATCAAACTAATTCCATCACATGTGTTACAACTTAGCAAATTCATGTTTTTCGCATGGTCAACTACTTATATGTTCCTTACTCCAGAGTGGGAACTCCAAAAAAATTTGTACCTCTATACACCAAATTAGAAAACCAATAAGTTAGTATTAGCTTAAATTATTTTAAGTTTGATTACTTAGTGAAAATATAAAAATATTACTCATTCACATGAATTATTAGCAAAAAAAGTACAAAGATCATTATCAATTTATACCAATAAAAAATAACCAAATCTTATCAGTTTGTGTAATTTTTTATTTTTCCATATTTTTCTATAATATTTTATAGATTCTACATTACAAATAAACCATTCATTTTTAGGTGTATAAAGATAAAATAAATATACTCCAGCTGGACATCTGCCTGGTTCTGCTAGTTATTTATAAAGCAAGAAAAATACTATAATCTTTCATTGTAGTAGATTATTCCAAAATAAAGCATTAGGCCCATTTCACACTGGTGATGGTCACTGATAGAGATACATTCATTTGAATTGGAACATTCACACAGGGCCACTACACTGCCTCACTGAGACCGAGTCACTGTGATGCAACAGTGTCTCACCCTCGCCACATGCGTTGGACAGGGTCACTGTGTTCAGTGCAGTGAAGTGTTCACACTGGGACACAGACACAGTGTTGCAGATTTGCCAACACAGTCATTTCTGAGCACAGCTAAACATTCATTTTACATTATACTTCGCACAATGTAACCACGAGTTTAGATTTAGTTATTTAGCAACATTTTATAAGCAGAGTAGAAAGTCTTCCAGCTATTTGGGCCATTAAAAGCAATGACTATAGCAACAGTGGTGAAAACGAATGCAGGGCAAGAATTTATAAATAAGTTTGTGCATGATTTCAATGTGAAGGGCATGAATGAAAAAAGAAATTAAGTTGTATGTTATTTTTTCACTTTAATGCAGTATTTTTCGTACCATAAGACTAGCAAAATTTAGTTTCTACCCCTGTACGAGTCTAGGAAGTTATAACCTTCAGAGACATTTGCACCCCTTACCCCCTTTATTTTGTGTTACTAATAGCAAGTGTACCTTAATGCAGTCTCGATGCTAGAAGAGTGGACAAAATGGATGATTAAAGGGCATTAAGCTACCAAAAAAAATAAATAAAGGAGCACGGAAACCATGAACTCACCCTTATAGGGTGCAGAGAAAATTTAAAAAATATTTTATTTTAAAATTTTCATAACAACATTAAGGGTGATCTTATTGTCATGCTAAGGCCTTATGGTCCGAAAAATACTGTCCATTTCACTAGCTAATTAGTTGGCAATAACTGCAGTGTCAGACATAAGTGATCTAGGAATGTTCACCAGTCACCAGTAACCAACGCTGGTGACCATCATCAATGTCCCAGCATGAAATGAGCCTTAATTTCTTCCTCCATCAGAGGTAAAGTGTGTTTTGATCATATATTAGGGAATAAGTGAAAGTAACTTTCATTATTGCTGATTTGTAATGAAGTATTTCAGGATATCTACAGAAGGAGTTTCTCAAGATGACTGTGGTACCTGCATTTTCCTCAGCCATTCAGATTCAGAAGGCCACTGTCAAATACAAATTCTTTCAGATTTTAAAATAATCAGTGCGTCTGCAGTTCTTGGGAACAATGTTAAGAACAGTTCCTTCACAAGATAAAACATTTACACATTTAACTGTAATCCAGACAACCATAATTCCAAGAATTTTGAATCTTCAACAGAATTGGTAAAAGATAAAATTAATTATGAGGACTACTGTATACAAATGTGAGTTTTATGAGAAGAGTTTTGATTATTGGTAAGATAGTAAATCATTGTGGTACCATATGGTAGATGCCAGACATGTGAGTGTGAAACATGTGAGAAAACTTACAAGCTGAAGGTAGATTTAGAATCACACAATCATTTACAGCAGCTCATGGTCACAAGACCATATACATGTGACAAATGTGAAATGTCTTTCAAATGCAATTCAGGTTCACAACAGCATGTACAGACACATTCTGGCACAAAAACCATACAAATGTCAGAAGAGTTCTCTGATAAGAAACATTTAAAACAGCATATTTTGATTCATTCAGACACAAAAACAGTACAAATATAACATTTGTCAGAAGAGCTTCTCTGGTAAAAATTATTTCAAACAGCATACTCAATTTCATTCAGAATGGCTTAAAACAGCATATTTCACATCATTACAGCATAACAAAACACAAATGTGACACTTGTGATCAGAGCCTCTGTCAGAAGTTGAGTTGAATGAATTAATTTATCATAAATGCAATATAAATATTTGAAGTATTTTCATACAATAATATAGCTCTCTTCCTTTCTTATTCCTTTATTCACATATAGCCTAAGTTTCTCTCCTTGAAAATTGCTTAATTTATTATCATAAATCCAATACATTATATTTTCATACAATAATATAGCTTTCTTCCTTTCGTAAACACATTTAGCCAAGTCTCTATCCTTGAGAATGGTTTGTTCCTTTGCACCTTATATGCGTAATACCCTGGTTATTTGTGAATAAGAATTTTGTTTAACCTAGGTAATCCCATTCTCTCTTACAGTCATCTCCTGCTTGTACTGTCTCACAATTCTATACCTTTCCTGAATATTTTCCCCATGTTATACTTTCTTTTTTATTGAGAAACAATCATTTTGCTAATTTCTCTATCCCTAACTTATACCGTTTATCAAATTTCAGTGCACTTCTCCATACCTCTATTTTCTTGCATTGAGGAACACAATGCAGAGCTTCCTCATTTTCCCCACACATTGGGCATATATTAACATAATCCTCTCTGAGCCTCCTTAGTTTTAACACACCTGCTCTTGACCAAGCGCATATCTGCTCTCCTCGTTTTATCACATAAGTGTGATGTGAAGTTACAGTTAACACCATATATTAACTCATTCATGTATGTGAAATTTGTGGGAAGTTTTTTTATAGAGAAGCACAGGTTAGAACAATATTTTATAACATATGAGTCCCTTTTTGAATCGGAGCTCGACCAGCTGAAGATTCTACTACACAGTGTGTATTTATTTATGATTTGTATGTGTTAATTCAGTCAGCTCGCCAAGTGAAAGAACAATTTGCAGAAATATTTCTGGTGTTAAAGTTCCAGCAGCACAATAATCCATGAACTTTACAATAAATTTCAGGCCACAGGAAGTATTCAGGCTAAGAAATCAAAAAGACTGGTACAGTTCTTACCGATGACATTGGTCATCGTTTGGAGAATCTCTTCCAAAAATCTCTTAAACATTTTTCACAACAAGTAGCATTTCTTATGGCTCTGTGCGAAGAGGTACTAAACTGCTGAAATTAAAACCATATAAAATAACTATGATGCATATACAGCCAATCTTTCAATGAGCACAATTGAAAGCATGTTTCAGCATGCAGAGATTTGTGGCCCCCTCAGTCCCCTTACCTAACTCCCTGTGATTTCTATCTTTGAGGTAATTTAAAACAACACAAACCCACACATCCTGGAATAATTAAAACAAAATATCTGCCAGGAAATTTTCAACATTTCTAAAGGTGAACTACAGCAAGTGATGGGTAGTTTCCTAAACAGGTGTAAAAAATGGATGGATCACAATGTTGGCCAGTTTCACCATCTCCTTTCATAAAGTTGGTAAGTAAAGCCTTTAAAAGCATTTTTAAAAATGATATGTGGTTTCATCCTCCCCTTTCTGTGATAGCAGCAGATAGGATGAGGACAGACAAAACACTGTGTAGCCGGTTCGTACCTTTTTGACTCGCTCACTATTATAACTATTCACTATTCAAAGAGCCACTTGTGTGAAGAACTTCAAACAGATATCGAACTTAAAGCATATTATAACTTATTCAAACATTTATATAACAATTGTGGGAAGAACTTCATAGGGATATCAAACTTAGAGCAGCATATTATAACACATTCAAATGCTTAATGTCACTTGTGGGAGGACTTTAAATGGATATCAAACTTAGAACATATTGTAGCACATCAGACACTTTAATGTCCCTTGTATGAAGAACTTCAAATGGATACCAATAACATATTATAACATATTCAAACATTAAATGTCACTTGTGGGAAGAGTTTCAGATGGATATTAAACTTAAAACAACATATTATGACACATTCAGACAATTAATATAACGGTTGTGGGAACAGCTTCAAACAGAAATTAGAACTACTTTTATTATAACTTGGGAGCAGATTTTTAGGTTCCAAAAAGTTAAAAAAAAATTGTTATACATAAAATGTTAAGAAAATATTTTTTATACAGTTCAAAATATATGCTCAAAAACAAACATATTTTGATTCATCCTGATATATGGTGGACTTTGAGACAGTGATGTATTTTAACAATTAAAATTTAGTTGAGTCGAATTTGTAACACTACATCACTTGTAGCTTGGCATTTTTGGAAAGAGAAACACACTATAAATAGAAGCCCAAAAATCCTCAAAAACATCACAAGGAAGACAGAATTAAAAGTTTGGGAAAACATATATATTTGGAAAAACAAGAACCGGGTTTTCAATTTTGAAATCCCACCAGGCGATCTACTCATTCAGAGGTTCATCAAACCACCACCAGGGACAGAGACCACCACCACAGCAAGCAATGCCAGCAGTCGACCAAAGGAATTGACAATGGAAGCACATGGCTTCTGAAACATGTTTTCCAAAATAAAAAAGTAAGTGATGTAGTGTTACAAAATCGACTGAACTAAATTTTAATATTTTGATTCATTTTCCATAATAGAAAAAGCTGCAATAAAAAAATTGTTCTAACAGCTCACCAGTACTAAATTAATCAGTTCACAAACTTAGAAGATTCTGAATATGAGCTGGAGGGTCCTGCTTCACTTAAAAGCACCTGCCTCATAAGAACAAGAAGCCACTAAGATATATTTGTTGCTGGATAAATGCTGCATTACTTGGGAGCATTAATTCAATTTTATAGATTTTCCACAAGCTGACAATATGGAATTTTCCATCTATGCTGAATGTACCTAAGAGTTCATTAACATACCTGCTGCAACCTAAAACTTTCACCAATTTTTACCTTCAGCATTTTGGTAAAAATGAAATGTGATTCATTCAACACAGTTATTAAGCATTGCTCAGCACTTGTAAACTGAAGGAACAAGATTAGACAATAGAATAATGACTCAATGCATAATCATGTTTGGTTTAAGTGCATGGTGCAACACTCTGACATGTGAAACTTTCCTTCCTGCAGATTACATGTATATGTTTATATTGCAATGAGCTACTGACAACAAGTAAGCTAATCTAAGGCTATATACAGGAAAATTGCACAGCTTCTCTTTTCTTAAACTAAGCTATGTTGTTTGCCACACACAATAAAACGAAAAATAAAGCTTAGTAATTGAAAATGTGTATAGTATATTGGTAAAAAATCTTACATGTTCCATTCACATGACTTTCTCTACATCTCTGTAACAAATTGCTGTTAAAAAGCATGTTCTTCTATCTACACCATGATAATTGAGATAAACGTTAGAAGAAATTGTCTTTATTACTTGGTTTCTTGTAACTAGAAGGGAAAAAATGTGTGTTCCATTTACATGTCCTCTAGCTATTTGGCAAACAAACATTTTATTCGCAAGACTATTCTTTTATCTACATCATGTTAATCAAGATAAACATTAGCAGAATCAGTCTTTGTACTCTCTTCCTTATAAGTAGAAGGGAAATAAGAAAATACACAGGCTAAAGCTGGTCGCTATGTGAAAAAATTGAATTCTAATTTTTTTTTTTTTTTGATAGTGTTTAATGCTAACTTTTACTGCTCTGGCACCACAGGCGATGACACTGATAATATATGAAGATGGAGCACTGGTGGAATATTATGGCTGGGGAAACCAGAGAAAACCCGCCCCTTCGCTGCTTTGTCCACCACAAATCTCACATATGGTCGCTTGAGATCGAATTCAGGCCGTCTAGGTGAGCAGTCTGACCACTCAGCCATGTGTGGCCTCTAATCTCTTTGCTGGCCAGGACTAAACAAACAAGAAATGAGAAGAAAGATGTCTTCCCACTTAAGAAAAGTGTATGTGGCTTATAATTTTGACCAATATTAAAGAATACCTCAAAAACGGTTATGTCTTATAAGTGTATATACTCAAGTTATTATTTATACTATATGTTTAGTTTTGTAATCAATCTGACGATGCTTGTAAATTATGTATTACAAATGGAGATAATAAAGAAATAGAAAATATATATATAATATAAAAAAAAAAATGTGTCTTAATGAGATCTACATTTTTTGTATCGTAAGTTTTTGTACATCTTTTTTGGTTTGCCAGTTATACAAAAGTCATCCATTATGAAGAGGTTTTCAGATGCTATTTCCAGAAAATTCAAGATATATATTTTGTCATGGAGTATTTTATTTATGAATGCTCTTTAACTGCTGTGGTTCTCAGCGTTCCATTCTAAATTGGGTGTGAAAGACTGCTTAATTTTGTCATAAAAATATCTTAAATATAGGGTATTTTAATCAAAATTCTTAGAGCCATTTTTGAGAAAATCCAAGTTTTCGAAAAATGTTCCATGTAAAGGGTAATTGGGGGGTTGAGGGATTTTGTATCACATCCTTGGAAGATACTCAACTTAAGTATCAAGTTTGGTATTTAACCGACTTTGCATTTTCAGGTCCACAGATAATCACAGACCTTTTTCTAAAAATGCTTTTTTTGGACTCAGAGGATCTAAAAACATATTTCTGGTAAAATTTGGTATCAAAGTTTTGGGTGCAATACAATACCTTCTCAATACACTATGTACATAGTGTGTGAAGAGAAAGTAAAAATACATAAAATATGTAGTAATAACTAAATTATGCAAAATATTTAATTACATATTTCTATGCATTTTTCCGTGAAATAAAACTCTGCATGTATGATTATGACAGCACATTCAATATTCATACCGTTTCTCACTTTTAACTACAAACAAAAAACGATGTGTTTACCTAAAAATCTGTTCTGTAATAATTATAACACATTTTTGACACTTAATATGACTTGTGGGAAGAGTTTCAGACATATATCTGTCATCATTCAATAGGGCAGTGCTGCTAATATGTTGATATTTGTTAAATTCATCTCTTCTGAGAAGTATATTTATCAACCTGTATATTTAACTGTTGTTATACTGATCTTATAACTAAAAAACTTGAGAAATTTAAGTATCAAAAATCTCTAAAGAAGATTTACACTCTTAAGAAAATTAAAGACAGTTACAATTTTTAAACAATTCATCTATCATCTCTAGGCAAATAAAAAGTTTGCAAAAATCTTTAAAGAATGTCAGATTATTTTAGTGCCTCAAAATAAGTACAGTATAAAAAGATAAAATATCAAAAAATAATTTCATTTGATTGTATACAACAAAAAATCTGAAAGAGAGATGTTGAGCGACACCAGAAATAGATAATGGAAGTTTAAAGAAACAAGAATGAAGAAAATACTTTGGGCTAATACACATTAATCATCTTTTTCTATATAAAACAACATAGATTTGCTTCTGCTCTTGCCCACTAACTTGGCGTATTCAAGAACTTCATTATCTTCAATTTCAGTTGTGCACCCTTTAGAGCGCTTATAGGAGGCATAGGTTTTAATAGTACTGTCATATAGTACTAACACCTCATCAATATTCACATTGCACTCATCATCAATAACAGTAATGTCAGGATTGAAGCGAGAATATCTTTGCTGTTGAAGTTTTTGTTTGCATTCTTCAAAGGGATGCCATGTATATGCCTGAGGACAGAGTAAGTAAGATGGCTTATAATTGGCTTTGTATTGTACTTTAGGGCAGGAATTGATGTAATATCCAAGGTAATAAAACTCGATTGAAGGTGCTTTCTGATGTAGATTTCGTACCATGGCAATTTCCCTTAGTGAACCGTAAGTTCCTAACGAAAGAAAAGCGAGATCGGGATCATAGAAAAAGTAAACAGAAGATATGCTTTTAGGAAGGACATCTATTACACCGACAGCTATCAGTTTTCCGTCTAACCAGTACTGTTGATGAAATGAACCATATCCCTCTGGAGGGCTGTGCTCTGGTTTCCAAGCCTGTATCGGAGAATCTACAAGAAATTCTTTGTACTGGTCAACTGAACAATCATCTGATGAGCTATTATGCACTACAGTTTGATATCTACGATAAAGTTCATAACTTTCTGTATTTGTTTGATCATATTCCTCACTTGGAGGAGAACATCTCACTAGTTGAATCTTTAGCTTCTCTCCTGACACACATTCACTCAGAAATTCTTCTAAGGTCTTTTCTCGTTGTAAGTTTGAGTTTAGTTTGACATTAATCTCTTCCTCTGTGTATCCATCTTTAAGTAGTTTAATTCGTTTGCGTTCTTTTCTCAATACTTTAGATTTATTTTTACAACCTGGTGTTAAACCGTGAATATTGTTTTTCTGGAGCCCAGATTCACTTTTGGTAGATATGGAAACATTCGGATGTAAATCTTCGCCTGTAGGGTAACATAAAGTGGCATTACTTCCTGTTTCTTCCACTGATAGTGAATCAACAGTAGCTGAAGAACTAATATCCTCTTTTAGTTTTAGCCGTTTCCTCAATTGTTCTTTCACAGGAGTATCTGCTCTTACTTGAATATTCGTATCTTTTGAGGTTGTTAAGTTCTGAGAGCATTTTGAAAAGGTCCCTTTCCTCTCGTCTGCCATTACATAGCTATTAAACTTCTTGATTACTTTTTTCTGCGACTTGGACATATTAAATTCCATTGCTGCGCAACGAATAGTGTACGGAACACAACAGGAAGTTTCCATATTCGGTTTATAGCAGTAGCATCCACTACGACGCCAACCACGGTCAATTAGGCTCTGATAATCCATTGCACTCATCATGTGTGCCCACATTCCATAAGAATAGCTGCTGTTGCTTGATTTGCAGTAGTCACAGCTAGAAGCGTAATTTCCACCACCATGATATATTACAATTGTATGAGGAGTGGTTGAACCCATTATTTATTATGGGTTTTCCTCTGTAGTGAATGTAATGTTTGTGCTCCACTAACAATTACTTCGGTGATGTAAGTTTACTAGAGATTGTATTTTTACACCTTTGCTCACAATTCAGCAAAACGTGGAAGTATTTTGCAACACTTATTTTACTTATAAAGCGAAATTATCCTCGAAGGTGGAACATTATGTCTAAAATCACCATGTAACATTCAATTAAGAAACCAGCATAACCAAAATAAGAAACAACATAACCTCTCTAAAGTCAGGAACCTACAGATATCAGGTATCGAGGACCTGACCCTGACACGACAGATTCAAGTTCAGTTTTGGAGTTGACTCTACCATTGGTCGATTGACCAACATGGCTACCCATGCGCAAGCAGACAGAACGAACGGAAGATAGTGTATTTCACATTCGATAGCAGATCTGACTTTCAAAATGTCCATTATTTCAATTCAGTTCATTACATACACCTAACCTGACGCAGCCTAATCTCGATGAAAATTCGAAATCTGTCGTTCACCTGTCAAGTAGCCACATTGGTTCCGTAACCAATAGGAAAGGCTCAGGAAGTACCATTAGTCTAAACCTGAACTACAATCTGCAATCTCAAATTTCCACATAGCCAGCGCCAGCCAGTGTCACCAAAGTATACTTATTAAGAGAACGGTAAATGTTATAATTTAGGAGCCGATTCTCCAATGTGTTGCTAAGAGGCTCTAAGTTATGGTTTTACTTCCCGCACTAATGCTTTTGATCATGATTAAATTAATTGTTAAAATATTGATATAACCATACCAACAATTCTAATAAATACAAGAAGTATAACAAAACATTAACTTCCCACACGGAAATTTCTTTTGCTTTCATTGGAACCAATTGCAAGTGAGAATGCCAACTTAGAACCATAGTAACATAATTAATAACTACCGCAAATTAACTATATTGTGCAAAAAAAGTAATTGCAGGCTTAAAATAAAATTGTACACATAAGTTTTACTGATATTACAACTGGAGTGCCTGAAAAATAGCTTGTTCGTCCTGTATAATTTCCTCTCGTTGATAATTTACCAAATTGAAATTCAGCAATGCAGGGGAAGGTATAAATGAGT
The DNA here is from genome assembly GCA_030762935.1 of Hymenopus coronatus. Classification (NCBI taxonomy): domain Eukaryota; kingdom Metazoa; phylum Arthropoda; class Insecta; order Mantodea; family Hymenopodidae; genus Hymenopus; species Hymenopus coronatus. The sequence continues at coordinate 17,175,058 of CM060896.1, forward strand.
GACAGTAGTGACTATTCTCGTCAAGAGTAATTTTTATTCTAACAATAGAACTTAGAGGATTCATATCCATTCGATTTCTTAACCCTGTTTCCGTCGAAGTCACTCCAAAAATACCCTTTCAACTGTGGCATTTAACAATCATAAAGACAGCTATTTTAAAACAAAGTTTCCAGCTGAGTTTTTAAGCATAATGGCTTCACACCAGACACTCTAGCCATCATCAGGAATCTTGTCATTGAAAATAACTTTCCAGTCGAAAGGCAGAAGCATCCACCACTGATGTTCAAGTTCTGCAATAACAGATTTATCCTAAAGTAATTCCAGAGGAAGTTCGGAACATTTTGGACGTATATGACTCAAACAAATGCTGGGAGAGAAAAGCTGCCTCTTTTGCAGAACGGATAGATTTCCAGGAGTGCGCATTTGAAGCTCCTTGGCTGCCCCTTTAAAAAACAATTATGACATCTCTGCCCCGCATTTTGAGCCTGCCCGTCATTTATGCTTCCATTTTGTATATATTTAGTAAAACTGACAACTCAAAACCAAAATCAACTGACTAGTAAATGGAAGTAAACTCCAAGTTCACCTTTGCCAAAGCTTGACAAATTCCACGTGTAATATTCGCCTTAGAAATAAAAGAGTGAATACTTCTAGCTCAATAAAGAGCCTAGTATAATTAGCTTCGTCTCTTTGGAAAAGCAAGTTCACCCTCTCAAAATCATTTAGTACTGACCTCAGAACTGTACATGGAATATAATAGAATGCTATTAGCGTCTACCTAAAAATGCATTTTCAAACTCTGAAATTTATCTAAAATACTTTTTATACACGTGCTTTCAGCCAGCCAGCGAGTTCTTGACACAGGTATTAATTGCACTGGATAGTCACCGTCACAAATTAATCTATAACGCTCATTATATGACTGTTTCCTAAGGGCTGAACTTTGAAACCAAGCATATAGTTTTTATGGTATGCATGTGAGCACACTAAGTGTAGAGAATGTCAGATGCATTTGACAAGCATTTAGGTTATTTTCTTTTATCATCGTATACAATAATTAGAATTTTTCCGCAAAGATTAGATGCACCATCTGCTACAAGAGCGAAGCATTTATTTAAATTGACATCTAAAGTTTCAAAATAGTCGTTTATATGCCTAAAAGGTTCCTCTGTGGTTGTACATGTCACCTGAATGGGTTCCAATTATTTTTATTCTTCATTTCACTATAATATTTGCAGTATAAGCAAAGATGGTTGGTGCATGCAACATCTGTAGATTCATCTACGATGAGTGAATATGAAGAACCGGCTATATCTCGAACTAAAACTTGAAGCAAACATGGTGTTATCTATTACTCTGGTGATTAACGCAGTGCATTTTGTCCTTATAAACGGATATCTGGTTTTGTAAATACAGTACCAGGACTGCTATATTAATTAGTTCTTCCAACTGATCTACGAACTGTATAGCGCTATGAAATGCGACAAAGGTAGCTAATTGCAGTTCAAACTGTGGAGTTTTTGCAGGGAGTGGGGGTGGGTGGGTTTAACATGTACGCAAGTTTTGGCCGAGAAGCAATTGCTGCAGAATTTTGTTTGCATATTTTTTTTAGATAAGCACACTGTTTGGTGAAAATTAAAGATATACTTTTTATTTTTGATGTAAATATCTTTAATACACGTATGTCGTCAAAGCATTTTTTTTTTTCAGAAAATCAAAATTTTCGAAACTTTTTTGTGTAAGAGTTTAAGTGACTTAAAATTGAAACCAATAATCCGAAATGCCTAGAAAACGGTTAACTCTACAAAAAGATGTATATAACATTAGGTGTTGTAATGAGATCTGCATTTTTTTTTCTTTTCTTTTCAGTTTTTGTCTATCTCTTACGGTTTGACAGTTATACAAAATTCATCCACAAAGAAGAGGTCTTCTGAGGCTATTCCCAGAAAATTCAAGATATGCATGTCATTTGTCATAAAAATATCTTAAACTTAGGGCACTTTAATCATAATCGTTATCGCCAATTTTGAGAAAATCAACATTTTCGAAAAATGTTCCATGTAAAGGGTAGTTTAGGGTGGGGGAATTTTCTTGAGAATTTTCATATCGTACATGAAAACATACTATTTTGTCAGGAAAGTTCAGGGAATTTGCCAATAAAACACAAAAATGAATTATTCATCCAATTTTATTTTATCGCCTTCAAAGTAGGCACATTCTGAAATTATACATTTATGCCAACGAATAATCCAATCATCAAACAATTTTTTGTAGGCACTTTTAGGAATCAATGTCAATTGTCGCCGCGAATTTTACTTTATGTCTTCTATCGACTGAAAACGGGTGCCTTAAAGAGTTAACTTGAATTTTGAAAAGAGATAGAAATCAGCAGGAGCCAGATCAGATGAATACGATGGTTGTTCGATGAAATTTGTTGAGTTTTTGGCCAGAAATTCTTTCACAATAATAGCCTTGTGAGCTGGTGCGTTATTGTGGTGCAGACTCCATGAGTTGTCGTTCAACAAATCTGGCCTTTTTCGCCGTATTTGTTCTCTCAAACGCCGCATAACGCTCAGATAATAGTCTTTATTTACCATCTGACCTTCTGGCAAGAACTCTGAGTGCACGACACCGCGATAATCGAAAAAAAAAAAAAAAAAAAAAAAACCTGTCAACTTGACCTTCAGTTTTGATCGAGATTGACGTGCCATTTTAGGTTTCGGTTCAGTTGGAAGGCGCCATTCGGAAGCTTATTGACTGGTTTGAATATAAAACTCGTAACCCAGTCTCATCACCAGTTACAATGCGTTTAATGAATGTGTGGTCGGAACTGGCTCGTTCAAGCATGTCTTCAGCAATCCTTACGTGACTGAGTTTTGTAGAAAATTCAAGTCTTTCGGTACTAATCGAGCTACAACGCGTGTCATGCCCAAACAATCATTTAAAATGGTGCGAATCGATTCATGAAAGTTCAGCGGCAATCTCTCTCAGACCTAAATGACGATTTTCAGACACCATTTTCTTCACTTTAGCGATGTTCAGTTCAGTTGAAACCGTTGATGGCCGAACAGAGCGAGACAAATCTTCCACTACAACTCGACCACTTTTGAATGCACTGCACCACTGCACGTGTTTTTGATAAAGTCGATTCACCGTAAGCCCTCTGTAGCATTTTCAGCGATTCGGCACACGAAATACCATTTCATTGCAAAATTTGAGACAGATTCTTTGTTCAATATTTGTATCCATCGTAAAATCGCATATCACCTTTGAGATGAACTAAGAAAATGGAGTACTGTAAACAAACTAGATGACAGATGACGACCAAACTCCGAATGGGTATAGAGGAAAGTTGCACCAACTTAGCGACAACAATAATTTTGAATCCCCTTTTAAACAGGATTTTAACTGATCAATTCCCGGTACTTTCTTGACAATGTATTTCCGGTGAAATCTCGACATCGAATTTTTGAGTGAAATAAAATACCTTCTCTATCCACAATGTTCATTATACTTACGGGCTAGAGAAAGAATATGTATGAGAAATTGCGTATTTTAACGAGATGTATCCTTTTACATTCTCTCAGTAGCGAATTCTCCTATACACCGCCGGTGTACTAAACTTGAGTGTTCAAATCGACATTTAATAAACATGTAAAATAAACTTAATGATTTGTATGTTATTTCCACTAAATACGAAATGATCACATATTTTTGTGGTTAAATTTTCCTTAAATTCAAAACGAAAGTCGGTTGTCATTAGTGGTGTTCTTGGAATAAGTATACCCTCGCCTTTAATTTTCCCATGTTATAGTAACTTATATCAAAATTTTCATAACAGTGAGTTTGTTGCGCTGCATATTTCGGCTGATTGATATTGCGTCGTATAATTATCACCGAGTCAACCTTAGACTGTAAATTGTGTGGCGGGAATCCTGGCAAATCCCATAAGGTAGTGTGGAAAGGATGACATATGGAATTAACAGAGTTGGCAACCAAGATGTCGTTGGCATAATAACAGTAATGGCAGCGCATCTATAGTGTGGTGGGTATACGCTGGCATAAGTAATGAATTACATTAAGGATAAAGTCACAAAGTAACATTCATGCTTCTTCCGAATCTCTTTCTTTCCTTTACTCCTAATATTTTCCACCTCTTTTTTTATTTTCTTCTATGTCAAAACAGCAATTTCTAAGGCTAACAATGACGTAACTAAAGAGCAAGTAGATCCAGTTAGTCAATTGATAAGCTTTTATTTCACGATAGCTTTGTGTATTAAATTTATCCATTTAACCCAAAATATTACTTGATCAAATGTATTAAGAACACCGCAATTGTAGTGTGATGGTGACGCAGGTATTTTCAAGTTCTTTAGCTAGCTCATGTATCACATAACGTCAAATTACCAACATCTGCAATAGGAAGTTAACCCTAAAACGGATCCCGTTATTTTCAGATTCTAAGAAGGGTGAATGGTTATGTGCATAGTTTACAACTTGTTCATTTTAAAGAATTACAACATATAAATATACTTATTTCTTTATTTAAACGATGTGACCAAGGGAACGATAGTTAGTACATAAGAATATATTTGATTTTCACAGTTAGCTTGCGTCATTGTCTCCATAACCAGGTGCATGCCCTTAGTATTGAAGAAGAAAAATAGAGCAGTACGGCCTTCTGGTGCCAAATATTTCAGGTGTTCGTCGCCAGCAAAGCTTCTTTATTTTAAACGATAGAAGTAAGTAAAGGACAGTTAATACACAAAAATGTATTTGAATTTCACTGCTGCGTTGTGTCATCTCAATTAACTGTTGCGTTACCTTAACATTGGGAGGGGAGGAAAAATAATCTATCGGAAAATAAATAACTACTTACTCTAGGTGTTCATCGTTAGGAAAACTTCCTTATTTCTTTATTTTAAACGATAGGATTAAGGAAAGGATAGTTAATATATAAAAATGTATTTGAATTACACTGCTGCATTGCGGCATTGTGTCAATAAACTGGTGCGTTACCTTAACATTGAATAGGAAAGGAAATATATAGCAGTACTACGACCATTTAGCAGAAAATAACTTGTTCCACTGCCATCTGGCGGTCATTAACTGAAATGCATTCATTTACCAGGGTTTTTATTCATATTATGAGATTAAAATACTTCCCTGTACTATTATTAAACATTTTTATTTCCACAAACCTTGTCGTGACATTAACAGACACAACAAAAAAATAATTGTTCAATTTGATGCAGTCGTTGGGAAGTGATACGCGTACATACATTTCAGCGATTCATGTTTATATATGTATATGCAGTGATGTTCGCGTATACTTCTTCCTCACCGCAAGTTAAAACGATAACCAGGCTCTCAGCATTCTCCACTAGCTAAGCAACGCCAGCATTGGTGTGCGCGCGCATCTAGTCCATCGCAAGTTGTAGCGATTGCCGCTCACTCCCAGTTCTCCACTAGAGAGGCGAAGGGGAAGGAAGCTTGCCATCCGTTAGCTGCAGAAATGCACCGTTAAATTTTGCGATTGAAATCGTTTTTAGTATGTATTTGAGTTGTTTTGCTTGTAAGTTTTTGTGAAAATGACCGATGTAAGTATTACTGAAGCTAGTGTTCCTTGTGACTGTGCAGTAGAGCATGTGTTAAAGACTGGATTTCGGAATTTTGAATTTTTTGAACAACTTAAAATAAAAAAAACACTCCCGAAATATCAGGTCTGATTGTAAAATATCAAGACAGAAAATGAGAGTATAACAGGCATTTCTGTATTAGCAATTATTCTAGGTACAAATGGTTAACTGGTTGCCTCAAATTATACAAACTCTATTGTCTTCGTTTTAATAACGACAAAAACAGTACCGCACGGTCTGAAAAAGGATTTGACAATATAGTTTTTCTAACAGGTTCATTAACTAAGCATGATAAAAAAATCACATACTTTATGCATTCACTCTTTAGAATTTTGTCAATACGCGAGTAGACCTGTAGCTAAATGCTCAGATATCATTTCAAATTTCAAAGCATACGTAATGCAAAGGTAACAAAAAACTGCGAAATATTGAATAGACACATTAGCTTTTAGAGGACACGACGAGTCAAAAAGTTTTATTACTAAAGGCAATTACACAGAAACACTGGATTTACTTAGTATGTATGATCAAATTTTAAATGATCGTTAAAAAAACAATGCCACACTTTTCCGGGGCACTTTGTCATCCATTCACAATATTTAATTGAAACTGATAGGGGTGTTTTGATCAACTGTATAACAAAAGAACTTGCATCTGCTAATTTTTTGACTATTCTTCTAGATGTGGGCTCAGACATAGTGAACAAATCCAACTATTTACCATTTTACGCTATGTGGAAAGTTAAAGAAAGGTTCATGGGCTTTACAGATGTTAGTGCAGACAGATCGGCTGAGGCACTTTACAATCATGTACTTACAACAATTAAAGAATTTAAGTTTTGTAAGAAACTTGTCGCGCCGACATATGATGGTGCGACAGTAATATCTGGTCAATTAGGTGATCTGCAAAGGTGATCTAAAGTAAAAATGGCATTTCCTCAGGAACATTATTTGTTCGCTGTTACTGTCATATCCTGAATTTGGTTCTGCAACAGACAGAATGTATTACGATATGTATTGATAAGTGCAGATTTTTTTAAGCCTATCAGGGCATTCTAATTTTTTTTTTTTTTTTTTTTTTGTCATTCCACTAAAAGATCGGAAACCTTGCCTGCTTTTATGAATAAAAAGCTACCAAAAGCGGCTCCAACACCCTGGAACTTCAATTCACGCCTTATCAACACTGTACAAGAGCAATGAGATAATCTGATTTTATTTTTTGAATTCGTAACAGAACCAGAAAACAATGTTGATTGGGAAACTGATACATCGGTTAATGCACAAGGTTTTCTTTATTTTTTGGTAATTCGATACTCTCCTCGTCAAAACGTTTTCGGCAATATTTGCTCATACCGACGTTCTCTTCAACTATTACAAGACAAGTCAATGGATATTGCATATTGCCATGCAAAGGCAATCCAGACAAAAACACCTTAGAAGAGCTAAGAAGAGAAAGATTCCAAAATATTTGGCGAATCATTTCTACTGAAATGATAAATGAACATGCACAAAAGAAAAGGAAGAATAATGAACCAAATGAAGTTACTGAAGTTATGTTCTTGAGGATATTCTATCAAATACAAAATAGGTTTTCCGACTACGAAAGTTTTCATTTCTTTGCTCTCCCTGATTGCTCAAAATTAAAAAATTACAGAACGTCTTTTCCTGATTATTATTGCTCAAAATTGTTGGACACCTAAGGCTCAAATTTTGAATCGGTACGTCGAAAAAATGAAGGAAAATCAGAAGGTGAAATAGTGAAAATGATGAAAGAAAGAGATCTGGTGTGGACTATGCCTGAAGTTTACAAATTAGCTTGCCTAATTCTAACTGAACCAGTAACTGCAGCTTCTGTTCAACGGCTATTTTCCACTTTAAATCGAGTAAAATTTCACTGTAGATCTACAGTGGGCCAAGAAAGATTGTCATCTCTGTCAAAGATGTCCAAAGAAAAGCAGTTACTTTATATGCTTCTAAAGGATGTTGATGAAAATTTCACGCAAGCCGTTATGGAACTATTTCTGAAGAAATCTCGTCGGTTGGAGCTAACATTCTACTACCACTAGAATAAACGATAATTTACGTGTAAAGGTGTCCCTAGCATTACGCAAATAATTGGTTCTCATGAATTATCACGTGACACAAAAACAAAAACGCGTGAGGTGAATGTGATAACCATATTAGCTATTTCAAGGTAAACATGAAAAAAATAGTTTTAAACAGAGGCATGTGTTTATGACATTTGTACATTGTTAAAATCAGCATTTTTTAAAAATTGTTTTAAGCGAAAACATGTAAAGTGAGATCGCGTATAACGAGGGATGTCTAGACTAAGAAAAACGATAACAAAGGGAGCGGTGTACCTAAATTACTCACCTCGAATCGCCACTGCTTTCTCTATACAAGAGAAGAAAATTTAGTTTCCGCAAAATTTCAATACTGAGATTTTGCCAGAAATTAATTGCTTGAAATTCCCTGGATAAAAAGTGGGGGGGGGGAGCATTTTTATAAAAATGTCAGTGCATATATCTGTGGACAGCATAACTAAAAAACAAAAAGTCCATTAAATACCTAAGTCCATTGATACTTAGCTTTAGCATTCCCCAATGATGAGACACGATTATTTTTACTTTCTCTATAGTCACTATGCACATAGTGAATAGAGAATGTATTGCACTCCACCAAAAAATTCGATACCGAGATTTCACCGGAAATATATGTTTTAGGGTCCCCTGTATCCAAAAAAAAATATTTTCAGAAAAAGGTCCGTGTGTGTGTCCGTGTGTCAGTGTGTCTGTGTGTCCGTGTGTCTGTTTACACGATAACTCAAAAACGAAAAGTCGGTAAAATACCAAACTTGGTATTTAAGTTTAGTATCTTCCAGGGATGCGACACGAAGATTTTGAGAAAAATCCCCCCACCCCAAACTATCCTTTACATGGAACTTTTTTTCGAAGATGTGTATTTTCTAAAAAATGGTTCTAACGATTTTGATTAAAATATCGTATATTAAAGTTATTTACCTGACAAATAAAAGTATATTTTGAATTTTCTGGGAATAGCCTCTGAAGACTAATTTATTCTGGATGAATTTTTCATAACTACTAAACCGTAAGAGATGGACAAAAACTTAACCCTAAAAAAATGTACAGCACGTTAAACCACACAATTTATGCTATGTACATTTTTTTCGTGGAGTTGAACGTTTTTGAGATATTCCTTTTTCTTGGTTTCAGATTTGAAAAACTTATACTTTTCTCGTACAGGAATTTGTCAACTCCTGTCCATACAAACAAAGGAACATGAGTCACATAATAACCAGCTTTTGGCTTTCACTTTAACCTATGGTACTCCCTTATTTCGCTCCTACTTACAATAAAGCAAGAAATAAGACTATTTCTGCTCATTTTTCTCGATTAGCATGAAATAAATAAAAGATAAGATTATTAACAATAATAATTTGCAGAGATATAGAGAAAGTCATGTGAATGGAACACATCAGATTTTTTAAAGAAAATCCCCCAATCGCAACTACCCTTTACATGGAATAATTTTCGAAAATTTTGAATGACAATAAAAATGTATTTCTTGAATCCCCTGGGAATAGTCTCTGAAGTCCTTATTCTGTGACGTTTGCCTAATTGGTAAACCGTATGAAATATACAAAAACTTACCACCAACTTAAGTCTTGGCCTTTACTGTGTTGTCGCTGATCGGGCTAATCCTGTATGCATTGTAATGTTTAGGGCACTAGCAAGCGATGTTGACTCGCTTATTGACAGTAGCTACGTATGTTAAGAATTTTTTGCACATTACTTTGCAGTATATCCATGACGAATTAATTTACGACTACAGTTCTGTAGCCTTAAGGTCCAGCCGCTTCTATTTAAATCCAAACCATTATGATACATTTTCGAGAAAACAAACAAATTGAAAATTCATCCATATAAAATATAATTCGGGGTGGAGGAATTTTATTGAAAATCATACTGTTATATTTACGAATTGCTGTGTTTAATTACCAAGTTTGGTAATTGTCCGTCATTTAATTTTTGATTTATGTTGTTTTTAGACAGACCTACCTTTTCTTAAAATGCGTTTTATTGGGGTATTTTAAATCGTGTATTTCGTGTTAAATCTCAATATACAATGTAGTTGAAATACAATACCTACTTCCTCTGCCTTTCAGACAGGAATTAGGAAAGTATAACAAAATAAGACGTGTTCCAGTCACCAGAATTTCTCTACATCTCAGTAGCAAATTATTATTAAAAAGCTTATTCTTCTGTCTACTTAATGCTAATCTAGATAAACATTAGCAGAAAGAGTTTTATAACTTAGTTCCTTACAAGCAGAAGGGAAATAAGGGAAGGCCTTAGCCTAAACCGACAGTCAAATATTTTAAAATTTGGTTGCTATGGGATTGAAATCAAGTTTCTATACGTGTCCGGGCATTGCGATGCTCCCGCATGAGAAAAGTATTAATATATTAAAACTGAAATCAATAACAAGGAATATCTTTAAAAATCTGATGTTTCCATTCACATGACTTTCTCTATCTCTCTGTATCAAATTATTGTTAAGAAGCTTATACTTCTATTAACTTCATGCTAATCAGTAAAACATTAGCAGAAATAGACATAATACTTGCTTCCTTGTAAGTAGGAGTGAAATAAGGGAGGTTAAAGTGATAATCAAAAGCTGGTTGCTATGTCGCTGAAGCTCCTTTGTTTGTATGGACAGCAGTTCACAAATTCCTGTACGAGAAATGTATAAATTTTTCAAAGCTGAAGCGAAGAAAAAGGAATATCTCAAAAACAATCAACTCCACGAAAAAAATGTATGTAACATAAATTGTGTGTTTTAACGTGCTCTACATTTTTTGTGTGGTAAGTTTTCGTCCATCTCTTACGGTTTAGTAGTTATGCAAAATACATCCAGAATAAAGTAGTCTTCCGAGGCTATTCCCAGAAAATTCCAGATATACATTTTATTTGTCAGGTAAATATATTCAATATATGATATTTTAATCAAAATCGTTAGAGCCATATTTTAGAAAATCAAAATTTTCGAAAAATGTTCCATGTAAAGGGTAGTTTGGTGTGAGGTGATTTTTCTCAAAATCTGCGTGTCGCATCCCTAGAAGATACTAAACTTAAATAACAAGTTTGGTATTTTACCGACTTTTCGTTTTTGAGTTATCGTGTTCACAGACACACGGACACACGGACACACTGACACCGGACACACACACACACACACGGACCTTTTTCGTGAAAATGCTTTTTTTTAGATAAAGGGGACCCTAAAACATATATTTCCGGTGAAATCTCGGTATCGAATTTTTTTGGTGGAGTGCAATATTTTCTCTATTCACTATGTACATAGTGCGTATAGAGAAAATAAAAACGGCCAACTCCACGAAAACAAGAATCCGCGCCATCTGCCTGGCACAGCCACACACGCCGAAACCGAAGAACATACATACGAAGTTTTGCTACACATTTATTGCTTATTGTACAACATTGCCGACCTAAAAATCTGATGTGTACCATTCACATGACTTTCTCTATATCCCTACAACAAATAATTCTTAAAAAGCTTATACTTCTATTAACTTCATGCTAATCAGTAAAACATTAGCAGAAATAGCCATATTACTTGCCTCTTTGTAAGTAGAGGTGAAATAAGGGAGTACCATAGGTTAAAGTGATAATCAAAAGCTGGTTGCTATGTCACTGAAGTTGCTTTGTTTGTATGGACAGCAGTTGACAAACTCCTGTATGAGAAGTTTTTCATAGCAGAAACCAAAAGAAAGGAATGTCACAAAAACGACGAACTCCTCGAAAAAAATGTATATAACATAAATTGTGTGTTTTAACGTGCTCTACATTTTTTGTGCAGTAAGTTTTTGTCCATCTCTTACGGTTTAGCAGTTAGCCAAAATTTAGTAAAATTCATCCAGAATAAACTACTCTTCAGAGGTTATTCCCAGAAAATTCAAGATATACATTTTATCTGTCGGGTAATTATCTTTAATACACGAAATTTTAATCAAAATCGTTAGAGCCATTTTTGAGAAAATAAAAATTTTCGAAAAAAGTTCCATGTAAAGGGTAGTTGGGGGTGGGGGGATTTTTCTCAAAACCTTCTTGTCGCATCCCTGGAAGATACTAAACTTAAATACCAAGTTTGGTATTTTACCTACTTTTCGTTTTTGAGTTATCGTGTTCACAGACACACGGACACACACACACACACACACACACACACACACGCGCGCGCGGATCTTTTTTCGAAAATGCTTTTTTTTAGATAAAGGGGGCCCTAAAACATATATTTCCGGTGAAATCTCGGTATCGAATTTTTTTTGGTGCAGTGAAATACATTCTCTATACACTATGTACATAGTGCCTATAGAGAAAGTAAAAATCTGATGCGTACCATTCACATGACTTTCTCTATATCCCTGCAACAAATTAATCTTAAAAAGCTTATACTCCTATTTACTTTATAAAATTTTCGAAAAAAGCTCCATGTAAAGGGTAGTTGGGGGTGGGGGGATTTTTCTCAAAATCTCTGGAAGATACTAAACTTAAATACCAAGTTTGGTATTTTACCTATTTTTCGTTTTTGAGTTATCGTGTTCACAGACACGGACACACACACACACACACACACACACGGACCTTTTTCCGAAAATGCTTTTTTTAGATAAAGGGGACCCTAAAATGTATATTTCCGGTGAAATCTCGGTATCAAATTTTTTGGTGGAATGCAGTACATTCTCTACTCACTATGTACATAGTGCCTATAGAGAAAGTAAAAATG